>OY757936.1:14256987-14361987 GCA_963585895.1 Sepioteuthis lessoniana
TTATTTGTTTGCACACTGTTGAATGTTTTCAATTACTGCTCTCTAACAATTCAATTACACATCAGTCATTTGTTTACACACAGTTAAATGATCAAACAGTTCTATTTCTAACAATTCAATTTAGCATAAATCTTTTGTGTGCATACAGTTTAAATGTCAAGCAATTCTATTTGACCAATAGAGAGGACCCTTTCAGGTGCAACAATTCCGTGCGAGAGTGGACCTGGGAGTAATAGTCAAGAAGAGGACATGTATGTTATAGCAATAAATTTATGTTTCCCAGATTGAAATGTCAAATTGCAATATATTTCAGACAGGAAATTATGTATTACTTACATCGAGAGATAACCCCCCACTCTATCTGGATATAAGTTTTATTTTTTGACAAATAAGGCTCTCTTAGAGTAGCTGCCGTTGTATTTAGTATCTCGCATTACAAGGGATAGACTATTATAATCAAAACCTTGAATTGATAGTGTAAACGCAGCAGGTTTTCCCACGAAACCGCCATCTTTAACATAGCGGTGTTTAAATAAAATAATCCTATGTGATTTTTGATTTAACATATATCCTAAAAATGTACCTCCCATCATTCACATGCATATAGGGCACGGTGTATTGTTTATTTATTTTTATCAATGAACAAGCTTTATCACAATCGGGACTTGGTCACTTGTGAATTGGTTAGTAGGTTGTATAAGCAGAAAACATATCTCTCCATTGGTCTATAAAATGTTTTGCATCGTAAAATTATACAGTTAAAGAAATACCGAGAGACCATTTGATTAATAAAAAATAAATAAAAAGAAAAAAAAACACATTAATTCGTCTTTGAAATGATCACATACCATTAATACATAACATCAGACAAACCGACAAATAAATAAGTTTTAGCAATAAATCTAAAGATCTCGCAAAATAGAAATCTGATCTCTCAGATAAAATAGAACAGGAATTCTTCCAAAATATACCCAAACCAGTACGATTCTATGGTTGCACCATTTAACGAAACGCCAGTAATAAAAGCTAGATGAGAACTAAACAAGGATGCTGCCAGCTGTTTTGAACAAATCCTGGAAGTAGCACCCGACAAAACAATAGCTGTACAGCCACTCATCTCCCATCTCACTGACTATCCATGTAAAAAGAGCAAGACTTTCTGGACACTGCAGAAGTGAAAACAAACTGAAAAGCGAAGTTATCCAATGGATTCCTTTACAATGATGGCCGACTAGCAAAAAGCCCTGTACCGACACTGGATACCGACCGAAGGACTTACTGTGAGCCATGGTCGCATGCTTTCCGTGCTAGCGGCGCGACATCGGGATGATGATCGTCTCTTTATTAATTCTTTGGTTTCCTGTTCAATTTGACTGTAGGGGAATAGTTAAGGGGGGGGGGATTTCCATGGTGAAATTTACCGGTAAAAAAAGCAAAAAAAAAAATAAAAAAAAAAAAACAAAAAACAAAAAACAAAAAAAAAACTAGCTTCAATTCTTTTTTTTTGTGTTATTCTAGCTGAATCCATGGCTGAGTTAAAAGCAGACACCGGAGAATAAAGATAAAATGACAGTTTGAATACAGGGTGTCTCAAAATAGATGCAACCCATTAATATGATTATTATTTATTAGAGACAAACGCAATGGCGCTCATTTGAAACACTTTCTGTAAAAAATGGATCCTTTGAGCCAGAGACAACAAATCAATGTTGTTTTAAATTGTTGTTATATCAGCTTCCAGGACATACGATAATTTTTTCCAGTTTCTTACCTCAGAAATAAATCATAATTACATTAATGGGTTACATCTATTTTAAGACAGTTTTGAATGATTTTGTCTCCAAATAAGTAGTGATACAAAATATTTTTTCCTCTCTTGTCCAAGGAATTGTGATTGAGGATTAATAGTTGTTTAGTATACTGTTTTCAAACCTGAAACAAAAAAGAACACAACATTATTATTAGTAGAGTTATTAGCAGACACATGGGTCCCATGTATACTGACATAGACTGCATATATATGCATATACAGAGTGAGCAGAAATTATAGGACAGTTCTATGGGTCTCATATACACTGAGACACCCTGCATATATATATACATATACTGAGGGAGCAGAAATAATAGGGCTGTCCAATGGGTCCCATGTATATTGAGACACCCTGCATATATATATATATACATATACTGAGTGAGCAGAAATTATAGGGCAGTCCAATGGGTGCCATCTATATTGAGACACCCTGCATATATATACATATACTGAGTGAGCAAAAATAATAGGGCAGTCCAATGGGTCCCATGTATATTGAGACACACTGCATATATATACATATACTGAGTGAGCATAAATAATAGGGCAGTCCAATGGGTCCCATGTATATTGAAACGCCCTGTACTTTATTCAGGAGTTACATATATTTCCTAAAAATATATTAGAAGTTCCTGTGACCAAGAGTGGGGGACTCGTCGTGGCGTAGTAGTTAACGTAATCACCAAATTCGAACTTTAGTTGCATTTTTACGTTCACTTTTTGACTAATGTCCCTTAGGAACTCTCTTGTCCTCAGCTAGGGGTTAAATAGTACCACTATTGTTATTCAACAATGATGACTTTGGCATTAAATGGCTGATGGCCTATTGATTAGAGTGTTCGCCAATGGCCCGGGTGACCGGGGTTCAACCCCGGTTCGAGTCATACCAAATACTCAAAAAATGGTTCTTGATATTTCCTTGCTTAGCACTCTGTATTATAAAGAAAGTATCAAAGGTAAAGTGGAGCAATCAAGGGAATGGAGTAGCGCCATTCCCTACACCTCGGTGTAGTAGCTATTGAAAAGGGAGCCTTCGGATCACCCTCGACTACGATCGCCAACTTTACTTACTTATGCCATTGAACAAAGAAAACGAAAAAAAAATGATATAGTAGATACTTTGCCTCGCAGTTAATACATGCCAAAAATTCTTACTGGATCATCAAAGTTAAGCAGCAATGATCCTGCTCAGTAATTATATGGGTGACCACTTGGATGGAGTATATTGTAAATAATCTAAGGGCAATATGCCATATAAATCTAGAAGTGACATCAGCATCCAGGCGTGCTGATCGTACGGATTCCCTCAAAGTTCTCCAACTATCCGTCCCTATTTTCAATCGCTCTTATTAAGTCCTCCAGATGGCACCAAGTATCCACATTGAGCTGATGAATATAAGTTTTTACTGGTTGGCCAACCCTGGTGTGTCCATGTGTAGGAGTCCATTGGAAAATGTTTTTTATGAGTTCGACCTTATTTCCCCAGTTGAGCCCAGCAAGTCTTGCTCGATGGTTTGTGAGTGGCCGTACAGCTGTTGTTTGGTTGGGTGCTGCTTCTAGGAATTTGTCCAAAACACCATGTGTAGTATCCATTTAGCTTTTTCTCCGAGTGTTTCGCTAGAGTTTAAGTGGTGCAACCATGAAATAGTACCGACGCGGCTACATGCAGCCGTAAAATATGTCGACTGCATCTCTTCCGAGGGATAGACCCTCCAACAACAATCTGATAGTGAGACTCCTGCCTGGGAGCTTTAGGGAATGTGGAGTAACCTTTCATTGCCATTGCTCCCAGATCCTCTCTGACCAGAGTGGTAGCACCTGAGAAGTCGAATAGAACTGTTTGGCATTTAAACTGTGCAAAAAAAAAAAAAGAAAAAATGATAGCCCAGTCAGCTGGGGCTGAAGAATACACAGACTGCATCTCTGCAGAGAGGTAAGATCTTTCCTAACGAGTGTCCTGGATATGAAACTAAACAATCTGATAGTGAGGCTCTAGTAATGCCGGAGCTTTGAGGAATGCAGAATACTCTTTTATTGCCATAGCTCTCAGGTTCACTCCTACCCGGATTAGTAGTACCTGATAGGGTCCTATCAATAGGTCAAATGGAACTGATTGACATTTATACTGTGTGCAAACAAATAAGTTATCCTAAGTTGAATTGTTAGAAATAGAACTGTTTGATTATTTGACTGTGTGGAAACAAATAACTGCTATCTAATTGAATTGTTAGTGATTCATAATAATACTTGGGACCTTTTAACTGTGTGCAAAAAAAAAAAGAGCTCAAGTTTCTATAGTAGTCATCGAAAAGAGAGATATAGAATAGGAAATGCGTCAACTGATTTAGATAAAGGGAACAAGCAGTACGTGACAAAAGGGACAGCCAGAGGTTGAGTTATTTCTTCTCCGCTGACCCGGATGCCACGTCTCTTGAAACCTTGTCTCTCGTCTGTTGCCTCTCTGCTTTTGTTGTATAGCCGTGATACAACTATACTTATACATATATATGCGGAAACATAATCGACAATAATGACGAACGAACATACTTCTTTAGAAAAAATATACCTCTCACCCTTTATTTGAAAGGGTTGCGAAAGGGTTGTGTGTGAGGGTGAGTTGGAGACTGAACAGACTGCAACATATTGACCCCAAGTTCCTCTGAATATAGCATCACTTCTTTCTTATTCTGCTAGGCTGCTCAACCAGGGGTCCTAAGGACCCAAGCCCTCTGCTGGGAGCTGGTTCTCACTGACTCGAACTGCAACTCGAACTCCAACTAACTGACTCCAACTAACTCGAACTATCTGTGGCACTGGGTTATATAATTGTTTGACTCCCACCTGCTTCCCGTATGCGTCGCAATTGCACCGAATTCAACCCGTACACGGTCAAGGTTATATCTTGATATCTTCGACCGGATGCACCTGTTTCTTGATTGACGGCTGGGTCGAAGGTCAATATGTTAAATTTTTTCTGCTGCCCTATCACTGGTTCATCTAATGCCTCAAATGTTTTTCAAACCATTTCTTAACTAATGCTTTGATCCCACGTCATCCCTAAAACTTTTAGTGATACGTCTGCGCAAAACAAAGCTTATTCGCCTTGACCTTTCCAAATCAAAACCCCTCAATTTTGAACTCAAAGTTTTGCTAGAAAATCCATAATCATTTTACATGATAACATTATTGCAAAATGTAAAGATCTTTTAATAAACTAAATCATGGCTTGGAAGTGTGATATCAAAATTGGAAAAATTGGTTTTAAATTGTTGAATTCATTAAAGTATATAATTTTCAAACATCCTTATATATTAATATATGTATGTATGCAAGTGTTAACGCCTCCGCACGAGCTTGATTCAAACCTGTTAAACTCCGCTTAAAAATTTAATTGTGTAGCATCCTGCCTGTGTGGAAGGGTTGGTATATATATATATATATATACCGTGTGTTCCAATTCAAGCCATAATCTAGCCCAGTCAGCATCTCTGCAGAAAGGTACCCCCCCACTCAACGAGTGTCCTGTATATGACACTAAACAATCTGATTGGTGAGGTTCCAGTATTGCTGGAGGTTTGGGAAATGTGGAGCACGCCTTCATTGCCATTGCTCCCAGTTTCACTCTAGCCCGGAGTGATAGCACCTGATCGGGTCCTATCTATGGGTCAAATAGAACTTAATTGTGTACTTATGTTAAACTGAATTGTATTAAATAGTACTATTTTGGCATTTAACTAAATTGTTTTGACATTTAACTAAACTGATAGGGTCCTATTTATGGATCAAATAGAACTAAATTGTGTACATGCTAAACTAAAGTACTTGAAATAGAACTGTTTTGATAATTAAACTGCGCGCTTATGCAAAACTGAATTATTTATAACAGAACTGTTTTTGATATTGAAACTGTACTTTCTCTAAACTGAATTTTTTAAAAATAGAACTGAAAAATGTACTTACGCTAAAGTTAATTATTTGAAATAGAACTGCGTGTGGACAAATACTATACGTATACTAAACTGAATTGTTTGAATTAGAACAGTTTGACTAAACTGAACAGCTTGAAATAGAAATGTTTTTGACTACTGTGTACTCATGCTAATTAAACTGAATTGTTTGAAATAGAACTGATTATTTGTATAAAAATAGATTTGGCGTTAAAAAACCTACAAAGGTTGATATGCCATAAAACCCAAACAACCAATGAAGCTATGATCGTAACGAAAATTGTGAGACGTTAACTAAATGAAGTTACCAACTTGATTAAATTCACTTGCCCTACGCAGATGACAATTTAAATTGTGGGATATAATTCTGCATTATATATATATATATATATGCGAATAGGTGAAATCTAAGTAGATTACTTCTGACTCTGTAGGTATTCGTATCTCGTTCTACTTAGTGCATTGAGCACTCTTACGCTTAAGTATTCAGTAGGTGTTTTTTTCTTTTGATTTGGCATTGATTATTTACCAGCAGAATGTTTTTAGTCTTTTTTTTTATGGAATCCCCTCCCAGATATTAGTTTGTATAATATCTTTCAATTACAAATTGTATCCTCTGGGTTTTTCACATCGACAGAATCATAGAATAGGTATAAAACACACACACACACACACACATACACACACACGCATATATATATATATATATATATAAAATTATACACACACATATATATATATATATATATATATATATATATATATATACAATTATCAATTTGATGAAAAATATTAAAAACATTGATGATTCATAGAAACATACTCCCCACTGATCATAATAAAAAGATAAAACTTATATACTATAATAAATCTAAAACCTCCAACTTTAAAAATAATTCCTCTCCCTCGATTGGAGTTTCGCAAAAAGCCAACGTTATATATCAATTTAAATGTCCTTTAGGAGATTGTATCTCTAAAAACAACAATATATATGTGGTTTAACCTCAACTACCCTCTCGAGAAGATTTACAATGTACCTTTCTGATAAAAGTTCCATAGCACAGCATTAAAAGAACATTCATGCCCAACAACAGAATTACGGAAAATGCTTACCGAAAAGACGTCAATTGTTGAACATCAAAATGACAAGCAAAAACTGCAGATTCTCGAGGCACTACATTTTAGGAACATACAACCAAACTTAATAGAATTAATTTTGAAACCAGTGTTAATGTACTTAAATGTCTTTAGTTACTGATGCTATTTATAGAAACAAATTCGAAAAGTAAACGCAACACAATACAACAGTACAAACGCTCATTCTTACAAAGTAATAATGTACATACAAAAGTAACATCACTTTTGTAATACATCCTCCCCTGATGATCTTCGAAAGTTAGGCAGAACGTACATAGAAAATAACTAATTACGGAAGGTTTATCAACCAATTCAATACCGCAATTCGAAAGGATTCACAAAACAATATGTAGACAAAAAATGTCTATTATGTTCAATCAAATATATATATATATATATATACGTTTTGTGTGTATGTGCGTGTGTATGTGTGTGTGTGTGTGTGTGTGTGTGTGTATTAGCAGTGTAACTCTAAAAGTAAAGTCACATTATTTTTAAAAATAGCTTCTCGTTTTTGTGATCATCAGGTAATTCTACAATCGGAAGTTACAAATACGATGGGGCAGGGGTACATAAAAAACACGGAATATAAAACAGAGACTGGATTTACATTTCAAAAGATCAGAAAAGAAATCGAGATAACAGTACCCTTAATACAGATACCTTCAAAAAAATGTTAAAATTCCTTAAATAATTCCCAACAACGATAGCTATTACGATAAGAGCGCATCCAACAATATCTTACGCACTAGATGACGTATGTACACTTACTTCAGTAAGTTAGAGTTATTTTTCCGTATATATATATATATATATATATATATATATATATATATCAAACTATAACAGCGTAAATAGATGCGTTTACCGATATATATATATATATATATATATACATAGTAATCCACAGACCGGCGGTTTCGTTGTATCACAACTCTTCGGTGTGACGAGACACGCGAGATTCTTGAAGCTGGGATTGAAACGCGGCTGACTCATATGTCAACCGAACATTCTAACGCACAGCCACTAGCAAACTAGTGTAAGCGAGGGAATTTTTAAACACCTATGTATCACTTTTAATTTGTTTACATATATTCACTTAACGGCTACCGGGAGCTCAATTCAGTCGAAGAGCCTTTCCTTACACGAGCGGCAACCATTATATATATACACATATATATATATATATATTGGTGTAATGGTTAACGTCGTAGGAAATTGGTAGGTTGACCCAATTTTAAATCCTTGACTAGACTGCATTCCTCATGGCACTAATGCAATTGGAAAGGGAACGAATCTGACTATTCTTCCTCCTGTGTGGTTAAATTGTGGGACAGACTGCGCTTTTTAAGCATGGTATGGTAACCAGTCTAGGAGAAATAAAACTCTGAGTTCAAATCAGTTAAACTCCGCTAAAAATTGACCTTGCATCACATCTTGTTCTTGCAAAAGGGTTCTTATATATATATATATATATATATATATATATATATATATATATATGTATGTATGTATATATATATATATATATATATATATATATTCAGAAATATTCATATCATTTCGTGATTTAATAAATTGATAAATTTTCATTTAAATGATCTCAAATGTAAGCAGCATGTATAAGAACAAGTACAGATTCCATGTTTTTTTTTTGTTTTCATTTTTTTCCTGTTATAGAAATGCAAATTTTTGAAAAGAAAAAGATGTTTGAAAGGCATTTTAAGTTGTTTTTAAACATTCTGTTAAAATTTGAGATCAATTGACCGAGAACTGGTCAAGTTATTAGATTACGAAATGATATCAATATTTCTGAAACACCCTATACATCTCAAATGATACCAAATGTTTAGAAACACTGTATATATATGTATGTATATATATATATATATATATATACACAGTGTTTCTAAACATTTGATATATATATATACATATATATATATATATATATACAATTGATATCGTCAGTTTACGCGTGTATGTGTACGAACGCATTTGTATATGTCTGTGTATCTACTTTTTTCCCCAAACAGATTTTCTTCTTCATATTGACATTTTTTATGTTTTTATCGATTTTCTTTTAGTCTGATTTGGAAATTGCACATGGGAGCGTTCGGAAGTAGCTAGTAATTTAGTGAAACACCGTCATTAAGCGTTGCACTTTTCATTCTTTTTTTAAATTTTTTTTTTTTTAGTTGCGCTAATGTGAGGTTCTAATGATTGGAAATGAGAAAGGGATGCAACAATAAAATTATACTCGTAAGAAGATGAGCATCTTCATGAACCTAACTGGTTTGATAGGTAACATGATTCACTTGTGTTTATATATTTACATAAGTATATGCGTTTAAAAAATGTTAAATAAAATGTGCATGATACACGTCAATGTATATGAAGATTTATCTATCAGTCTACATGAGTTGATTAAATGTGTGTCAGTGGGTCAAAGATTTTGTCTCTGCGACTAGTTTATAATTACATGCACATAAGTATACATGCGCAACTTGCGTGTAGTTATTGACATGAAAATGGTATATGTTAAAATCCTGTACGATCCCCTTCGTTCTAAAGTCCCCGGGAAAAGGCACGAATTCTTACATACACGGCTTGGAGCAGCTTGGGTTCTTCAGCCTTGATTAAGCAACTCGTCAAGGAGAAAGAAGACTGGGAATTCAAACCAGACTTTTATACTCAAGCAAAAACAGCAACCACATGCCAAACGCCCTGCATAATCACTTGAGTGTAAAGGTTTTAATGACACCAGAAAGCGCTGTTTCCACGCAAATACCATGAAGGACTTATTTGAGAACGTCCACATGGAAAATGTTTTGTCGTTTTTGAAAGAGACCGGGTTGTATCAGAAAATATTGACTTGTTTACAATCCTGAAAACACAACAAACTAATCAACTGAAAGCAAATTATTGCTGAATAGAAATACTATTATGTTTTTGTTATAAATAGTAGTGATCTCACTCTTTGTTTAATGGCATATCAACCTTTGTAGATTATTTAATGCCAAAGCCATTCTCCTAGAAGAACAGTAGTGGTGCTATTTAACCCATAGCTGGGAGGATAAGGGGATTCATACCTTTCCTAAGGGTATTTGCCCGAAAGTGAACGTTATAGCGCGACTGGAGTTCGAACTCGCTTGCCACGATTCCGCAGTCCATCGCTTTAACCATTACACCATGAGGACATCCCCATAAATAGTAGTGAGAAATGATTAAGAAAAAAAAGAACTATCATCACTAAATAAACTAATGTCATATAGAAATACTTGAAAATATTTACTCATATGCGAGTAAATGAGTTGTTTGGTTTTGGTATAGTATCATTGAATTATGTGTTTACAATCCAAACATATAATATATATAAACATTAATTAACCTATAGAGGTTGATATGCCATTAAATCCAACCAACCAACCAACCAACCAACCAAACCAGACAATGCCTGCTAGGATTTAATATTATTTCGATTTTGGCTGCAATACAATAATTTTTTCTCCACCCTACATATTTCCCATATATTTTTCTGTTTTATACGATGTTATCCTCGATTTTGCTCTGTTGAGCGAGGATCAAAACCAGTTAGCTAGCTTGTGATTTTTTTTTTTTGCTTTTTATGCTTTTATTCCCATGATAAATAAAACTTTGGGTTTATTTATTGCTCTGATATATTGCGAAGGAATAAACTGTTGCCCCTTGCATAATACGAAGCTTTTCGAATGAATTGAGCTCTCGGTAGCCCCTAAGCGTGTAAATGTAAACAAAACAAAAGTTATACATATTCGTTAAAATCCCATCGCTTATGCTGAGTGTCTACGCGGCTGTGCGATAGAAGTTCCAGCTGGCTGTAACAGTCAGCCAAGTTTCGCTCCCAGCTTCGAGAATCTCGCGTGTCTAGCTACACCGAAGACTTGTGATACGACTAAACAGTTCTGTCTGTGGATGACTATATATTTATATATATATAACCTTTCGACCGAACCTCTTATATATATATATATATATATATATATATATATATATATATAAGATTCTCGTTCAAAATGTTCTTAACCACATTCAGATTTTATTTTTATCGCACACCTCTCGACTGTGTACGGGCCTCACCAGCGTAAGAATTAACTGGAGATCGAAATTGGTTTTAGTTTAAGACGCTGTGTGCTACCACAAGAATTTCTAAAGCTATGGCTCTTCTTTCTTGCTGAGGCTTAAAACCTTTTGAAGGACCCTCGTTGATATAAGGTAGGTTGGTATAGGCAAATGTGCGTAAAGATACAAATGTGTGATTTTGAGATATGGCAATCCTCCCACAGAAATACATTGGAATAGAATACATTTGAATGAAAAAATATAAAACAGCAACAACAACAACAACAAAAAACCCTTGACCAAAATGTGCCCGAAAGTCAGACTAGATAAGCACTTCCGGTATTTGGTTTGAACGAATAAAATGATCGATTAGTTTTGATTCTAACATACACTTTTGGCATGGCAAGCAATTTCTCTTCGGTTTGGAGGGAAATTTTTGATCGGAAAACATCATCATTATCACTTCCATCATCATCAACAATGAGTTTATATTACTATTATTATTATTATTATTATTATTATTAATTCCCTCCATGTGAGTCTTCACACCAGAGTAACATGCTGGGCTTTTACTGGGGGAAAAGTGACAGCAAGTCTCGTTAGGTCTCCAGGACTCTTCTCAGAATCCCTACAATGCTAGGGTCTGTATCGTCTCGATTCTTCAGTTAATTTCTAATTCTTTTCATCTTTTTTTAGAATTCTTTTGGGATCGTTCCAAGTGCACCGAACTACTATTGGTATCACCGTTACCTTCATTTTGCATTGCTTTTTCAGCTCTCTGACAGACTCCGAGTATTTGTCTATCTTTGGCGTTCTTTCATTTTCAGTCTGTGGTTTGCCGGAACAGCAAAATCAACCAGTTGACAAATTATTATTATCATCATTGCAAGTTTTTTTTTAAATTTTTTAACCGTAGCTCTATCTGATGTTTTTCATAAAATATTATGCTTTTGATATAATCCTTTTACTCTTTGTGTGTTTTACACACCAGCGTTAGGAGTTGGTCTTTCACTGGAGTCTGAGTGACAGGACTCCAGGACTCCTATGAGTATTTTGGCCGATCTCGATAATGTTATCATCTGCATGGTCATTATTATTATTATTATTATAACACTCCTTTAAGTGTTTTTCACACCTACGTTAGCCAATGGTTTCTCACTGGAACTTGAATAACAGTAAGTCTCCTAAAGTCTCCAGGACTCTTCTCAATATTCTGACCGATCTCGATAATGGATGGTCTCTACTCGTCCTCAAATTTCCAAGTCCTCAAGTCCTTGTATCAGTCCTTTGGTGACTGTACCAAGTGCACCAATTACAATTGGTATCACCGTCACTTTCTTGTTGCAGGTTTTTTTTCGATTCCTTAGCAAGTACTTATCTTTTTTTTTCGCTTTCTTTCAATTTCTCTCTGCTGTCAGCTAGGACAGCAAATGCCATAATTCAGCAAGTTCCCTTTTTTGTTGACTAATATTAGGTCTGGTCGTCTGGCCGAGATTAGGTGATCTGTTTGTATCTCAAAATCCCAGAGGAGTTTGACTTTCTCCAGGATAGATTCTGGGTTGTGTATATACCAGTTGTTCGTATGGTCAAACTTCAATTTCTTGCACAACTCCCAGTGGATCACCTTTCTTACCCAGTCATGTCTAGTCTTGAACTCTTTTTATGCCTATTTGCTGCATTCGCTCATTATGTGATTGATCGTTTCGTCTCTATCACCACATGACCTTCATTTATTGTTTTGTTGCGTCTTATCTATTCTTGTTTTGATATGATTGGTAATTATAGCGTTATTTTGTACTGCTGTTTAGAAAGATTCAGTTTCAATCTTAAGGTTTTTCTTTTTACGTTTTCTCGTGTGAGATGTCGTTTGTTAGAAGCTTAAAATATCTATATAGTATATTTTCCTTCCCATTTTTGCTTTCTAGTTATTTTTTCTGTTGACTCTAGTGTTGTCAGTATTGTTTCTGGTGGCTGTCATCAGTCTTCCTCTGCACTTTTCTATGTAGTCTACGAATCGTTGCATCGATGCGTTAACGTTGTCTTCAGCGCAGGCAAGTCCTCTTCCTCCTTCTTTCTTGATAGATACAGCTTGTCAACGTCTTCTATGGGATGTAAGGTCTTATGCATAGTCATTAGTTTTCTTGTTTTCTGGTCCATATTATTATAATTATTGCTAGTTTTTTTGTTTATCTCTGCTCTCTCAAATGGTTTTTCATTGAAGTCTGATTGACTGCAAGTTGGTCCACGTCTTCAGGACTCTTAAAAGTATCCTACTTGATTTTAGTTGTTCTATGGTCTGGATTGTTTCAATTCTTCCTGTTCATGAGGATTGTTCGAAGGACCACAACTCTGACTGATATTACTGTCACTTTCAAGTTTCCAAGTTTTTCAAGTCTCTAGCAAGGTCCAAGTATTTCTTTAGCTTTTTACTTTTTTTCACTTACACTTTTTTTTTTACTTTTTTTACTTTTTTTTTTTTTTTTTTACTTTTTTTCACTTACACTTTTTTTCACTTACACTTTGGCAAAGTAAAATCCTCTAATTAATTAAAACTTGGTCTGGTTTTCTGGCTTGGATGAGGGGATCTGTTTGTATTCCACATTTTCTAAGAATCTTACGCATTTGATATGATTATTTTACTCCTGGCGAGTTTTACACACCAGCGTTAGCAGTTGGTCTTTTATAGGAGTCTGAGTTAGAGGTCTTCAGGACTCTCCTGAGTAGTCTGGCTGATCTCAACAAAGCTACTATTTCCATGGTATCGATTGTTAATATTATTATTATTCTCCTTTGAGAGTTTTTCACACTAGTGTTAGCCGATGGTTTCTCACTAGAGTTTGCGTAACAGCAGGTTTCTTAGTTTCCAGGACTCCCCTCAATATTCTGGCCAATTGTAGCAATGCTGTAGTTTGGGTGTTATCTACTCGTCCTCTCATTTCCAATTCCTCTTCTCGCTGTACCAATAATTCGGGAATTGTAAAAAAAAGTACCAATTACAATTGCTATCACCCTCAATTTATGTTCCACGGTTTTTTTTCAGTTCTCTAGCAAGGGTTAAGTATCTATCTTTTTTTGCTTTCTTTCAATTTTACTTTGTGGTCCATTGTGGTCCACAATTCGGCAAGTCTTCTGTTTTATTATCATTCTCTTGGCAAGCTTTTCACACCTATGTTAAGAGGTGGTCTTTTTCCGGCGTCTAAGTGACAGCAAGTCTCCCCTGGCCTTTAGAACTCTTCTGATATTTCTACAATGTTGTTGTTTGGATGGTTTTAATTGTTTGATTTCCAATGGTTCCAATCTCCTTTCCAAGCCATTACCATTTTCATAATGCTTTACATTGTATTATTTCTTTGTTTCCTTTTTTAGATTTCTTTTTTCTTTTTCTTTTTCTTTTCCTTTTTCTTTTTTTTTTCTTTTCTGAAATCAATTTGAACAAATACATGAATAAACTCTTCACCTCCCCACACCTCTCCTTCTCTTTCTTTCTCTCTCACATACACATACGCATGCTCATGCGCAAGAGGACACATTCACAGACCCACTAACTTGCATACACATCGAATAAATATAGAAAAGAAATCTTTAAAAAAAAGATATTCAAAAAATACAAAATCGTCGGCGAATGTGGTTTAGAAAACTAAGACACGACCCCGTGACTATCGTAATCGTTTGGTACCTGGGACAGTTTCATGACTTCCGTTCTGTACCCCATCTCTCTCTCTCTCTCTCTCTCTCTCTCACTCTCTCTCTCTCTCTTCAGGTAATTTTTAAATTAATTATTTTTGTGTATTTTTTTCGTCTTCTCTTTTCCTGTTTGACTCATACAATTTATTTCTCAACCTATCATTGTTTTTGTTTCAATTAAGCCTCTCGCACTCTCTCTCTCTCTCTCTCTCTCTCTCTCTCTCTCTCTCTCACACACACACACACACACACACACATACACATCATTGGTAAATTCCCTTTCATTTTAATTCTTTTGTCTTTTGAAGGTCTTTTTTCTTAGAAAAATTCTTTTATTCATTCCTATAGAGAATTATTTCTTTTTTAAAAATCTTTCTTTTTCTTTTTTCTCCTCTTCTTCCCTTTCTCTCTTTTTTTTCTTTGCTATCTGACATGCTTTTCTTTCATTAAATTACTTTGTGTTAACATTCTGTCGTAGTTCGACGTTCATTTAAGAATCATTGTTTGCGTATACGCATGCGCATAAAAGATTTCTTTTTAAATGTAAAGATTGGTACGCATCACAAACTGAATGTGGGTAGGCCTACCTTGAAAGTCTTCACCTACCAGGAATACAGACTATTTTTCCTGCAGATAATTAATGAGTACGTTTCTCGGATTACCATTGAAATGTTCTTTTAACAACCATTTATCAGTAAGTGTACGGAGTATCTGGTGGTGAGGTTCCATTTCCGAAGACCTGGGGAGTGTGGAGTACCCTATCACTCCTATTACTCCCAGATCCACTCTGGTTGGAGTATTAGGACTTGTTAGAGTCGCATGAAAGGCTGGAATAAATCTTAGGTTTCAGTTTTCTTGTTTTAATGGCATAACAACCTTCGTGGGTTATTCAATGCTGGAGAATCCTTGTAGAAAGATATTAGTTTCGGTATCAGGATAGGAGGTTTCATTGTTTGGTAGGAATTCTTGATATTACATTATCGTATTAAAAATCTCTTTAGAAACATCTCTACAAAAATGTATAAATGAATGTATGATGAACGTGATTCCCTACCTTCTAGGCATAAAATAATCCTAGAAAGGTTGACATATCATTTCAATCAATCAATAAATCAATCGAACGTATTCATATTTGTAATTAAAGCTCAGTGTCAAATATTTCCGATATATAAGATTTCATTAGATACTGTTCGGAGGAAAATCTCCGTGGCGTAGTGGCTAACGTGCTGGACTGCGACATCATAGCAAGTTCAAGCTCAAGTCTTACAATTATGTTCATTTCGGACTGATATCCTTTGGAAAGATATAACCACCCCCTTTATACACTCGCCAGCTATAGGTTAAATAGTGCCCCTATTGTTTTTCTAAAAGTGTACCATAGCCAAATACATGAATACGCGAAATGTACATGGGATGTTCATATATATATACATATACATGGGATCTCGAAACACGAAAAACACTTACGACTTCTCAGTTCAGGTACGAAACTTTTTATTACCTTTGAGTTTAAAGGTTTTTCGACATAAGGAGAGAGAGGCACAATCTTTCTATTCTAGCCTTTTCATCTGCCCACCCCATCTCGTGCGACACCTGCCCAAGGCCTCCGCGAGCAAGCAAAAGTCAAACGTCTCGTTCGGTGTCTAGTCTCAACTCTACTCGACTGACTTTTTCAAAATCTCCCCAAATCCTCCGCGAGCGCGCTTCCGGTGCATGACGTCATTCACATCCACTGGTCAACCTTACTATCGGATTTTTATTTTGACATCTATGAATGACACATCCTCCCCGCGCGCACGTTAACACCTGCACTCAAGTTTGCACCTAGCTAACCCATGCACTGAGCCGATAGGTTCTCAGCCTAACAAAACCCAAAGGCATGAAACGAAATCCCTCGGCCATTATATTACATAAGTTGGCATTGAATAACTCACCCAAAACGGTATCATATTAAACAAAGAAATTAAACAAAAGCTATATGTACGGTTTTCATATACACTATTTCGATAAGTATGGTTTTGTACATACGTGGGAACTCCAGATGATTAAAAAAAAAGCTTAATCCTGTAAAACCTGTTAATAACATAGGCAGCTAGAGCAGCATTTAACGAATTCAGAAAGTAATGATTTTCAATGAGTCAACAACTTGATTTCTGCCTGATTGCGTCATTTGAGGTACATCAACAATTGGCCGGAATTTGTTTTTCTGTCTTCTGTAGAAGTTTAACCGGTTTGATATATAGGCACCAAAACTATATTCATAATGAAGAAGGGTTTGTCTGTGTGTCTTCTATTGACGGACAAACAATTTAATTATAGCAACCAAATTTCAGAAAGGTTTGTCTGTCATCTATTGAATGACAAAAATTTTGATAAATAGCTACCAAATTTGTATGAAAAATTGGGCAGGGTTTGTCTGTTTAGTTTGGTTTCTTTGTTTAATGGCATATCATTCTTTGTAGGTTATTTAATGCCTAAGCTATTTTCCTTGAAGAACAGTAGTGGTACTATTTAACCCTTAGTTGGGGTATAAGGGGGTTCATACTATTCCCAAGGGTATTTGCCCGAAAGTGAACGTAATAGCGCAACTGGGGTACGAACTCGCTTACTGTAATTCTGCAGTCCATCGCTTTAATCATTACACCACGAGGACATCACCGGGTTTTGTCAGTCTGTTCTCTCTACAAAAAGCAATTTGATGTGTCGCTACCAAATCTATATTGATAATTCAGAAGGGTTTGTCTGTCTGTCTACTCAAGAAGGACAAACAATTTGATGAGTAGCTACCAAATCTATATTGATAATTCAGAAGGGTTTGTCTGTCTGTCCTCTACAGACAGACAAGATCTACATTGATAATTCGGAAGAATCTGCTTCTCTGTACTCGGTAACTAACCAAATGGTTTACTAACAAATTTGGGATGCATACTTATTGGATAAAGGAGGAAGAAATGGTTTTGACACACAAAAAAGTGGAGGTTGCAATGTGTAACAAAAACAATATTCACTGAGAAATTTGTATGTTTGTTTGGGTTTTATGGCATATCAACCTTTGTAGGTTATTTAATGCCAAACCCATTTTTATACTAATACATAGTTCTTTTTCAAACAGTTCAGTTTAGCATAATACACAGTTTAACAGTCAAAAACATTTCTATTTCAAGCTATTCAGTTTAGTCAAACAGTTCTAATTCAAACAATTCAGTTTAGTATAAGCATAGACTTTTGTTTACACACAGTTAAATGTCAAAAGAGGTCTATTTAAAAAAAAATCAGTTTCAATGTCAAAAACAGTTCTATTTCAAGCAATTCAGTTTATCTTAATTACACACTTTAGTTCTATTTGACCCATAGATATGACCCTATCAGTTGCTACCACCTAGAGCCAGAGTGGACCTGGGAGCGATTGCAATGAAAGGGTACTCAGCATTCCCCAAAGCTCCAGCATTACTGGATCCTCAACATCAGATTGCTTAGTGTCATAAATAGGACACTCGTTGTGGGGTCTTACCCCTCTTCAGTGATGTAGTCGGTGTATTCTACTGCTCCAGCCGACCCATCATGTTTAAATAACTAATATTTTTTGTTAACTGCTGACTGTGAATTAACTGGCCAGCCGGGCTTCGGTTTGGCGTTGTGTTCAAAGTCAAGGACAGATTCGAGGTTGAAAGGCCACCGGCTTCGGCTGGGCCACTTCTGTTGGGCGATGATGACCAACATAGTCAAACAGGGTTCGAATCTCGGCTCGACCTCAACCTCCCCCTCCCTCAACCACCACTGTAATCGACCTTCGTGTCATTGACCTTGTGTCAAGTCCTGTCTGGTGGGAGGCAGAGACAGGTATAAACTGCTAATTGTGAATATGCTTGCGCTGTGCTTTATCTTTTAACAGAGTGGACCTGGGAGTAATGGCAATTTAGTGGTACTCAACACTACTGAACTGAAGCCTCACGACTGGATGGAATTCAATGTCATACTTTGGATTCCCTTTTTGTTGTGGCCTTACCCTTCTGCAGAGGATACTGTTGATTATTTCTAAGTCTGAGCAATAGGGTGGTCTTATTTAAAGAATAAAGCAATTTACAGTCAATCTTGAAACTTAATACTGTAGAATCTCAGTTAATACTCACTACAATCATTCATTTTTTTTATTGAAATTCGAATTACTGAGTACTTCCGCTAATTTTTTTTCCATTTTAGCTGACCCAGTCGGCTGCTGCTGTTAAAATGAATCGACTTCATCTCTGCAGAAGGGGAAGACTCCCCAAATGAGTGTCGTGGATATGATTTGAAAAAATCTGATGGTGAGGCTCTAGGAATATTGGAGTTTTGGGAAATGCGGAGTACTCCTTCACTGCCATCGCTCCCAGGTTCACTGTGGCCCGGAGTGGTAGCAGCTGATAGGGTCCTATCTATGAGTCAAATAGAACAGTTTCACATTTAAACTGTGTACTTTGACATTGAAACTGAATGCAAACAAATGACTCATGTTAAACTGAATTGCTTGATCATTTAACAGTGTGTAAACAAATGACTGATGTTTAATTGAATTGTTTGTGATACATTGCAAAACTGACACGTAAAGCTGAATTGTTTGAAATAGAACTGTTTGATAATTTAACTGGGTGTTCAGAAATTACTGATGCTTAATTGAATTGTCAGCGTTATATAGCAAAACTTGAAACCATTTAACTGTACGCAAAAAAAAAAAAAAAAATGAAGTCAGGCTGATTAAAAAATTATATCGACAAAATGTGTTTGGAAATCATATATCTAATCTACATGTATAAAACGGCTTTGGCATTACATAATCTACAATGTCATAAAACCTAACCAAACCGAATCAATTATAGTTTGCAGTCTATAAATAAGACGTAACTCAACTTTGTTTGTTCATCTTTCTATCGAATACGAATAATTTTAAAACATAGATGGGACTTGTCTTTAATTGGAATCATTTTGAGATGAGGCTTCTTAATCTTTGTAGTTTTTTTTTGTATTGTTTCTTCTTTCACTACGTTTCGGCCAAATTTCACCTCTGGCTTTCTTCAGGTGATTTACCGCGACCTCGGATAGGAATGATGAGTTTTGTAACCGTGTCCCCAGTAATTACTGCCTTTCATAGTTGTTGTCTATTGCACCACGTTTTTGAACAAGTAAACCTTCGAGGCCCGTGGCGCAGTGGATAGAGGCGTTGAGTCTCTACGGTTCCAGGTGAGCATTGTCAGAAGATAGCGGTTTCAAATCCTACCCAAGCCGGCCAGAGGTTTACTTGGTCAAAAACGTGGTGCGATAGACAACAACTATGGAAGGCAGCAATTACTGGGGATACGGTTACAAGACTCATCATTCCTATCCGAGGTCGCGGTAAATCACCCGAAGAAGGCCAGAGGTGAAATTTGGCCGAAACGTAGTGAAAGAAGAAACAATACAAAAAAAAAAAAAACTACAAAGATGAGGACAAAAAGTCCGCAATGAATGAAAAAATTAATTCATAGATGGGATTGTAACAGACTCAGACTCAGAGCGACCGGAGAGGACCAGGAAGTAATGGCATTGAAGGGATACTCCACACCCCTCAGATCTCTAGAACTGGAACTTCACCCTGCAGTTAAGAATCATACACAGGACATTCCTTTTGTAGGAATTCTTAACCCTCTGCAGGTAATACAGTCAGTGCATTCTAAGCAGACCTGACAAATCGAACAGTAACATGAATTCATTTTACTGTCATTATAACCAGCTATTATCCATTTATTGATCACTTATCGACGTAGATCAGTACCTCAACTACTTAAATAAATGGTCATACCTTCATTGAAACCACAGGAAAAAGATACACGTATTATTTCAGTTTCTTTGGGTGTATTGACAAGGAAAATCGGCGATTTTTAAAAGGAGTTTACAAATATAATTCCGATATTGTGTTGCCGTTCCTTTCAAGCTAATATTACAGAAACAAGTATTGAACTAAACAATCGAGGTATATTGTTTCTAATTCATTTATTGATAGTCAGTCTGACTGCAGTATTCGATCAATGTTCAGCCACGGCTTAATGACTGGCAGGTACAATAAGCCTAGTCGGTTAAAACTAATGCAGGAAGGTCATTTTCTCACACGCCGTTATGAGTCACTCAAACTAAATTAGCTAGCAACTAGTGACGTGTGCAAATACCAACTGCAATCATTTCCCACCTGATATATGGAAGCTCAAACTAAAACTGATAAAATAGAAGAGAAGAAAAATAGGGATATGTTTTTGTCATCTTCTGATCTCGCAAGATAATTTTGAGATGGTATAAAATAATATGAGACGCAATATTCGAGAATATACAATGAAAACTGCTCACAAGTGATGTATCAAACAAAATAAGACAACTCAAGTGGTTTTATGAGAAGTATTAGGCGAGATAATTTAAGATCAAAACAATTATTCGTATCTTACTGAGCATTAATAATTAGATTTATAATGTCCTGCCTTATAACAGGAAGCTGAATCGAATGGTAAGGCTTCAGTTTTGGATATCTTGAGAGTGTTTGTTTGTTTGTTTGTTTATTTGGGTTTTATGGTATATCAACCTTTGTAGGTTAGTTAATGCCAAATCCATTTTATACAAAAAAATAGTTCTATTTTGAACAATTCAGTTTAACATGAGTAGACTGAATAATTGTTAAAAGATTTCTATTTCATGCTATTAGGTTTAGTCAAACAGTTCTAATTCAAACAATTCAGATTAGTATAATATAGTTTTTCTTTACACACAGTTAAATATAAAAACAGTTCAATTTCAAGCAATTCAGTTTAGCATTAGTACAGTTTCAATGTCAAAAACAGTTCTGTTTCAAGCAATTCAGTTTAGGTCTGACCCATAGATAGGACCCAATCGAGTACTGCCACTCCGGGTCAGAGTAGACCTGGAAGCGATTGCAATGAAAGGGTACTGTGCATTCCCCAAAGCTCTATTATTACTGGAATCTCACCATCAGATGTTTAGTGCACACTCGCTGGGAGGTCTTACCCCTGAGCTGAGATGCAGTTGGTGAATTCTACAGATCCACGCGGATTGGGCATCCTGGGGAGGGTGGAGTACCTCTTCATTGCCATCACTTCTTGGTATACTCTGGCCAGGAGTGGTTGAAACTATTAGGATGTCTTCTATGAGCCAAATAGGTGTTTAAAAACAATTATTTCTAAATACCGATTTGGTTCATCTTTTGGCTCTGGTTCTGAAGATCTGATTTTTGTGGAGTACTCCATTCAATTACTCTCTGCTCTTCTGACATGGATTCCCAGGGAGTAATTGAAATGGAGTACTCCAGAAAACTCGGCTCTTTAGAACGAGAGTCTTACTGTCGGATGTAGTTTAGTAATATGTTGAGATTACTCCTTTTTAGGAGTTAGGAAGTAACAGGTCGGGTCTTACCACTCCGTAGGGAATATAGTCTGCGTATTCTAAGCCTCACCAACAAGGCTTGTAAAATTCGTGACAAGCAACAATTGGTTAATTTTGCAGCATTTTGCCAGTTCCCAAATGAAAAAATCCGAGTTCTAATTGCTTGTATGGATGGGATTTATAGCATATAAACCTTTGTACATTATTAAATAACAAATTCTATTTATACATACATACATACATACATCTTTATAAATTCGTATATATATATATATATATATGTGTGTGTGTGTGTGTGTGTGTGTGTTTTGCTAACAAATAGTTTGTTTTTAACATTTTAAACGACCCATAGCTCATTTAATTACTCAGAGTTAAATGGTTGCTTGTGTGGGTGGGATCTATGACATATAAACTTTTGTAGATTTTTCCATCACAAATACTGTTTATATATATACGAGGATCATTAAATAAGTTTTCATACTTTTTTTCGTATGGGCACTTTTATTGATAGTATACATATGAAACTCTAGTCCCCTTCGAAGTAATCTCTTCCGGCTGCAATGCACTTGTTGTAACATCTGGAAGGCCCCATGGAAGTCCTCTTGTGTGAGCGTGTCTATAACCTTCGTCACAGACTCTTTTATCTCCTCAATTGTCTCATACCGACAGCCTGCGAGCTTAGGGAATAACAAAAAGTCACAGGGAGCAAGGACTGGACTATAGGGAGGCTGGGAAACTGTCTTAATGCCCATCTTGGTCAAATAGTCTGTGACAAGGATGGAGTTGTGGACTGGTGGAAATGCCACTGACCCGATTTGAAGAGTGCTGGCCTTTTCCGACTGAATCGCTTCCTGAACTCCCTTAAAACCTCAACATAGTAACCCTAAATCTCCCGCATCTTCAGTTCCTCACGAATAATTGTGTGTACAGTTCCCACACTGACATCAAACTGTGCTCTTATTGTCTCTATAGACTCACGACGGTCCTTATCCATAAAATTCTTTATTTGGCCTATCAACTCTGGTGTTCTGACTTCCTTACTCCCCCACACCTCTCATCATCCCTCACAGACTCCCTGCCTTCCTTGAATCTCTTATATCACTCAAAAACTGATGCTCGATTCATGCAAGATGCTCCAAAAGCAGTCTGAAGCATTCCATACGTTTCTCTGGCATTTTCTCAACATTTTAAAACAGAATTTTATTGCATATCGTTCTTCTAAAGTGGCCCAACGTCCAGATTGCATTTTTGAAATTCACCAGCTGTGACAATCAGGCTTTAGTAGGGTGTATTCCAATTCTTGCTGTATCTGTTCATTTGAACCTGAAATCATAAAAAATAGTCAGTCATCTCATAAGATGTATAGCAATAACATACTGAATTTAGGCGCCTTTGGTAGTGTAATGGTTAGCAAGCTCGACTAGCAAACCTACACGAATGAGTTCGAGTCTCATTGGGTGCCCCTTTCATATGGCCTTGTGCCACATCTAAGCAAAAAGCTTAGTAAATTATAAATTACAAATAACATACTGAATTTTCAAGAGTCTACGACAATTTTAAATGCCTGTACAAAAAAAAAAGGCTGGAAACTTGAAAATTCACTCTGTTATTGCTAGACATCTTATGAGATAACTGACCAATCTGTATGATTTCAGGTTCAAATGAACAGCTACAGCAGCAACTGGAATACACCCTACTAAAGCCTGATTGTCACAGCTGGTGAATTTCAAAAATGTAATCTGGCTGAGAGGACACTTTAGAAGAACGATATGCAATAAAATTCTGTTTTAAACTTAGAAAAAATGCCACAGAAACGTATGGAATGCTTCAAAGTACTTTTGGAGTATCTTGCATGAATCGAGCATCAGTTTTCGAGTGGCATAAGAGAATCAAGGAAGGCAGGGAGTCTGTGAGGGATGATGAGAGGTGTGGGAGGAGTAAGGAAGTCAGAACACCAGAGTTGATAGGCCAAACGTTTAGGGTTAGGGTTACTATGTTGAGGTTTTAAGGGAGTTCAGGAAGCGATTCCGTCGGAAGAGGCCAGCACTCTTCAAATTGGGTCAGTGGCATTTCCTGCAGGACAATGCACCAGTCCACAACTCCATCTTCGTCACCGACTATTTGACCAAGATGGGCATCAACACAGTTCCTCAGCCTCCCTATAGTCCAGTCCTTGCTCCCTGTGACTTTTTGTTATTCCCTAAGATCACAGGATGTCGTTATGAGACAATTGAGGAGATGAGCGAGGCTGTGACGAAGGTTATAGACACGCTCACACAAGAGGACTTCCATGATGCCTTCCAGAAGTTGTTGGAACGGTACAACAAGTGCATTGCAGCCGGAAGAGATTACTTCGAAGGGGACTTGAGTTTCATGTGTGTACTATCAATAAAAGTGCCCATACGAAAAAAAAGTATGGAAACTTATTTAATGATCCCCGTATATCAGGATTTGGCATTAAGTAGCTCCAAAGTGTTGATATGCCATGTAAAAACAATCAAGAACCAATCAAAATATTTCAATTTTATTTAATTTCTGATTCATCGTAATGAAATCCGAATGACTTCCGGTTGATTTGAAATTAGATTGCACTGAATGCGTCGCATACAAAAAATTACACTATGTCGTTGCCATAGAAAAAAATGGTTTAGTTTTATGGCATATCAACCATTGTAGGTAATTTAATGCCAAATCCTTTTTATACATATGTGATTTGTAAACGAATTGTTCGTAATATTTTTAAACAAGCCACAGCTCATTTGTTGAATAAATGAACATAAGATTTGTAAGCCTGTATTTTGTAGGTAATCTTATTTTTGAATGAGTCATCTGATATTTTTGGTTTGGTTTTATGGCATATCGACCATTGTAGGTTATTTAATGCCAAATCCTTTTTATATGCATATATTAAATATATGATTTCTTAACAGATTTTGTAGATAACATCTTTAAACCAGCCTGAGCCCCTATTTTCTCACAGTTAAATGGTTTCACTTATTTCTATATAATACGGTCAATTCTATTTACTATTAATTTGTTTGCTCACGGTTTAATGCTTTCAAGTCTTGCTATGTATCTTTAATTAAACATCAGCCATTAGTTTACTAACCTTTCAAATTTTAAACAGTTCTATTTCAAACAATTCAGTTTAGCATAAGTACGCAGTTTGAATGTCAAAGTGTTCTATTCGATCCATAGATAGGACCCAATCAGGTGCTACCACTCCGGGCCAACGTGGACCAGGGAGCGATAGCAATGAAGACGTGCTCTGCATTCCCCAAATCTCCAGTATGTCTGAAACCGTACTATCAGATTGCTTAGTGTCATAATCAGGACACTGGTTTAGGGGTATCTTACTCCTCTGTTGTGATGCAGTCGGTCTATTATACAGCCCCAGTCGTCTAGACCTTGAAGCAACTGAGTTTTTTCTCGGAAATGTAGGGTCTTCAATTTATGCAATATTAAATTCTGAGCAGATGAAATGGATCTGAGTTGTTTTCTCATTGGAATTTTTTTTTCTCATGCCTTGACGATTTTCTGAGAAGATTCGTCTCATTATGATGGCCTTAAGGCCGCAGGCGTCCTTCTAAACCATCGAGTATGACCTTCGACGGCCTTGTCGAAAGACTCAATTAAAATTGTTAATCTCTACTTTAAAAGCTGATATCGCAATGCTTTCTCGCAAAAAGCAATCTAACTCATTTACATGAAAATAATTCTTCTCTCCAGAAACCTGGGGGTGTCCTCTTGGTGTAATGATTAAAGTACTGGACTGCAGAATCGTAGTAAGCGAGTTCGAACTCCATTTGCGCTATTACGTTCACTTGGGAAAGGTATGAACACACTTATCCTCCTAGCTTCACTGCTGTTCTTCTAGAAGGATGGCTTTGGCATTAGATAACCCACGAAAGTTGATATGCCATTAAACATAGAAATCAAACCAAACCAGAAATCTGCTAACTCGTCTGAATGTCGTTATAACTAACTGAAACTTTAATATTGATACCAGTCTCGTCTTAGACATGTAATTCAGTTATTATTCCTATTGTGAAACGAAAGAATAAGAACAAAAACACACGCATATATAAATTTAGAAAGGCTAGATACTGAGCTCAAAGTGCTTAATGACTGTCAGTTTCTCGCCTATGTGATCATTTGACCAGACGGAGAGTTAAGACAAGCCGCTAAATATGTCTACTCCTACTGACTACCGAACTTAGATATACATTCCCTATCTCTGAGACTGAACCCTCTATTTATGAATATCCGAAAATTCATCATATATATATATATATATATATATATAGTAGAGAAAAATGTAAATAAACCCTACTGTATCCAAATAAGAAAAGTATAAATACAGGGTGTCTTAAAATAGATGCAACTCTTTAATATGATTATGATTTATTATTTTGATAAGCACAATGGCGTTCATTTCGAACACGTCCTATAAAAACGGTTCCTTTGAGCTAGAGACAACAAATTAATGATTCTTTTAATTGTTATTATATTAGCTTCCAGGACATGCAATCTTCTTTTGAGTTTCAGATTAATAGATTGCATTAATTTTGAGACAGTTTTGAACGACTTTCTATCCAAATAAGTTGTGACGCAAAATATTTTTCCTCTTTTGTCCAAGGCATTGTGATCTAGGATTAATAGTTGTTATAATATATAATTTTCAAATCTGAAACTCTCCGCCGGGGAAATACCTGCGTTCTGTTTACTTTAGGAAACAGGTGCATATCCTGTTATGCCACTCACGCAACTTATGCTGCGTGTCAAAAGGATATTCCGGTTAATTTTTGACATTGCATCTCTGGGTGGGGGATACAGTAAACATATTCTAATGAGCCAGAAGAGAAATTAAATCGTTAGTGAGTGACACCAAGTGGATAAATCAATTTTTACTACCAGTACCCAGTCTGAGAGCTGATTTTCATCGAGTCCCTACTCTCCCAACCGGCTACAGAAGACAAGTTTTTCTATGCCAAGTTTTTTCATACATATGCACTTTACTAATATGTGGTAAAATTGATTAAATGGGACCCAAGCAGGAACTTCCACTCCGAGTTCCAGTGGACCCGGGAGTAATGGCAGTGAAGGGGTAATCCTTATTCCCCAAAGCTCCCGGACTTGAGCCTCACCATCAAACGCTGTTTAATGTCATATCAGGACACTCGTTAGTCTTACATCTCGGCAAATATGTAATTGGCGTATTCTAAAGACTGGGCTATATATATATATATATATATATATAGAGAGAGAGAGAGAGACTTTGTGGGTACAGTGTTCACCAGTGGCGTGGGAAACTGATGTTCAATCCCAGGTTGAGTCATACAAAAGACTCAGAAATGGTACTTGATGCTGCCTTGCTTAACACACAGCATTATAAGGTAAGTATCAAGGGTAAAGTGGAGCAATCCAGGGAAAAGAGTAGCGCCTCCTCCTACACCTCGTTGTAGTAGCTATTGAAAAGGGAGCCTTCGGGTCGCCCTCAACTGCGGTCGCCAACTTTACTTTTTTTTTACATTTATATATATATATATATATATATATAAACTTATATAGTTCTACGTATGTATGAAAATATAGTGATTGAAAGATTGTTAAAATTTATTCTTACCGAATTGATAATTCAAAAAAATACTGGTCATTAATTACATCTCAAAAAGAAGTAATTTTTATAAATGCTTTTTTTTTTTTTTATCTGCAAAAATCGATTTAAATCTTGTGAAACATCAAGATGCACGAACACTGAGTTCCGTATATTTCCGGTGAGCCTCGGGTATCATTTTCTCACACGGCAGCCGACATTCATTGAGATCGGGCAGCCATTTTGTTTTCGATTCTGTCTTTCGTGAGCTGTTCGTTTTCATTTGTAATTTTTGTCCTTACTTTTAGGAGGATTTAGCCTCATTTGTTACAAGCTTGGTGATTATAATCAAGAAAGAAAAAGGTTAAATGTATTGAAGGAAAAAGGAAACAAGGCAAAGAGAAAAAAAAGTAGATGAGTCAAGTTGAAAGGAAAAATGGATTATGACAACACGAGAAATAAAAAGAAAAAGTAAAAATGAACGATGTAAAGAAATTCACGGCAGAAAATGGAACGTATGATAAAAGGAAGAAATAGATAATATTTAAAAGAAATGCTTGCGTCTAGGAAAAAGAATCGAAAAGGAGGAGAAGTATATTGAAGAAATGAAAGATACAGGACAAGAAAACAAAACAAAAAAAATAAACACGAAAGACAAGGAAAAGACAAGAGTTGGAGGAGAAGGAGGAGGAGAAAATAGCAAAATAAAAAGGAGGAGGATGCGAGAACAAAAAAGAGGAGAGGCAAATGCAAAAAGGGAAGAGAACAGAAGAAGATGACGAAGTAAAGAGGGAGGAGGAGGAGGGGGGAAAAGGAGAAGGAGAAAAGAAAGAAGAAGAATAGAAAGAGGAAAGAATAAAGTAAGAAGAGAAGTAGAAGAGATAGATGGATAGATAGATAAAATAGAGAGAGAGAGAGAGAGAGAGAGAGAGAGAGAGAGAGAGAGAGAGAGAACAAAAAAGTAGAAAGAGGAGTTGGAAAACGAGGAAGAGAATGAGTAGAGTACAAAACAAGAAAAAGTGGCATATATATATATATATATATATATATGTGTGTGTGTGTGTGTGTGTGTGTGTGTGTGTGTGTGTGTGTGTGTGTGTAAGATCCTTGTTTAAATGAATTGAAAACAAAAGAAATCAATAAAACAAAAAAGAAAAAAAGATGAGCAATAGAGAAAACTAAAGCAGTCCTTTCCCCTGCATAAAATTAAAGAAATAAGGAATTGGAAAAATGCTGATTAAAAGAAAAAAGAATAATAAAAACGTCAAACTCCCATCGACTAGCATTGGCTTTGAAACAAACACTCATACACACACGTATGTGTGTGTACGTGTGTGTGTGTGTGTGAGTTGATGGACGTTTGATATTAAGGTCCAGAAAATGAATAACTGAAAAAAAAATTGATAAAGAAGAGAAAAAGAATATATATATATATATATATATATATATATATATATATATATATATATATATATATATATATAATAAGACATGTGATGCTTGAATTAAAAGAAACTGAGTGTAAAAAAACATACTTCTTCAAAAAAAAAAAAGAAAATAGTAAATAAAAAAATAGTAAAGTAGCGTAAAAAATAGAAAAAAATTCCCCCCCCCCAAAAACAAGGAAAATTTAAGAAACTTAAAAAGTTTTAAAAAAATGTTTAAATAAAAACTGAAGAAAAAAAATTCTTCTATGAATGAAATAAAAGTAAATGAAATATATTTCTTAAATCCGAAGAAAAACAATAAAGAACAAATAATTTTAAAACGTATTTGAAACCATCTTTCTAATGACAGAACACATTTCTTCATTTTTCTTTTGCGTTTTTTTTTTTTTTTCATTTATTGTTTTTTTATTGGCTTTGTTGTCTTTATTTTATTTATTCTTTGTCATGGTTTTTGAGATATCTTTATGGACAGAAACGGGAAATTGCTTTTAAATCGTTAAGTCTTTACAATCAGTCGCCACTTTACCATGTCAATAGGATGACGTCATAATAATAATAATAATAATAATAATAATAATAATAATACGGATAACTCAATGCCGGCCAGATAGTGTTAATTAACCCCCCCCCCAAAAAAAACAAAAAGGAAAAATAAGCTTGTCATCTCATGGATTCCGCTGTGCTATCGAGTGAAAATGAATGAAAGAGAAAAGATTGAAAAATACCTGGACCTTGTCAGAGAGCTAAAAAACTGTAGAGCCGATTAAAAGACAAAAGAATAAGAAACTTCCATCAACTATCATTGGCTTTGAAACAAGCATTCACACACACGTGTGTGTGCGTGCGTTAGTGCGCTAGGAACAGTCCCCAAAGGCTTGCAAAAGAGACTGGCAGAATTAAAAATCAGAAGAAAAATCGAAACAACAGATCACAGAATTGCTGCAATCGGTTAGAATACAGAGAAGAATCCTATAGACCTGAGGGGACTTGCTGTCATTCAGACTGCACTTAAAGACCACAGTTGACGCTTTTATGAAAACCTATCATTAAATCTTCTCTTCTGGTCAGAATTTTGTAATAAGTTTCTCAGAGAATTATAGAGTCACATTTTCTTTGGGATATTTTGATTTCATATATCATTGGTTAGTATAGACAAATTTTAGTGTTTTGCACAATTTCCAGTTGTATTCTATACTTCAAATGTACCAGTTGGCTGCATTCGCTTATAATGTGATTAATGGTTTCAAATTTACTAACCTCATATCACAGATCTCCCTGATCCTCTCTATCGTCCATCGCTTCCGGTAGTTCTTCAAGGCTACATCCTATATCGACACAGAACTGTAGTTGTTATATAATTAAGGAATATTTTTTTATATTAATCATTTTTCGCAAATTATATTTTAACATTCAGTTTGATAAGGCTTTGAACCACTCGGGTCTCATAGTCTACGTTTATAGTCATTTGATGCAGTCTTACGTCCGCGCGGAAAGGATATGACGTTATTTATCCTACGCCCCACCAGCGTACGAATATGGCACAAGGCAGTTTTTAAGGTGGGTCCTATCGCAGGGCCGAAGCCCAACGCGGCAGGCAGTTCCAAAAATGCCTCGGACCCCGTCGGCATTCCCCTTTTCGGGGCGCCTCAGGCGCCCGGCGATAAACCCAACCCCTCCGAAGAGGGTTAAAGCCTGGGGGACGGCCCCCTGAGGCCAGAGGTGATGTATCCAGTGGTGGAACACACCCGAACGAACAGTGCGGCTAGCAACCACAGCCGGTCGAGGGCGCCTTACCACAGGACACAAAGAGCAAAGCGAAGGATATGACAATCACCATTTGTCATAATAAACCCCCGGACGGGAAATTGGGCTGGAGTGTGGATGACGTCATGCCCAGAAGAGATGGTCCTGAGAATTTGAGGATTTTGAAAAGACAGTAGTTGAGATTCGACCGTCGAAAGGGCAGTTGAGTTTTCTACCGTTGAGGCATGCGGTTAAGTTTTTCGGATCTCGACCGGCAGAGATGAACTGAGATCTTAAACATCACAAGATACGCCGTGCGTTGGGGTGGGGTCAGCATAGTATGGTTAGCATAGGGTTTTAAGAATTGTGTCTCTCTCCTCCAGAAATTAATAAACCCGTTCGTATCCAAAACGAAAGAGTCCGCCTGTATTTGTATATGTATTGTATTACTGTTGTGATTGATAACATTATGGGTATACAACACCGGTAGATCTTCAAGGCTACATCCAGTATCGACACAGATCTATTGTAAGTAGGTCCTAACTGGACGACCTGCCTTTGCTCGTCCATGTGATGGGGTCCACAGGAATACGTCACTTATGAGTTCATCCCTACTTCTCAAGTAGTATCCCGCATGTCTGGTTCGTCTAACTTGGATAGTTTTTGTGATGTGTGGTAAGTGACCGTATAGCTGCTGATTTTTGGGGTGCTGCCTGTTCAATATTGCTCACAGAATTCTTGTGTAGTTGCCGTCAAGCTTCTTCCCTATGCGTTTAGCTAGCGTTCATATAATGCATCCATACAGCTGTATCGAGACGACCGCTGCTTGAAAAAAACTGCGTTCCATTTTATCGATCAGGTCTAACTTCCATATGACCGATAGTCTATCGAGAGCTGTCCATGCCTTTGCTAGTCGCATGTTGATGTCTGTCTCGGTTGATATGACACTGCTTCCGAGGTAGGTGAACTTGTCAACAAGTTTCAGAGAACTACCGTTTTGTGTAGAGTCAATTGCGTTTTATCAAATTTTTCTTTGTTATAATTAGTCTTCGTGGCATTCTTTTGTCTGCTTTAATTTTATGGCATATCAACTATTGTAGGTTATTTAATGCCAAATCCATTTTTATACTCATAAACAGTTCTATTTCTAACAATTCAGTTTAGAATGTCAACGACGTTAAATGGTACCAAGTATTGCCCTGTATCACAAACAATTCAATTAAACATCAGTCATTTGTTTACTTACAGTTAAATGATAAAACAGTTCTATTCAAAACAATTCAATTAAGCTCAAGAACAGATTTTTGTTTACATACAGTAAAATATAGGTAAAATTGTCGAGGGTAACTTTTAATAGCTACTACACCGAGGTGTAGGGAAGGGTTCTACTCCATTCCTTGGATTTCGCCACTTTACCCTTGATACGTACCTTATAAAGCTGAGTGTTAAGCAAGGCAGCATCAAGTACCAGTTTTTGAGTCATTGGTATGACTCGACCTGGGATTGAACCCAGGTCTCCCGGACCATTGGCGAACACTCTAGTCATTAGGCCAATGGTCGGGTAACTTTACAGTAAAATATAAAAACATTTAATTTTAAACAAATCAGTTTAACATTGGTTCACGGTTTTGTTCTATTACATTCATACATAGGACCCAATCAGGCGCCACCACTGTGGATTAGAGTGGACATGGGAGTAATAGCAATGAAGAGGTACTTCGTATTTCCCAAAGCTCAAGCATTACTGGAGCTTCACCATCTGATTGTTTAGTGTCATAAACAGGACACTTGTTGGGGAATCTTACCTCTCTGCAGGGTGCAGTCGATGTATTCTGCAGCCCCAGCCGACTGGACCACAGGATTCTCCTGGGGGGAAAAAAGCAGTCGGTGTATTCAACAGCCCCAGTCAAATGGGCCACATTATTTTGAGCTGGTATTGAAAAAAAAATCAGTTTTTCTCTGCAGGTTTCTTTTTGTAAGCCTTGTCCTGATCATCTGATTGGTTGGTTGGATTTAAATGGCATATTAACCTTTGTAGGTTAGTTAATGCCAAATCCACTTTTATACAAATAAACTGTTCTATTTCAAACATTTCAGTTAAGAATAAATACACAGTTCAATTGTCAAAAACATTTCTATTTAAAGCTATCCAGTTTATCCAAACAGTTCTTATCATAACAATTCAGTTCAATAGAATTATTACACACAGTTAAATGTCAAAACAGTTCTATTCTAAACAATTCAGTTTGACCTAATACAATTTCGATGTCGAAAAACAGTCTTATTTCAAACAATTCAGTTTAGCATAAGTAACTTATTCCTAGAGCCTCAGGGTGCCGAGGAATTTTGGGAATGCCGGACTATCTGGGCTACGGCCCTCCACCCGGACTCACTTTAAAAAAGGCCTTGTACCACCCTCGTCCGTTCGGTGGGGCGTGCGACAAATACTGTTGGTTGCAAAGCTGTTGTGCCTTTGCCCACTCGTACTAATCCAGTGGATGGAGCACCGTTAACTAATAAACTGGGTTCAGTAGATGGGGCACACTTCGGTCGGCCGTGTTATCAGCAGCACGGATCTGGTCGGGTGTGTCATATCTCTGGATACAGGAGTCAGTCGAGGCTGTATGACGCGGGTGCGGGGGAGGCCTAGAATTCGCGCCACGCGGCCAAGACTGACTTATTCCTCGAGCCTCAGGTGGGGGCCGTCCTCTCAGGCTCGAAACCCTCCTAGGAGAGGCTAGGTTTATCGCCTGGCGCTTGAGGCGCCTCTTTTGGAAATGCTAGGTGTGTTTAGGCTATGGTCCTGCGCCTGGATCTACATCAAAAAAGGCTTTGTGCCGTACTTGCCCATTTCGATACAGTTCGTTGCAAAGCTATACTGGCTACATAGTATTATTTTTTTTACTGTAATATAAAAAAAAGTAAAGTTGGCGACCATAGTCGAGGGTGACCCGAAGGCTCCTTTTCGATAGCTACTACACCAAGGTGTAGGGGAGGGTGCTACTCCTTTCCCTGGATTGCTCCACTTTACCCTTGATCCATACTTTATAATACTGAGTGTTAAGCAAGGAGGCATCAAGTACCATTTTTTGAGTCTTTGGTATGACTCGAGCTGGGATTGAACCCAGGCCTCCCGGGTGATTGGCGAACACTCTAACCGCTAGGCCAATGTCCGGTTTCTGTAATATACAACCATTATTCTTTTCTCTAAACACGTGTTTGTCTTATTTATCTTATGTCCTTTCCGAGGACATGACAGTAAGTAAAGAGAATTCTATACTTACGGAAGAAATACTCATTTCTTCGCCTATTTATTCTGTTTAGGTAGGCGGAAAATTAACAAAAATGTTGATGATTTATCCTTCAATCTAATTGAATGTTGTATAGTGGCTCGTACCACGTGACTTCCGGTATCTCGGAGGAATAAAAGACGTTGGGTTTTTTAAGCACGAGGGTCCTGCAAGATCTCGGTCAGTAGTAACACCAACTTCGGACGTAACACCCACGGCACGAATATTTGTTGGAGTGTACCACTTGAGTTGATTAATAATTAACTCTTTTTTTCACTGTGTATCTCTTCCTTACCACGATAAAAATTGGACAAAGTGTATATTTGATAATTTCGGAAGTGGAAGATATCTTAGATTATTTTGGGTTTCGATCCATCAAATTTTTCGCGGCAAGAAAAATATTGTCGTCAGCGAAGTACCTTGAAATTTAAAAACGAGCACGACTGCGACGATTGGTCGGTGAATATATAAATTACAGCTTCTCGAAGCTGTATTTTTACAGTGGGTGTCCTCGTTGTGTAATCGTTAGGGCGATGGACTGCGGAATAGTTGTATGTGAGTTCGAACTCCAATCGTGCTATTCATTTTTGGACAAATACCCTCGGAAACGTTTGAACCGCCTTATCCTTCCAGCTGTGGGTTAAATAGTATCGATTCTTCTAGACGAATAGATTTGGCATTAAATAACATACAAAGGTGGATATACTATTAAAGAAAGAAACTAAAACACACCTACATTTTTGCAAAAAAGTTATCACTTATTTTTAAATGAGGAAATCAGATGAATTCCCCCAAGCCATATATATATATATATATATATATATATAACTCAAACAGCAATTCTTACATATTAGCAACTTACATGCTATACTTGTCATTCTCAAACTAGACAGCAACACATCAACGTTTCAAGTCAGACCTCGTTTTGAAGAAATCACTGATTTCTTGGTCATATTTATTGTCAGATGAAGAGGACTGGTTTTCTCGAAGAAAACACTCATATATTTTGTTGTTCCAACGGCCTTAGAGATATTTTTTCAACATTTTATTAGAGATTGTCTTATTTCATCAACCATGTTATCTTTAACCCATTCAATCATACACGTACACGTCCACACACACACACACACACACACACACACACACACACACACACATGTTTATATATAATATTTATTACATATAGCCATACATGAATATATCATCTGAAATGTATGTTATGATGACACTAAAGATATATATATATATATATATATATATACGCATACACACACATGTATATATATTATGATATACATATCTATAAATATATATGATATCATTATATCACTCACTCTCTCTCTCTATATATATAAATATATATATATATATATATATATATATATATATATATATATATATATATATATATAATGAAAATATCCATCGTTGTTCAAGCAACATTTTTTACCATCTTAAAGTCCTGATAAATGTTTATTTAAACCGAAACGTTAATAACAAATTCATCACATGCGGATTACATTTTTTGTATTTCCTTTGCACACACACACACACACATCTGTGATAGAGCTGTTATATAATATAATAATAAACAAATATATATTAGTTATATATATATATATATATATATATAGATGTTTATCTGATAAGCCTCCATTGCTATTAGATTTAAATTTATTTTATATATATATATATATATATATATATATATATATATATATGGCGTCCTCATAATAGTATCATCGATACTATACACCATTGTAGAATTATCAAACCATTAAAGGTAATATTTCCTTCCGTCATTGCTGTTATGACTGCAACCATTTTCATCGATGATGTCACCGTTACGTTGGGCGTCTCCACCAACCTCTTCACGATCAGAACCCATGCCATCACGATCATTACGCCATCGATACCAACAAGACTATTTCTAGGACATCCTCAATTAGAACTCTTACTGTCACCAGTGTTGTGAAGAATCCCATCCCATCCAGACCCCCTCCTCCGCCGCCGCCACATATTTCCTCTATCCCGTCATTCAACGCGGACACCAAGACTAATAACATGCTATTGATGCAGTTATTTTAATTAATAACTATCCCTTATGTCTTCATCTTTGCCTTTTTTAATCAGTGCTTTTGCCTCAGATCCTCCCAATTTATTTCTTGTTTTCTTTTTAACACGAAACGAAACGATCGCTGCTTTTTATTTTATTTTCCACGTGTTGTCTCTTTCATTTTTATTTATTTGTTTATTTAGGATGTATTTGATTATTATGTTGTTCTTTCTTTCTTTCTTTTCGGTTTCAGTATTCTTTCTTTCTTTCTTGTCAGTTTCTCTCTCTCTCTCTTTCTTTCTTTCTTTCTTTCTTGTTCATTTCATTATTCTTTCTTTCTTTCTTTCTTTCTTTCTTTCTTTCTTTCTTTCTTTTCGGTTTCAGTATTCTTTCTTTCTTTCTTGTCAGTTTCTCTCTTTCTTTCTTTCTTTCTTTCTTTCTTTTCGGTTTCATTATTCTTTCTTTCTTTCTTTCTTTCTTTCTTTCTTTCTTTCTTTCTTTCTTTCTTTCTTTCTTTCTTTCTTTCTTTCTTTCTTTCGGTTTCAGTATTCTTTCTTTCTTTCTTGTCAGTTTCTCTCTCTCTTTCTTTCTTTCTTGTTCATTTCATTATTCTTTCTTTCTTTCTGTCTTTCTTTCTTAATTTTTGGAATTTTTACTTTTTCTTTATTTGTTTCGTAATTTTCTAATTGTTTGTTTGTTCATTTTTTCTTTCTTTCTTTCTTTCTTTCTTTCTTTCTTTCTTTCTTTCTTTCTTTCTTTCTCGTTTCATTATTCTTTCTTTCTTGATTTTTAGAATTCTTTCTTTCTTTCTTTCTTTCTTTCTTTCTTTCTTTCTTTCTTTCTTTCTTTCTTTCTTTCTTTCTTTCTTTCTTTCTTAGTTTTCATTTGTTTATTTCTTCTTCTTCCAAATTTTGTTTCTCCTCTTTTCTTTCATTCTTCTGAAGATCTTTTTCATTTTTTCTCATTTTTATTCTACACAAATCTTTGCATTATTTTTAACTTCTTTTCTTACCTCTCCTTTATTTTATTTCATTTTTTTTTTTTTTTCATTTCTTTTCTTTTTTCACTTATCCGTCTTTCCATTTTCCTTATTGCTATTACTCGTTGTTTTGTTCTTTCTTTTCTTTTTTCTATTTTCTCCAAAATTCCTTTCTTCCGTATTTACTTACTTTTATTATCTTCCAACTCTGGTTTTCTTTCTTTGTGTTTTTGACCTCTATTTTCTATTTTACGTCTTTTTTCCTAGTTTTTGTCTAATATCCATCCCATTTTCCTTCTTTCCATTTTATTTTCTTTCTATCTTCCCGACGTTTTTTTTTTAAATCGTTTGTTTTGTCCTCTTTACATTTCTTCATGGTAACAAAAGTGTTTGAGGTGTAATTCATGTTCTTTTACTTGCTATCTTTATAAAAAAAAACGAATGTCAATGACATGTCCAGTTGTCGAGTCTTCAGACTTTACATTTTGTTTTGTTCTTTTCTTTCGTATATGCTTTTGTGACATGCTCGTTTGGAGATACTGGGCGTGCCTGTTAATTTCCAACTGCAGAAGCGCATAAGCCACATGAAAGTCAAGGATTTTCAGTCGATCGCAGAAAAAAAAACCCAACAAAAAACAAAAAACAAAACAAACAAAAAAAAAAAAACAATAAAAAAACCCAAAAAAAAAAACCCCATCTAAATTGAAAATAGAACTGTACAAACTTTTAACCAAATTTCAAAAGTCGAAGAAGCGGGTATAACGTTAGAATTTTCGCTACGACTGCCAAAACGGTGATTATAATTTACAAAAATTGATTGATTGATTTTAACGGCATATCAACCCGTCGTAGCTTAGTTTTTGCATAAAGGTTAGGGAATTGTATTCATTGTACGTTCATATATGCATTTTTATTGTAGATTTTTAACTTTTTTTTTTTTGGCATACCATCTAAAGTAATACGTATAATTTTTAAACGGATCTATTCGATCCATTAATGGGTCTACAAAGGGTATTAATATTTCATGTCAGAGCAGACCTGACAATGCAGAAGTACTCCACATTCCCCAAAGTCTCCAGGACTGGAGCCTCACCATCAGATGCAGCTTTATGATTTTCCCAGAACACTAGTTCTATTTGACCCATAGATGAGAACCTAACGGGTATCACTTATCCAGATCAAATTAAATCTAAGATCAATGACTGTATAGGAGTACTCCACATTCCCCAAAGTCTCAAGGACTAAAACCTCACCATGAGATATAGTCTAGTGACATACGCTGGAAACTACTTTTTATAGGGGAGGTCTAAAATCTTTAGATGGAAAAGGGTCAATGTATTCGAAGAACCGCAAACAGCGCAAACAACCGTTAAAGAAGATTTAATTTAAAAAGGTAAATCAACTAATTTTGTCAGTTATTCTTGCAAAAATCAACGAATATAATGCACACGATTGTAGACATTTGAAGGAAAAGTGCAGAACATATACAGGATTCAATTGAAAACCATTGAAATGGCACGTAAGTTGCGAAAGCGGATATTTAGCCTATTGAGTGATATGTTTTACAGGTTTTTCATTAAGGTGAAACCGTTTTTCTGTTTTTGGATTTTATGTATGACTTTGCTTCTAAAAGTCATATTTAAAAAATGTTAAGAAAGAAGATAGTTAAATAGATATGAATTGAATGAAAAAGTTACATAGATATGAATTGATTGAGAAAGATAAATAGATGAATATATTACGAATTGACTGAGACAGATCGATAGAACTGACTGAGAAAGATAAATTGAAGGATAGATTGAAAAAAATTAACCCTTTCGTCAACCAGGTCCAAATACAATGAAATAAAACACATAACGAATAGTAGAAAGTTAAAACAAAAACAGAAAGAAATAAAAAGAAATGATTATTACAACAAAAGCAGGTTGTTCGCCATCTTAAAATTGTCATGGCTGTCGGCCATGTTGATTAGTATCCGACGTATTAGTGATGACGTCAAATGACCTAAAGGCAGAGGTAGAATGCTAGTTAGAATGCTATTTGCTGTGAAAAAAAAAAGTTCGCATAGCCTTGGCCTATCTATGTTTACAAGGCGATTCTCTGTTCTATAAAAAGTTAGCAAAATAAAGATCGACTGATAATGCAGTAAAAAATAGATAAATAAAACAAAGAATGTTGTTATAAGTTTAAAGAAAAGCAAAACCTTAAAAGAAAATAAATGATAAAGTGGTTTCTTAGCATACTGAAATATCAGGTGTTCGGGGGTTTATACATATAAAGAAAAAATTATTTGTATGGAAATGGAACGCAATCTATCTATCTATCTATCTATCGTAGGATTTACTTCAATTTTCCCATCTATCTATCTATCTATCTATCTATTTTTCCCAGCCAGTTCATATCTCTCTATCTCTCGATATATCTTCCCTAATTTGCACACACACACACACACACACACTGAGACACACACACGCTGAGACACACACACACTGAGACACACACACACTGAGACACAGCGATGGTTAATAATACAAAACAAATAAAAATAAATTATGGAATGTAAAAAGTAAAGTTAGCGGCCATAGTCGAGGGTGACCCGAAGGCTCCCTTTTCGATAGCTACTACACCAAGGTGTAGGGGAGGGCGCTACTCCATTCCCAGGATTGCTCCACTTTACCCTTGAACCGTACCTTATAATGCTGAGTGTTAAGCAAGGTGGTATCAAGTTCCATTTTTAAAGTCTTTGGTATGACTCGACCTGGGATTGAACCCAGGTCTCCCGGGCCATTGGCGAACACTCTAACCGCTGGGCCAATGTCCCGGTAATGGACATTATGGAATGTAAACGAGATTATCATTGGTGTCTTTCTATTGAACACGTTTAATTTGTCCCAAAAGTGTATCTTAGTATCTATTTATAAAGAAAATATAACAATAACAATTATCATCATTGAAAGGCCTAGCCATTTAAAAAAAAGATTATTCAGCTAATAAGATATAAATTAACTGTCAGAGTGAGATTGACAAAAATTGTATAAACTGACAGAGATAGATAATTAGATACAAACAAACACATTGAAATCGATCGATCGATTAATAGTTAAATATGAAATGAATAAGGCAGATAGATAATTAATTGAGCAATAAGGAATCATAGATATAAATTGACTGAGAAAGAAAGAAAGAAAGAAAGAAAGAAATATTGAGATATTGATCGATAGATCGATAGGTATGAAATGACTGTGATAATTAGGTCGATGGATCGATCAGTCTGAACAGAGTAAGATAGATAAATAGATACGAATTGACTGAGAAAGAAAGAAAGAAAGAAAAAAAAGAAAAAAATGAAAGAAAAAAAAAGAAAGAAATATTTGAATTGAATGTAATAGATAGCTTGATGGGTAGATACATCCGAAAAGACAAACATAGATAGATTGATAGATAAAAATCGCCCTAGAAAGAAAGAAACAAAGATAGATAGATAGATAGATAGATAGATAGATAAGTACACATGTGCTGACTGACAAAGATATCTATCTATCTCAAGCTATTCATATATATCTATCGGTCTATCAGTCTATCTCGATCAATTCATCTCTCTCTCTATCTATCTATCTATCTATCTATCTATCTATTACTTAACATACACGTACATCCATACGCATAAATCTCTCTTCTTTATTTCTCTTTTATTTTCTCTTTATTAATACTGGATGACCATTTTTAGCCAAGACCATGTGATGTTGTCTGGGTGGATCATTTTATCTTTCTTTCTTATGATGATTTCACAAAGAAATTTATACCTTTAATCAAATGTAGTTCTCTCAGTTTCTTTGTATATATATATATATATATATATATATATATATATATGTATATATATCAATGAGCTGAAACTTAAAAAAGCACAAAAGGAATAAGCTACCATATACCTAAAAGAACACATACAAAATCAGATCGAGATTACAGACGCAGTTGAAGATAGACAATCTATGATAACATAGCAAACGATAAACGAAGTGAGCAGAAGGAAGAGCACTGCCAAAGCTAAACTGAAAGCTACCAGCCAACAAGATCGAATACATCTGTGGAAACAGCATTTCGAGAATTTACTCGGAAACCCGCCGGAAGTTACTCATGAACCAATCATGAGAATTATAAGCAAGCAATTAGACATCAAACTAGGACCGTTTACTCAAGCAAAACTTGACTCGGTACTGAGAAAAATCAAAAATAGAAAGGCAGCAAGGTCCGATGAAAGTGTGGAAGTGTTGAAGACCAAAGAATTCGACTACATACTGCTTCGACACTGTAATACCGTATATAACCAAAATCCTATAGACAGATGGTTGAAGGGTTGCATTCTCCCCTTCCCTAAAATAAGCGACTTCGGATTTTCCAAGAACTACCGAGGTATAACACTTACGTCCATAGCAGCCAAGATATACAATGCCTTACTACGCAACCTCATAGAACCCAAAATTGACAACATACTTAGGAAGAACCAACATCGTTTCCGGAGAAATAGATCCACAACATCACAAATTTTGACTATCCGTCGAATTCTTGAAGATGTACGAGCAAAAAACCTACAGGCAACAATATTATTTGTCGACTTTACTAAGGCCTTTGAATCCATTCACAGAGGAAAGATGGAGCAAATTCTACCCGCCTACGGCCTACCAAAAGAAAATGTCGCAGCCATAATGATGCTCTACAGAGACACCAAAGTAAAAGTCCGTTTTCCGGATGGAGACACAGACTACTTCGACATTGTGGCAGTTGTACAGCAAGGAAACACATTAGCCCCATACCTCTTTATCATCTGTCTAGACTACGTGCTTAGAACATCTATCGATAAAATCAAAGAAAACCGTTTCAAGCTAACAAAAGAAAGAAGTTGAAGGTACCCTGCAAAAACAATTACCGATTCCGACGACGCCGATGATATATTGCGCTCCTGGCAAATGCACCCGCCCAAGCTGGAACCCTGCTACATAGTCTGGAACGAGCTGCTGCAGGCATTGGCTTCCATGTTAACGCAAACAAGACGGAATATATGTGCTTTAATCAAACAGGCGATATATCCACTCTAAACGAGTTCTCTGAAACTAGTAGACATGTTCACCTACCTAGGAAGCAGTTTCTCGTCAACCTAGAAAGACATCAACACGTGATTAGCAAAGGCATGGACAGCTATCAATAGCCTATCAGTCATATGGAAGTCAGACCTGACCGATAAAATGAAACGCAGTTTTTTCCAAGCACCGGTTGTGTCGATACTTCTGTATGGATTCACTAGGTAGTAGCGCTAAGTCATCGGCGTAGTCCGCGTCTGCTTTTATTTGAGCGGGGTATGTTCTGCCTCTTTCTTTTGTCAGCTTGCAACCGTTATCTTTCATTTTATCGATAGACGTTCTTAGCACGTAGTCTAGAAAGATAATAAAGAGGTATGGGGTTAATGTGTCTCCTTGCTGCACATCTGCTACAATGTCGAAGTAGTCTCTGTGTCCATCCGAGGAGCGGACTTTTACTTTCGTGTTTATATATATATATATATATATATATATATATATTGCAAGCAAAAAGTCTATTGTTAACTTTATTTTTAAAAGAGTTTTTAGAACTCATTCGTTCGTACACTGATATAATGGTTTCAAGTATTGCTATCTAACACTAATAATTCTCTTTAATAACAATCATTTGTTTGCACATAGTTAAATGATTTTAAGTATTCTTATGTAGCAACCATAATTCTATTTATTATTGATGATGTGTTTGCGCACAGTTAAATGGTTTTAAGTATTCCAATGAAGTATCAATAATTCTATTTAACTTTAATTTGTTTGCACACTGTTAAATGATTTCAAACCTTGCTAACCCTATTAATCCCATTTAATATTATTCATTTGTTTACAAAACTATTAGTAATTATATTTATTAATTATTTCTATGTAATATAAACAATGTGTACACAGCTGTATGGTTTCAAATAACTAATAATAATAATCCTTTGTAAATGATTAAACAGTTCTATTGGATCCGTAGATGGGACCCTAACAGGGACTAACAATATGTCTCAGAGTGGACTTGGAAGTAATGGCAATGTAGGGGTACTTCACATTCCCAAAACTCCATCAGATGCAGTTTAGTGTCGTACCCAGAACACTCGTTTGGGATGGAGTCTGCAGAAGTGGAGTTGGCGTATACATAAGCCTCAGCCCAAAAGGTGGTATTTATTTAGAATTCATTCCAGAATATAGAAGCAAACGATTATATTAACTGCGTGGGAATTGTCGTTTCTATTCGATCAAGAGAATTGTCTCGGCCTGCAAATTTGAATTTAAATATACATGGGAATATTAACATATGTAATAAACACTTTTGGCTTATAACTGACGTAAATCTTCCATCAAGAGTTAATATTATCATCTCATTTGAACGTGGAATAATTGAATTCTGCCTTTGCTCTCCCGCTATCTAAATGCTAGCACCGGCCCATAAAATCATAGATGCGCGTTTTTTCAGAGGCGGTCGTTGTGTAATGGTTACTGTCTTGGGAAATGGACACGGTAATCCAAGTTCAAATCCTGAACGAGACTATCCACATTTCACATTTCACATACCGCTAATACATTTGCGAAAGGTATGAATCCAACTATCCCCCCTCCAGCTATGAGTAAATAGCAAGGTAGGCTGGGCTTTTTAACCTTGATATGGCAACCTGTCTGGGAGAATGAAAACTCTGAATTGAAACCTGTTAAACACCACTTAAAAATAGACCTAATGACGCATCCTGCTCGTTTGGAGAGGTTGGTATATATATATATATATATATATATATATATATATATATATATATACACGCAAAAAAAGCGTATATAAAAACGCGTTTTTTGTGTACATATTTGTTCTGCTTATATATATATATATATATATATATATATATATATATATATATATACAAGTATATGCGTGCGTGTATCCAGGAAGCAATACCACAGAGAACACTTGCCTTCCATCACATAAACTGCCTAAGTCAAACGAAACAGAAAAGCTAAGCACCGCCGACAAATTCATAAACGACATTCTCTTAGAGCCTCTGCGCCTAGACACACCGGAGTTGGCCGACCATCAAGGATTTTCTTTTAATTATTCTGTGCGGACACTGGATTCAGTCTCGAAGACCTGCCAGGAACGAGAGAGAAAGAGAGAGAGAGAGAGTTCCGTATTATCAAACATGACATGTGGAGGATGATGCTATATATATATATATATATATATATATAGCATTATCCTTCACGTTATATATATATATATATAATCATAGTTGAATACCATTTCTGACTAACAAACTACAGCTAACCGAGTCACTAAATTTGCTATAAAATTAATTAATTGATGTTTCCGGCATGTCAACTAGTCTATGGTTATTTCCTGCCTGGAGGTTAGGGAATCATGTTCATTGTACATTTATATTTACAAATTTGTGTCGCAATTTCTAAAAGTTTCTTTTTAATAAAACTGATTTTTAAGCAGATGAAATAGTATACGTACAAACCAGAACCTGTCCAAGAAAATGAGTCATATAGAATCCTTTGGACTGAAAAAGAAATCGACCAGCGAATTCCTGCCAGAAAACGAGATATGGTATTAATTAACAAGAAAAAATTGCCATCCAGTAGATTGTATCATAGCAGCAGATAAAAAAAAAATAAGAAAAATGAGCAAATACCGGGACATTGCAGAAGAGTTGAAAAAATGGTAGAACATGATGGTGTTAGTGATATTTGGTGCACTTGGAACCGACTCCAGAGATTGGAGAAAGTGGAAATCCGATGTAGAATCGGGATCGTAAAGACCACAGTGAGATCAGGTAAAATACTTGTGTTGAGATCGGTTTGGATACTTAGGAGAGTCCTGGAGACCAGAGTAGATTTGCTATCACATAGACTCCAGTAAAAAAAAAACCAGTTTAAAAAAAATTGTGAAAAACTTGCAAGGAGCGAAATAATAAAATATCTCATTGAGTTTTATGGACTGATTTTTCCTACTCAGTAGGACATCTTTGACTCGCAAATACACACACATGCACAAACACATACATACATACATACATACATACATACATACATACATACGTAAAAACAAAAAAAGATAGATAGATATTTTCTTTGGCTCGTGGGCAGGGATTCGTATATGGAAGCGTTTACCTGTCAAATAGACAATACATTTATGAAGAAGATAAAAACAGAATAAGAAACGACGAAATTTAACTAAAAGTATTCTCAATAGAAAGGAAAAAAGATCAAATAAATGGGAGTAAAGACCAAACACAGATCTGCCAATAGTACTAAGAATACCCTGACTGTATCCGATGCAGATTGGATAAGACCTCCTGAAAGGGGTGTTTTGGGTATGTGACTAAACTACCCCTGGTTGTGAGGCTGCAGTTCTGGAGATCTGAGCGGTATGGAGTATACCTTTATTGCCGTTATTCCCAGTTTGGTTGGTTGGTTGGGTTTTATGGTATATCAACATTTGTTGGTTATTTAACGCCAAATCCATTTTTATACGAATAGTTCTATTCCCAACAATTCAGTTTAGCATGAGTACACAGTTTAATTTTCAAAAACATTTCTATTTCAAGCCATTCAGTTTATCCAAAAAGTTCTATTTCAGCCCGTTCAGCTCAGTACAAGTGTAGATTTTGTTTACACACAATTAAATGTCAAAAGAGTTCTATACTAAACAATTCATTTTCACATAAATACGTAGTTTAAAAGTAAGTACACAGTTTCTATTTCAAGCTATTCAGTTTAGTCAAACAGTTCTATTTAAAAAAATTCAATTTAGCATAAGTATGCAGTTTAGTTCTATTGAACCCATAGATAAGGCCCTATCAGGCGTTATCATTCCGGGCCAGAGTGAACTTGGGAGCAATGGCAATGAAAAGGTGTACCGCATCCCCCAAAGCTCCAGCATCACTGGAACCTTACCATCAAATTGTTTAGTTTCATATCAAAGCTATTCATTCGATGGGGAGTCTTACCCCTCTGCAGAGGTGCAGTCGGTGTATTCCACAGCCCCAGCCGACTGAGCAACATTGCTCCCAGCTCCACTCTTACATGGAGTGGTAAGACTTTTACGGTCCAACATATGGGTCAAATATATCTGTTTAGATATTATTCATATTTGAGAAAATACTATTACGAAACAGCTGCAGAAAAAATGTAAATATGAACTTATAAAAAACGTAATTTCCTTAACTCTAGGATAAAATAACCGTTGATAGGTTGACATCACGTTAATATCAATCAAGCAAAAACAGCAAAATAGATCAAGGAAGGCTGAAAAACAAAAAGTCAGAATGGAAGACGTCGCAAAGTTTTAGAAGAAAGACAAAGGTAGGGAAAGGAACAAGAAAACTGAAGATGAATAGAATTGTTAATTCTGGCGTATTTGTATGAAGTCAGAAAGATGAGAACAAAGGACTGCTAAGCAACAAGGGAAGATTCAAAAGCGAAAAGTTGAAGGAAATAAGAATGAAAGAGCAAGGGACTGCTAAGCAACAAGGGAAGATTCAAAGCGAAAAATTGAAGGAAATAAGAATGAAAAAGCAAGGGACTGCTAAGCAACAAGGAAAGATTCAAAAGCGAAAAAAATGTTAAAGGAAATAAAAATGAAAGAGCAAAGAATTTTTAAGCAATAAGGATAGAAACAAAACAAAAAATGAGAGAAACCAGAGGGAAAGAAAGAGCCCCAAACAGTCAAGCAACAAAGAAATAAAGAAAACAAAAAAACAAAAACAAAACAAAACCGAAAAAAGAAAAAAAAAACAATGAATGAAAAAAGAAAGAATGAAAGGGCAAAGAACAGTTAAGCGATAAGAGAAGAAACTAAAGCAAAAAAACAAAAAAACAAAACAAAACAAAAACAAGATGAAGCAAATAAGAAGAATGAAAGCGACAAAAATATCTGAGCAATAAGAAAAGAAATCAAAGCCAAAGAAAAAATGAAGGAAATATAAGAAATGAAAAAGCAAAGAACAGCAAAGCAATAAGGAAAGAAACAAAAGTGAAATAAAGAGAAGAAAATAGGAATAATGAAAGAGCAAAGAACAGCTAAGCCACAAGGAGAGAAACAAAAACAAAATAATGATGGAAACAAGAAAGAATGAAAAAGACAAGAAGAGCTAAGTTACAAAATAATTCAAAGCGAAAAAAAATGAAAGCAATATAAATAATGAAAGAGTTAAAAACAGCTAGACTACAAAGAAAAGAAAGAAACAACACGAAAAAATGGGGGAAATAAGAAAAATCAATGAGCAAATAGCAGCTAGCAATAAGGAACGAAACAAAAGCGAAAATAATGAAGGAAGTAAGAAAGAACGAAAAAGCAAAGCAATTAGGAAAGAAACCAAAGCAAAAAAAAAAAAAAAAAAAAAAGATGAAGCGAATAAGAAAGAATGAAAGAGCAAAAACAGCAAAGAAATAAGGAAAGAAACAAAATCGAAAAACAAATGAAAGCATCGAGAAGAATGAATAAAGAAAAAAAACAGCAAAGCAGTAAGGAAAGAAACTAAAGCGAAAGAAGATAAACCGAATACGAAAGAACGAAGAAGCAAAAAGTAGCAAACCAATAAGGAAAGAAACAAAAGCGAAAATAATGAAAGAAAAAAGAAGAATGAAAAAGCAAAGAGCATGAAAGCAATAAGGAGTGAAATTAAAGCGAAAAAAAGATGAAGCGAATAAGAAATAACTAAGAAACAAAAAAACAGCAAAGCCATCAAGAAAGAAACGAAAGCGAAAATCATGAAGGAAATACAAGGAATGAAAACGCAAAGAACAGCAAATCAAAAAGGAAAGAAATCAAGCGAAAAAAATAAAGCAAATAAAGAACAAAAGAGAAAAAAGCAGCAAAGTAATAAGGAAAGAAACAAAAGCGAAAATAAAGAAGTAAATAAGAAGAATTAAACAGCAAAGAACATCAAAGCCATAAAGAAAGAAACTGAAGCGAAAAAAATGATGCAAATAAAGAACGAAGAGCAAATCAATGAGGAAAGAAACTAAAGCGAAAATAATGAAGCAAATAAGAAGAATTAAGAAGCAAAGAACGGCAAAGCATCTAGGAATAAGACAAAAGCGAAAAAATAAAGAAATAAGAAGAATAAAAAAAACAAAGAGCGGCAAAGCAATGAGGAAATAAACTCGAGCGAAAGAAAAAAGATGAACTGTATAAGAAGAACGAAAGAGCAAAAAACAGCAAAGGAATAAGGAAAGAAACAAAAGCGAAAACAATGAAGGATATAAAACGATTGAAAAAGCAAAGAACAGCAAAGCAATTAGGAGAGAAACAAATGTGAAAAAATGAAGGAAATAAGAAGAATGAAAGAGGAAAAAATAGAAAAAAAAAAACAAGGAAAGAAATAAAAGCGAAAAAAAAAATGAATGCAAGAAGGCAGACGTTGGGCTTAGGTAGTTTCACACCGCCAGTTAACCGTCTTCGTTTTATAGATGGAGGCTACAGTGAAGCATTGACGCGGGAAAAATTCCCGCCAGTAAAGCTGGATAGCGGCTGCTATCGGAGAACTGAGCTCCGTAATTATAGCATTGGTTTGACAGGCGTATTACAATATGTGGCGCCATCGCAACGAATCACCCTTGTATCTAACGACTGGAAATCAAAGTGCCAAATGTATGATGTATGGGAGATATTACCAAGGTGGGTTGTGTGATTAGGGTCAAGATCGAGAGATCGAGTACGATGCACAGTAAGACGGAACGTCCTACCTCAAACCATCTCATCCTCAACCCTAGTGGCTTGCTTAAGTTTGCCGTCCGTACCACGAGAGAACGAGCGAGCAAACGAGAGAGAGAGAGAGAGAGAGAGAGAGAGAGAGAGAGAGAGAGAGAGAGAGAGAGAGAGAGAGAGGGGCTTTTGAATGTGAATTTCTTTCCTTATGTGATTAGTGATGATTGCTGTTACATTTGCAGGGATTCGCGTGTTGATAATAATAGCAGTGAATTAACGAACAGACAATATCATCACCTGTGAAGCTATAGGCATGAATGGGTGGGAATAATAATCCACAGGGAATTGTGCAAGAAATTGAAATTTGACAATACTCGCAAATTGTATATATACAAACCAGAATCCGTCCGGGTGAATGATTTGGTTTGGTTGGGTTTTATGGCATATCAGCCATTGTAGGTTATCTATTGCTTAACCTTTTTTTATACAAATATATTAAATGTATATGATATGGTTTACTCGGATTTTATGACATATTAACCATTGTAGGTTATTTAATGCCAAATCCTGTTTATACATATATATATAAATATATGTGATTTGATTTATTTGGGTTTTATGGCATATCAACCTTTGTTGGTTATTTAATGCCAAACCCTCCTTATATATATATATATATATACCTGGGAGCAATGTTCCCCAAATCCCCAAGGCTGGAGCCTCGACATCAGATTGTTTAATGTCATATCCAGGACATTTGTAAGGAGGGGGTCTTACCTTCTACAGAGATGCAGTCGGTGTATTCTACAGCCTAGGCGACTGGGCTCTCCAGATGAATGCAACCCGTAAAATTCTTAGAGATTTTGAGATACAGACACATAACCTAATCCCAGCCACAACACCAGACCTTGCTAGACGACGGACTGAAAATCAAAGAGAGAGAGGCGAATATTTACACCTTGTAAGAGAAATAAGAAAGTTATAGAACATGAGGGTAACGGTGATACCAGTTATAAACGCTGCTCTTGGAAAGGAGACCGGAACAGTTGGAAATCAGAGAAAAAATCAATATTATCCAATTTGATTTGATTTGGTTTGGTTTTATGGCATATCAACCATTGTAGGTTATTTAATGCCAAATCTATTTTTATACATATAAACAGTTCTATTTAAAAAAATTCAATTCATCCTAAGTACCCAGTTTAATAGTCAAAAACAGTTCTATTTCAAACTATTCCCTTTAGCATAAGTAAAGTTTTTTGTTTACACACACTTAAATATAAAAGCAGTTCTATTTCAACTAATTCAATTGAGCATAAGTACACAGCTTAGTTCTATTTGACCTAGAGATTGGACCCTATCAGATGATTACACTCCGGACCAGAGTGGACTATGGAGCGATAGCAATAAAGGGGTACTCTGCATTCCCCAAAGCCCCATTACTGTAGCCTCAACATTAGATTGTTTATTGGCATATCCAGGACTCATCCGAGATGCAGTCGGTGTACTCTGCAGCCCCATCTGACTGAACTACAAGATTATCCAGACTAAAGTGTTTTGAAAATCGGCTAGAATAGTGAGACAAGTCCTTGAGACCCAAGGAGACTTGCTGTTACTCAGATTCTAGTGAAATACTACCCGCAAACGCTGATGTGAAGAACTCGCAAGGAGGAAAAGAATAATAATGTTAATATACGGTTCCTTATGACTTAGAGGAAGGACTTGAGGAATTGGAAACCAGTGGAAGAATCGAGACCACCCTGACCACAACATTGCCGAGATCAGCCAGATTACACAGATCCAAAAAGGCCTGAGAAGACTTGCTCTCCGTCTGACTTCAGGAAAAGATCAACAGCTAACCTTCGCTTGCATTGACGATCGCGTAGATGCATCAATACAATGACTGGAAGTCTATTCAAAGAAGAGATTGATTACAGCAACCAATTGCAGCAGCGGCAATATAAGTACAGAATGAATAACACCAAAACTAGAAAGCCAAAATGGGTAGAAAAATAACTGTATTGCTATTTCAACCTGGCATGATTGCACATAAGAAGATGTGAACATGGCTTCGAAAGTGAAACATCAAGAGTGAAACTGAATCTGTTAATAGCAGCAAAAAACAACGCCATAAGGATCATTTATATGAAAGTGAAAATCGATAATATGCAAAAGAATAGTAAGTTTAAGTCATGCGGAGAAAGAGATGAAACAATTAATCACATATTGCAGCAAACTAGCACAGAAGGAGAACAAAACTGGGCACGACTGGGTGGGAAAGGTTATCCACTGAGAATTGTGCAAAATATTGAAATTTGGTTATACTATCAAATCGTATATACACAAACAAGAATCCGTCCAAGAAAACGAGAGTTATATAGTTCAATGAAATTTTGAGATACACTTGAGCTCGACCAGATGACCCCAAAAATGACACAATGAAATTTTGAGATACACTTGAGCTCGACCAGATGACCCCAAAAATGACCCCAAAAATGAAATTTTGAGATACACTTGAGCTCGACCAGATGATACACTTGAGCTCGACCAGATGACCCCAAAAAAAAGAAGAGAAAAGAAGTAATGATCGTCTTGTGGATTTTGCCATTCCAGCCGATCATTAATTTAAAATAAAAGAAACACTTGAACTTTGCTAGAGAACTAAAAAAAGCAAACCCCCCCCCCCAAAAAAAAAAACAGCGGAATATACAGGAGACGGTGATACCAAATGGCTTTATAATAAAACTTCGTCCAGAATTTGAAATCAGTTCATTTATTCCATTCCATACGACAATAACCGTTAGCCTAAGTACGCCTTGCTATCAAAACGGTTTGATGTAACAAGTGTTCAACGAATATTTATTGGATTCATTTGAAGTCTTTAATATCTTTCTTTGTTCCTCGTGTGAAATGAGAGAGAGACAGAGACAGAGAGACAGAGAGAGAGACAGAGAGAGAGAAATAAACTTCAGACACAAAGCAACCGTGCTAACTTTCAAAACCATCCTTTTAAAATGAACAATCAGATTAAATATGGAACAAAACAAATTATATATATCCACACACACACACACACACACACACACACTACCCCTGTCGGCTGGGGCTATGGAATAAACCGACTGCATTTCTGCAGAAGAGTAAGACTTCTCACCAACGAGTGTCTAGGATATGACAATAAACAATCTGATCTTGACGCTCCAAGAATGCTGGAGCATTGGGGAAAGTAGAGTTCCTCTTCATTGCCATTGCTCCCAGGTCCACTCTGGCCCGGAGTGGTAGTACCTGATAGGGTCCTATCTATGGGTCAAATAGAACTAATCTGTGTACTTATGCCAAACTGAATTGTTTGAAATAGAACTGTTTATGCATATAAAAATGGATTTGGTATTAAATAACCTACAATTGTTGGCATACCATAAAACAAAACCAAATCAAACCACACACACACACACACACACACACGCATATATATATATATATATATATATATATATATATATATATATATATATATATAATGGTTTTGCTCTATTCTTTCTATCTGTTGTATTTCTAGCGGAAATCAATGCAAGGTGTTATTTAAGCCCCTCATACTTTTTACTTCTTTTCCTTCTCTTTATTACCTTTTTTCACTTTATTTTGCCGTTTTCTTTTTCCTTTTTCTTTTCTCCAATGTTTTTTCCCTTTCCCGTCTTTTGAAAATTCGTTTTAGTCATTTGATGGGTGCATTTTTGTTGTCCAAATGCAAAATATATTTTAAACGTAGAACCTTAAATTTCGAAAACAAGTTTAAAATAGAAGTATTTTTCTTTTCTTTTTCTTTTCTTTTTTTTTATTGTAGTTTTGTTTTTGCTTCGTTTTTACGTCAGATTATCTTTAAGTTATTAACTATTTTATTTTTAAAAGATTTTTTTGGTGTCTACTGTTCGCAAAAATCGTTCCTTGAAGAAAGATTTAAAAGAATCTAATAGACGATAAACAGAAAAAGTCTGTCTCAGTGTGCGTTTTCTTAAATAAACAAAAAGGTTGTCGTCTTTTTCTGAACACACCACACGGTGTATTGAGGCTAATTGGCCAGTAAAACTTTCAACTTATTTATTGCTGTTTAAGAATAATAAAACAAATGGAATCTTCCGTGCTGCGCCGAAGATATCGACATTAACAACCTGTGGTTCTGCCGAAGTCATTTTTTACGCATGACAGTTTGTTTACACTAATATCCAGTTGGGTATTGGGCATCATTAATTTGAATTAAGTCTTGTTTATGATTTCAGGTCTGAGCCAAATTTGGTTCTCAGAAACATTCATGGAATGACAATTAAGGGTTAACATCTTTAATCTCACTAACAAGATTATTGTTAAGATCATCCCTGAAAAAATTGAATACTACGTTCGGCTAAAGTTGTCTGGGTTTTTCTTTCTAAAATGAAGAAGTGGGTGTCCTCGTGGTGTAATGGTTAAAGCGATGGACTGCAGGATCGTAGCAAACGAGTTCGTACTCCAGTCGCGCTATTACGTTCACTTTCGGGCAAATACCCTTGGGAAAGGTATGAACACCCTTATCCTCCCAGCTATGGGTTGAATAGTACCACTACTGTTGTTCTCGGAGAATGGCTTTGGTATTAAATAACCCACAAAGGTTGATATGCTATTAAACAAAGAAACCAAATCAAACCAAAATGAAGATACTTTATATACCAAATCGACATGTAGCATCATCTTTTGCAAGGGTAGTTAGGCAATTGATTGGTTTGTTTAATGGCATATCAACTCTCGTGGGTCATTTAATGCCAAGGCCATCCTTCTAGAAGAAGAGTAAGTAGTGGTACTATTTAACCCATGAAGTAAAGTTGGCGACAGTTGTCGAAGGCTCCCTTTTCAGTAGCTACTACACCGAGGTGTAGGGGAGGGCGCTACTCATTTCCCTGAATTGCCCACTTTACCCTTGATACGTACCTAAAATGCTGAGTGTTAAGCAAGGAGATATCAAGTACCGTTTTTAAGTCTTTGGTAAGACTCGACCTGGAATTGAACCCCGGTCTCCCGGACCATTGGCAAACACTCTACCCACTAGACGAAAAAGTATTTGTCCAAAAGTGAACGTAATAGTGTGATTCGAGTTCGAATTCACAACGATTCTGCAGCCCAGCGCTTTAACCATTACACCACGAGGACACCCACACCGTAATGCATTTGAAATTCAGAGACGAAAATTAATAAGATGAGGCGGCGGAAGAAGAAAAATATCTTTATCTTCATATATGACAAATGTTGAATCAAATTATTAGTGTTACATAGCGATGCTGAAAGCCATTTAGCGGTGTGCAAGTAAAACTATTAAAGGAAACAATACTTAAAACTACTTCACTATGTGCCAACAAATGATCAATATTATAAAGATCATTTGTGTTATATAGCAAAGCTTGAAACCATTTAATTATGTGCAAACTTTCTTTCACAAATTATACACGTATAACAATTAAGGTTGGTTGGTTTTATGACACACCAACCCTTTTCGGGTCATTTAACGCCGAATTAAATTTCAGACTATTCAGTTTTGTATAAATATAGCTTTTGTTTGCAGACAGTTAAATGTTAAAACAGATCTATTTCAAACAGTTCAGTTTAGCACAAGTACACTGTCTCAATGTCAAAAACGGTTCTACTTCAAACAATTCAACTTAGCATAAGAATACAGTTTAATTCTATTTAAAAACAGTTCTACTCTAAACAGTTCAGTTTAGCATAAATACGCAGTTTAAATGTCAAAACAGTTCTATTTCAAGCAATCCAGTTTAACATAAGTAAACAGTTTAGTTCTATATAGGACCCTATCAGGTGCTTCCATTCCGGGCCAAAGTGGACCTGGGAGAAACAGGTGCTCCACATTTCACAAAGCTCCAGTATTACTGGAACCTCACAATCAGATTGTTTAGGGCACTCGTTGGGAGGAGTCTTACCCCCGCCCAGCAGAGATGCAGTCGGTGTATTCTACAGCCCCAGACTACTGGGAAAATAGCCATTTAATAATTACTGAGATTCTTACTAAGATATAGGTCAAAGCTAACGAGACTCGAACTCACTTGAGAAGGTTTGCGAGTCTAGCTTGTTAACCATTACATTAACTAAGGTACCTAAATAATTTACCAAACATTTTGCTCAAATGTGACACCAGGCCGTGGAGAACCTAATGAGACTCGAACTCAATCGTAATTATTTGAATATGTCTAGCTATTTAACTGTGTGCAAACAAATGACTTATGTTAAATTAAATTGGTTACGTTGCATAGCTGTACCTGAAACCATTTAACTCTTTCCAAACAAATAATTTCTTGCTCCTTTGAAAATGTTGTCTACAAACAATCCGTTTACAAATAATGTATATTTAATGTATACTTGTACAAAAGAGGATTTGGCATTAAAAACCAACAAGGGCTGATAAGTCATAAACCCAACCAACCAACCAACCAACCGATCAACCCGAAGTACTTTATAGAAATTGTCTTAAAACCCGTATGTCATCCGGCCGGTAAAGTACTGCTAGTATTTATTATTCCTGAAATATCGGTCTGTCCGTACCACGAAAGTTCCGCCATTTTTGGCTCAATTTCAATTAAACTTTTAGGATTTGTTAGGTTAATTGCTGAAAAGCTTTTAAACTATTTTTGGCAAATATTATTTGAGTTATGACTCTCCGACACGAAACAACGTCTTCTGTCAATAAAAGTTTAAGTAATCGTATGTTAACAATGATTTGTAAGGTAGGTAACTAAGTTAAACTTTTGACATTCAGAGAGACCAAACGTCATTTTCAAGGCTTTATTAAAAATCTATTTAAACAGCGATCGATTCAATTGTCGCGATTTATTTGACTTATCCATTATATTCATTATTCATACTAATCGTTCTAAAATATTTTACCTTAAAAATATCTATTAACAAGTTCTCGATCATATAGAATTCTAATCACTCTGATAGAATAAAAAGATAATTCTTTTAAGTTTTAACCGTGTCAGTACCACAGTATAGTTGCACCACCTAAACTCTGACAAAGCACTTGGAGAAAAAGCATGAGAGAACCTGCAAAAAGATGTTGCGTACTGTTTTGAATAAATCCTGGAAACAACATCCAAGAATACAGCAATTATACGGCCACTTACTTCCTATCTCACAAACCATCCTATTAAGACAAGCAATATATGCTGGGCATTGCTGGGGATATAGTTTTGGCCAACCAGTAAAAACTTACATAAATCAGCCCATGATACCGTCTAAAGATGGAAAACACACACACACACACACACACACACACACACACACACACACAGGGAAAGAGAGAGACAGAGATACAGAGACGCAAAGAAATCTCTCTGCACGCCTTGATAATGATGATGCTGATTATGGCGTGAAGGTAAATCATCGTCGAATTAAGTTAAATTGATGTCCTTCATTTTTATTATTCTATTTTTTAGAACTTTAAAATATGTCTATTGTATATCATTATCATCATCAAGTCTCTCTCTCTCTCTCTCTCTCTCTCTCGCCATCCGTCTCAATCGGCCATCGCTTTTAGCAAGTCTTCTAGATGGCAACCACTAGCCGCACAGAGTTAATGAATGTAAGTTTAACGACCTTCTTGATTATCTTTAAAGCAACCTAAGAACCAGAAATATTTTCATCTGAAGATTTGTTTGCATGCAGAAGTAAAATTAAACCTTAAAATTCTGTAAGTTTTACGGCAATTTTATGAAAAGAAACTTACACGTTTAGTAAGACAAGTGCCATGACGTATTTCAACCAAGTTGTAGACAGTATATATATAATGTGAAATGTTTATTTGCACTCATAACTAAAAAAAGAACAACAAGAAACCATCTTTATTAGATATTTCGTTCTTTGGGATTGCAAGTGGCGCAGTGGCAAATGTACTGGACTACAACATTGTAGTGAGCGAGTTCGAACTCCAGTCGCGCAATTCCGTTCACTTTGGGACAAATACCTTAGAGAAAGGCAGGAGCTCCCTTATTCCACCGGCTATGGGCTAAAAATATCTTTGCTGTTCTTCTACACGGATAGCTTTTGCATTAAATAACCCACAAATGTTTATTCGCCTTTTAAAAAAGAAACCAAATTACAACATTATTTTATGTTTCAGACATTTGCTGATAAAAGTTAACACAGACACACCAGTTCTGTTAATGAAAATTTGTTTTTCTTTTCTTTTTTAAAAATAATTTAGACTATTATTTGTTTAGGTAAACAAACAATATCACACGGTTAAACTTCTTGCACTCAAAACGAAACGCTGAGAGTAGAGTCAAGATGAAATCTACATAAGGATCCTGCATGCTGCTTGGAACAAAACCTGGAAGCATCATCCCACAAAACAGTAGCTGTTCGGCCACTTACTTCTCATCTTACAAACTAACCGAGTAAGACAAGAAAAACATACTGGGCCCTTTTGGAGAAGTAAGGACGAACTCATGAGTGACATTGGTTCCTGCACATAGACATAGAAGTGTTGGCTGACCAGAAAAAAAACTTCTCATGTAAACACACACACACACATACACATACATATATATATATATATATATATATATATTTAAGTAAGTTAGCGACCATAGTCGAGGGTGACCCGAAGGCTCCCTTTTCGATAGCTACTACACCAAGGTGTAGGGGAGGGCGCTACTCCATTCCCAGGATTGCTCCACTTTACCCTTGAACCGTACCTTATAATGCTGAGTGTTAAGCAAGGTGGTATCAAGTTCCATTTTTAAAGTCTTTGGTATGACTCGACCTGGGATTGAACCCAGGTCTCCCGGGCCATTGGCGAACACTCTAACCGCTGGGCCAATGTCCCGATTATATATATATATATATATAATACAGACATATTAAACCCACCGAGCCTCAAAACCAAATAAATATCGTTATCTACTACACTACGTTTAAAACGTCAAACTTCATCATTTCCACAGACACCCCCAACTCCTTTAACTCATACTAATGTAGTGTATAAATTTACATGACCATTTCGAGAGTGTCTCTCGGAAAATTACATAACAGCTAATACTTACATTGGTCATACAATAACCCCACTCCCTGGTCGCCTTACCTACCACCTTTCAGACATAAGCACCATAAAACAGCATCAAATGATAAACCATAACAAAGACACTGACAAACCCAAATCCCGGATATAAGAAAGATCCTAATTAACAATACAAAATACATATATGAAAATAACAATAAAAATTGTTTACAAATCCTCGAAGCAATAAGTATAAAAAATAAAAAAAAACAACAATAAATAAATAGCATTCAACACAAGTATAAACATATAAAAACGATTCAATAACTAACCACCCATCTTAACAGAATGAGCCAGCCCAATCTATAATCTAAAAAAAAAATGCTCCAAATAAATATAAATAAAACTCACAGCAACTAACGATTTAACACAACCCCTGACGATGACGAGCGAAATGTTCGAAAGCGCCTGGTACTTTCTTTACCAGCATGACCCAGACATAAGAATACTAGTAAGAAGACGTGAACGTCTTCACCTGAAGATTTAAAAAAAAAGCAATCCGCGGTATTCAACCAAACATGTTTATATATTGAACATATTCGTTGTGTTTAGGTTACCATTGTAGGAATAAATGTGTGAGAGAGACAGAGTTCATCTCTGTGATGCGAGTTCAAATCGAGGATGTTTGCATTTCTCATCACGCTAATATACTTGCGAACTATTCTCCCTCAAACTATGGGGAAATTGTTGAGCAGATGGGCTCTTTAAGCACGGTATGTCTACAGGTCTAGTGACCTTTGACAGAGCCGGATGTTTCAGCTCTGTAAATAATGTGATTGCAGGACACACCAGTGTAAATGAGCAAAAGCACGTTACGTCGGTAACAACCGGAATATGTGAGCGTTGTGAAATTATATATACACACCACACCACAGATACGGGAGTCTTACTGGGGTCAATCTTCAATCCGGAGTCTTGGGTCTAGATACGGTCAGTTGCGGGGACAGGCCGCCAGGCACCCGCTAGCTGGGAAGCAGATGAAGCAAAGAAGTAAGGCTCTGAATATAAGAGAGAGTGGTTCAGTCAAGAGAAGAATGATAAATAATGGGTCAATATGGCAGTCTGTCTTCGTCTCCCTCCATTTTCCTGTCTCTCTAACACATACCTCAGTTACGACCCTCTTCGAGAAATAAAAAATGTGAGTTATATATCATCATATCATCATCATTATATCGCGCTGGTAGCACGGACACCCCTGACACTCTCTCTCCACTCCTCCCTATCGTTCATCGCACTAGGTAGGTCTTCAGGACAGCATCCCGTATCCTCACATAGTTGCTGAATGTATGTTCGTGCTGGTCGTCCTGCTTTTGCACGGCCATGTGTGGGGGTCCATAAGAGTACATCTCTTATGAGTTCGTCCCTGCTTCTCCAGCAGTGTCCTGCATGTCTGGTTCGTCTAACTTGAATAGTTTTCGTGATAGGGGGCAGGTGGCCGTACAGTTGGTGTCTTGTGGGGTGTTGCCGCCAGGACTTGTTTAAGAATTTGTCTACTAGTTTAAGAGGGGTTCCTTCTAGAGTGGAGATGTCCCCCTTTGATTATAGCACATATATTCCGTTTTGTATGCATTAACATAGAGGTCTATGCTTGTTGCTGCTCGTTCCAAACTATGCAGTAGTGTTTCGGCTTGGTCAGGTGTATTTGCCTGTATCGTTATGTCATCGGCGTAGTCGGCGTCGGTAATTTTTGTTGGAGTTATATATATATATATATATATATATATATATATATATATTATAAAGAAAAATGTTATAATTCCTTTATTTATTCAATCCTCCTTGTTGTGAAGGTATACAAAACTAGGAGATGGAAAACTAGGAATTTAAACCGATTAAATACCGCTTAAAATTGGTATTATGTCGTATTCTGCTCATGTGCAGAGGTTAGTATAGACGAGTTGCATACGATAAGTTTCCAGACTTTTTTTGTATGGGCACTTTTATTGATATTATACACATGAAACTTTAGTCCCCTTTGAAGTAATCTCCCCCGGCTGCAATGCACTTGTTGCACCGTTCCAACAACTTCTGGAAGGACCCACAGAAGTCCTCTTGTTTGAGCATGTCAATGACCTTTGTTACCGTCTCTTTCATCTCCTCAATTGTCTCATAACGACAGCCTCTGAGCTTAGGGAATAACCAAAACTCACAGGGAGCAAGGTCTGGACTATAGGGAGGCTGAGGAACTGTGTTGATGCCCATCTTGGTCAAATAGTTGGTGACAAGGACGGAGTTGTAGACTTGTGCATTGTCCGGGTGGAAATGCCACTGACCCGATTTCAAGAGTGCTGGCTTCTTCTGACCGAATCTCTTCCTGAACTCCCTTAAAACCTCAACACAGTAACCCTAACCCTAACCGTTTGGCCAATCAACTCTGGTGTATTGACTTCCTTACTCCTCCCACACCTCTCATCATCCCTCACAGACTCCCTGCCTTCCTTGAATATCTTATGCCATTCAAAAACTCATGCTCGCTTCATGCAAAATGCTCCAAAAGCAGTCTGAAGCATTCCATATGTTTCTGTGGCATTTTCTCCAAGTTTAAAACAGAGTTTTATTGCATATCGTTCTTCTAAAGTGTCCTCATTGCATTTTTGAAATTCACCAGCTGTGACAATCAGGCTATAGTAGGGTGTATTCCAATTCCTGCCGTGGCTGTTCAGTTGAACCTGAAATCATAAAAATTTGTCAGTCATGCCATACGATGTATAGCAATAACATACTGAGTTTTTTAAGTGTCTACGACAACTTTAAATGCCTGTACAAAAAAAAGTCTATTGAATACACCACGTATATATATATATATATATATATATATATATATGTGTGTGTGTGTGTGTGTTTATGTGCGTGTTATTAAATGATATTTCTTGTTTTGCAGTTTTTCTGAAGTAAGTAGACACATTTTTCACCGAACGCCTTTGACTTTACTCTAGAAATTTGTCTCAGCTAATTAGAATTATCTGTTCTCTTTTAAAATGTGGTGATACCCTCAGCGATACGTCAATTTATATCTTAATGTGTTTTAATAGACTGCGACCTTTTTTTCTTTCTTCAGGGCAAAAAGGTTTCAATGAAGTTTTCATGGTTTAATAAAATATCGTAAAGTTTCTCGGAAGAAAAAAACTTTTATACCTTTTCTTTAAAAGTTGAAAAGTTAGATATTATTTCTAATGTCATGGTTTCGAATTTGAAAAACATATCTTTTATTCTTCTTTTCATATTTTCTTGCATTCGTAAATTCGAGCTTCTTTGATTTGGTTTCTTTATTTAATGGCATATCAACCTTTATGGAATATTTTATACCAAAGTTCTACTTGTAGATGAACAGTAGCGGTGCTATTTAAGCAATAGCTGGGGAGTGGGATAAGGGAGTTTATATCATTTCTGAGAGTACGACTCTTAAAATGAAATGACTAGAATTCGAACTCACTAACTAATATATTGTAGTCTAGTATGTTAGCCACAACGACACAGGGACTCACCCAGAGATTTTTGAAGTTAATTTTTCTCCTTTTCGCTATATATTTTTATTTCCTTAAAAAAAACTCTTTTCTGCTAGGATTTCTTTCTTTCTTTAAATTTGATGAAATAACATACCATTGACTAAGTTACTTAACAATTACATACCATTAGATAGTAAAATATTTATCTTAATAAAATACCATTCACTAAGTAACATACTTAACTTAATAACATACCATTGACTAAGTAACGTGCTTAACTATAACTTATTATTGACTTAGTAACATGCTTACCATACCATTGACTTAGTAACATACTTAATTTAAGTTAATGACATACCATTGACACCGTAGCACATCAAACTTAATAACATACCATGGATTTTGTAATATTCTTAAATTAATAACATACCATTCTTTTAGAAACACACTTAACATACCATTGGCCCAGTAACGTACTTAATTTAACTCAATAACATACCATTGCCGACTTAATCTAATGATGGTGTTATTTAACAATAGCATACCATTGAATTATTAACATACTTATCTTAATAAAATACCTTTGACTAAGTAACACTCTTAATTTAATAACATACCATTGACTTAGTAACATACTTAACAATAACATACCATTAAATTAGTAACAAACTTATCTAAATAAAATACCACTGACTTACTAGCATACCATAGTAGTAAAATACTTAACTTAATAACATACCATTGACTTAGAAACACACTTAATATACCATCGACCCAGTAACATAATTAATTTAACTTTATAACATACCATTGCCTTTATAACATATTTAATTTAATGATGGTGCTATTTAACAATAACATACCATTGAATTATCAACATACACATCTTAATAAAATACCACTGACTTAGTAGCATACCATACCATTGACTTAGTAACATACTTAACTTTATACCATACCATTGACTAAGTAACATAGTTAACTCAATCACATATACCATTGACTTATAAACATACTTAAGTTAAAATCATACCATTGACTTAGAGAAAAACAGTTTCTTCATGTTGGAGATTCAGTTTTACATGTTCTTAAACACACAATAGTAAAAAAAAAAAAAAAATACAATATTTTGGTTCGTATTTGTTTTCGACGCGTAGATCATGTAACCGAAGTCGTTTAAGTCATAGTAGGTACTCGCTGTGGTCGGTAGATGGTGCGCTGACACTTTGTGCATTGCTTCAATCCGTATGTGATTCGAAAGCCACACAGATGAACGTGTAAAGTGGTCCAATTTGGAAACTTTAGCTCTACGCCTTCGGAAGCACCCGCAAAACATCAATTGCGGCTGGTTGGTTGGTTGGTTGGTTTCAGAATTCAGTTTTGAGTCATATCCAAGACACTCACTGGAGGAGTCTTACCGCTTTGCGGAGATTCAAACGACAAATTCTACTGCTCTAGATGAATAGGGGCGAAAGGTGAAAATGCAGTTGATCCTAATACAGTAACTAGATGGTTGAAGAAATTTCGTTCAGGTTGCAAGAACCCTGACAATCAACTAAAGTAAGTTCGGCATGGAACTGTACATTCTGAGGCCGTACTTCAAGCCATAAAGGCAAATCTAGCGAGTAGCACTCGGAGAGTATCAGGCGAGCTCGGCATCTCAGACTCCAGTGTAGTTCATTACCTTCAAGACCTCGGCAAATCTAGCGAGTAGCACTCGGAGGGTATCAGTCGAGCTTGGCATCTCACACTCCAGTGTGGTTCATCACCTTCAAGACCTCGGCAAATCTAGCAAGTAGCACTCGGAGAGTATTACTCGAGCTCGGCAACTCACACTCCAGTGTGGTTCATCACCTTAACGACCTCGGCAAATCTAGCGAGTAGCACTCGGAGAGTATCAGGCGACCTCGGAATCTCACAGTCCAGTGTAGTTCATCACTTTCACGAACTCGATAAAAGCACCCAGAACTGCTAAATTTTGCCTCACGTTACCAAAATATTGAAATTTTTTGACTAACCTATGTATATCGGGAGAGTACGCGCGTCGTAGTGGATGATGCACTAGATTGTGACACCATAGTACCCATGTCCAAGCTTATGTTGTCCTATTAAAATCACTTTTGGACTAATATCGTTGGGAAAGGTATGAACTCTCTGGTACCTTCAGCTATGGCTTTTTTTTTTAATTTCCCGAGAATGATTTTGGCATTAAATAACCCACGAAGATCCATGTGACATTAAATAAAGAAACCAAACCTGATAAAATGATAAAGTTTTGATTTTTTTTCATGAAAATATTCGCACTTGCGTTTTGTGCCAAATGAAATGATTAAAGCAATTTTTTAGTAAATAATAATGTAATTTCTAATTGAAAAAACCCTCAGCAGACGAGAATGACAGTAAATGCAAAGTAAGAAGAAAATACCACACAAAAATGAACCCATAAAGATAATTTCTTTAAAAAAAAAACCCAGATAAATAATTACACTAGTAAATGAATAGCTAGAAATCGAGCCAGCGAAATATTTTTCTTCTTTCCACTCGTTTAACTTCTTGTGTTTTTTCTTGTTTTTTCTTTATAATTTCTACGTCATCAGTTGTTAATTTTCTTTTAAAATATTTCCAAGATTTGTTGTCGGCCATATTTTAGGCTCGGTACTTTTTTTTATCTAAAAATTCGTCATTTCTTCTGGCGTCATTCACTCAACCCGAAGTGATTGACTAAGTACCCGTATATTAAAATTCATTTTTACTCTCTTTTTGATTCACTTAACATTGTCCCTTTCCCCATTACTTTTCGTTTTTATCAATACTCACTTAAAAGTCACCCTTGATGGCCATTAGGCTGTTATGTGTTCCTCCTGATAATAAAATGTATATATATATATATATATATGTGTGTATATATATATATATGTGTGTGTGTGTGTGTGTGTGTGCGGTATGTGTGTATATATATATATGTCTGTGTATATGTATGTGCGCGCGAGCATATATATATATATATATATATATAGTATGATGAATGTATTTTTGTTTTTCTTAATTTATATATATACATATATAGTGTTATATATATATATATATATATATATATATATATATATATATATGTATATATCGATAATAGTATTTTTTTCAGACTTTGTATATATATATATATATATATATGGATTCATATATATAAATACAGATAAGCATATATGTATATATATATGTGTGTATTAGTATGTGTGTATGTATACATATATGTACAGTTCAAAAATTTGATTTTTCTCTGTAAGACTTTGTATACTGTGTGTGTGTGTGTGTATATATATATATGTTAATGAATATCTACTCGGAGACGTTTTTTCAGTCATTTTCTCCAAATTGCTCATCTCAGTGAAATGAACATTTTAGATGACGTAACCGAACTAAAAAATTACGTAATGTTAAGATTGATAAATGAAACTTTATAATTATTCATCAATAGATGTGGAATGTTTCGCTGACGTAACTATTATTTCAACTCAAAAAATATACAGTCATAATTTATCTTTAATATTCAGAAAGAAAAAGAAAACACATACCAGACTGTCTAGAATATTATCTATAAGTACAGTGTAATTCAAAAATTAAATATTTTTCTCCTTTTTTGGTGGCGCTAGTAAGCTTATAAACGACTAGCGAAAACACTTAATTGTTGGATTTTTGTCGTTATCTCTTTTTATAAATCGTCTTGCCTATGACACTAAACTGCATCTGATGGTGAGGCTCTACTTCTGGAAATGGGGTGTGCAGGGAGTGTTATATACCGTCAGAAGGAAGGAAAAACAATAAAACTTATATATAATATCATCTCTACTTTTTGTTTATAACAAAATGTAGAAAATGCTCGGTGAAATAGTTGTGTGAAGATAGAGTCAAAATAGACAAGGAACCGCTAAGATTTACACCTTAATTTTTTTCTTATACTGATCTATCAGGCAGGATTTTCCGGTCTTCACTCTGGGACTTCTTTGGGTTGTCTTGAGTTTATCTTGGTCTCCTCGTTCGTTTCTTGTCTAATAAATGGACACAAAGTCTTTGTTGGATTGATATAATTTCGTAATAAATTGATTCTATTGAGTTTGGGTTATTTCATTCTGATATGGAGCGCCTTGAGAATTTGTAATTTTTGTTTGTTATTTTGTTGTTCTAATATTCTACTTAGAGAAACGAATAATAATAAACAATTACAAAGTAGTACTGTACATGTAAAGGTCACATCGCTTTTGCAATATACACACCCCTGGTGATGGCCAAAGATCAAGTAGAAAGTTCTCGGGTTACAATTCTTGCCGGACACCGTAATGCAATAACGACTCAAAATCTCGTATAAATTATCTCAAATTTTAACAGCGTGTGTAAAAATAACCCAAAACTCTATGTTTCATGTAACTGATTTTCTATTTTCAAGCGTAGAAATGCTATTCACAGAAAAAGAGGATGTATTCAAACGTTAGACATAGGTTACAGTTGTCACTGCCTTCCACCAGACAAAACTCGACATAAGGTCGATGACACATGGTCGGTTTATAGTGGGAGTTAAATGAGGGGGATGTCGGGCACGAGACGACCCTGTCAGACTATGCTGGTTATCGGCTCATTTGGTAATTTAAGCCAGATGAGCTTGCAGCTGGACATGGGCTCACTCGATATATCGCGTGACCATGGCATGGATGCCCTTTTATAGATTGAACTGGACCCGGGAGTCCATTGCTATACAATGTTATCAATGCTGTTCGCTCACCCAAAGGTGGCCCAGCTGAAGCAGAGGCCCTTTTGTCATAGAGTCTACCATTGTTCTTCGATGCTTCGCTCGGTAATGACGCCAGGCGGCCCAGATAAAAAGCCGGGGTGTAAATATTAGACATAGGTTTTTGAGTGGTTTCCACACATGCTTTTAAAATCAGAGATCAGTTTAACAAGAACTGGTCACGTTATTAGATCAGGAAATGAGATCGGTTTTTTGAAACACCCTTAACATCTAAAACGATATCAATTTTACGAAACATTCAGTACACACAGACAATGATTCAAAATCAACAACGTATTTTTACGGAATGTTTTTCTCAGTAAAAATGACTTGTATTCAGATATAAAAAGACTATCTCTTTAGGGAATAGAATTTATTCTTATAGTTTTCTTATACTCTGATCGGAGTAGATGTCATCGTCCGAATGACATTCACAGAGAAAGAAATGAAATCATTTCATTGTGAAGAATTGTGACTTTTTAATGTTTTAATAACAAATGAAAATGTGACTTTTTATCACTGTTATTATTTTGTATATCAATAAAACGCAATTTTTTAATCGATCAATAATGTAATTAAATTTTCTTTCGGGATTAAAATCTATGAATTTTTAATGAAACATGGGATTTCTGCAAGTTTTGAAGGAAATAGTTTATCTTCAGCATCATCAATGGGATTATTCTTCTTAAATATACCGGGAACTGGCGAATTTTACCTCACAAATGAGTAGAGTGTTCGTCAATGGTCCGGTAGACCGGGGTTCAATCCCAGGTTGAGTCATACCAAAGGCTAAAAAAATGGTACTTGATGCCGCCTTGCTTAACACTCAGCATTTTATGGTTAGGATCAAGGGTAAAGTGGAGCAATCCACGGAATTGAGTTGCGCCCTCCCCCTACACTTCGGTGTTGTAGCTATTGAAAAGGGAGCCTTCGAGTCACCTTTGACTAAGGTCGACAACTTTACTTTTTTACTTATCAAAATATTGCAAACTTAACTTACCCGAGTATTTCGGCGTTGTGGATAACGATCTCGACTGCGGCACGGAGGGGAAATGAGTTCAAGTTCCGTTAACATTTTTACCTTGACTTGAGGACTAACACTTGGAAAATGTATGAAACCTTTTATAATCCCCTGCTATGGGTTAGATAGTGTCACTCCTGTTATTTCTTAAGAATTAATTTGGCATTAAATAACCCACAATGGTTTACTTGCCATTAAACAAATAAACCAAACTAAACGAACCTTAAAATCTACCAGTATTAGCCGATCCGCCCAAACTTATATTCGTCCATTCTGTGTGGATTTTGGGTGCTGTCCAGAGTTTTTACCAAGTTCAATGGCCGACATTGAATACTGAGAGAATTAAAGGAATCCGTGCTGGTGGCACACTTTGATGATGATGACAGAAGTCTTTGTGGTGTAGTGGCTAACGTGTTGGACTGCAACATCGTAGTAATAGTACTTGATGATGATGATGATGATGATTTTAAGTTTTTGTTGGATTTAATAATCATTTCCGGACATTGGCATGATGTTCGCCAATGGCACGGGAGACCTGGGTTCAATCCCAGGTCGAGTCATGCCAAAGACTCAAAAAATGGTACTTGATGCCTCCTTGCTTAACACTCAGCATTATAAGTTACAGATCAAGGGTAAAGTGGAGCAATCCAGAGAAATTAGTAGCGCCCTCCCCCACACCTTGGTGTAGTAGCTATCGAAAAGGGAGCCTTCGGGTCACCCTTGACTAAAGGGAGACAACTTTATTTTTACTTATTTAATAAACTTTTTTGTTGCTCTTCTTTATATTGTATTGTTGACCTTATTTCAATTATACCATCATTATCCTTATTTTACTCCTTGCGAATTTTATATGATGGTTTTTCACTGGAGTCTGAGTGATAGGAAGTCTCCTTTGGTCTCTTGGACTCTTCTGAGTATTCTAACCAATCTTTGGATATTCTAGATGATCTGGATTCCAACGCTGATTTCCAATTCCTCCAGCTTTTTTTCCAAACCTTCTCAAACCACTTTTTCATTTCTCTGGCATGGTCCAAATATTTGTCAAGCTTTTCGCTTTCTTTTCTTTTGACTCTGTGGTCTGCCGGAGAGCCAGAATCCACTAGACAACAATATCATCATTATTTCGTGCGAGCTTTTCATACCAACGTTAACTGAGAATCCATATTTACCCAACCACTCCGCTCGGGTAGGATATGACACAAAGTTAATTTTTAAGCAGAGTTGAACAAAGTTGAATTCAGAGTTTTCCTTCTCCTAGACTAATTGCCTCACCAAGGCTGCAGAACATAGTCTGCCCTATTATTTACCCATAGCTGGAGGGAGAATAATTGGATTCATACCTTTCCCAAGGGTATTAGTGCTAAGTGAAATACTATCGGTCTCGTACAGGATTTTAACTCGTATTGTCGTGTCCATTTCCTACGACGATAACCATTACACCACGGAGACAGAGTGATAGCAAGTCACCATAGGTTTCCAGGACACTTCTCGCTATTGTTGCAAACTTCTATAATGCAGTAGTAGTTTGGATAGTCTTGGCTCATCCTTCAATTTCTAACTCTAACAGCCCCGTTATCAAGCCTTTTGTAATCAAACTGGTTTTACGGTCTCCGACGATTGGTTGATGAAACTGCCATAACTAATTGTTACCCTAGTACTTTCTGCCAAATCTTGGGCCATCATCATCGTTTCTATAAGTAGCAGCAGTATTTAAAGACAATTAAGTACATTAGTACTGGATTTGAAATTGATTCTATTTAGTTTAGGTTGTTTCATTCTGATATGGAGCGCCTCGAGAATTTATAATTTTTGTTTGTTATTTTGTTGTTCTAATATTCTACTTATTGAAATACTTACAAAGTAATAATGTACATGCAAAGGCCACATCGCTTTTACAATATACACACCCCTGATTGCTCAAGATCAAGCAGAAAGTTCTTGGGTAACAAATCTTGCCGGACACCGTAAAATCAAGGACGTATACCAAAATATGTAGTCAAAATACGTCTATACGGTTCAATGAAATATACATTAAAGAATAAATTCTGTCCAAACACACACACACACACACACACATATATATATATAAATATATAAGTGTATGTGTATGTATTTCTGCATTTATAAATGGATGTATATATATATATATATAGTGTGAGGCTTAGCCTTTTGAAATAGTGATTAAAAAAATTCACTAGTCTTGAAATCTCAGCTGCTTCTGACTAACAAACTCAAAGTTAAAATCTAAATTCTAACTCGTAAAATTCGTAGTTATTTGAGTTTAAAGTATCCAACTGAAAGCCAAGCTCACAAACGACATTAAAGTTTACAACATGTCAACCAAACCAAGTTGACCTAAGCTATACATAACTATTCTGCCCTTGAGTTTAACGGTTTGATTCTCTTTAAATCCTCTAAACTCCGTGCCAAATAAATGATTTGTCTAACTAGTTATTTATCTTATAACTACATTGTGTAATTATTATTCCGAAATCAAAACAGAGGAACGACAAAAACATCTGAATTGATAAACCTCTTGAATGGAATTCAGCTGAACATATCATCTCTCTACAATAATCATAAGATAATTGAAAAAGTATATATTTGCCAAAAAATAAGAATTTTCATGAGATAACATAAAAATGTTTTCATTGAACAGAAGATGATAGAAAAATCCATTTTCACCAAACTATATCAACTTCAGGGGATCATAAAAAATATATTTTCATAGAAGATGAGAGAAAAAAGATATTTTCACCAAACAATACGAACTTCATGATATGATATAAAAATATTTTTATAGAACAATACTAACTTCAGAAGATATGAAAAATTGATTTTATTTTCATAGAGCAATGTTTATTTCATAAGATAATATCAAAAAAGTATATTTTTATAGAACAATATTTACTTTATATGATAACACAAAAAAGTATATTTTATAGAATAATATTTCCTTCATATAATAAGAGTAAATTTTCATTGAACACTACTAACTTTAGAAGATAAAAAAATATTTTTTCTTTTCATAGTACAATGCTTACTTCATAAGAAATTATAATGAATTTATTTTATAGATAAATAATTTCTTTATATGAAAATACAAAAAGTATATTTTCATAGAATAATATTTACTTCAAGAGATAGAAAAATGAATTTTTAAGGAACAATAATAACTTCGTCACATAGAATATGCATTCTTATTGAACAATATTAATTTCATATAACAGTACGAAAAAGTATGTTTTTATAGAACAAGACTAATTTTATTACAAAAAATTAAATATATTTTCAGAGAACAATGCTAACTTCATAAGTTGATATAAAGAAGAATATTTTAACGAATAATAAAAACTTTAAACAATATAAAAAACATGTTTTTATTGAACAATACAAAGATATAAAAACATATTTTACAAGAACAATACTAATTTCCTTAAATGATATAAATAGTGTATTTCCATTGGACAATTTTAACTTCAACAGATAATTAAAAATATAATTAGTAAATTTCTTTACTTTAGTTCAAATTTACCTTTCATAATAATAATAATTATCTTTTATAAAGATTTGATATAATTATTTTTATTGGCAGCAAAGTTTGTAAAAGAGATATTGATGAGAAAATCGAAATAGATAGAAAGGATTGTTTTACATTTGTCTATTAGCTTTGCAGTGTGGCGCATGTGTTCATTGATATTACTCCTAGGTCCACTCTGAATACGAGTGGTAGTACCTTTTAGAGTCCTACCTAGGGGTTAAATAGAATCATTCAAAATTTATTTGTATTCCATTCGTGTGCAAAATAATTACAGAATAGATATGAACATATAATGAACGTGGCTCACTAACTTCTAGACATAAAATAACCCTGGACGAGTTGACATGCCGTTAAAATCACAATCAAATAAACAATCAATGTTAATTCGTGCCAAAGCAAACTAATGAAATTAGACATTAATTTAGATTCTAAAACCGTGAAAGATCGTTGCGTTATTGCTTACCTAGAAAGGATTGCTGGCGTAAAAAAAAGTTAAAAAAAAAAAAAAAGAACTAGTAAAAAAGAAATAAGTAAAGAGTAGTTGGCGACCTTAGTTGAGGGCGACCAGAAGGTTCCCTTTTCAATAGCTACTACACCGAAATGCTCCACTTTACCCTTGATACGTACCTTATATTGCTGAGTGTAAAACAAGGAGGTATCAAGTACTATTTTTAAAGTCTTTGGTATGACGCGACCAGGGATTGAGCCCCGGTCTCCCGGACCATTGGCGAACACTATCCTCTTGGCCAAACAACCACAAAAATGTAGTAATAAACGTAAAATGAATGCGACTGCCTAACCTTCTGGCATAAAATAACCCCTGCTAGTTTGACATGCCGTTAAAATGAATCAATCAATTTAACTAGCATGTTTTATAAATAAACATGATATTGATCCCAAAATGGCTACGAGGAAAGTTTGTTAAAAAAAAAGTTGTCGACTTTCGTCGAGGGTGACCCGAAGGTTCCCTTTTAAATGGCTACTACACCGAGGTTTAGGGGAGGGAGCTACTCCATTCCCTGGATTGCTCCAATTTACTCTTGATCCTTACCTTATAACGCTGAGTGTTAACCAAAGCGGAATCAAACACCAGTTTTTCAGTCTTTAGTATGACTCGACCTGGGACTGAACTTCGGTCTCCCAGACCATTGATGAACAATCTACTCATTAGGAAAGTTTAATGGAATTTTACTAATACTTTATAGATACTGGAAATTCTTTCTTCTTTGTCATTGTAGTCAGTATGCTTTTTTTTTCTCTTAAAGTCGCAGTTTCTTTTTTGTATGACAGTCTTTGTTAAGAAGGATTTTTTTATTTTTCGAATCGACATTCTCTTTTTTCTTTCCTAATCAATTATTGCTAATATTAAAAGTTATTTCCCCAACAACAGATGTAAAGAAGATAGTTTAACTATAATGACTAAGAATGTAAGTATTCCAACCTTTTCTTAAAAAAAACCCAAAACAACAAGACGGTGCTTTGAGCTCGATCGTTTCTTATCTATCCTCTCTAGTCATTATTTATTTATTCATTCGTCACTGTTCAGTGACTCGTTTTTGTTTGTTATTGCTTCTTTTCAATTCTTATAAATAAGATGACGACTGTAAATCAAAATTAATCCTTTTAGCGAATTCTATTTGAGACTTATTATCATGACATCATTTTAACAGACGGAAATACAATCAGAGACATTTTTCAAGAGTTATTCGTCTGTCAAATGTCTGAGTCTACTGTAGTACTTTCTCTAAGACTTTGTATGACCACACACACACACACACACACACACACACACACACACACACACACACACACACACATATATATATATATATATATATATATATATATATATATATATATATATATGTAAAACCATCCACATACAGATTATTTCGTTGTCTCACAACGGTTCAGTGTGGCAGACACACAGGACGCTTCAGGCTGAAATCGAAACCCGCATATATATATATATTATATATATATATATATGTGTGTGTGTGTGTGTGTGTGTGTGTGTGTGTGTGTGTATGTGTGTGTGTGTGTGTGTACATATATATACACTCGTATATGTATTTATATGTATATATATATATATTTGCATATATATACATGTATACATATATTTGTATATGTATATGTTTGTATATATATATATATATATATATATATATATATATATGCATATGTATATATATATATATTTGTATATGCATATATATATATATATATATATAGAGAGAGAGAGAGAGAGATAGAGATAGAAAGAGAGACTGAGAGAAAGAGAGAGACAGAGAGAGAGAGAGAAAGAGAGAGAGAGAGATGCAGTTTTTAAATAAAATTTCAACACTAATTACATCGCTGCAGAAGGCTAATAATGAAAATCAAATGTTTTAAAATTTTCTTCTTTTTTTCCCTTTCATTTAAGAAATACAGAATCTAATTTTAATAAAATTCCGAAGTTTTAACATCACATATTTAAGGTTTAACGTCAAAAAAATCCCTGAAAAATTTAGCGTTGGCAAAATAATTCATCTCTCTCTCTCTCTCTCTCTCTCTCTCTCTCACTCTCTCTCTTTCTCTCTCTCTCTGCCTATCTATCTATCTATCTATCTATTATCAGACAAAAAGTCATTTTTTTAAAAAAGCAAAATAAGCGAAGAAATTGAACAATCTTTTTTTTATCATAGTCACAAATTTCAATATTATAGGAGGTGATTATTTACCGAAACGTCATCATTTTCTAAAGAAAAAAAAAATATTTAGAGTTTTCTTTTCCTTATTGATATCCTAATTTGTCCTTTGCTAATAATTTTTCGCTAAAACTAAGCAAACTAAAAGGAAAATAATCACTTCCTATATGTAACAAACCATTGAAGTTTCATATACATTTGTGGCAATTATATAATATATATATATATATATATATATATATATATATATATATAATATATATATATATATATAGATAGATAGATAGATAGATCGATATATATAAGTAAATAATAATTATGAGTAAAGAAAAAATGAAAACAAGGTAAACAGAGGGAGAGATTTTTTAAGAGATATTAGTGATATTTAATAACGATGGATGTTTGAAAATCTTTATAAAAACTTAGGGAAGAATCTATATATCGGTAGAGTTGGTCGAATATTAGTTAAACAGATCTAATTGAGTGATAGATGGGGCCCTTACAAGTTTTATGACACGTGGACGTGGGGTTGATTGGATTTAAAGGAGTACTCTGCATTCTCCAAAGCCCCAGCATTACAGAAGCCTCACCATCGAGGACCCTCATTTGGGGAGTCTTACCCCTCTGCAGAGATGCAGTCGGTGTACTCTAGAGCTCCAAATCTCCTGAACTTGAACTTTGACATCAAATGCAGTTTAGTCTCATATCCAGGACACCTATTTTTTTTACTCTGTTATAAGTTAAAGAGTGGCATGACTATTCTTCCATAAGGTTTGGTTTACTTTGGTTTGGTTTGGTTTTATGGCATATCAACCATTGTAGGTTATTTAATGCCAAATACTTTTTATACATTTATAATAAATATATATGATTTGATTTGGTTGTGTTTTATGGGTATCAACCCTTGTAGGTTATCTAAAGCCAAATCCTCTATATACATATATATTAAATATATATGATTTTGGGTTGGTTGGGTTTTATGGCATATCAACCCTTGTAGGTTATTTAACACCAAATCCTCTTTATACAAATATATTAAATATATAGGATTTGTAAACACACTTTGTAGATAACATTTGGCATTAAAATGCCAAATCTTTTCTATACATATATATCAAATATATATGGTTTGGTTTGGTTGGGTTTTATGGCATATCAACCATTGTAGGTTATTTAATGCAAAATCATCTTTATAATTCTCTATTTGAATATATTGGATTTTGTTTGGTTGGGTTTTATAGCATATCATCCATTTGTTGTAATGGAATATCCCACACCCACTCTTAGTCATGTGGAGTGACTATATATATTGTTTCCATTGTTTTATACCTATCTTTGGTTTGAGAATTAGTAGGATGCCTTAATATTCCTTGTCTGTCTTATAGTACCTCTCTTATAATAAAAAAAATCTTTATTCTATGAACGTGTTGACAGTTCCTTTCCACTCAAGTACGATTATGTCTGATTGTATCCCTTTCCAGGACATTGTTGGTTATTTTAGGCCAAATCCTCTGTATACATATATATTAGTTATATATGATTTGGTTTGGTTGGGTTTCATGGCATATCAACCATTGTAGGTTATTTAATGCCAAATCCTCTTCATACAAATATATTAAATATATATGATTTGTAAACACACTTCGTAGATCACATATTTGGTTTGGTTAGGTTTTATGGCATGTCAGCCCTTGTGGGTAATTTAATGCCAAATCCTGTTTATGCATATATACTAAATATATATGATTTATAAACACATTTTTTAAATAACATTTTTGGTTTGATTGGGTTTTATGGAATATCAACCATTATAGGTTATTTAATGCTAAATCTTCTTTATGCATATATATTAAATATATAATTTCTAAATACATTTTCTTGGTAACATTTTTAAACGAACCTGAACTCATTTTTTTAAAGAACCGTTAAATGGTTTCACTTATTTCTCTCAAATACGAATACACATTTAAATGATCAAACAGTTATATCTCAAACAATTCAGTTTAGCATAAGTACACAGTTTAAATGGCAAACAGTTCTGTTTGACCCATGGAAAGGTCCCTATCAGGTGCTACCACTCCTGGTCAGAGTATATCTGGGAGCTATGGCGACAAAGGTGTACTCCGCATTCCTCAGAGCTCCTGCATTACTGAAGCCTCACTATCAGGTTGTTTAGTGTCATACCGAGGTCCTTTTTTTGGGGGGGGAGTCTTACCCCTCTTTAGAGATGCAGTGGGTGTATTCTACCGCCACAGCCAACAGCTTTGGCATTAAATGTCACGTAGGTTGATATATCATTAAACAAAGAAACGAACTAACGACGAACCAACCAACCGACCAACCATTTTTTTGTGTGGGTGGGGGTGTTACTCATCAGCAGGAGCTACAGTCAGCATATTTTAAAGCCTTCCTGAAAAAGTCAAAATAGGTAATTTTATGAGTAAATTTATTCAGTTCTTATAGAAATAATTAGTTTTCCGTTTTCTTGATTTTTTTACCAATTTTCTTTGTTTTTAATGGTTGATAATACCCTTTAAATAGTTTGCACATTTTGGGGACAGCTGAGGGAGGGAGGGAGAGAAATAATTATAAAGACAAAGAAAGAAAGAAAGAAAAAGAAATCTCGAGAGATTCGGTAAGAAAGAGAAAGAAGAAACAAGGAATAAGGAGAAAAGGAAGGAAGAGGGAAAAGAAACACACAAAGAAACAGAGACAGAAAGAAGGGAAAAAAGAGAAAAGTAAAAAGAAAAGGAATGTGAGAAAGAAAGAAAGAAAGAAAGAGATAACTAGGAAAAAGAAAGAAAGAAAGAAAAAAGAAAGAAAGAAAGAACGTAAGTGAGGAGAATTTAAAGAAAGAAAGAAAGAAGGAAAGAAACGGCAAGAAAGAAGAAGAGAAACCTAAATAGATTGAAAGAAAGAAAGAAAGAAAGAAAGAAAGAAAAAGAAAGAGAAGGGAAAAAGAAAGAAAGGGAGAGGAAAGAAAGAAAGAAAGAAAGAAGAAAAGCCTGTTTGTTTAATGGTATATCAACCTTTGTAGGTTATTTAATGCAGAATCTATCCTTCTCGAAGAACTGTAGTGGTACTATTTAACCAATAGCTGGGAGGATAAGGAGGTTCATACCTTTCCCGAGCGTATTTGCCCGAAAGTGAACGTAATAGCGTAACTGGAGTTCGAATTCGTTTACTAGGATTCCGCAGTTCAGCTCTTTAATCATTAGGCCACGAGGAGAAATCCTAAGAAGCGAAAATGTAATCACTGAATGTCATGAACTCAACTGACTTTTCTAAGTAAAAGGTTTAGATTTTGTTTTCTTGTAAATGTGATTTGAATTTTTTCATTTAACGGTGCTATCTAAAGAGGAATGACTATTTCATCATTATCATATCGTGCCGCCTGACCCTCTCAACACCCGTCTCTATTGTCCATTGCTCTCTGTAGGTCTTCAAGGCTACATCCTGTATCTGCACAGATCTATTGTATTTAGGTTCTAGCTGGTCGTCCTGTCTTTGTTCGTCCATGTGAAGGGGTCCACAGGAGTATGTCGCTTATGAGTTCGACCCTACTTCTCCAGTAGAGTTCCGCATGTCTAGTTCGTCTAACTTGAATAGTTTTCGTGATGGGTGGTAAGTGGCCGTACAGCTGCTGCTTTATAGGGTGCTGCCTCCAAGATGTGTTTAATATTGCTCGCACCATTCTTGTGTAATTGCCATCTAGCTTTTATCTCTATACGTTTATTTAGCGTCCATGTAGTGCATCCATATGGCAGTATCGACACGACCGCAGCTTGAAAAAAACTGCGTTTCATTTTATCGGAGAGGTCTGACATCTATGTGACCGATTATCTATCGATAGCTGTCCCTGCCTTTGCTAGGTGCTGTTGATGTCTGTCTCGGTTCATGAGACACTGCTTCCTAGGTAGATGAACTTGTCTACTTGTTTCAGAGAACAATCGTTTAGTGTTGAGGTGTCGCCTCTCTGATCAAAGCACATTTATTCTGTCTGTTGTGCGTTGAAATGGCTATCTAACAGGGTTTTGGCTTGGGTGGTTGTATTTAACAGAAGCGCAATGTCATTGGCGTAGTCCGCGTCCGTAATTGTATGTGCGGGGTTTCTTCTGCTTCTTTTCTTTGTCAACTTGAAACCGATGTCTTTCATTGTATCAAAAGACGTTTTAAACACGTAGTCCAGGCATATGATAAAGAGGTATGAGGCTAATGTGTCTTCTTGCAGCACACCTACTACCATGTCAAAGTAGTCTGTGACTTCCATATACATTACATCTAAGTTTATTTTATTAAATCAGCTTCGGAAAAGGAAATAAAAAGAACATAAAGTACGATGGGAAAACAAGATTTTATTTGGAAAGCACGCGTAGGATCATGTCTGTGTATCTGTGTGTCTGTATTTTTTTCAATTTCCGTGTTTCCTAGGTTGGACAAATAAACTGCATTTGATGGTGAAGCACCTTTTCAAGAGATTATTGCCCGTGTGAAGTACCTCTTCATTGCCATTACTCCCAGGTACACTCTGACCCCTAAGTGGTTGTAGATGTTAGGGTTTTATCTATGGGTCAAATAGATCTATTTAAAAATCACCAGCATAATAAAGGAAAACATAAATATGCTCAATTCCCGAACATTTCGGAATAAAATACCCCGAGCAAGGTTGAAATGCCTTTAAAATCAATGTTTAACGTCTCTTTCATTTCCATATTCTTATCATCCTTCTACTGTAGATGTACGTGTGAGTCTGTATGAATGTTTGCGTGTATGTATATGTGTTGTTTTTTTTTTTTGCCTAATGATTTCGCCAGTGGTCCGGGAGACTGGGGTTCAATCCTAGATCGAGTCATACCAAAGACTCAAAAATGGTAATTAGTGCCGCCTTCCTTACCACTCAACATTACAAGGTAGGGATCAAGGGTAAAGTGGAGCATTCTAGGGAATTGTGTAACATCCTCCCCAACAGCTCAGTGTAGTAGATATTGAAAATGGAGCCTTCGGGTCACCCTCGACTAAGGTCACCAACTTTACTTTTATATATGTGTATTTCTGTGCGTGTGCATGGGTGTAATTGTTTGAAATAAAAACAATCCAATGTTGGTGATTGGTTGGTTTGTTGTGTGGGTTTTATGGCATATCAACCCTTGTAGGTTATTTAATGCCAAATCCATTTTTATACAAATAATCACTTCTATTTCAAACAAATCAGTTTAGCATGTGCACACTGTTTAATTGTCAAAATCATTTCTGTTTCAAGCTATTCAGTTTAGCAAAAACAGTTCTAATTCAACCCATTCAGTTTACTATAAGTATAGATTTTGTTTACATTCAGCTACATTCAAAACAGTTCTATTAAAAAAATTCAGTTTAGCATAAGTACGCAGTTTAAATATCAAAACAGTTCTATTTCAAGTAATTTAGTTTAACATAATTACGCAGATAGTTCTGTTTAACCCATAGATAGGAAATTATCTGGTGCTACCACTTCGGGATAGAGTGGACCTGGGAGCGATGGCAATGAAGGGGTATTCTGCATTCTCCAAGGTTCCAGCGTTACTGGAACCTCACCATCCGATTGTTTATTGTCATACCCAGGATACTCGTTTGGGGGGGGGGTCTCATACCCCTCTGCAGAGGTGCGATCGGTGAATTCTACATCCCCAGTCGACTGGGCAACCAATGTTGGTGGTAAAGGGAAGAGTAGGTCAAGAAAAATTCCCTAGTTTACGCCGCCATATGATATAGCCGAAGCTAATGAATTAGGGAAGGAATTCTTTAAGTTATCAAAAAAGAATTTTTCCTCATCTAACCAACTATTAAACTGCGTACTAATGCTGAACTGAATTGTTTGAAATGGAACTGTTTTTTTCTTTGAAATTGTACTTACGCTAAACTGCATTGTTTGAAATAGAACTATTTTGATATTTAACTGTGTGTAAGCAAAAACCATTCTTATACTAAACGGAATTGTTTAAATTAAAACTGTTTGTCTAAACTGAATACTTTGAAATAGAAATATTTTTGACAATTAAACAATTAAACTGAATTGTTTGAAATAAAACTGTTTATTTGCATAAAAATGGATTTGGCATTAAATAACCTGCGAAGGTTGATATGCCATAAAACCCAAAACAAACAATTTAACAATAGAAGATATTTTAAAAAGAAATTAAATTATAGTTACATGCCCAATGTTGCCTAATTAATTAATAAAAGCAACTCTAAAAAACTAGGTTATAAACTATATATTGAGTTCCTTAAATGTTATTAATTATAAGTCCATACGTCGCCTGAAGGGCAAATGTCAATATGAATGTAAGATAAATGTAAAGTTGAGGTGTCTAATAACGAGCCTAATAATAAGAGTAATAACGATGCCGCAAGTGGACCAGAGGCACGGAAGACCTACTGTACATTGATCAACACATCCTAAACGAGAGTAAGTCGAGACGAAAAATCTAGCTAATGTTTGGATTGACTACAAAAAGCCATATGATATGGTTCCACAAAGTTTAATAATAAACTGTTTCAAAATGTACAAGATATCAGACAAAGTCATAATCTTTATCAAGAAAACCATGTAAATCTGGAGAGTGGAATTAAAAGCAGGAGGAAGAAGCTTAGCTAAAGCAAAGTTCCTGGGAGGTATATTCCAGGGAGATGCACTATCACTATTAATATTTGTATGTATGTGTGTATATGGATGTGTGTGCATTTCTATGCGTGTGCATGGGGTGTAGATGTTTGAAGTAAAACATCGACACATAAAAGTTGATAAAGATGGATATATTTAAAGACTGATTAAGCTAAGTTAGATGGGTAATCACTGTGGCTTATAGTGTCTAACGTGTTGGACTGTGACATTGTAGTAAGCACGTTCGAACTCCAGTTGTGCTATTAGAGTCACTTTAGGGCTAATACCATTGGAAAAGGCATGAAATATCTTATCCCTCCAGCTGTGGGTCAAATACAACCACTGCTGTTCTTCTATAAGGATGGCTTGGCATTAAATAACTCACGTGTTTGTGTTTGTGTGTGTGTGTGTGTACATCCATAACTATGTGTGTATATGCATGTGACTGTGTTTGTGAGTGTGTATGTATGTCCCTGTGTGAATGCACAAGTGTGTATGTTAGTGTATATGAGTACGTTTGTCTGTGTGAGTGTACGAGCGTATGTGTTTGAACATGCATACCTAAGTGTGTGTGTATGTGTGTGACCGTATTTATGTGTGTCCGTGTGTGAGTACATGAAAGTCTATGTGTATGTGAGTGCGTGTGTGAGTGTGTATGGGTGTGTATCCGTGTTTACGTGTGCGTGTTTTTGTATGCGTATGTTCGTGTTTGTGTGCCTGTACGTGTATGTGTGCGTGTATGTGTATCTGTGTTTGTGTGTGTGTATGTGTGTCCCTGTTTGTGTGTTTGCGTGTTTTGTGTGTAAGTATGTGTGTGTGTGTGTATGTACGTGTGTCTGTGTGTGTATGTGAGAGATATCGACTGTGACTCGATACTCGAATAACCTACACTATCTGTTGTCCAATCGGTTTCTTCTTGTTCGCTGAAATGCATAAAACTTGGTCCACCAGCAATGACTACCTCGTTCGAAGGGATGAACCGTTTGATAGGATTTCGATCAGAAAATTCTGGTCTGATAAGCGTTTTGTTGACGGCAATCGGTAAAAGTTTGACTGAGAAAGAGTGGAAAAACAACAAGAAATAGACAAAGTAACTAATAAAAACTGATGAAATAAGATTCTTTCAACTTACAACGCCACCCTCGCCCAAAAAGCTAAAAAAAACAAAAAAGCAGTAGCCCCTCAAAAAAACAAACAAACCAAAACAAATAAAAACAAAAAAAAAAACACATCACTGACTATGCTATCAATATTATCAATAAATTATCTTAATTGATATATTCCTTTTTCATCTTCATTTTTATCATCATCATCATCATCATGTCACACTGCTTGCACGGATATTCTCTGACCCTCTCTCACCACCCGTCCCTATCGTTCATCGCTCCCGGTAGGTCTTCCAGGCTACATCCTGAATCGGTAAAGATTCTTGCTGGTCGTCCAACCCTTGCGCGTTCATGTGAAGGGGTCCACGTTAGTACATCGTTTATGAGTTCGGCCTTACTTCTCTAGTAGTGTCCTGCATGTCTGGTTCGTCTAACTTGGATAGTTTTCGTGAAGGGTGGTAAGTGGCCGTACTCCTCATTTTTATAGGCCGCGTTTATTTTGATTGATTTTTATCCTGACTATTCACATCGATATTAGATCTATTTCTTTCATTTTCCTCTATCACCATCACTACAATAATCAATTGGTTTGGTTTCTTTGTTTAAATGGCTTATCAACGTTCGTGGGTTATTTAATGCCTATACTATCCTTGCAGAAGGGCAGCAAAACATAAAACACGCAAACACAAACATGAACACACATACACACACACAAATACCGATACATACACATGCACGCATACACGTATAAGCACACACACACACACACACACACACACACACACGCACATTTAACACATAACTGATCGAATAAGGAAGTACGTAACTTCCCTATGGGAATAAGACCGAAAGAGATCGTAATAGTTTGACTGGATAGTTGATTGTTTGGTTGTTTTGTTTTACGGCCTATCAACCTTTTTCGAATTAAGTCATTTTGATAAAAGTTTCAAACGATTCAGTTTAGTATAAGTATAGTTTTTTGTTTACACACAGTTAAATACGAAAACAGTTCAATTAAGTTTAGCATAAATACGCAGTTTAAATATCAAAACAGGTCTATTTCGCACAATTTAGTTTAGCATATGTACACTGTTTAAATGTCAAAAACAGTTCTATTTCAAACAATTCAGTTTAGCATAAGCACAGTTTTCTTTACACACAATTAAATGTCAAGACGGTTCTATTTGACACAATTCAGTTTAGCATAAGTACACAGTTTTAATTTCAAAAACTGTTCTATTTCGAACAATTCAATTTAGAATAAATACAGTTTTGGTTACACACAGTTAAATCGAAAACCAGTAAATTTCCAACGATTCAGTTCAACGAAATTACAGTTTAGTTCTATTCAACCCATAGATAAGACCCTATCAGGTGCTATCACTCCGGGCCAGAGTAAACCAGGGAGTGATGGTAATGAAGGAGTACTCCGCATTTCCCAAAGCTCCAGCATTACTGAAGTTTCACCCTCAGATTGTTTAGTGTCACCTTCCCGCGAAATTTTGAGTCTAATTAGCTACCCCATTCATTCAGTCTTGCGCGACAACTATCGAAAAGGCTTCGTAAATTACTAAATTTTTGGCACCTTGGGTTGTGTAATTGTTGACAAGCTAGACGAGCAAACATTCACACGTCTGATGGGCAGCCCCGTTCACAAGGCCTTGTGCCGCATCAAAGCAAAAAGCTTTTTAAATTACTCAATCTTTGTCTCTCGGGTAGTGCAATTGTTAGCAAGGTAGACTAGCAATCTCTTCATGAATGAGTTCGAGTCTCATTCGCAGCCCCATTCATACGGTCTTGTGCCAAAGCAAAAATCTTTGTAAATTACTTAACTTCATCTGGTTCCAAGTTCGAACATAGTGAAAAGAAAGGTCACTTTCCCTTGTAGCTTTTCGAATTGACTTTTTTTCAGTTTTGAGTAAATATTTCTTGAACAATATGCACTCCCCTCGGGTCTCTAAAATTGGAAGAGCAACCGTTTCTTCGAGTATCAATAAAAGAACCTGTTGTTTTGCGTGACAATTCTTGATCGTCTTTGTGTCAACTTCAGCATGTCCCCCTTTTATGGTCACCAACGGATTTCCAAATTTCGTAAAATGTCGCCAGCTGGGCAGGGTCTTGCCAGGTAAAGCATTCAGTCATATTTCCTGGGCTTCGAAGTTTCAAACAAAATAATCGACCTGAAAAAGAAAAAACAACAACAACAAAAACTAACTGCATAGATTTCATTTCCTTATATTAAGAAACGTTCAGAACAAAATTTGAGAAAGATATTACAATGTGGGAATAAATTATAAGAACTTTGAAACAGACAGGTAGATTTCAATCGTCCTGTATTATAAGACTGTTATCATTTGCTGGTTTATGGATAAGTCTAGAATACAACGCAGTGGTAGAATACACCGACTGCATCTCTGTACAGGGGTAAGATCCCTCGACGAGTGTCCTGTATATGATACTAAACAATCTGATTGCGAGGATTCAGTAATGCACAAGCTTTGGGGAATGCTGAGTATCCCTTTATTGCCATCGCTGCCAGAGATGCAATCGGTGTATTCTCCAACCCCAGCCGACTGGACTAACATTGCTTTCAGTAGATGAGATATTACTACTGAGGCCTTCTAATTTTAGAGGCGTTTCATCTAATTAGAAGTTTGCATCATCTTGATTGAAACACATGAAGTCTGTTTTATCTGATTTCATGAGAAGACCAATGTCGCTTTACAGCAAGTGTATTTGGAAGAAGCATGAGGTCATCTGCGGAGTTTGCAGCCGTTTCAGTTCCTACAAATTATCGTCTTCTTCTTGATGCCTCCGCTTTGTTTTTTGCGTGAAACCATTTTCTTTCATTGAATTTATCACGTTTAAAATACTATCTAGAATTGCTAGAACAAGTCACTCTTCATTTTAGAGATTGATTTATTTTATTTAAGGAATATTTGATATTTGTTTAAGTCTTGTCATATTCACCCGACCCACGCTATATTCTCCGTGGCAACCATGTTCACCATGGAAGATTCTTTAGAGGTAGAAATAAGGAAGCCAAAAAAATCGTTATCACAGTTATTAGAGAAGACGAGACGGCTTAATTACTAATCAATAATAGGAAGCAATTAAAAACAGATTATGAAAACCTAAGAGTAATTACATATAAGATGAGGTTATAAATAAAGATTAGACATAGATTTATTTCCTTTGCACAACTATATCAATATCAATATCAATATATATATATATATATATATAGATAGATAGATAGATAGATACTGAGTGAGTGAGGAAGAGAGATAGAAAAAGGGAGAGAGATACTACCATTGCTCCTAGTTCCACTCTGATCAGTAGATGTAATACTTGTTAGGGGTCCCACCAATGGGTCACAGATAACAGTTTAATATTTTACTAGGGATTATTATCATTAGTAATTTGAAGGCATATGGCCGTGAGGAAGTTATTTGTATACAATCGGAATATTTAACAAGTATTACTTTTTAACATTGCTAATTCTATTTAACTGTCGGCAAACAAATGAGCTTTGGCTTGTTAAAAGACATGTTACCAACAGACTATTAGCCTACAAAACATTATATATATGTTGTATAATTGGGTGATATGAATAATAATACAGATACGAAAACAGGTGAACTCTGCCGTTTCAGGTACGAACTGTTTATTAACTTCTGACTTCGGTTCATCGACACGAGGAGAGAGACACAATTCTTAATATTTTAACCCCATCCCGACGCGCAAGCGCATCTTGTGATGATTAAGATCTCAATCCATTTCCGCTAGTCGAGACCTGAAAAACTTAACCGACGCCGCAACGGCAGAAGACTCAACTCTATACCTCCATGGTCCAATCTCAACTGACTCTTTTTCAAAATCCTCAAATTTTCAGGACCATCTCTTCCGGGAATGATGTCATTCGCACTCCAGTCGCATTTCCTGACTGGGGGTTTATTATGACGATAGTGATTTGTCATATCCTTTGCGCACGAGCGTAAAACTACACCCAATGACGATGCATCTGAATTCTTAACCCGAATAGTTCAAACCCCAACCTAACTGAATGATAAAGTATAATTAACGAAAAATGACTAATATAAAAAATCATTCCTTAATTATAACACACACACACACACACACACACACACACACACACACACACATATATATATATATATATGTTCTATCATTGATATTGAGCACTATTTAACAACACTGCAACATTTGTTCCTCCATTGACTCACCAAGTGAGTTAGTTAGACCCATAAACCGTTTTCAAATTATATACATATATAAGTAAGTAAAGTTGGTGACCTTAGTTGAGGGTGACTCGAAGGTTTCTCTTTCAATGGTTACTTCACCGAGGTGTAGGGGAGGGCGACACTCCATTCCCTGGATTGCTCCACTTTACCCTTGTTCCTTACCTTATAACGCTGAGTGTTAAGCAAGGCGGCACCAAGTACCAATTTTTGACTCGACCAAAGATAAACCCCCAGTCTCCTGGACCACTGGCGAGCACTCTACTCATTAGGCATTTTGTATCTTATTGCATATCAACCTTCGTAGCTTATTTAATCCCAAATCTCGTTCGTATATATCGTATATATATCTCACAAGATTTGACATTAAATTACCCACAAAGGTTGATATGTCATAAAATAAATAAAATGAAAACTTGGAGGACCAAATAGTGCAGTATTATTAAATAGCGCTCAATATCAATGGTAGAACATTTACACACTCACACACACACATACATATATATATTTTTTTCATGATAGTGTCTGTGACGCTGGGTTTCATGCATTTTGCCTTCCTCAGACAGAGTAAAGTTTTTAAAAAAAGCCTTTTTTGAAAATCCCTCTGAAAAAAGCAAAATGCATGAAAGCCAGGGTCACAGACAATACCATGCACTATAATATATATATATATATATATATAGTTTTGATTAAATAGCTGTGAAAATTCTTTTTTATGATCTAATTACTTTTTTCTAATTGCTTTTACGAGTTGTTTTGAATCAGATTCCAATTGATAGAAAAGTTCTTCAAGGTATTGCGGCTCAGTCAGCAAGGGCTGTAGAATATACGGATTGTATATCTGCAAAGGGGTAAGTCACCCTCCAACGGGTGTCCTGAATATGTTTTGAAGTAATCTGATGCTAATGATCCAGCCCAGGAGCTTTGGGAAATATGGAGTACCCCTTTATTGCCATTGCTCTGGCCTGGAGTGTAAGCACTTGATTGGGTACTATCGATGGGTCAACTTGAACCGTTTGATATTTCAATTCTGTACAATTTATTTGAAATTGAGCCGTTTGATCATTTAAAGAAATGTCAGATGTTTAATTGGATATATATTTTATATATATGTATTAACTGGATTTGGCATTAAATAACCTACAGTGGTTGAAGCGGGGGTGTCCTCGGGGTGTAATGGTTAAAGCGTTGGACTGCAGAATCGTAGTACGCGAGTTCGTACTCCAGTCGCACTATTACGTTCACTTTCGGGCAAATACCCTTGGGGAAGGTATGAATCCCCTTATCCTCCCAGCTATGGGTTAAATTGTACCACTACTGTTCTTTGAGGAGAATAGCTTTGGCATTGAATAACCTACAAAGCTTGATATGCCATTAAACAAAGAAACCAAACCAAACCATACAGAGATTGATACGTCATAAAACCGACCGTCCCCAAGAAAAAACCCCAACCAAACAAGAGACTGAATGAAAATGTTCATACCATCACTATTAACAAATTAAAATTAATTTATGTTTTTATTTTCTACTTATAACGGTTTTGGTTTAGTATCTAACAGAGCCGAGTTCAATCTCTTCTAAATCCTAACAGCCGAGTTATCACTCGATAGAGAGCACATTTTTCCAATATATAGGATTTTCCAAGCTGTTTGATTTTTTTGTTTGGTTTCTTTGTCTAATGGCATATCAACCTTCGTGGGTTATTTTGCGCCAAAGCCATCGTTGTTGAAAGACTATGGTGGTACTCTTTTAATCCATCACAGATGAGTAAGAAGGGATTCATATCTTTCCCAAAGGTTTTAGCTCGAAAATGAAGATAAAAGCGTGACTTGAGCTCGAACTCACTTACTACGATGTTGCAGTCCAGTACGTTAGCCTCTACGCCACGAGAACTTTCCTATGGAATAGCTGGATAAATATAAAAAGATTAGGATAGATATGAAAAGACTGAAATGGATTTGATTAAGTTTCTTTGTTTAAAGGTATATCAATCCTCATGGGGTTTTAAAGTTAAAACAACCATTGCAGAAGGAATGTAGTGGTACAATTTAATCCATAGCTGGGCGGAAGAAGAGGATTTATATCATTCCCAAAGGTATTAGGTCGAAATTGAACATGATAGCAAGAATGGAGTTCGAACTAGCTTATTATGATGTCGCAGTCCGGCACGTTAACCACTCTCCCATGTAAAGAACTTGCTCAGATGATATTTGTCAATACTTGTTCGATCCTTTTTTGCAGCAAATTTTACTCTTTTATCGTCTTTTTCATGGAGGTTGTGGAAAAAACAAAAACTAAACCAAAAACCAAAAACCAAAAAACAAAACAAAACAAAAAAACCAAACAAACTTTCAAACCAACATTATTCAGAAAATATTTTTTTTATTATTCAAACACTGGTTAGTAACATTTTACCTTGATTACATTAACATTTTATGGTGGCTTGAATGTTCTAAAAAATGTTTATCGAAACAATATTTTTTCTTGGTTGGGAGGGTTTTTTGGAAAACCTGGCTCTGAGAATTGAAAGATGTTGTCGGAAAACGGTTAACTTGTGAATACATTGATGTTCGTTTATTAATGGTGTGATTGCATGTGACGAATCATATTTATTGATCTCCAAATGATCAAAATAAGCACAGCACATGTGAAAAGATATAATTAAAAGCGATTCTATTTTCATGCTTTTCCTTCTTAATTAACTTTCTGATTAAAGGCCGCCAAAATAAGCGAATCGCTTGTCATCCGTCGCCATATTGACCTAGTTTATCAATGCTCATCAGTATATTATTAAAGATGAATTGAAAGTCTCGAACAGACATTTTAGATGTATGACTGACTGACAATACAAGAAGTTGTTTTGAATGCCCAAGAAAATTAGTCAGAAAGAAAAAATGGATGGACTATTCATTACCTAACCGCAACTTTTCAATCGTTTAGTTATGAGACTCGCCAGAAGAGGGAAGAAAAAATAATATATATAATAAAATTATTATGTAGTTTATCAGCTAATATTTTTTCTTCTTTCTGATCATCTTCAAACCTTTAACTAACTTATCATTTGTTTACATATTAGACTAACCAAAGGAGCGGCTCAGTCGGCTGTGGCTATAAAATACACCGACTGCATCTGTACAGAGTAGTAAGACTCCCCCAACAAGAATTTTGTGGCCCAGTAAGCTGGGGCTGCAGAATACACTGACTGCATCTGTGCACAGGGGTAAGACTTCACCAATGAGTGTTTTATGGCTTAGTAACCTGGAGCTGTAGAATACACCGACTGCATCTGTGAAGAGGGGTAAGACTCCCCCAACGAGTGTTCTGGATGGCCCAATCTGCTGAGGCTGCCGAATACACTGACTGCATCTCTGCAGAAGGGTAAGTCTCCCGCAACAAGTGTTCTGAGACCCAGTAAGCTGTGATTGTAGAATACACCGTCTGTATCTTGGCAGAGGGGTAAGGCTCCCCAAATGACTTTCCTGCATATGACACTAAACAATCTGATGGTGAGGCTTCAGTAAGGCTCGAGCTTTGCAAGTTTTCGCTTTCGATGCGATAAAGGGTTTAATCTTTTTCTCCGCTTAATCTATACTTGCTATTATGTACTGTATAATCGATTTTTGGTTTGACATAATTGGCCCTTATTGCTTTGTTTTGTGTTGCTATGAGAATAAATTCTCGAGAACACAGCTTGAAGAGAACATAAAAGAAAACGAACAGATAGACAAATATTAAGTATTTAGTATACTAAATACTAATACAAATACTAAGTATTTAGTATACTAAAAAAAGAACTGTGGAACAGGGGGTAGCAGTGGTACCAGTTGTAATCGGTGCACTTGGAACGATCTGCAAAAGCTTGGAAAAAAGACTGGGGGAATTGGAAATCAGAGGAAGAATCAAGACCAAAGCACTTGTCTGGAGACTTAAAAGGATCCTATGAAATTATATACATAACATGGGTCTTTATTATATATATATATATATATATATATATATATATATATATATATATATATATATATATATATATAGGGTGTCTCAAAATAGATGCAACCCATTAATTTTATAATGATTTATTACTGAGACAAGCGCAATGGTGGTCATTTCGAACACGTCCTGTAGAAAATGCATCCTTTGAACATGAAACATCAAATTGATTTTTTTTATTGTTATTATATCAGCTTCCAGAATATGCAATCTTTTTTTTAGTTTATTATCCCATTAATAATATTGGATTGGTTTGTTGATAGCTGAACAGATATTGGCACTGTTGAAGGGATATGTACCAGGTGATGAGGAAGAGAAAGCGTGTACATTTAAATATGTTAATATGTATTTTTGCACACCCTTGGCCGTTTCACTTCCACTGTTCCATATATATATATATATATATATATATATATATATATATACGAGTACAAATCAAAGACGAAGCTGTTTACATTTCTCAGAGCGCTAATACGAAAAATGAATCATTATTCTTTCTCCAGCTATGGGTAAATAGTAGGGGAGACTCGGCATTTTAACTTTGGTATGGCAACCGGTCTAGAAGGAAAACTCTAAATTCAAACCTGGTAAAGTACGTTTAAAAACTGACTTTGTGTCACATCCTGCTTATGAGGAGGGGCGCATAATTATATATATATATATATATATATATATATATATATATATATATATATATATACATATATATATATATGTATATATATATATATGTATGTGTGTCTGTGTGTGTGTGTGTATAATTAGTAACGACATCAATGGTGGTGATTGTCGGGTTCAGCCTTTTATCCATTTCAGTGCAACAAAATTCTTTTGTAATGCATCGTTTTCATTGTTGACTTTATCTGGATCAAAAATTGATTGTTTTCACTGCTGGGCCTCAAAATATTGACCGAAAAGTATTTGCTCAGCATAAAGAAGAGAGAAATTGAAACAGAAAGCAAAAAATGAAACGAAGAAAGAATTAGATAAAATGAGTTTGGCTGGTTGCGTTGGGTTTTAAGACATCAACTTCTGTGGGTTATTTTATGCCAAATCATGTTTATACATATATAACATATATGATTTGTAATCACATATTTGGTAGATAACATTTTCACAAGCCAGGGTTCATTTGTTTGCACACAGTTAAATGGTTCCTTATACTAGAATTTCTATTTGGTATTTTTTGTACATAGGAAAGTGGTTTCAAGTATGAATCGCACATGTTCCTACATCCTTGATAAGAGGCCGATTTTTTTCCGAAAGTTTAATATATTTTTCGGGTTTATTTTTCCATATAGTTCTTTCATATTAATGTTGTAGAACTTTCTTCAAGTGTGGATGAAGTTTATGCATTCAATCAAAATAGGTTTTACTGTGTATTCATATTTACCAACCCCACCGCTCGGGCAGGATATGACACAAGGTCAATTTCTAAGCGGAGTTTAACAGGTTTGAACTCGGAGTTTTCCTTCTCCTAGACTAGCTGCCTCACCAAGGCTGAAGAACCCAGTCTGTCCTACTATTTACCCATAATTGGAAGAAGAAAAATTGGATTCATACCTTTCCCAAGGGTATTAGTGCTATGTGAAATGCAATTAGCCTGGTCCAGGATTTGAACTCGTGTCGCCGATTCCATTTCCTACGACGATAACCATTACACCACGGGCACCTCCACTATGTATTGGTTTCCACAGGAACATTTGGGAGGAGATTCTTCTTTTAGGATGAAGGAGTGAGTAGCCCATACGTAGCCGAGCAAGAGCTGTTTCTTCTGTTTTACTATATTATTTGGATCCAGTTTCCTTTCGTTTAGAATGAGCTATATTTTTAGCGCTTGTTGTGGGTATTTTCGTCCCATAGTTGTTGCCATTTCTTTGTTAATATATGCCTGATTTTATGTTTTAAGTCAGTATGTGCTATTTTCAAGTTTTTGTCGGGCATCATGTTGAGTGCGGCTTTAGCAAGTGAATCGGCTTTATCATTTCCCTGGATTCCTATATGGCCTGGGATCCAGCAGAATATTATATTTTTGCTATGGCTAATGGAGTTAAGTTTGTTCAGGAGTTTGACAATTAGAGGGTTATTTAGTTTTCTATTTTTGATCGATTGTAAAACAGAGATTGAGTCTGAATAGATGATGAATTTTTTCGGATTGCTTGTTGAGACGATCTTTAGTGCCAAATGTATTGAAGTTACTTCAATACATTTGACACTAAAAATCGGTAATTAAGCGGTTAAATATGAAAGCTTCTTTTGGCGGCGTTCCTTCTTAATTTCATTGTTGAAAACTACTCCACATCTGGTTCCATTGCTGTCTTTGGAGCCATCTGCGAAAATGTGCAACATTCTTGGATTTTGTAGAGTTTCTCCTGATGAATTAAGGGGTGAGTTTTATTTTTAATGAGCTTGTTTAGGTCGAGTATAACCACAGTTAGAGCTATTACATAATAATTATAAGTATATATATATATATATATTAGTTTTTATATATATTTAATAGCATGAAAGCTTGTCTGTGACCAAAGGTTTCATGACGGCTTATAAACGATAATCATCGGGCAGAGAACGAAAGATTTTTAAGAAATCGAAAAAATGGAAAAGTACAATCAAAAGAACGTTAGAATTGTGTACAACTCTGTGTGTGTGTGTGTGTGTGTGTGTGTGTGTGTGTGTGTGTGCGTGTATCCGTGTTTGTGTATATCATATTTGCGCATTATTGTGTGTAGACGTATAAGTTATATTTTGTATGTGTGTGTATGAACATACATGCGCCGCGTGGCAATTTTGAGGTTGTCTCCTGAATATATGAGGTGCAATGTATAGACAGGATTGACGGAGTAAAAAAAAAAGATTTATATTCGTGTGTGTGTGTGTGTGTGCGTGATATTTTGTTCCTTAGTTAAAATTATCACCCCCACCCACACACACACTCGCATACTACGATCCTGCAGTCCAGCGGGTTAATCATTACACCACAAGGACACCACCACAGCATTATAAGGTGTAGACCAAGGATAAAGTGGAGCATTCCAGGGAAGAACTTTCAACCCTCCTTATAGCTCGGTGTGGTAGCGATTGAAAAAGGAGCCTTCAAATCGCCCTTGACTACAGTCTCCAACTTTACTTTTATATATAATATATATATATATATATATATAATTAATTCGTTTAAACTCAATGCAAACTTACTTAGATGCAAGAACACATTCAACATGGTGACTTTTAACGTTCGAACTTTAAATGCAATAAAACCTCTACGACTTACAAAATCACTAATTCCTTCACCTTTTTTTCTTTATTGTTTGTTTACTCTTTCTATTCTCATTGTTTCTTCCTTTCTGCCTTTCTTTCAAGTGATTTCTATCATTTTATATTTTTATCTCTTCATTCAATTTTCCCCAAATCCAAATGTAAATGTGCACTTTTCTTTTGAAATGCAAATTTGCTTTTTTTTTCTTTTTTTTTTTTTCAACATTTTAAGTAACAGAACCTAGGTAGAAACGAGAAAATCAGACAGTTACATTGTCTGATATAAACCTAAATAAAAAACAAAACAAAACAAAAAAAAAAAATAAAAATAAAAACACTGACAGATTACGTTCCAAAATCCCGAACGTACCTCTGAAATTAAAAAATAAATTACCAAGAAAGTCTAATCTACTGATATACAAAAAAAAAAAAAAAATTACAATTTCACTTATCTTGAAACCTAAAAACAATGAGAAATACCAATGTATTCATAAGTTACTAATTCAAACATAAAAGCCAGGAAATATTCTAATAGTTTAAAAATACAGAACCAAAAAAAAAAAGGAATTCATATCTATACTGAGTGGCGAGTTCGATCCTCACTTGGGGATTCATACTTCTAGCATGGCGACAAAACTAAGTAGCGTTTAGGAAGTACCGTATATACACCAATAATAGGAAAAGACACACTCTGAATTGAAGCTAGCAGTACTCTGCTTAAAAATAGCCTTGTGTCGCACCAGGTATACATTTCCTTAACTTTATTAAGAACTAGACGATGCGATGAGTTCCCATTTTAACAGTCGTCCATAGGGATATTGTTATTTCTATTCACGAATAAATTAAGTGTCCTACATACTCGAGTAATGAACAATTTCATGTAAAGAACGACCCCTATTTTCTAACAGCGGCAGGCGTTTTTATCAAATATTACTTGTTATGAACGACTCTTAATTTTTGGCCTCAGAATGTGTTTTTATCATATATTGCATGTAATGAAGGACCCCCATTTTTTAGCCTCAAAATGTGTTTTTATCATATATTGCGGATAATGTACTGCCCCTAACTTTTTGCTATGCTAACTCATTTATACTTTCAAAACTACCCTAAAATATTTAATACAACACGAGTAAAAACACAGTAGTCTAGACCTTGATGTAGCCTACCGTGATTACTAGGATATTTGAAACAAACTAAACCCCCATGACTGATACATAATAATGTCCATAATATAATTATTAGAATGATAGAAAGAAGTTTTCACCATCATAGACGAGATCGAGTCTGATCCAATGTGTTTCAGTATAGCTTTACTAATGCCTAAACAACGAATTATTTTAAAGATAATCAAGTTTTTATGTCACTTTATTTACTATTAATAATATTCGCATATATTTTATACCCACGTGTTGAGTAAAAACTTTATCATATTCAATAACAACCTTTGTTAGGGTAAAGGATATCCTAAGTCAATGTGGATGGAAGTTTCAGCAATGTTAAGCAAGGTTCGGTCAAGAAACAAGTTAATCCTCGACATTTCAAAAATATATCTAGTGCAATAAACGGCCCCTTGTTTTTGTCATTCATTACATTAGTATATAAGGTAACTTTGGGGGCACTTCACAAGGTGTGATTACTTTCACTACCCTTGTTAAGCAGTCCTTTGCTTTTGCGTTCGATTCTCATTAACTCGTGGCAAACTATGTTATTACGGCTCCTCGCAAGTTGTGTGTTTGATTTACTATGGGTGACCGACCCTTCTAAACGAAACGTCGATTATATGATTTCATGGTATACAATGTACAATTCATGGTATACAAAGTAAATTTTTCATTTGTCGGAACATCCGTTAAACTGCTCTGCCGATATAATGTGAAGTTACATCATTGCATTTCTTTTGATGACCTTCACGTCCTCATACCTTACTCGTGAGATAAATTTTCAGATCAGGAAACAATAAAAAGTTGCTTGGAGCTAGGTTTGATAAATGTAGATAGGTCTGCTCTTGCACAATCTTGTGTTCTGCAAAAAAAAAAAAAAAAAAAAAAAGTGTTCAAAAGTATTGAAAATATCGAGAAAAAATATTGAGATTTCGTACTGAATCTGTAACATTGATGTCTCGACTGCCGCATTATGAAAAAAATGGTACTGGGTTATTCCAAAAAATGCCATATATACAGGGTTGGACAAAATAATGGAAACGCCTGAACATTTAAAAAAATTATTTTAATAGAGTTTTCTGATTGCAGCCCTCCCGTGAAATCCGGCTTTGTACAGTTCCTTTCTTACAGATTTTGAGGAAATTGGTTTGAAGAAACTGCCGTAATTTTCACAGTTGTATTCTCGTGATCCTTCCTAACAATCCGCGTAAGACTGACGGTCCCTACCAGACAGTTTTCGCTTTCTTCCAGAGTTTTGCTTCAGTGAGGAGGTTTTTCTTCCTTTCTCAAATGCTGCCATTACTTTTGAGACAGTATTCCTTGCTAAATCAAATAATTCAGCGGTTTTTGTTACACTAGCACCTGTCAAACGAGCTACCAACAACTTGATCTCTTTTAAAGTCTATGAATTTTGGTAAATTTCTTTCAATGATATCTTGAAAAAACAGCAATTTTTGTAAAATAAGATGCGAAATATTATGAATGAATTAAAAAACATAAAAATAACAAACGTTGATGGTTTTATAGGAGTTTCAATATTAGGATCCCAAGAATCTACGTGTTTCCATTATTCTATCCAACATATATATTATTATTATTAATCTGTACAACGAAGGTTCCTTTTTATTACCACAATGATTAAATATGTATAAGGAAGACATGAAACCGTTTAAACTGTTTGCAAAACAAATGATTTATAACAAATAGAACAGTTATTGTTTGATAGCAATACTTGAAACCTAAAAGAGTTCTATCTCAAGCTATTCAGTTTAGTCAAGCAGTTCTAATTCAAATAATTCCGTTTAGTATAAGTGTAAATTTTGTTTACACAAAGTTAAATGTAAAAACAGTTCTATTTCTAACAACTCAGTTTCGGGTAAGTACAGTTTCAATGTCAAAAACAGTTCCATTTCAAACAATTTGTATAAGTACGCAGTTTACATGCAAGTGCACAGTTTAATTGTCAAAAATATTTCCATTTCAAGTTATTCAGTTTCGTCAAACAGTTCTATTTCAAACAATTCAGTTTAGTATAATTATATTTTTGTCCACACACAGTTAAATGTCAAAACAGATCAATTTTAATTAATTCAGTTTAACAAAAAGTAGGCATTTTAGTTCTATTTGACCCATAGATTGGGCCCTATCAGCTGTTACCACTCGGGCCAGAGTGGACCTGGGAGCGATGGCAATATAGAAGTGCTTCGCATTTCCCAAAACTCCAGCATTACTGGAACCTCACAAGCAGATTGTTTAGTGTCATATCCAGAACACTCGTTGGTGGGGGAGGTCTTACCCCTCTGCAGAGAAGTGGTCGGTATTCTACAGCCCCAGCCGACTGGGCAACGGCACATTCTTCAAAGCTCCAGAACCTGAGGCTCACCATCAGATATTGTTTTATGTCATACCCAGGACATGCATTGGGGAATGTGGAGAGGTTCTTAGCCCTCTGCAGTGAACATAGCGGGACTCGTCTACACTTTAACGTCAACAACCTTAGATAAATGGATTCAGGAGATTTTTAAGCTGAAACATGTCTTTTGCTCCTTAGTGTTGGATAGATTGATTGGTCGGTTGGTGTTTAATGGCATATCAAGCCTTGTCTGTCATTTAATGCCAAGTTTTGTTTTTTTCATGTATTTATGATTTGGTTTGGTTTAGTTTTATGGCATATCGACCAATTGATTTTTATAAATATAAACAGTTCTATTTTAAGCAATTCAATTTGGTATAAGTACACTCTTTGGTTCTATTTGACCCATAGATTGGACAACATCAAGTACTACCACTCCAGGCCAGAGTGGAACTGGGAGCAATGGCAATAAAAAGGTACTCTGCATTCCTCAAAGCTCCAGTATTACTGGATCCCCACCATTAGATTGTTTATTGTCATATCCAGGATACTCGTTGAAGGACTCTTACCCCTCTGAAGTAATGCTGTTAGTGTATTCTGAAGTCACAGCCGACCGGGCCATATTTATCATTTGTAAGTGAATAGTTTGTCGGGAAATATTTTTGAACTTAAATGAATTGTTAGAGCGAGAGACAAATGTTAGTCGATAGGTTTTGCTTCACAAACGCATGCTTCAAAGTTGGTCTTATATTTCTCTATATTCAGATATTCGTTGTTGCAATTGTCCCTCAAAATAGGTTAAAGACCGAAGATTTTGACATTCGAAATTGTAACCTATTATTTCTCTTTCCTTGACAGAGAACGGGTTTTAAAATCGACAATGAAAGATTTATTAAATGGAAACTCGTTTACAAGGCAGAAAGAAAATTTATTACTGCACAAAAAAAAAAAAAATTATAATATCAAAAGGATGAACTAACAAGTGGACTTAGCGATAACAATGAAAAAATAAAAGTGATAGCAAAAATACAAAAGAATTTAAGAGGGAGAGGGAGAGAGATATTGAGAGAGAGAAAAAGAGAGAGAGAGAGAGTGTGTGTGCGTGTGCGTGTGTGTATTAATCATATATATTGATACATATATAGAGAGCGTTGGATGAAAGAAGAAGAAGATGAAGAAGAAGATAGACAGATAGCGAGAGAGAGAGAGAGAGAAGTAGGGATATGTTGCTTTCTCACTTTATGTCTCTGTTTCTCTGTCTCTGTTTCTTTCTATATATATATATATATATATATATATATATATATATATATATATATATATATATATATATATAAAGAGAGAGAGGGAGAGAGAGAGAGAAAGAGAGAGATAAATGGATAGATTAATAGATAGACACAGAGAGAAAATTGTATATATATATATATATATATATATATATATATATATATATATATATAAATATAAATGTATATATATATATATATATATATATATATATATATATAAATATAAATGTATATATATATATATATATATATATATATATATATATATATATATATATATCGAGAAAGAGAGAAGAGACCGGAGGAGTGAAGGAAAGAGAGTGTGCGTACGAAAGAGAGAGAGAGATTGATAGAGAAAGAGAGAGAGAGAGAGAGAGTCTGAAAGAGAGAGTTCTATCTATCTATCTATCTATCTATCTATCTATCTATCGAGATATATAGATATATATAGAGAGAGTGAGGGGGAGAGAGATAGGGATATATATATATATATATATATATATATATATATATATATATATATATATATATATACTGCTTTCTCATTCTATCTCTATGTTTCTGTCTCTGTCTTAGTATATATATATATATATATATATATATATATATATATATATAGAGAGAGAGAGAGAGAGAGAGAGGGGGATAGAGACAAATAGACTGCTAGATTGATAGACAGACAGAGAAAATGGTATTCACATATATATATATATATAGAGAGAGAGAGAGAGAGAGAGTGAGAGAGAGTAAAGTGCGAGTGTAGGATAGATAAATAAGGGAAGAGATAGAGAGAATGATTGTGAGAAAGAGAGAGAGAGAGAGAGTGAGTGATGGAAGGATAGAGTGCGATTGTCGATGAGATAAATAAGGAAAGAGATAGATAGATAGGTAGAGAGAGAGAGAGAGAGAGAGAGAGAGAAAGAGAGAGAAAAAGAGAGATAAGGTGTGAGGGTGAGCGTGAGAAATGGATAAGAAACTATAAAAAGTAAAGCATTTCAGGCGTTTGGTGATATATAGTTTAAGGCCGCCAAGTGTAGACACCGAGAAAGGTTTACATCTACGAAATAATGAATGGGAAAATATGAATAAAGATTAATAATATTTATATTCACACGTAAGATGCAAGCAATAAAACAAGGGTTGGGGTTGAATGAACGTGATGTTAGATTTCTGTTTTGCCCAGCGAGAGAAATGATGCTAAAAGAAGAAAAAAAAATAGTCGTTTTTGAGTAGATAAATACTGTAAGGTTTGATGGATTATGTTTGATAAATGATTGAGGGATAAGGAAAAATGTTCGGAGGGGGTTACGATGGGGGTAGATAGAGAAAGAAATCAAAAATTAAAGAAAGAAAAGAAGAAAAAAAATTCAAAAAGGGGTGGTGGTTTGAAAACAGAATATATATCAAAACCCGTAAGTCAGAAAAAAAGCGAAATTTGCAGAATATACACTAAGTAAAAGGGTGAGGGGCAAACATGATTTGAAATGCTGAAAATGAAGGAAAAATTGTGAAAAATACAAGCCAAAAAAATAAAAATAAAATAAAATGAAGTAAATAAATAAAATAAAATAAATTAAAATGAAAGAGGAATAAAATAAAACGTCAAAAGGTCAGCTGAAAAGTTCATAGGCAGACCAAGATACACTAAAAGAACGAGAACCAATGAGATTTACAGGGGTTGGACAAAATAAAGGAAACACCTGGAAATTTCAAATTTATTTTTATATGGTTTTCTGTTTGCACCTCTTCCTTGAAATTCGGCTTTGTGCATCTCCCTTCTTACAACTTTTTACACTAGTACTTGCCGTACGAGCAACAACGTTTTGACCTCTTTTAAAGTTTGATTGATCTGCCATTTTAATAAATTTTGGTTAATTCTTCCGATGATATATGTAAAAAAAACAATTCTTGTAAAATAAAAAGATAAAAATTAATAATAAATGAAAGAACATAAAAACAACAAACGTTTGAGGATTTTTATTGGAGTTTCAAAATGATGATACTAAGATTCTATGTGTTTCCATTATTTTGTCCAATCCCTGTATTTTTCTGCAGATATGACGTCATTATATGAACCTTTCAGCCAATGAACCTTTTCGCTTGCCCTTGTTTAAAAAAGAAAAACGAAAAAAGAAACAAAGAAGAAAACAAAAGAAAGTTTAAAAGCTACAGTTAGCTAAGGTTTTGTTTGGTTTCCTTTGGTTTATTAGTTGGTTGGTTGTTTTGTTTTACGGCATATGATCCCTCTCCGGATCATTTAACGCCGAATTAAATTTCAAACAATTCAGCTTAATATAAGTATAGTTTTTGTTTACAAACATGTTAATGAATGTCAAAACGGTTCACTTAAATGCCAAAACAAGTTCTATTTCAAGCAATTTGGTTTGGCATAAGTACACATTTTAGATCTATTTGACTCATAGACAGAACCCTCTCTGGCACTACCACTTCAGACATTCCCCAAAGCTGCAGCATTACTGGAGCAGCAGCAGATTGTTCAGTGTCATATCTAGGACACTCGTTGGTGGGGTCTTACCCTTCTGCAGTGAAGCAGTCTGTGGATTCTACAGCTCCAGCCCACTGAGCAATTTGTTTGGTTTTATGGTATATCAAATAGTATAGGTTATTTAATGCCAAATCCATTTTTATACATATAAACTGTACTATTTCAAACAATTCAGTTAAGCATAAGTACAGTTTTTGTTTGCACACAGTTAAATGCAAAACCTGTTCTATTTCAAACAATTCAGTTTAGCATAATCACAGTATACCACTCAGTGGCCTAGTGCGTGGAGTGTTCGCCAATGGCGTGGGAGATCGGGGTTTAATCCCAGGTCGAGTTATACCTAAGACTAAAAAATCGTACTTGATACCATCTTGTTTACACTCAGCATTATAAGTTACGGATCAAGTTACGGAGCAACTCCCCTACACTTTGGTGTTGTAGCTATTGAAAAGGTGCCTTCGGGTCACCTTCGACCATGGTCGCCAACTTTAAAACTAAATTATCTCAGTTTAGTTCAATTAGATCCATAGATAAGATGCTATCAGATGCTATCACTCCGGGACAGAATTGACCAGGGAGCGATGGCAATAAAGGGCTACTTCGCATTCACCAAATCTCCTACACTACTGGAGCCTCACTATGAGATTGTTTAGTGTTATATCCGGAACACTCGTAGGGGGATTCTTACCCGTATGCAGAGATGCAGTTGATGTATTCTACAGCCCCAGTTGGGTAGGCCAACAATTAATTATAGAACGAAAAGTGGAGATGGAATGTCGAAGGGTTTTAAATGCAGTTAAAATGTTTTCTTTTAAATAGTCACTTGCGTAAAAGAAAAAAAAAAAGACAAAAAAAAAAGGGGAAGAACTGAATTTGTAAAAGATGAAGATATAGAAATAAATAAAACAATATAAAAAATACTAAAACTAAATAAGAAATGGCGATACGTAAGCCGTCGAGTATAAATAACATTTATCACTTATTTAGTCGATGGAGAATGAAAAGATACATGAGTGAATAATGTGAAGAGATAGCGACAGAATGAAGGAACGCCATATTGAAAACGAGAAACGATTTTGGGAATCAAAGTAAAATAATAAAGCAAGTCTAAAGTGTTGACCATGTAGAATAAAAAAGAAAAAGAAGATAAAGAGAGCATAGGAGTTAAGATGAAAGAGAGAGTAAACGATCGAGCTATATATATATATATATAGAGAGAGAGATAGAGAGAGATAGAGATAGTCAGAGAGAGAAAGAGTGAGTGAGAAAAAGAGAGAGGGATTGAGAGAGAGAGAGAGAGAGAGAGAGAGAGAATTAGTAAAAAAACGACAGAGTTGAAAGAGAGCAACAAGAAAGAAGAAAAAAAGAAAAGATAACGTAAAAAAAAACGAAAATAGAAAGACAAAGAAATAATCATATGACTGGACAACGATATGGGGAGAGAGAGAGAGACAGAGACAGAGACAGAGAGACAGAGAGAGAGACAAAGGTTATGAGAAATAAAAGGTGAAGGAGGGGGACAATGCAGGTGAGGAGGATCTTATCTCTTTCTCTCTCTCTCTCTCTCTCTATCTCTCTTTATATGTATAGATATGTGTTTGTGGAGAGAGAGAGAGAGAGAGAAAAGGAGGTAGTGAGAGAGAAAAAAACGGTAGAGAAAGAGATAGAAAGAGAGAGAGAGACAGAGTGATAGTGAGAGAGAGAGGGAACGGGAGAGAACAAAATAAAATAAATAGATAAAAACAAACAAAAGAATACAACAGAAGAAATATAGATAAACGTACTTGTAAATAAATAAAATCAAGTCATAAACACAACTATATATATATATGTGTGTGTGTGTGTGTGTGTGTGTAAGACACGAAGTACCAAATCCTGGTCTTTTGATAACATAAAGCAAGAAAGACAGAAAGCAAGAAAAGAATTTATTGGATCAAAACGGGGGGAAAAAAGCTTAAAAGGGCGGAGTAGATTCAGAATAATAAATGTGAATATGCCTAATAAACAATGAGAATTGTGAATTGTTTGAAAAGGGAACAAAATCCAAAGTCGGACTAGAAAAGAAAAAATATGGTTAAATGAAGAACTTTGACATGGAATAGTACGGAACAAAAAGAAAAAAAAAAAATGGGTTCGGTAAGGAATAATTAATGACATACTCTTATTAAATACATCATTTTTATAATTTCTTTTACATTTATTTTCGAGGCAGAAAAATGAATTCAACGGATCGGGTTCAAATTCTGTCAACTTATTAGAATTTCTTTTAAAGACAGAAACCGAATTCTGGATTATATTATGGACAGTTATCACCTAATACCATTTCTTAAAAGAAAGAATTATTGATTGTGATTCTGCGCCAGATGCATGAGAAAGTCTCCTTCATAAAATGTAAGAAAATGTTTTCACAATGAAAAGACTATTTATCAAGCAGTTTTGTTGAAATTTCACGAGCTGTATTGATCAAATCCAGGAGAGAAACACAAAACAACCTACAAAACAGCAGCTGTACGGCCACCTAGCTCCCATCTCTAAAACGATCCAAATAAAACGGACAAGAAATGTGGGACACAACTGGAGAAATAGGGACGAACTCATGTGACATTCTCCGGTTGGCTCCTCGCAGATGAGCAGCTGTTGGGCAACTAGCTAGAACTTTTCCACAACAGCTCTGTATGGGCACAGGATATAGTCTAGAGGACCTGCGGAATGCGATATACAATAGAGACGACTGGCGAGAGAGAGAGAGAGTCAGGGAAATCCATGCTAGGGGCACGGCATGATCTTCCCCTTGGTCTAAACTAAATAGGGTAAAAACCATTAATTTGAATCGAGGAATAAAAGAATTTGTGATTATTCACATTTGTTTCTCTACATATGTATATATATGAAAGAGAGAGAGAGAGAGAGAGAGAGAGAGAGAGAGAGCGCTTCGGTTGGTGTAATGGTTAATAAGCTAAACTAGCAAAATTTCACGACTGAGTTTGAGTCTAATTATAGTTCCCCATTCATACGGCCTTGTACCACATCTAAGCAAAAAGTTTAGTATATATATATATATATATATTTAGAGAGAGAGAGAGAGAGAGAGAGAGAGAGAGAGAGTGAGAGTGAGTGAGAGAGAGAGAGAGAGAGAGAGAGAGAGAGAGAGAGATTAGTACTGAACAGTATTGAATATTTCCGCGATAAGATATAAGGACTTTTCATGGTTGGTTGTTGATTTATGGCATACCAACTCTTGAGGATTATTTAATGCCAAATCCTGTTTATATATGTATATATATATATATAGACACACACACACACACACACACACACACACATACACATATATATATATATGCATATATATCTGTGTGTGTGTGTGTGTGTGTGTGTTTGTATGTGTGTGCGTGATTTGTAAACGAATATTTTGTACGTTACTTGATTTTTAAACTTGTTACAGCTCATTTATTTGCACAATGTTAAATGTGAAGTATTGCTCTATAATACTAATAATTCTATTTGATATTAATCATTTGTTTGCTCATAGTCAAATGATTCCATGTATTGCAACTAAATATTAGTAATTCTACTCATCAAGTATTTTTTATCTAATACGAACAATTTGTACACATTTCTAATGTTTTAAATAACTAATAAAAATAATCCTTAGTAAATGATTTTAGAGTTCTGTTTTACCTACAGATGGAGCCCTAACCGGCTCACCCATTCCGAGTCAGAGTGGACTTGGGAGTAATGGCAATAAATGGGTATGTCACATTCCCCAAACTACAAGACTAGAGCTTCACTATCAGATGAAGTTTGGTGTCATACACAGGCCACTCAAGGTTGAGTAAGTAACTAGCGACTATGAGTCTTTGACTGATTTTAAAGGCCTGTCAACCTGTGTTGAGTAATTTTGTACCAACTGATTGGGGGATTGCGGTCATTGTATAATTAGATTTACATTTTTTGTATTGTTGTTTCTTGGGATTTTTTCATAACGCATCTGAATAATTTTTAAACAGATCTATTCGACTCACAGCTTGCCCAGTCGACTGGGGCTGCAGAATACACTGACTGCACCTCTGCAGAGGGTTAAGACCCCCCCTAATGAGTGTCCTGGGTATATGACACTAAACAGTCTGATGATAAGGTCCCAGTAATGCTGTGGCTTTAGGGAATATGGAGCATCCCTTCATTGCCATTGCTCCCAGTTCCATTCTGGCCCGGCGTGGTAGCACCTGATAGGGCCCTATCTATGGGTAAAATAGAACTAACGCCATACTTATGCTAAACTGAATTGTTAGATTAAACGGAATAGCTTTAAATAGAAATGTTTTTCACAATTAAACTGTACTTACATTTAAACTGCGTGCTTATGCTAAACTGTATTGTTTGAAATTGAACTGTTTTTGACATTGAAACTGTACTTACACTAAACTGAATTATTATATATAACTGTTTGAATAAACTGAATAGTTTGAAATAGAAATGTTTTTGATAATTTAACTATGTACTCATACTAAACCGAATTGTTTTAAATAGAACTGATTATTTACATAAAAATGGATTTGGTGTTAAATAACCTACAAAGGTTGATATGCTATAAAATTCTACCAACCTACCAACTAATCGACTCACAGGAGCAACCGATCCAGGTCAGAGTGGATGGTAATATCTATAGTTTCGTTTCGTTTCAATATTTTCTTACTTTTTTTTTTTCTCCTTTTCAATCAAATCCGTATCTATATCAATAATTTGGAAGAATTTGTTTGGCTGTCTGCAATGATTGAATGTGATGTACAGCTGTAATATTTAGCGACCTGTTTTAAGCTTGCAGAGTTATTGGATAAAGGAATCAGTTTAAGCGTAATTTTTTGTCTCTCGGGCGAAGTTCTCTTACAATAATAAATAAATATTGTAGAAGGAAACAAATAATATT
>OY757936.1:14366987-14391987 GCA_963585895.1 Sepioteuthis lessoniana
GAACATGTATAAAATAGATTTGGCATTAAATAACCAACAATAGTTGGTATGACATAAAACAAAACCAAACGAAACAAAAGTTGATATACCCTTAAAACAGAGTAATTCAGCCATATGTTCATTTTTTTCATGTCTTGTTTGTTGCAACACTTGCTCAATTTGGAAGTGCACTAAAATAATGATCATCGTCGATGAAAAAGGAATTGGAATGACAACCAATCTCGGGTTATGTTATGCCTAGATGTTAGGGAATCACGTTCATTGTATGTTGATACTAACATTTTTGTGTAGTTATTTTGGAGATGGGACCTTAGCAGGTACTACCACTCCTGGTCAGAGTGGACCTGGGAGTAATGCAACGAAAAGGTACTTAACCCTATCCAGATCTTCGGAACTGGACCCTTACCATCATATGCAGTTTGGCGACTTTACCCGTCCCCAGAGGAGGTAATCAGCATATTCTATGTCCCACCGACTCGGCAGCCTCTTCTTATTTGATACAATCCTTCTTTTGGGCCTGGTTGGCTGGGGCAAGAGAATACACCGACCGCATCTTTGCAGAAGTGTAAGACTCCCCCAACAAGTGTCCCGGATATGACACTAAACAACCAGATGGTGAGGCTCCAGTAATGCTCGAGTTTTGGGGAATGCAGAGTACACCTTTATTTTCATCACTCCCATGTCCACTCTAGTCTAAAGCGGTAGTGCCCGATGAAGTCCTATTTTTATATAATTTAGGAATTGATTTTTTATATTAATCATTTTTCGTTGATTATATTTTATCATTTAGTTCGGTAAGTCTTTGAACTACTCAGGTCTCTTAGTCCAGGTGCATAGTCAGATGGTGCAGTCTTACGCCCGTGCGGAAAGGATATGACAGTTATCATCTGCCACAATAAATCCCAGACAGAAATTGGGAATGGACGGCCGTTGGAATGAATTGAGTTGGTGGGTGACGTCATGCCCAGAAGAGATGGTCCTGAGAATTTGAGGATTTTGAAAAGACAGTAGTTGAGTATTCGACCGTTGAAGGTGCAGTTGAGTTTTCTACCGTTGAGGCGTGCGGTTGAGTTTTTCGGATCTCAACCGGCAGAGATGAATTGAGATCTTAAACATCACAAGATGCGCCGCACGTTTGGGTGGGGTCAGCATAGTATGGTTAGCATAGGCTTTTAAGAATTGTGTCTCTCTCCTCATGTCGCCATGAACCGAAAGCAGAAATTAATAAATCCGTTCGTATCCGAAACGAAAGAGTTCGCCTATATTTGTATATGTATTCGCCGGTATATGTATTTGTATTACTGTTATGATTGATAACATAATAATATCCAACACTTTCTATGGGTCGAGTAGAACTAAACTCTGTACTTATGCTAAACTAATTTGCGATAAAACCAAACCAAACCAAACCAAACCAAGTTTTCTTTTAGATTCCGTTAAATAGTTCAGCTAAATAGTCAACCACTCAATAATTACCAGGTATTTCAAATTTTTTAATATTTGAGATGTACAAGGTGTTTCAGAAAAATCGGTATCATTTCCTTTTCTAAGTTGTATAAAAAGGATTTGGCATTGAATATCCCACAGATGTTGATATGCCATAAAACCCAAACAAACAAACATTCAAATGATCTCAAATTCTAACAGCAGGTGTAGAAATAATTCACAATCCGATGTTTAAAGTTTAATGTTTTTCAGGTATGGAAATGCCATTCACTGGAAAAAAAAAAGGGCGCTGAAATATTGAACAAAACATTTAGTATTGTTTTTACATCGGCTGCTAAAATTTAAGTTTATTTCAATGAGAATTGGCTACGTAATTAAATAAGGAAATGATATTGAATTTTCTGAAACATCAAAGGATATCAACTTTAAAAAAAAAAATAATGAATAACATATAATTTTACGCTGTTTCCTTTAAAATTTGTTCCTGTTGAGAAAATGCTATGCCGCTATCCACGTCTCTCTTATTCTTCATTCCAATTCTTTCCAATTTTATTCTGTTGTATTAATTTATGAACTTTTTTGCTTTAATGTGGCTCAAGGCCGAATGAATGGAGTACTAAATGAGACTCAAACTCACTCGTGTAGGTGTGCTTGTCTAGCGTGCGAACCATTACATCACCAGAGGTGCCAGTCGTTCTGCTGTATTGTGTTAAAATCAATATAGCAAACTGAGGCAGCGAGTTAGATTTTTGAAAATAGAAACGACGAACCGCCTTTTTTTTGTTTAATGACATTATTAGTTTATTTTACGCTTAAATCGACCCTTCTAGAAGAACAGTAGTGGTACTATTTACGCATTTACCAACCCCTCCGCTCGGGCAGGATATGACACAAGGTCAATTTTTAAGCAGAGTTTAACAGGTTTGAATTCAGAGTTTTTCTTCCCCAAGACTAGTTGCTTCACCAAGGCTGAAGACCCTAGTTTTCCCTACTATTTACTCATAGCTAGAGGGAGAATAATTGGATTCATAACTTTCAGAAGGGTATTTGTGCTATGTGAATTGCATTCAGTCTCGTCCAGGATTTGAACTCGTGTCACCATAACCATTTTCTACGACGATAACCATTACACCACGGGCACCTCCAAACTGTAGTGCTACTATTTAACCCATTTCTGGGAGGATAAGGATAGGGTATTTGTCCGGAAGTGAACATACTAGCGCGATTCCGCAGTTCAGCACTTTAACAATTACACCACGAGAACCCCCCCCCAATTATTTAGTTTTTGTTTTCAGTTAAACGGTTTCAAGTATTCCTATCAAACACTAATAATTCCATTTGATATTGATCATTCGCTTGCACACAGTTAAACGGTTTTAATTATTCTTATGTAACACTAACAATTCTATTTAACAATTATTCGTTTGCACTCAGTTAAATGGTTAAACAGTTCTATTCGCCCTATAGATGGGAGCCTAACAGGTACTAGAACTCCGGGTCAGGAGGGACCTTTAATTTCTGGCCATCAATTTGCTGCTATAAAAAGGAAGAAGGTGCCATACGTACATTGCAATAATTCTACGTCCGTCAACATCGAGCAACGGAAACCAAATTCCTGACGTAGTCTATTTATGAATGATTATCATCAAGCTTCAAGTGTGAAAAATAAATAAATAAAAATAAATAAATAAAAATGATTAAATGAACAAGTAGAATTATAGAAAATAAATGAAACTCTGCTAAACCCACATTTCATTTGACCACACAAACACAGGTATTCAAAGAGTTATCTCCCTGTTATAAAGATTTAATTTCTATAAAATCTTTTGTCACTTTTTTCGGTCTTTTTCTTACTGTTTCTTTTTCATTTTGCTTCCTTCTTTTAATTATCTTTTCTTTCACTTTTCTTTTGCTTACTTATTATCTTATTCTTTCTTTCTTTCTTTCTTTCTTTCGTTGCCTCTTTCTCTTTTTATTTGCTAATTTCTTTTTATATTTTTCTCTTTTTTCCTTCAAGTTTTATTACCTTTTTATTTATTTATCTGTCTTTTTCTTTTCTGTCTTCTGTAAGTTTTAAAAATCTAATTCTTTTTATTTTTTGCTTGAGAAAATATTAATAGTAAAACGGTATTTATAATTATGATTTAAAAAAAAAAATTAGATTCGTCCAGTAAAAAGAATCATATAAAAAATCAAAATTTAAAATGCAACATTTTTATAATTGGCCCTCTCAGCTGGGGTTGCAGAATACACCGACTACTTTTCTGCAGAGAGGTAAGACTCCCCAAACGAGTGTCCTGGATATGACTCTAAACAATCTGAAGGTAAGTCTTGGAGCTTTGGGGAATGCTTAGTATCCCTAATTGTCATCGCTACCAGGTCCACTGAAGCCCGGAGTCGTAGCACCTGATAGGGTCCTATCTATGGGTCAAATAGAAGTGTTTGACATTTAAACTGTGTATTTTGACATTTAAACTGAGCGCAAACAATTGATTTATGATAAACTGAATTGTTTAAAATCGAACTGTTTAATCCTTTAACCGTGTAAAAACAAATGACTGATGTTAACTGAATTTTTAGTGATACTTGAAAACATTTAACTATATACAAACAAACGATTAGAATAGATGAGAAAAGAATAGAATTATTCGTATTAAATAGAAATAAGTGAAGCCATTTAACTTCGTGAAAAAAATGAGCTCAGATTCTTTTAAAAATATTATCTGCAAAATGTGTTTAGAATTAATATTTAATATATACGAGGAGCATACGATAAGTTTCCAGACTTTTTTCGTATGGGCATTTAAAATTGTCGCAGACTCTTGAAAATTCAGTATTTTATTACTATACATCTTATGAGATGACTGACCAATTTTTATGAATTCACGTTCAAATGAACAGCTACAGAATGAATTGGAATACACCCTACTAAAGCCCGATCGTCACAGCTGGTGAATTTCAAAAATGCAATCTGGACGTGAGGACACTTTAGAAGAACGATATGCAGTAAAATTCTGTTTTAAACTTGGAAAAAATACCACAGAAACCTATGGAATGCTTCAGACTGCTTTTGGAGCATCTTGCATGAATCGAGTATCAGTTTTTGAGAGCCACAAGAGATTCAAGGAAGGCAGGGAGTCTGTGAGGGATGATGAGAGGTGTGGGAGGAGTAAGGGAGTCAATACACCAGAGTTGATTGACCAAACGGTTAGGGTTAGGGTTACTATGTTGAGGTTTTAAGAGAGTTCAGGAAGAGATTCCGTCGAAAGAGGTCAGCATTCATCAAATCGGGTCAATGGCATTTCCACCAGGACAATGCACCAGTCCACAACTCCATCCTTGTCACAGATTATTTGACTAAGATGGTCATCAAGACAGTTCCCCAGCCTCCGTATAGTCCAGACCTTGCTTCCTGTGACTTTTGGTTATTCCCTAAGCTCAGAGGCTGTCGTTGTGAGACAATTGAGGAGATGAAAGAAGCTGTGACGAAGGTCATCGGCATGCTCACACAAGAAGACTTCCATGAGGCCTTCCAGAAGTTTTTAGAACAGTACAACAAGTGCATTGCAGCCGGAGGAGATTACTTCGAAGGGGACTAGAGTTTCATGTGTGTACTATCTATAAAAGTGCTTATACAAAAAAGTCTGGCATTTAATGGTTGATATACCATTAAACCAATCCAAAGTACACTAAACCAAATTTTTATTATTTTACTCCTTACGAAATTTTCCATAATTGGTGTGTTTTCACTGAAGTCTAATTGTCAGCGAATTTCCTCTGGTACCCAGGACTTTTCTCAGTATTTTGACCCATGTCAACAATGCAGTAGTCTTAATGGTCTCGATTCTTCCTGCAATTTCTAGATCTTCCAGTTCTTTTTCTAATCTTTTGTGGATCGATCCAAGTGCACCAGCTTCGATTGGTATCACCGTCACATGCATATTCCATACTTTTATTTTAGTTCTCTGGCAAGGTCTAAGTAGTCATTCATTGGTCACTTCATTTTCCTTTTCTTAATTTCTATGCAGTGGTTCGTTGGAACAGCGAAATTATTTTTTTAGATAATTATCATTACCTTTTGGTGGAGAATAGGTTGTCCGTTTGTATTTCAGAATCACATTCTCATTCTATTCCTATCTATCTATCTATCTATCTATCTATCTCTAAACAAGTATAAAAAATCATGAAACTAAGCGTCTGTAATTTTTTCCTGTTTTACAGTTTTTATACTTATATTTATATATTTTTTGTCAATTGAAAATTCTTGTGATATCGCTCTGCATTTTCCTTCTTTGAGCACTTTCAAGAAATTACGGTTTACAGATGTTTTTCATGTTAAATAGATTTAATAATGAAAAAGATATTCGGTGTAGACTTTAGAAGACTGGGGCAGTACGCTGACAAATCGAGTGTAAATGTTTTTATTAATCGAAAGGAATAGAAAAGAGGAAAAGCAGAATGCTTTTCTAAAAAGCCAAAGATGTTTTATTTTTATAAAGAAACAATGAGTAGCGTGGATTTTAGAAGAAAAAAATTGTTTTTTAATCATCATCATCATTATCACCATGTCGTGCCACAGGCACGGGTATCCCTGACCCTTTCTCGCCACTTCTCCCTATTGTTCATCGTTTCTGGCAAGTCTTCGGGGCTACATCCCGTCTCCTCACATATGTTCGAGCTGGTCGTCCTGTTTTTGCCCGGCCATATGTGGTGGTCCACAGGAGTACATCACTTATGAGCTCGTCCCTGCTTCTCCAGCAGTGTCCTGCATGTCTGGTTCGTCTGACTTGGATAGTTTCCGTGATGGGAGGCAGATGGCCGTATAGTTGGTGCCTCGTAGGGTGTTGCCGCCAGGACTTGTTTGATATTGCTCGCAACATTCTTGTGTAATTGCCATCAAGCTTCTTCTCCAGCCGTTTAGTTAGCGTCCAAGTAGTTCATCCATACAGCAGTATTGATACGACCACTGCCTGGAAGAAACTGCGTTTCATTTTATCGGTCAGGTCTGATTTCCATATGATCGATAGCCTATCGATAGCTGTCCATGCCTTCATTAGCCGTGTGTCGATGTCTTTTTCGGTTAATGAGACACTGCTTCCTAGGAAGGTGAATTTGTCTACCAGTTTCAGAGAGGTTCCGTCTAGTGTGGGGATGTCGCCTGTTTGATTATATCACATATATTCCGTTTTTTGTGTGTTGACATGGAGGCCAATGCCTGCGGCGGCTCGTTCCAAACTATGCAGTCGTGTTTCGGCTTGGTTGGGTGTATTTGCCAGTATCGCTATGTCATCGGCGTAGTCGGCGTCGGTAATTGTTTTTACGGGGTACCTTCTACTTCTTTTCTTTGTCAGCTCGAAGCCGTTCTCTCTGATTTTATTAATCGATGTTCTAAGCACGTAGTCTAGACAGATGATAAAGAAGTATGGGGCTAGTGTGTCCCCTTGTAGTACTCCTGCTACAATGTCGAAGTATTCTGTGTCTACATCTGGTGATCGTACTTTCACTTCGGTGTTTCTATAGATAATAATCGTTATTGCTGCTAAGGTTTCTTTGGGTAGGTCGTATGCTAGTAGGATTTGTTATGCAATATATTGTCAAAATGAGAAAGAAGAGAGATATATTGATTAATTTTTTGGCTTGGAAAAAAAAAATTACAAAAACATATGAAGTAGGCTTTTCTAACACGAGGAAGAATGAAAGGAAAGCTAAAATCGGAGTGACCGTTAGGGAAATAAGGTCACGAACTACGGTCAGCCAAATGCAAGCTGATTGTTTTATGGGAAAAAATCAAACTTTAAGAATTGGAAAATTTTGATTTAATTTTGGAAGTGAGTAATCTGATGACGTATGAATCATGTGATGAGAAAGGACCACCTCCTGCAGAGAGAAAGACAGAGAGAAACCTCATGAGAAGGAAGGGAGACAAAACCCCATTGTAGCAGTCGTAGCAGAAGTTGTATAGAGGCAAACAACCTCCCATTCTGGTGGCAGGTACAGAGATTCATTGTTAGGTTAGCAGAGAGCAACAATGAATGGAATTAATTGTTGAAGATTAATTAAAGAGAGGGCTGTTGAGGAGATACGCCCACTTCGAAATAAGAGTAACAATTATATAAACTCAATTTTTACCGAAAAGCGACAGGAAGTTGTGGCGTTGCGGAGTTGACATCGAAGCAAGAAGGCGCTCCTGTAAAAAAGCCTTGCACCAAATTCGGAGATAACCAGATTTTCTCACATCTCTGTTGTTCTAACAAGCTGAAGATAAGAATTAACGTAACCCATTGAGTGGGTCTAAGTGAGGATGGCTGACCATGGATTTTGACTGACCGCTGCAAGCTAGGGGCTCGATTTCGAGACATTCTGCTTCGTATTTTCGGCAAATCTAAAATAGAAATAACATTTACTTTTGCAACTGTTAATTGTTCTTTTTCTGACTAAAGACGTTTTTATTTTATTATTCAAATCCGTGTTTGTCGTTTTCTGGACTTCAACTTTTTATTTTTTTATTTTCTTATTATCGACTGATCCGCCGATCCGGTTATTTCGGCTTTCGACGTGATCACTGGATTCAGTTGTCTGGATCTAAAAATTCACCAAGTGGGCAGACGACAGGTTTGATTTGATTTCCTACGTGAGAGGGTCAGACTTCAATTGGTCGAGGGAACGGCTGGGTGACACATATATGTATATAAATATTGAAGAGTGTATATTTAAGCAGAAAGTTTTGTGGAAATCAATGGAACACTGTTTAATATTTTTAATTTTAAGTCTTCTTGTTATTTTTCTAGTATCGGGATCTAGATGGTCAAGGAATTGTCCCACATCTTCTGCCCAAACGCTTTCGACCTTACTCTTGGTCCTCATCAGGGCTAATGCAGTTTTGAGTTGACAGTTTGAGCTTTTACTGTTTTAATTATTTGTAGCGTTTTATTTTAAAGTTGTTGGTTGGAACATTTTCAACGTTTTGTTTTAAAACGTTCGGTTGGAAAAAGGTTTACTAAGAGAGTTAGTGATTTTAGTCATAAATGTTTAATATATTGGTGCCTGTGTTAAATGCTATTTTATTTATGTTTGATTTTTATTTCTTATGCATATTGCTTCTTGGATTTGTAATCGTTTTCATTATTTTTTGTAAATAATTATTGTCTTATCTGTGATAATCTTTCTTACATGTAAAGATGTAAGTTGGTTAGTGCTATTGTCGTGTTTTATAATTAAATGTTGTTTTATGACGTTATTTTCAGAAAGGTGACAAGTAAGACGACGAGATAACGTTGTGGCTGTATACCAAATGTAAGTTTTCTTTTTCTTTTTCAGAAGGCACTATCGAAATAGACATATAAATTTAGAGATGGTTTGGTTTACGTGTTTTTAGCGGAGTTGGTATTATTCTTAACAATAAGGTTCGATGTTTTAAATTTAGTGTTGTAGATGATAAGTTTTAGATCCCGATACTAGAAAAATAACAAGGAGTCTTGACAAAATAAAATTAAAAATAATAAACAAACAGTATTCCATCGTATTTAACAAAACTTGCTTATATATATATATATATATATATATCCCTCCGCACGAGTAGGATGTAACATAAGATCAATTTTTAAGTGGAGTTTAACAGGTTTGAATGAAGGATTTTTCTTCTTCTAGGTTGCTATACCACATTTGAAAAAACAGTCTGCCCTACTATTTACCCATTGCTAGAGTGAGTGTAATTGTATCCATGGCCGTACTAACTCTTGGTGAAATGCATACAGTCTCGTTGTGAATTTGAACTCGGGTCGTCGTCTCCATTTTCTATGACGGTAACCATTAATACCTTAATATATATATATAGATATGTGTGTGTGTGTGTGTGTGTGTGTGTGTCTGTCTGTCTGTCTGTGCTTCAAGGATAATTGATAGAAAACATCCAGGTCACTTACGAATATACGGACGTTAACATGGACAGAAATAATTGATATAAAATAATCCAGAAGAACTTTGTGGGAATAAGTATTTCTTGCTTGTGCTGGAGTTTGCGATTAATATTCCCATCCAATCAAAAATGGATTTTCTTGTTCAAAGCGAACAGAAACAATGGTTGTTTTTCTTCCCTTCCGAACATCTGATTTTTTCCCGCCAAATTGACTCACTGTAAATATAGTTTTCAATGACTATCAGGTTTTTCTTTTTATAATTTGCCGCAAATATTTCATTCTATTTAAATTTCGCACTTTTATAAATTATATGAACAGACACAAGAATCTCCTTGTTCTTTTAATAATTTATTTCTTCTTCTTCTTCTTCTTCTTCTTCTTCTTCTTCTTCTTCTTCTTCTTCTTCTTTTCTCTTAATTAGTATTTCTCCCTTCTTCCTCTTACTTAGTTGTTGTTGTTGTTCTTCTTGTTCTTCCTCTTCATTATTATCATTGTTATTAATATTTCACCCTTCTTCCTCTAATATATTTTTTGTTCTTCTTTTTCTTTGTTCTTATTTTATATCTTTTCTTCATTAATATTTCCCCTTTCTTCCTCTAAATTATTATTTGTTGTTGCTGTTATTGTTGTTGTTGTTGTTGTTGTTGTTCTTCTTCTTCTTCTTCTTCTTTTTCTTCTTCTTCTTCTTCTTCTTCTTCTTCTTCTTCTTCTTCTTCTTCTTCTTCTTCTTCACTAAAGTTGTAATTTTATCGTCCATCCTTTTTCTTTTCTTATGTAATTCCTTCTTCTGTTTCCCAATATCACTTCTTCAATCCAATTATCTATAAATCCGGCAGTCAATGTTGACTTTTCATTCTTATTTGAGTTCCTTCTCGTTTATGTCTCTCCAAGTCGATAGAATCTCCTTCGCGTTATCCTACTTAAGATATCTTTCGATCTTCACAACAACGATCAGCCATTTTCAGCGCATTGACATTTGACAATTTCTATATTCCTTGCACTTTCAATTAGAAACGAGTCTCATTCTTGTAAAATTTCCATCTCTTCTCGTACCTTTCACTTTAAACAGACACACGGACATATATATATATATATATATATATAAATCTCTCCTTCTACTTGGATTACCTTGTTATCAATTTTTATGTATATAAGGGGCTATTCAGAAAGTGTCGAGACTGAATCTTAAATGTTTTAAAATTCAAATTTACTCGTGTGAACAGCAGAACAACTTTTTTGTTAAAGAGGAAACGTCTTGACGTCTAGATTAATGTCTAGACAAGCCACTATCAATTTTCAATACTTTCTGATCAGTTGTCTCAATACTCTTTTGCAGGTTTTGGCAAAGTATAGGACTTTGTATTTACTAAACGTTTCAGAAGCATCGAATATGGTATCCTATCATATTTTCTATCTTCATCTTAAGATTTGAAGGCGTAGAGCTTAAAACTATATCAAAAATAATGTTTCCGATGTATTTTGACTAATGGAAATTAGAACTATTTTTACGAAAACTAACTTTTTATTTATAGTTCATATCTATCTTTCAATATTCGTATATCAGTGTGTCAGTGTATTTACATGTGTTGGCAGTTCACAACAACTTTTTTCCTTGAATCTATTGTAGCAATTCAAATGAAGGTGTCCTCTAATTTTTACCCGGTAAAATCTTAATTGAACCTTTTCACACAAAATGAAAGTGAAAGTAAAAGTAGAAGTCGGAAGAAAACCAAGAAAAAAATAGAAAATGAAAGCACACTGTATTTTGAACGCTATGTGAGATACAAACAACCTTATCCAGGTTTGAACTCACACAACCGTGTCCATTTCCACACGTTTATAACTATTACACAAAGTGTGCCTCCAGCAGTATAGAGTACGGATGAATTAAATATGATAAGCCTTTTATCTGCATAACCACCATCCTCTAATTGGTACTGGTGACCTGTTCTAAAATCAGCACCTCCAGTCTTCAGTTACCAGGGATATAAGAAATACGTAATTTAGTTTCAAGTGGAGGCGTTTTGTAGACTCAAGTCACTTAACAAACAAGGGTTAGATAATGAATTGGTCACAAATTAATTTTGTAAAATAAGTTTAAGAATTCAAATGTTAACCAGTGATATGATAGACAAAACTTGACCTCTGGCTGACCTTTTTATCAGCTCTCAGATTCCTTGGTTCAGTCATGAGAAAGGGCCAGTTAGATAAAGAATTAGAGTAGCCCAAGGCGCCGTAATGAACGGTCGCCTAAAATTGTTATAACTGCGTACGGTTGACTTGGGAATTCGGGTGAATAAAGACGTCGAAAATTAAACAATGTCTTTGTATCCATTTATAAGAACAGATATGGACAGGCAGACCAAGATAAACTCAAAACACTCAAAGAAGTCTCAGATAGAAATCCAGACTATCCGACCAGATAGATAAATAAAAGAAAAAGAATAAGGTGTATACGAGTTGTCTGTATCATCCCAAAGAGGATATCGACAAAGATGCCTCCATCATCTTGTACATATCGGAATATTCTTATCAAATTCTAACTTAACTTCACCTTTACGCTGAAGTGGATAGATCACACAAAATTATTTAACAAATTGCATTGCTCAGTATTTTCTTATCAAAGGACATAAAAAAGTTAAATTTTTAACGCATGAACAATACTTATATATATATATATATATATATATATATATATATATAAACTAATTCAGATGTTTTCTAATTTTATAAGAATTAGCTGAGTGCTGCCACAAGGAAAATGTTCTGCCATGGCTCTTCATTCTGGATGATGCCTAGAATTTTTTGAAATCAGTGGTCCCAGATCAAATCCTGGTTGCGTTTCACTTCGTGCTAATGACCTTGGAAAAAGTATGAATCAGTCTGTTCTCTCCCAGCTATGGGTAAACAGAGCAGACTGGTTTGGTTATTTCGTTTAATGGCAAATCAACATTTGTGGGTTATTCAATGCCAAAACCATCCTTGCAGAACAACAATGGTTTGGCTTTATGGCATTGTTGGTTATTTAATCCTTCATATATATATATATATATATATATATATATATATTAAATATATGCATTATAAACACATTTTGTAGATACGCACATTTAAATGATCAAACAGTTCTATTTCTAATAATTCATTTCAGTATAAATCAAAGTTAAATTGCTCCAACTATTTCTATGTATCTCTAACTATTCAATTAAACATCTGTCGTTTGTTTATACGCAGTTAAATAATCAAACAAATGAGCCAGTTTATCATTAGTCATTTGTTTGCACCTAGTTTAAATGTCAAACAGTTCTATTTGACTGATAGAGAGGACCTAGGAGCGATGGCAATGAAAGGGTACTCCACCCTCCCTAAAGTTCCAGTATTACAGGAGCTTCATCATTAGATTGTTTAATGTCATATCCATCACACTTTTTGAGGTGGGGGTCTTACTCTTCTGCAGAGATGCAGTCGGTATATTCTACAGCACCAGCCGACAGCAATATTACTATTTAACCTATAGCTTGGGGGTTTCTTACTTATCCTTAGGGCATTAGTCCGAACGTAAACGTAACTGCACGATTGGAGTTCAAACTCGCTTACTTCGAGACCAATGTCTGGCACGTTATCCATTTCACCTCAGAGACTCCTACTAACTGGACTTTTTAACTTTAGTTTAAACAACCAGACTAGGAGAAGGAAAATTCTTATTTCAAACCAGCTTTACTCCACGTAAGAATTGACCTTGTTTCATGTCCTTTATTTCTGGCAGAGGATTTTGTGTGTTTGAACTGATATTTGTCTGGCACGAGTAAGATGAATGTTTCGATTTTTAATCTCGTGTTTACAATACTGAAGCCAAAGAAACACGCACAGGCTTGACTTATTTAGTCTGCTTTCAAATCTTGATATTATATCACGTAATCTAAAGATGTACCATTCCTTATGCATCTGCCGAGAAGCTGACAGACCGAAAGAAAAGAGCGAAACTGTTCCGGAGTGCTTAGCCCCACGAGTAAAACTGAGAAAACATCTTTGAACATCAGGTTCAAACACTGTATTAAGATTGTGAATAAGGCGTCCTGAGTGTTGACTATGTCTTCTCCTGTCGAGCAGAAATATTGGTAATGACTTCGTGCCAATAGCCATTTTTGCCAATATTTGCCGGTGACAACCGTCGGAAAGTTGATGAATCCGGATCAAAATGTCCGTCCTCCCACCACTGGTCGATGCCGGGTAAATCTCCAAGTGAGCTTCTGCCTAGTTTTCTGGCACGTCCGATGGATACATTCAATTTATTTGCTTGAAGAGATGTTTGGCCGCGTCGATGAGGGATTAGTGGCGAATTTTCTTTGTCATCTAATATATATATATATGAAGTCTTCTACTTCATTTTCTTCTTCGTCATCGTCGAAAACATGGATCGGGGGGGGGAGAGGTTAGCTGGGAAATGAGAAATAGAGAAAAGAATTGAAGATGACTGAGATCAGTGGGTGTGTCATGGAGGAGGTGGGGGTTATTGGTTATTGTTTTTTTTGCGGTATCAATCGCTTCAAATTCACTTAAACATTTAACTCGGTTTTATTAGTAAATATAATCTCGTACAGATATAGATGAAAAGAGCGTCACTATTATCATTAAAATGTCCGTTTAATATCTCTATTTGTTGATATCTCTTAAGTTTGGTCTAACTCATTATTATGTCATATATCCAAAGCTATCCTTATAACCTATAGTTTATTGGATAGGAGGATTCATACTTTTCCCAAGGGTATTAGTGGGAAAGTGATCGCAATAGCACGACTGGAGTTCGAACTCACTCACTACGATTTTCTAGTCCAGCACGTTAACCACTACGCCACGAAGACATATTCTGAATTAACGTCTACATTAAATCAATTCTTTGTTCGTTTGGGTTTTATGGCATATCAACCTTTGTAGGTTATTTAATACCAATCTCATTTTCATACAAATAAACACTTTTATTTCAAACAATTATGTTTAGTATGAGTTCACAATTTAGTTCTATTTCATTGTTTGTTTGGGTTTCATGGCATATTAACTCTTGTGGGTTATTTAATGCCAAATCCATTTGTATAAAAATGAACAGTTCTATTTCAAACAATTCAGTTTAGTATGAGTACACAATTTAACTGTCAAAAACATGTCTATTTCAAGATATCCCGTTTAGTCAAACAGTTCTATTTCAAACAATTCAGTTTATCATCAGTACGCAATTTAGTTCTTTTTGATCCATTATATATATTTTTTGTTTACGCTGTTACACATCAAAACTGTTCAATTAAAAACAATTTAGTTTAGCGTAAGAACAGTTTCAATGTCGAAAATAGTTCCATTTCATACAATTCAATTTAGCTCACAAAACAGTTCCATTTCAAAAAATTCAGTTTAGCTTAAGTACGCAGTTTAAAGGAAGTACGTAGTTTAAATGTCAAAACGGTTGTATTTTAAGCAATTCAGTTTAGCATAAGTACACAGTTTTGCTCTATTTGACCGATAGACCCAATCAGGTGCTACCACTCCGGGTCAAACTGGACCTGGTAGCAATAGCAATGAAGGGGTACTCTGCATTCACTAAAGTTCCAGTAATACTGGAACCTCACCATCAGTCTCATATCTAGTGTGTTTTTCCTCTCGTGTATTCTGCAGCCCCAGCAATATTGAAATAAATTAATCTAAAAATTAGGTGCCGTGATAAACTGATATTGATTTAAAAGATGTACATATCTCTACAACCTTACAGGGTTTTACTTGCACGCAACAGTTCTTATTGATTATGTAGCGCCAGTCATTTAATAGATGATACATTAGTCATGTATGTATCTATCAACCCCTTCGCCATGGGGAAGATGTGACACAAGGTCAATTTTTTGCGGAGTAAAGCAGAGTAAAGTTAGTTTGAATTCAGAGTTTTTCTCTGAGACAGTTTGTCAAACCAAGAGCTGAAGAAACCAGTCTGCTCGACACATAACTGGGGAAGAAGAGAAGGGTTCATGCCTTTCCTAAAAGCTCTAAAAAGATGAAAAGGAAACAACGATTTCGTTTCCAACGGTGATAACTATTACATTAAGTACGCTGCCTTTGTATATATATATATATATATATTACAATGTGTTTATCACGCATATACAGACACACAGATATATACATATATAATTATTCCAAACGGGAGGATATATTATCATTTAATTCAACATTATTAATATTGCAATATATCTAATGTCCACACACACATATATATATATAAGTAAAGTAAAGTTGGCGACCGGAAGGCTCCCTTTTCAATAGCTACTACACCGAGGTGTAGGGGAGGTCGGTACTCGTTTCCATGGATGGCTCCAGTTAACCCTTGATACGTACCTTATATTGTTAAATATTAAGCAAGGAGGTATCAAGTACCATTTTTAAAGTCTTTGGTATGACGCGACCTGGGATTGAACCCAGGCCATTGGTGAACACGCTACCCACTAGACCAATCAGCCCTAGCATAAGCATAAAAACATATTATTATATAAAGAATTAATTCTTAGCCTTTATCAATCGCCATAGTAAAATACACAAAATCATTTAGATTGCGTTATACGAGGTCGAAATGCAGAGGATTTTTTGGAAGCAAAACGGCCTGTATAAACTAATATTGCTTTCGGGTTATTCAAGTTACCATTAATCCAACTTAGATAATCTGACCAGATAATGTATTTGAAAAGATTCAGTCAGGATTAATGATATGATAATATTCATTCGCTTATGGATTTATTAATATTTTCTTTTCTTTTTCTCTCTGAGCATAAATCAATTGATTTTAGCTTGGTTTTGATTCTTTGTTTTAATGGCGTATCAACCTTCGTAGGGTATTTAATGCTAAATCTATTCTCGTAGAAGAATAGTTGCTGAGTGGGATAAGAAGGTTCAGACCTTTCTCAAAAGCATTAGTCCGGAAGTGAAGATAATTGTGCAACTGGAGATTGAACTCACTTACAACGTTGTTGCAGTCTAGCATGTTAGCCACTACACCTGAGGGACTCCCCGATTTTAGTTTGTAATCCTTGTTCTTTCTTTCTTTCTTTCTTTCTTTCTTTGTTCGTGGGTCTTAGAATACGTCGACTGTATTGCGTGCATAGAGCTGTAACTTCTCTACCAAAATTGAAGTGGTTATGGCACTAAACTGCATCTGATGGTGAGGCTCCATAGTTGGTTTGTCGCTTTGTTTTAAGGCATATCAACGCATTTCGGGTCATTTAACGTCAAATTAAATCATTTTGATATGTTGGTCAGTTTGGTTCGGTTTTACGGCATATCAACGCATTTCGGGTCATTTAACGTCAAATTAAATCATTTTGATATGTTGGTCAGTTTGGTTCGGTTTTACGGCATATCAACGCATTTCGGGTCATTTAACGTCAAATTAAATCATTTTGATATGTTGGTCAGTTCGGTTCGGTTTTACGGCATATCAACGCATTTCGGGTCATTTAACGTCAAATTAAATCATTTTGATATGTTGGTTGGTTCGGTTCGGTTTTATGGCACATTAACGCATTTCGGGTCATTTAACGTCAAATTAAATCATTTTGATATGTTGGTTGGTTCGGTTCGGTTTTATGGCATATCAACGCATTTCGGGTCATTTAACGTCAAATTAAATGATTTTGATATGTTGATTGGTTCGGTTTTATGGCACATCAACCATTGTATCTAATTTCAAATCTATTTTGAAACATATAAACCGTTCTATTTCAAACAATTTAATTTAGCATAAGTACATAGTTCTTTTTGACCCATAGATAGTGCTACCACTCCGGGCGAGACTGGACCTGGGAGCAATGGCAAGGAAGGGGTACTCCGCATTCTCCAAAGCTCCAGCATTACTGGAACCTCACCATTAGATTGTTTTTATTTCATATCCAGGACGCTCGTTGGGGGAGTCTTACCCCTCTGCATTCGTGTATAAATTATATATATATATATATATATCATTGAACTTTATAGACATGTTTTGTCTACATATTTTTGCATATGTCCTTTCCATTTGCTGAAATGATATTACGGTGTCTGGCGAGAACAAAATGACAAACAAAAATTACAAATTCTTGAGGCGCTCCATATCAGAATGAAACAACCCAAACTCAATAGAATCAATTTCGCAACCAGTATTAATGTACTTAAATGTCTTTAGTTAGTGCTGCTTCAAATAGAAATGAATAAAACGCTACAACAATAAACTCTTAGTGCTGCTTCAAATAGAAATGAATAAAACGCTACAACAATAAACTCTTACAAAGTAGAAATGTACATACAAAGGTCTGGTCAGTTTTACAATATACACACCCCTGATGATAACCCAACCATAAAATCAATTTGCTAATTGGAAAGGACATATACAAAAATATGTAGACAAAACATGTCTATATTGTTCAATGGAATATGCATTAATGAAGTAATGCTGCCCAAACACGCAAACTCACACACACGCATAAATAAGTTTCCAGATTTTTTTCGTATGGGCACTTTTATTGATAGTAAACACATGAAACTCAAGTCCCATTCGAAGTAATCTCCTTCGGCTGCAATGCACTTGCTGTACCGTTTCAACAACTCCTGGAAGGCACCATGGAAGTCCTCTTGTGTGAGCGTGTCAATGACCTTCGTCACAGCCTCTTTCATCTCCTCAATTGTTTCATAACGACAACCTCTGAGCTTAGGGAATAACCAAAAGTCACAGGAAGCAAGGTCTGGACTATAGGGAAAGTGAGCAACTGTCTTGATGCCCATCTTGGTCAAATAGTCTGTGACAAGGATGGAGTTGTAGACTGGTGCATTGTCCTGGTGGAAATGCCATTGACCCGATTTAAAGAGTGCTATCCTCTTCCGACGGAATCTCTCCCTGAACTCCCTTAAAACCTCAACATAGTAACCCTAACCCTAACCGTTTGGTCAATCAACTCTGGTCTATTGACTTCCTTACTCCTCCCACACCTCTTATCATCCCTCACAGACTCCCTTCCTTCCTTGAATCTCTTATGCCACTCAACAACTGATACTCGATTCATGCAAGATGCTCCAAAAGCAGTCTGAAGCATTCCATAGGTTTCTGTGGCATTTTTTCAAAGTTTAAAACAGAATTTTATTGCATATCTTTCTTCTGAAGTGTCCTCACGTCCAGATTGCATTTTTGAAAATCACCAGCTCTGACAATCAGGTTTTAGTAGGGTGTATTCCAATTCCTGCTGTAGCTGTTATTTGAAGCTGAAATCATAAAAATTGGTCAGTCATCTCATAAGATGTATAGCAATAACATAGTGAATTTTCAAGAGTCTACGGCAATTTTAAATGCTTACACAAAAAAGTCTGGAAACTTATTGAATATATAGACCAATTTGATTTCTCTATATATCAAATTGGTCTATATATATGTATAAACAGGCTTTGGCATTAAATAATCTAAAAGGGTTGATATGCCCTAAAATCCTACTACCATACCAACCGAAAGATTTTGTGCTCATTTCATGTTATGTCAGAATGATGTTGTTCCGGGTAGAATTTTCAGCCCATAGCAATATCGATTACCCTTTATGTAGTATGAAATACAAAAATGAGGAATTAAATTATTTCTTTTTTTTTTGAATATTTATCAGGTGGTGACAATCAAGTTGGTCATTGGGGTTTGTTAGGGGTTCTGTCTTTTGTGTAAATAATGACTTTGTCGATCGTTTGCATAAAAAGAAAAACAAAAAACGGATGGACTGTAGCAGACGAAAAAGAAAAGAAAGAAAAAGATGGAGTGTGTCAATTTAACATTTATGCTCCGTCACGGCTGTGATATTTAGCAGTGAATCCCAACCTCGGAAATAGAGAGAGAGAGAGAGAGAGAGAGAGAGAGAGAGAGAGAGAGAGAGAAAGAGACGGGGGCGGGGGGGTAAAATTAAGCATTCGTTTCGTTATTCTTTGAAAAATGGAAACGTGGGTGAAGTGGAAGCCCAACAATCGAACGGTCAAGTGTTCGTCTTTGGCTGAAGCGAAACTTTTGCCTAAGGACTTGGAGCTTCACACCATTCATTTTCCATTAACGGTATATCCATCATGAGATTGAATAAACCAGGCTAACGGGGTGGGGGGTAGGGTGTTTGTATGGGTGCATGTGTGTATGCCTGTGCGATTTTCTAGTTGGGTGGATATATGAATAACTCTGGCATGTCAATGAAATATCTTGAAATTGACAGAAATTTAAAAACCCGAAATTATCTATCTGTCTATCATTTTCAGTTAGTTTATACTTCTGATCATTTATAGAAGCACTAGAGGTGTAATGGTTTTCGTCGTAAGAAATGGGCACGACTACTCGAGTTCAAACCCTGGAGGAGGTTGCTTGCATTTCTCATAGGGTTAATACACGGTAAGAATTCAATTATTCCCCTTCTGGTAATTGGTAAATAGTAGGACAGGCTGACTCTTTAACTTTGGTTTGGCAACCACTCTAGAAGAAGGAAAACTGTTAATTCGAATCCATTAAAATCTGCTTAAAAACTTGACCATAGGTCACATTTTTCACGTCCGAAGTGTTTGCGTACACACACACACACACACACACACACACACACATATATATATATATATATATGTTTTTTCATATGTACGATACGTCAATTCGGAAGATTCTATCTATGATTATATCGAAATTGATATGTCTGTTTTTCAGACAATTAGTATTATTTTCTCTGCATACATACAAATGGATATATATATATATATATATATATATAAAGACTCAGAAACAATCAACTTAAATTTCTGACATAATTATCCCGATGATCAGGTGAGTGAAACTTAGGTAGATAGTCTCTGTCTCTTTAGGTATTCTTGCTTTGGCTCTACTTGGTGTACGGATCATTTTTACGTATCAGCTGACGTAACTCTGTCAGAGCTTTTACTTTTGGCTTAACATTGCGGTGCTGATTGATTATTTTCAAGCAGAATTCATGTGTTTCGTATCTTCCTTTTTTACTGACTTTTCCCCCTGATATTATTTTATGTAATTTTTTTATTTACAAATTCTATCCATTTTTTTTCACACCGCTCGAATTATAGAAATAGGTTTTAGTGTTCAAATAGTATAGAGCTCAATATTGGTGATGGTGTATATATAGCTTAATTATTTTGCCAAGTCCGATGGGGCTGTAGAATACATCATCTGTTTCTCTGCAGATGGGTAAGATCCCCGCCAATGACTGTCCTGGATATGACTCTAAACAATTTGATGGTGAGGTTCCAGTGATGGTGGATCTTTGGGGAATGCGGGGCACCTATGTCCATTGTGTCCTAGAGAGGTAGCACCTGATAGGGTCCTATGAATCGATCAAATACAACAAAACTGCGTATTTATGCTAATTTGAATTGTTTGAATTAGAACTGTTTGACTAAATTGAATAGCTTGAAATGGAAATATTTTAAAAATAAAACTGTGTACTTATGCAAAACTGAATTGTTTGAGATAAAACCGTTTATTTGTATTAAAATGGATTTGGCTTTGAATAACCTACAAAGTTTGATACGCCATAAAACCCAACCCACCAACAAACCTTAGTTATGATAGCGTAGAAAGTGAATTAACAGTCCTTAGTAAGTATCAGTTTTAAGAGTGTGCAATAATCTAAATTTATATAAAAATATTTATATATTTATATATATATATATATATATATATATATATATAGAATACTCCGACTACTTCTCTGCAGAGAGGTAAGACCCCACTCCGCAGCGAGTGTTGACCTATATCCAAAACAGCTCCAGCAAACTGGGCGACTAAGCGTGTGTAGTATATATATATATATATATATATATATATATATTCTTACAGATTCAAAATTAAAATGATGATAACTAATTTTTGTTCGTCCAGATCATAAGATACGCTATTCCTATTGTTCGTTACAAGGAGTGAAATCATTTTTTCTTAAATATTTACACATAGGAATCTTTTTTTTTTTTTTTTTGTATGGTTTAACAGCATATCAACTCCTGTGAGTCACTTATTCCCCGAAAGTTTAGAGTAATTTTGTCTTTCGTGCATGTTTTAGGATTTAGACTATGGATTTTTATTATTTTGCTTAGATTTTGATGAAGTGGTTGGTTTCTTTTAGAAAGCGCAATATTTCCTCAAGTTTGGTGTTTTTAAAGAGCACTTTTAAATTGTTTGTCTGGTAAAGTTTTTAGCGAACTTGTCTTGACCTGTTGCAGTTTATGAGAATATGCTGGACCATGAGAGGTACTTTGCATATTGAACATATTGGACAGGATCCTCTCTTTTTAATATGTGAGAGTGGGTAATGTGAATGTGGCTAATATGAAGTCTTCAGAGTATCCCTTCTTCTTTTCTGTCCATTTTGGTATTTCTTTCCCATTTTTGTTTACTGAGTCGGCTGGGGCTGTAGAATACACCGATTGCATCTCTACAGAGCGGTAAAACTTCACCAACGAGTGACCTGGATATGACATTAAGCAATCTGATGGTGAGGCTCCAGTAATACTGGAGGTTTGGGGAATGTAGAGTACCTCTTCATTGTCATCGCTCCCCAGTCCACTGTGTTCCGGAATGGTAGCGCCAGATAGGGTCCTATCTATGGATCCAATATAACTAAACTGCGTACTTATGCTAAACTGAACCGCTTGAAATTGGACTGTTTTGACATTTAACTGTGTGTGGACAAAAAACTATACTTGCACAAAACTGAATTGTTTGAATAAGAACTGTTTGAATAAACTGAATTGCTTGAAATAGAAAATGTTTTTGACAATTAAACTGTGTTCTAGCATTTAAACTGTGTACTTATGCTAAACTGAATTGTTTGAAATGAAACTGTTTTTGTATGCTAAACTGAATTGTTTTAAATAGAACTGATTATTTGTATAAAAAGAGATTTGGCATTAAATAACCTACAAGGTTGATATGCCATGAAACCTGACCAACCAACCAACCAACCTATTTTTGTAGAGTTGGTATTTCATATAATGCATCCCAGTATTTCTGCCATTTTTGTTTATATATATATATATATATATATATATATATATATATATATATATATATATATATATATTGTGTGTGTGTGTGTGTGTTCTTTTATATCAGTGTACGGTATTTCAAAATGAGTGACTATAGAATCATTTTAAGCTTCTTTTGCAACTGAGTCTACAAGCTCATATTCTTGGATCTGACTAGGGATCCAGCAAAAACCTATTTCTTTTTTGTTGTTAAGTCGATTTAAATTGATTTAAATCAACTAAAAAACAATCTATCCTGTCATCGCTTTAAAGTTAACGGAAATGCATAAAATGAAAAGCTCCCTTCGATAGTACAACTTTTATCTCATCAGCAATAAGTAGTTTCCATTACCTTGTACAGTTAATTCCATAGTCGATCATGTCAGTCAACCCGAGTTCAAGACATTAATGGTCCATTTCGATGGTCACTCATAACAACTTCGTAACTACTACCGGATTGCATTATTGGTGACCGGATAAAGGTGAAAGTATCTAAATAGTCGAATAGTAAAAGATGGATACCACATTTAGTACTCAAACTCCTACTAATTCCCAACCCTGCATTATAAAAACAGCCTGGCCCCTTCCATTGACCGCTTATCCACTCAGGGCACGTGCATTTGAGACGTGTCTAAAATGGTGGCGTAATTAGCTGACCATTCTTTAAAAGTCTAGTCGTTGGGGAGGGGTCAGTCGAAAGTGACATCATACGGACCACTTGACCGTAGATATAGGGTCGGTCTTCCTTTGCTTTTCTTTATCAGATGAGCAGAAAATTTTGACATTTTGTCCACGAGTGACCACTCCGTTGAATTAAAGTTCACTACTTCGATCACACGCCCATCTCCTTGCATCCAGTGAAACAAGAACTGGAGTCTATGATATGGGTCAACGAGGCGGCATTGATAAAGCGTATGAGACAAATTATGAGCGTGTCTTCGATTTAAATGCAATGGGCCCCCTTAAGGTTGACAGTGTTTGGGAGGTCAGGCGCAGGTCAGTTCTCAGACATGAAGTATACGTTAGGGTTTAACGGCAGTGATTTTATCTCTTCCCCTTGGATTTGGTTTGGTTGGGTTTTATAGCATATCAACCATTATAGCTTATTTAATGTCAAATACTATATATATATATATATGATTTGGTTTGGTTTATGTTATATCAAGTATTGTAGGTTATTCAATTCCAAATCCTCTTCATACGCATATATTAAATGTATATGATTTGGTTTGGTTTGGTTTGGTTTTATGGCATATCAATCATTATAGGTTCTTTTATGCCAACCCTTTTTACACACATATATATCAATTATATGATTTGTAAACATATGCCGTTGATAACATTTTTAAACGAGCCTGAACACATTTTTTGCTCGGTTAAATGGTTTCAAGTATTGCTATCAAATGCGAATAATTCTATTTACTATTAATCATTGGTTTGCACACAGATAAATGGTTTTCAAGTATTATTATGCACCACAAACAATTCAATTAAACATCAAGTATTTTTTTTACTAGCAGTTAAATGATCAAAAACAAACAGTTCTATTTGAGCCATAGATACGACCCTATCAAGTTCCACCACTCCCAGTCAGACTTAATCAATTCTCATTACGGTTCGTGGTGTAATTTTAACTGTCGTAGGGAAATGGATACGGCCAACTCATTTCAAATCCTTGACGAATCTATTTTCACATTGAATTAATATCCTTGGAAAATGTGTGAATCTGATTATTCTCTATCCAGACATGGATAAATAGTCGGGCAGACTAGGGTCTTTAACCATTGTATGGCAACTAGTCAAGGAAAAGGAAAACTCTGAATTCAAACCAGTTAAATTTCTCTTAAAACATTGACCTCGTGTCACATCCTGCTTTTACAGAGTGATTCGATAATATATATATATATATGTGTGTGTGTGTGTGTGTGTGTCATAGACAAAAATATGCGTTCCCAGTGGATTTTAGTTTGCTTACCCGGAAGAAGTTAGAGTGGAATTATTTTTGGAAATATACGTCATAAACGCTTCCTGTGAATCTCTAAACAAACTCTTGATAGATCTACAAGGAAGGGCATAAAATCCAAATTTCTGCACTTAACTGCATTTTGTGGGTAGCGAGAATGTGGCAAATTATGAGTTTGTAACGAAATACAACACAATATTGTAACAGAAAAGTTTCCCGGGTTCTGTGATAAAATAAAAAGTTAACGCTGAAATGAATAACAAATAACAGGAGTTTAAGTTGGATCAATCGTTGTCATATATATATATATATATATATATATATATATATTGACATCCACAGAGAGACTAATGCGTTGCATCACAACTCTTCAGTGTGGCTAGACAAGTAGGACGCTTGAAGCGAAACCCGCCCAATTTTACGTTAGACTTAGTATCATACTGCTCAGTTAACAAGCAAACCGCGTCAGCTGGAGAAGTATAAGGCATTATGTAGTAGCTTTCGTTTGTTTACATCTTCGCCTTCATTCGAAGAGCTTTGCATTATGCGGGTGGAAGCTGTAAATTCCTTCGCCAGAGTGCTCAATCCCCGGAGGGGAGCGTATATATTGTCATCCACA
>OY757936.1:14396987-14504487 GCA_963585895.1 Sepioteuthis lessoniana
TTGAGTTCTAGCGTCCGAAGAAGACGGTTGACTTTCGAAGCTCGCCGAGGTCTTGCGGCGGGTGCTGCACGTGGTTTGGGGCAGATGGAAAAGTCAGCATAGAAAGATGGTATCTCTCTCCTTATGTCGAAAAACCTTTAAACTCAAAGGTAATAAAAAGTTTCGTACCTGAACTGAGAAGTCGTAAGTGTTTTTCGTGTTTCGGGATTCCTATGTTATCTCTATATGTGCGTTATGGACATTATGAACGTTTTGCGTACCGGTATGAATATGTCTATTTCACGTATTCATGTATGGCTATGTTACATCCATAAGAGAAGCCATCTGTCTTTAGACAGCCTTCACACAATTGGAAGAATATTTCCATTATTCTACTTTCCATTGTGTGATGGATATCTGAAGAAGTTAGCTTCTTTTATGGAGTGGTTAGCCGAAATAAATTTATAATGGCCCAATAATGGTTTGTTGACTTTTTACAATTATATATATATATATATATATATATATATATATATATATATATATATATAAGGTATTCTTTAAACCAGTAAGTCAGGAGTAGGGAACAATTCCGTAAGGACAAATGAATTATTCAAATTTCGAATATTTAAATATTCCTGGTAAAGAGCTCAATATAAATAAAATTCACCGAGCAAATAATATTATTTTCTGTTTGGTTACGTTAGGATAATAAATTTATATCCATCCTGTTAAGAGCATTGATATGAATCGAGGAGTCTAAAATAATTTTTAACAGGACTTTATCCGATCCTATAAGAAAATGAAACAATAAAAAATATTTTCTTATAGGATCTGATGAAGTCCTGTTAAAAATTATTTTAGAGTCTTTGATTCATATCAATTCTCTTAACAGGATGGATATAAATTGATTACCCTAACGTGATCGAATATTGTTTTTTTCTTGAAATAATATATATGTATATATAGAGAGGGAGATTATTTCTTGAAAATAGTATGGTTTGGTTTCTTTGTTTAATGGCATATCAACCTTTGTAGGTTAATATCAAAGCCATTCGCCTAGAAGAACAGTAGTGGTACGATTTAACCCATAGCTGGGAGATAAGGGGGTTCATACATTTCCCAAGGGTATTTGTCCGAAAGTGAACGTAATAGCGCAACTGGAGTTCGAAAACGCTTACGACGATTCCGCTGTTCATTGCTTTAACCATTTCACCACGAGGACACCGCCTCCTTCATGAAAATGTTAAAATGAATATTATCGGGAATATATACTGAAATCTATGAGTGTGAATTTTTATAAAAGAATTAAACAATATATATATATATATATATATATAATATATATTTACACGAGCATTCATACAATCCCAAAGAGAGAGAGAGAGAGAGAGAGAGAGAGAGAGGGGGGCAGAGATAATGGGTAGGGATCTTCAAAAAGTGTGGGGAGCGGGGAAACTCAGCCGAAAAAAATATTTTTAAAATTGCTACCTGTACAAAAACAGATACAAAAAAATAGCATATATATATATATGTATATATATATGTGTGTGTGTGTATGTGTGTGTGTGTGTGTGTGTGTGTGTGTGTGTATAATATATATATATATATATATATATATATATATATATATATATATGCCTGTTTGTACGTATGTATTACCCAGCCTCCTCGCTGGGAGCAGGATAGACACAAGTTACATTTTTTGGCGAGTTTAACAAGTTTGAATCAGAGTTTTCCTTCTCCATGACTGGTCGCCCTCCTGAGATTAGAAAGTCCAGTCTGCACTACTATTTATCCATAGCTTGAGAGAGAACATTCTACTTCATACCTTTCCCAAGTTGAAATACAAATAGTCTCGTCCAGGGTTTGAACTACCGTTGCTGTGTCCATTTCCTAAGATGATAACCGTTAAACTACCTATTACACCCCCAACACAAACACAGGTAAGTGTGTGAGTTTGTGTGTTTGACCCACTCTTCAGCAAGAGACAAATTTAGGGAGAATATTCTTACATTTGATAAAAAAAAACATTTTCTTTTAAATCTGCCTTACTTAACAAAACATCCCACCCTTCTAATCTTTAGTATCAATGTCATTTCGAGTCTATTTAATATTGCTGTGTCAAACTTTTATATTTACCTGTCCAGCATTAATTGCTTGACCTCAGTGGACTTTCAATTCTGATGTCATCCGTTTCGCTTTTCCTCACCCCGCCTTTCATACCTCCTCTCATACCAACTCACTTTCCTAAATGGATGATACTGAAAGTAGAATTATTTCTCCTGCAAGCTAGTTAGTTAGTAATTCAGTCCGTCCGGTCTCTTGACCTTATGAGGCCACTAATTGAGAGCCCTTTGACCTCGGAAATTTATTTTAGCCAGAAGCTAGTGAGAAAATGGCTTGACCATAAGTCTTAAACTCCTGTCCCCACACTCGTAATTCAGATTGACCATGCTCTCCGCAAGTCTGGAGAGGTCAATTCACACACATGGACACCCAGTCTAAAATTTCATCTATTTTTTTGTTTTTTGTTTTTTTCTTCAAGAGTGACCAGCATGCATAGCGCTGACCAGGCAAAATTGGACAAACCATTATGTCAGTAATTGTCAGGGTCGGTGATTCCCAATTAAATCCTTCTCAAGAGCTTTTCTATCTAGTTCGGTTTTGGCGATTCCTTTCAGCATTCAAAAAAGTCTGACTAATTTAACATCAAAGATTCATTTTAGATATAACGTTCACCGGAGGAAAGAACCAGCAAAAACAGTTGATAGATGACTAATATCTTCATCTTAGACATATAAGAGTCAAAATATCGAATAATAATTTTAAAAGCACACACACACACACACACACACACACACACACACACACACACACACTTATGCATACAAACATATATATATATGTATATATATATAAACACACATATATTCACACATATACGTAGACACACATATATACGCAAACATATATAGAGACACACTCATATATAGACACACACTCACATATATATACATAGATATACACACATATATATATACATACACTCATATTAATATTATACACACACATATGCAAAAGCACACATACATACATATATACCCACACATACATATACACAACCATATACATATGTACACATACATACACACACATACACACGCAGATATATATATATATATATATTTATATTTATATTTATACACCTATTTACACACAGATATAAACATACATATAAGTTGGTGACCTTCGTCTACCCGAAGGTTCCCTTTTCCATAGCTACTACACCGAGGTATAGAGGAAGACGCTACTCTATTCCCAGGATTGCTCTACTTAACCCTTAATTCGCACCTTATAATGCTGAATGCTAAGCAAGGCGACATCAAGAACCATTTTTTGAGGCTTTGGATTGACTCGTCCTCGGATTGAACCCCGGTCTCCCGAACCATTGACAAACACTCTATTCATTTGGCCAATGGCCCGGTGTACATACATATATAGACACATAAAAAAAATGAATGCATTCATATGCACACTCATAAATACACACACACAAGCACACACTCACTCACACACACACACACACACACACACACACATATATATATATATATATATATTGGTTGTCACTAAATCACTTTGTGGGTTTGTGTCGAACCAAGTGCAATATAATATGAAGAGTGCTCAATATCTAGGATAGAGCTATAATAATAATAATAATAATAATAATAATATATATATATTCCCGAATTCATGGAATTTAGACTGCGACTCCTGGGTTTCATGGAGTTTTTTTGCAAAACAACAATCATCAGGCAATTATGAAAATGAAATGAATCGAAAATCGAAATACTCAAAGTTTTCACTGTATTTTTTCACTTATTGAATTACCAGTTGAAATAGATTTTTTAGAGCCAAATAATGGTTTGTTGAGTTTTTAAATTGCTTTAAAATGTACACTGTAAGAAATTTATATATTAATTATCATACGTGGAGCATTCAATAAGATTCCAGACTTTATTGTACAGGCATTTAGAATTATCGTAGACTCTTGAAAATTCACTATGTTATTGCTATACATCTTATGAGATGACTGACCAGTTTTTATGATTTCAGGTTTAAATCAACAGCTACAGCAGCAATTGGAATACACCTTACTAAAGTCTGATTGTCACAGCTGGTGAATTTCAAAAATGCAATCTGGAAGTGAGGACACTTTAGAAGAACGATATTCAATAAAATTGTGTTTTAAACTTGGAAAAAATGCCACAAAAACGTATGGAATGCTTCAGACTGCTTTTCGACCATCTTCAATGAATCGAGCATCGGTTTTTGAGTGGCATAAGAGATTCAAGGAATGCAGGGAGTCCGTGGGGGATGATGAGAGGTGTGGGAAGAGTAAGCAAGTCAATACACCTGAGTTGATTGGCCAAAGCGTTAGGGTTAGGTTTACTATGTTGAGGTTTTAAGGGAGTTCAGGAAGAGATTCGGTCGGAAGAGGCCAGCACTCTTCATATCGGGTCACTGACATATCCACCAGGACAATGCACCAGTCCACAACTCCATCCTTGTCACAGACTATTCACAAACATGGGCATCAAGACAGTTCCTCATCGTCCCTATAGACCAGACCTTGCTTCCTGTGACTTTTGGTTATTTCCTAAGCTCTGAGGCTGTCGTTATGAGACAATTGAGGAGATGAGCGAGGCTGCGACGAAGGTCATTGACACGCTCACACAAGAGGACTTCGATGGGGCCTTTCAAAAGTTGTTGGAACGGTACAAGTGCATTGCAGCCGGAAGAGATTACTTCAAAGGGAACTTGAGTTTCATGTGTGAACTATCAATAAAAGTGCCCATACGAAAAAAGTCTGGATGCTTATCTAATGATCCTCGTACATAGAGCACTCCTGGAAATTTATAAGAATCGTCTTGTACATTCTCAAATAATCATTCTGACTCATCTTCTTTGGATACATATATATATATATATATATATATATACGGCCACTTACCACCCATCTCAAAAACCACCCAAATTACCAAATTAGACGAATCAGATATACGGGACCCTGCTAGAAATGTAAGAACGAACTCATAAGCTCGGTACTCTTGTGGGCTTCTTATCACGGACGAGCAAGGGTTGGAAGACCAGCTAGAACCTACCTACAACAGCTCTGGAAGACCTACCGGGAGTGATGGACGATAGGGACGGATGGCGAGAAAGGGTCAGGGAGATGCATATTAGCGGCACGACAGGATCATGATGATGATATATAGTAAAAAGTAGTTGTCAGATGAATTTCATACCAAACAAAAAAAAAAAAAAATAAACACTTCCTTAATACACACACGGACACACACTCTCACCCACAATGGCTCAGAGAAGACTACTGTATTGCATATAAACTTTACACACACACCGAACTAAATCAAACTCATACAGAGAAACATTTCCAAAACACACACACACACACACACACACACACACACACACACACACACACACACACACACACACAATGACCCAAAGGTAAACCATCTCCATGGCATATCAAATATCAAAGACTAATTAGGAAAAAAGAAGCACCCCCCAAAAAAAAACACAGAACACACTTTTTGAAAAGAAAAAAGAAGAGAAAGAAGAGAAAGAAGGGACGAACACCGGTCGAAAATCAATCACAGAAAAGACAGCCAAAATAATAAACACTCTCTGAACACAGCACGGAGCTAGAAACATGTTAGAGAAGAGTTAAATGGATAATTTCAAAGATATTTATCTCTTTGTGAACCTATTCATTTTAAAACATTCTGCTTTTCCTTCTTCGGACCAACAAAAAACGAAAAATCTATATATTTATTTATATATATAAAATGTTTTTCAGATTCAATCAATTCGAAAGATTTTGACCCTTTTCTTGGTATGGACTGATTTCAATAATCATCTATCAGTAAAGATGCACCGACAGAAAATATTCAGTTAATTCTCTCCTGTTTTGTATTTTCTATCGTCAATTTTATTTGTCCTCAAAACGACACCCAATGAATGAAGGGAGCGGATGATTGATTTTTCAATGGATTTTTACTCAAAAATGTGAGACAAAAAAACAGGGACAAGAAGTTTGTGTCAAAGATGAATGTCTTATGTTGCTTTATGCAGCTAAATTCTTTTTTAGAGTTCACAAAACCTTCGGCTACTAAAATATCGTCAATAAATTAACTTATTTCATTTTCAGTGAAAAAAAGTTCTCTCTATTCATCGATCTATTAAGAAAAACGTAGTGATAAACACTATTACGAATATCAAACTTATCTTTTTTGGTTAAAAAATTATAGGTTTTACATTGGCCCAGCGGTTAGAGTGTTCGCCAATGGCCCGGGAGACCTGGGTTCAATCCCAGCTCGAGTCATACCAAAGACTTTAAAAATGGTACTTGATACCACCTTGCTTAACACTCAGCATTATAAGGTACGGTTCAAGGGTAAAGTGGAGCAATCCTGGGAATGGAGTAGCGCCCTCCCCTACACCTTGGTGTAGTAGCTATCGAAAAGGGAGCCTTCGGGTCATCCTCGACTATGGTCGCTAACTTATATCCGTGCTGCCAGCACGATATGATGATGATGATTTGATTTCCATATAAAATTAAAATTTAGTTTTTGCTGATCGACCAAAATTGGAGGTTACATATGCAGAAGCCCATAGAAGAACGTTGCTTTTAAGTTAATACTTATTTCCCCAGCAGTACACAGTATGTCTTGCTTGCCTTTCTCGGATAATTTGCGAGATGCGAGGTAAGTGGCCGTTTTATTTGGTACTATTTCCTGAGTATGTTCTAAAAAGTGCGCAGTATTCTTGTGTAGTTTCCAGCTACCTTCTTTTTTTCAAGGACTTTCGTTTGATCGCCTTAGGTGCAAACACACTTTAATACTGATTCGGCTACCACTTGGAAGAATTCCTATTTCATTTTATCAGATGAATAAGATTTCTGATTTCTCTTGATTAGAAAAATATCCATCGAAAGATGAGTATTAACTACTTATGAATGGAATATTTTGTTGCTATGGTAACTTGAAGCATTCTTTCATGGAACAAACATCGTTTTACTACAACAAAGAAATTTATAAATATGCTGTTGTAAGACTATTTAGCGTGATATATATATATATATATATATATACATATATATATATATATATGTATATATATATATATATATATATATATATCATGTCATATATATCATGTCATGATATATATCATGTTTTATATATATATATATATATATATATCATGTCATATATATATATATATCATGTCATATATATATATATCATGTTATATATATATATATATATATATATATATATATATATATATATATCATGTGATGCTGCGGGCCGTTATTTCTATGACTCTCTCTCGGTATTCGTCTCAATCATTAATCGTTTCTGGCAGGTCTTCTAAACTACATCCAGTGTCGGTTGTAGATAAGTTCTAGTTGGTCGTCCAACACTTCCACGTCCGTGTGAATTTAGTAAAAATTATTTGATTGGTTATTATAATTTTGTTTGATTTTAGTTTTGAGTCTGTAAATATCTCGCTGGAGATAATTGTCCATGAAGCCCTTTCGTCGAGAAAATGTTTTTGTATATATATATATATATATATATATATATGTACTGTGTGCGTGCACACATATACAGGTATATGCAATCATATATACATACACTTGTTCACGGAATATCTTCAAAGGTATTGGGTATATTTTTGTCCTTTGTTCAAGGCTAGTGGTAAAATAAAAAGAATGAATAAAGAAGAAAAAAATACCACCGAAAACCCTTGAAAACATTTGTATACTTATATGTATACCTGGATGCACACACCTTCCCACTGAATACATATTTATAGATACATACACAAAATTACATAGACTAGAGTTATTCACGAACAGTACACTCCAACGGGGCATTCACAGACATAAAACTTGCTATTAAGTAAAATCAAAACAACCTATCAATATAATCTTTATTATAAGAAAACAACCTGAAATTGTTGGAAACTTAGCAGAGAAATTGCCGGAAGAGGAAGCTAAATACCAATTGTGAAATTATTTCCGGGCCGATTCATTTCAATATATATATATATATATCTACATGAGAACGTTACTTTGGCCGACCAACAAGAATTTACCAACTACAGCTCTGTAAGGACACAAGATGTATTCTAAAAGACCTGCTAGGCATGATAGATGATAGGGACGAATGGCGAGTGAGAGTCAGGGAGATCAGTGTTAGCAATGCAACTTGATGATGATATATATAATCATATTGTATTATATATATATATATATAGAGAGAGAGAGAGAGATTTGTGTTTTGGTTATTTTCATTTATTTTGCTTTTTTTTAGCGTGTGATGATAAGTTTGGCTTCTTTTCTTCATGGCATATCAACCTTCTTGGGTTATTCAATGCCATCTTTGTTGAAGAATAGCAGGGAAAAATTCATACTTGGTGAGGATAATGTGTTTCGTACATTTTCTAAGAATATTCGTTCGAAAGTGAATGTGATAGCGTGACTGGAACTTGAAATCGCTTACTTTGAAGCTGCAAGTGCAGCACATTAGCCTGTGCGCCAGGAGTACTTCCCAGTGTGTGATAATAAACACTATTAAATCGAGAGTAGATTAATGTGAATGTCCTGCTAAAGAATAAGGAGAAGCAAATTGTCCGTAGGGCATAAAATACTCTGGATGCCCTGCAGAGGGGTAAGGCCCCCCAAAAAGAATTGTCATGGGTATGTCAGAGATTTCTATAATAGGATGTACCTCCAGAGTAAACAAGCGGAACCAGCTCACGTGGGTTGACAGCCTGAAGGACAAACGGATGAACACGTAAATTATATATTCACAGGTATCCACAGAGTAACAGGAAGTCTCGGAGACAAGCAGTCACACGGAGGGTCGAGGGTCATGGTCAGTCACGGAGAGCGGCGAAGTGGCCATCGGCGGCTCCCGGTTGAAACCCTCTCGTTAAGGAAGCCAAGACGAACTGGTCTGAATATGGAATCGAAACGTGGGTTAAGAAAAGGTCAATATAGTAGTCCTTCGCCAGCCTGTTTCCGCATCAGTCGTCTTTCAGTATCCCCCCTCTCTCTCTCTTAAACTTTGCCCAATTTGGAAACTTTCGAGAAATAAAGATGTAGAAAAGTGTCTTTATGCCTTTTCATTATGCCAGTACGCTGTACAACACAACGTAAATAGTTTGAAATTTCAATTATTAGTAGCACCTAGAAAATCAGGATTTTGAAATTTCGACATGATAGGCTGAAAATCACCACTTTAATTGCGCAGGAATATTTTGAATACAAATTAAATTAATTAACTAGGAATTCTTTGCTGTAGATACTTAGTAACCCAGTTCAACCTGTTGCATGTTTCATAGAGAAGAAATGGCCACCGGCAATTAACACTTATTGCTCTGAGAGATGCCATGAAGGGTATGGTATCCTATGACCTTATAGGTTATAGAAAAAAGACCCACCATCCATCCATCCATCAATCCATTGATGTTAGTCTTTGCAAACTTTTATTGTTTACTCCCGACGTACAATAGACAAGTACAGCTACATTAATTGTATTAACAGTAACAAAGTTTGTTTTTTTTTTAATACAAAGAATACATTTCTAAAAGTGATATCATTATTGTTGTTAATATATTTAATGTTTGGCAATTTCGCTATTCTCAAATTACTTAAAAAATCATTTTTTTGTTTTGTTTTTTAGTTGTTGGTTATAATGTGATTTCATAATTGAAACATGACACACCAGAAATCATCCTTTTGATGTATTTGTTTGGAGATGGCCGTGATGAATTGTCAGTGATAACCCCAGGTTCTCTATTGAAAACGTTTTTCGAAAGTTTTCCTTTTTTTTACAATGTCTTTTAATTCGTTAGCATGGTGTAATTAACTGATTAGAGGGACATGAATTAATTAGTGTTGCAACTTATTAGCCTTGTTGATTACTAGTGCGATAATGGACTTTAAGAGAGACAGAGCGTGCTAAAAGTTCTCAAAAAAAAAAAAGCCCTAAAAAGTGTCGAAAAAAATTAATAAAGGATTTATTGTTCTTTTAATAAAAAAAAATCAATTAATTAATCATTCAATCATCTTTGAAGACAGTTTTCTTTCTTTCTTTTTTTTCTATCTTTACAAGTTAATCTTCATATTTTTATCGTAACATTTTTATTTTAAAGAAAAAAAAATTAAATATTTTTCCAAGGTGTTTATGATTAATTATATTCAAAGGTAAACCCTCTTTAGCACATGACATCATGTCAATCAGAAATAAAATTAAAGACAGGAAGAATTTAAAGACACAATTTTCATTCTTTCAGTTTCTATTATATTTTAGTAATCATCGCAAGCAAAATGTCTGAGGGTGTTTTTTTTTTCTTTAAAAACAAATTTCTGACTGAAAACAAGTCAGTAATTACGCTTTGAGTAATTGATAGATTTTACAAGCAATTCATTGTAAAAAGAAAAGTGCTATTCCAACAACTAAATTTGCAGTAGCAGCAAACAAACATAAGGGAGAAAATCCTGACTGCATAGATAAGACAAGAAGACTATTACTTGCTTTTCTGCTACGGATATTTTCTGGAAGAACAAAAAGGATGCCACCTTGGAACAAGAGCCACAAATGATCTGCTATATAGAGACCAGCATATCTTCAAAGAGGCCAAAACGAGGCGGAAAAATCGTAGCCATGGCAAGAATTTACTACGAAAAGACATGTGATATGGCCTCGCAGACTTGGATTATTGAGAGTCTGGAAGTCTACTAAATATCCGACAAAATCATAAATTTCATGATGCATACCATTGAAAACTGGATGGTGGAATTGACAGCGTGAGGACAATCCCTCGTGTAGGTAAAAATCCAAAAAAGGCATCTTCCGAGGAAACTTCCCTTTCATAATTGGAATAATGCCAGTCAAAATACACGGATGGCTACATATTCATAAAATCTCAAGAAAATATTACTCTCCTTATGTACATGGATGTTATGAAGGTATGTGCAAAAAATGAAAAAAGTACTTGAGATGCTAAGACAAGCAATAAGAATATAACACACCACTTATATATAGATGGCACCACTAAAAAAATCCATATAATTTTTATAAAGTACTAACTTTCAAATGGCACGTGTCAAAATTTGAGCCCAATCGGATTATTAGTTTACAAATTTCAGATATTTCAGTGAAGCTACTATTGCATATTTTCAAGACAATGGAAAAATCTGAATTTCGTGAGTTGATAAAGTATTGGTTTCTGATGGGAAAATATTGTTCAAGCAAAGCAATAGCTTGATAAGTGTTATTCGGACTCTGCTCCGTCGGAAACAACGGTCAAGAGGTGGTACATTGACTTTAAACGTGATCGTACAAACACAAATGGTGCTGAACGCTCTGATTGCCCAAATTCGGCAGTTGTCCCGGAAAACATACAAAAAACTCTACAAACTCGTTTTAACCGATCGTAAATTGAAGTTGTGTGAAATAGCAAAGGAGCTGAAGATATAAGAAGCCAGTGTATTCGCCATTTTGCATGAACATTTGTCAATGAGAATGCTGTGTTCAAAAAGGGAACCACGTTTTCTCACATTCCATCAAAACAACAACGCGTCGACGTTTCAGAGCATTGTTTGGAACTATTTCAACTCAACAAATTGAGTTTTTGCGTAAATATGTGACAATGGATGAAACATGGATCCACCATTAGTTGTCTAAATTTCTGTGACGAAGCTTGATGACTTTTATCATTAAGAGTTTTCAGACTATTATCTTCATCTTTATTGTCATTTCCACAACGTTTCGGCCGATATGTCCTCCGACCTTCTTCAGATGTTTGTCGAACTCGGGAACCTACACGGAACTTCGAACTCCGTCCTTTATTGAATCCACAGGGGTCGCCTGTTCTGATTCCGTTAGCCAAAACCGGGTACAAGCGTTAAATATTCCTGTATTGTTACTCGCTTGCTGTCAGGATTGAACCTGCAACCTCCAGATGATTGTCTTCTTAGATGCTTAGGGAACCAACCCCTATAACTGTTACGCTATATGTCCTGCTGGATAGTTCAGAGTGAATTTTGGGGACTAATAAACTTAATGTTCTTACTTGACTAGGATTACTACAATAATGTATGACTTTTTACCTGTGCCCATATTTAGATTTTTTTTTCATCTAGTCCTTTTAATTATCGGTTCCCATATTGTATTCAACTCTATACTTGGTCTACTCAGCGGGTCATTATAGCCCACCATATGAGCTGATTCCTTAAGGCGTCGAATCCTCTAATGTTCAGCCCTATCAATTATTTCAACTTCATCCCATAAGGGCAGAGGGTTTCCCTTTTCCTTTCATATATGGTCCGCCATATCCGACTTTTCAATCTCATCTCGTACTACTGCCTTCCGATGTTCTTCTAGCCTTACTTTTACTTGGTGACCTTTCTCACTTTTGTTTATTTTACCACAGCTGTAAGGGATGGAGTAAACACAGTTCTTGATCATGTTAACTTCCATTGGTGGCTTTACCCGGAAGAGATATCTCCGGAGAGTTGAACCACTTGTAAATACTGTTCTGATATCATATGGACTTCATATCTTTTGGATCCTTTCGGCAAGTCCTTTGAAATAGGGCAGACATACTGTAGTAAGTTTTTGGATATTATCCCCTATCCTCCTATCTAGGTTTCTTGGAGCCGATGTTACGTGCTTTGGGTAGTTGTTACGATGAAGGTTGTGTTTCAGACTAATCATTTCTTCTTAATATGCATCAGTATCGCTACTAATGGTTTTTGCTCGATGTTGTAAGCAACGGACTATTCCGTTCTTTACCGTAGATGGATGATGGGAGTTGAAATTAAGGCACTGTCCGGTGAAGATGGGCTTATGGTACAACTGATTACCCGAATCCTTGCTCTGTGCGTGTTACTAATACATCGAGGAAGGGTAATTTGTTATCTTGCATTTTCTCCATAGTGAATTCCATTGATGGTCGGATTGAGTTCACGTGACCAAGTAATATCTGAACATCTTCCTGATGAGGCCAGAGAATGAATGTGTCATTTACGTATCTAAGCCACATAGATGGCTTTAGTGATGTAGATCCTAATGCCATATCTTCAACGTATTCCATGTATATGTTAGCCAACACTGGTGACAATGGCGAACCCATAGCCAGTCCTTCTTCTTGTCGGTATCTATCAGATCCCATCCCGAAGTAGGTGGTCTCCTCATAGAAAGTCAACATTTCCATTAGATTATCTATCAGAATACAAGTGCGTTCTTCCAGCAAAGGGTCTACAGCTAGTTTATCCCGTACTACAGCAAGTGTCTCATCAGTAGGTACCTTTGTAAACAGACTCTCTACATCCAAACTCACCATCTGGTTAGAATGAATGGGGGTATCACTGATTCTCTCCATAAAGTGGGCTGAGTTCTTAACATATGATGAGGACTTACCATTTAGTGGGTGGATGATCTCCACACGGAAGCAGCTCAATGGGGGACCTGCTGAGCCTCGGTTGCTGACAATGGGTCTCAATGGAATACTTTCCTTATGAATATTTGGAAGGTCATATATGTGTGGTAGCTTACTGTAATGTTGAATTAGCTGTCTGTATTTTGTTTGTACTATGAGATCTTTATTCTGACCAAAGATCTGTGTCAGCTTCCTTTCTTCAGGGTCGGGTCCTTCTTTACTTTACAATAGCCACCATTGCCAATCAAGTCCGCCAATTCGTTGGGGTATTCCACCCTATCCATTACCACAGTAGCATTCCCTTTGTCAGCTGGGAGTATTATGATACTGTTATCATCCTGTAGCGATTTGAGAACCTGTCTCTCCGTTTTTGAGATGTTTGGTTTTGGGAGCTTAGTTTTCTCAAGTGCTTATCTCACTTTCCATCTTTGTTTATTAGCTCATGCCTTGGATATTTCAAGTGACAAATTAGCGAGATTTCACACGGGAAGATATGGATATGGCCAAGAAAAAGGAAATCTAAAGAGAAAAAAAAAGAATCTGTTCTGATAGTGGAACAAAACAACGCTATAAGGAGCACCTATGCTAAAGCGAAAATAGACGCAACAGATGAGTAAGTTTAACTTATGAGGAGAAATAGATGAAACGATTAATCACATAAAAAAAGTTGTACAAAAGAAGTAATAGACTAGACACGACAGGACGGGAAGGGCATCCACTTAAAGTTGTTCAAGAAATTGATATTTGACCATATGCATCAGTGTCTTATTGTAAACAAGTGACTGCGGAAATGCCACGTGAATTGCGTGGGAAGAATTGCGTCTGTAGGGAGGAATGTGTAGATGTCCAGAAAATATGTAATGACGGAAGTTTTCAACCCCAGCAGTCAGTTAAAGACGGCAATCGTCCGAGAGTGCAGTCAGTCAGTCATTTTTGGTGCTAGCCCAGCGGGGTTGGGCGATGGCCCCCGGGTTAAGTAGCATGTCCTGTATAAATCTCCTGTGAAAGAGGCAAGACTCTGAATTTGTTTCTCTCAAGCTGCTTTAAATTCTACTATCTCTTACACGCAACAATTTGGACGTTTAGTAAATAAAAAGAGATTTTATATTTTTATATACAGGTGTTATGCCTCTTCATTGCGAGTATATAACACCAGGCCAGAAAGTAGACCTAATGATAATTAACAAAAACAAAAAAAAAAAAAGAAAGAAAGAAAAAAGATAACTTGTCTTCTGGATTTTGCCGTTTCAGTGGACAACTGAGTAAAAATCAAAGAAAACGAAAAGAGATTTCGACCTTGCCAGAGGACAGAAAAGCTACTGAACATGAAGGCTAAGTTTATACCAATTGTTGTCGGTGCACTTGCGATGTTTCCCAAGATCTTGGAGGATCAACTGGAGGAATTGGAAATTTGTGAAAGAATCGAGACCATCCAGATAAGAGCTCTACTAAGATCGGCCAGAATACTAAGAAGATTCCAGGAGATCTGAGGATATTTGCTGTCAAACAGACTCCAGTGTGAGACCATTAACTGAAGCGGTTACTTGAAGTCACTTGGAAAGATAGAATTATAATCAGAAGAGTTCTGAACATCTGAAGAGATTTGTTTTTACTCAGACTCTAGTAAAAGATCAACTGCAAACATTGGTGTGAAAAACTCGGTAATAATTACGAGGTGCCTTCAATAAGTTTCCAGACTTTTTTTGTATGGGCACTTTCATTGATAGTACACACATAAAACTGTAGTCCCCTTCGAAGTAATCTCCTCCGGCTGCAATGCACTTATTGAACTATTCCAACAACTTCTAGAAGGCCCCATGGAAGTCCTCGTGTGAGCGTGTCAATAACCTTCGTCACAGCCTCTTTCATCTCCTCAATTGTCTCATAACCACAACCTCCGAGCTTAGGAAATAAGCAAAAGTCACAGGGAGCAAGGTCTGGTCTATAGGGAGGGTAAGGAACTGTCTTGATGCCCATCTTGGTCAAATAGTCTGTGACAAGGATGGAGTTGTGGACCGGTGCATTGTCGTGGTGGAAATACCACTGACCCGATTTGAAGAGTGCTGGCCTCTTTCGACGGAATCTCTTGCTGAACTCCCTTAAAATCTCAACATAGTATTCCTTGTTGACTGTCTGTCCAGTGGGAACCTAGTGCATGTAGATCATGCCAGTGCTGTAAAAAAAGGGTGGGTGGATTTGCTCTGTCTGGCCTTCTTGGGTCTGGGAGAGCCAGCATCCTTCCTCTGGGAACACTGTCTCTTGGTCTCTGGGTCATAGCAATAGATCCAGCTTTCATCGCAGGTCACCAGAGCATCAAGAACTGCGGGATCTGAATTGATCAGCTCGACCATCTCCCTGCTGTCATGACAACGGCTTTCTTTCTGATCTCTGTGCACCTTTGGACAAACCTCGCGCAAATCTTCCACATCTTCAGTTCCTCGCGAATAATTGTATGTACAGTTCCCACGTTGACATCAAACTGTGCACTTATTGTCTCTATATACACACGACGGTCCTTATCCATGAAATTCTTTATTTGGCCAATCAACTCTGTTGTTCTGACTTCCTTACTCCTCCCACACCTCTCGTCACCCCTCACAGACTCCCTGCCTTTCTTGAATGTCTTATGCCACTCAAAAACTGATGCTCGATTCATGCAAGATGCTCCAAAAGCAGTCTGAAGCATTCCATATGTTTCTGTGGCATTTTTTCCAAGTTTAAAACAGAATTTTATTGCATATAATTCTTCTAAAGTGTCCTCATGAAATTTACCAGCTGTGACAATCAGGCTTTAGTAGGGTGTATTCCAATTCCTGCTGTAGCTGTTCATTTAAACCTGAAATCATAAAAACTGGTCAGTCATGTTATAAGATGTATAGCAATAACATAGTGTCTACAACAATTTTAAATGCCAGTACAAAAAAAAGTCTGGAAACTTATTGAAGAAACCTCGTATAATCTGGAGGACTTGGAAATAAGAGGATGAGTGGAGACCATCCAAACTACAGCATGAGTCCTGGAGAAGAGTCCTGGAAACTTGGGGAGACTTGCTGTCACTCAGACTCCAGTGACAAGCTACGAGCAAACGCTGGTATAAAAACTTTCTAATAATAATAATAATGATAATAATAGTGACCTACAGCGTGAAACCTAAAAAAAAAAACACAAAAAACAAAAACAAACTAAAAAAGTGACAAGTTCTTGGACCTCACCCGAGAATAAGAAAAGCGATTGAATACCAATTATAATTGGCTCACATGGAACGGTTCCTCAAAGACTTGGAAGAATTGGAAACTGGAGGACGAATTGAAAAGAGAACCTTCGGGTCATCTTCTTCTACGGTCAGTCAACTTATTACATATAGTAATTATGATTATAATTGAATAAATACAAAAGACGGTCATCCTCATAAATGTTCGTGACACTCATAGTGGCGTGTGTACATTCAGCTGGTCAGTTGTGGGAACTGTTTGCCTTGAATCAGTCCTTGTACCTCATTTCCATCCTAATGAAAACGAATAATACTGTGACGGCAAATTGATTAAAATCCCTAAACGGGACTTTATTTTCGCACGTGTGAAGACGGGGCAGGTTGGCACTTGATCCCCTACAGAAATAAGTCCTGTTCAGAGTTCTTTTCTCAGGCAGATAAGAACTGGCATATTACGGGAGGGAATAATTTAGGGCCAGACTGACCACCGCTGGCAAAGGGGTCCAAAATTTCACACTATCACACACCCACCAGGCCGCTAATTTCTTCTTTCCCTTAGATAATAGAAGAATACGGGCCTATAGGTCTTAGTTGTAATAATATTAATATTGCTACAGTCGGCAACTCCGGTTTCCCGTGTGATACTTTAGGAATTAATAGGACAGTTCTAAGCAAGATAATGTAAGGCGAATAGAAGCTGAAAGGAAAGCATGGAATAATAACATAGACCACATGGTAAAAATGAAAATACATGAGTTCTTTACTACGGTTATATATATATATACTTTCAAAATGTCAAAGATATATAATAGGATAGTCCATGAAATATAAATGTCTTTTCCTGGCTTTTATCCTTTTTCCAAATTGAGAGAGAGAGTGGTAACAAAATTTGGGTGTAACGGAAAAATGTCCGAAAGTTACTTATCTTATTTTTTTGACGGGGTTCCACTGGAGAATTTCTCTTCTTTCACGGGCTAATAGACTTTGTACTGTTTTTAATGCTGGCTTGAAGGATTTTGGAGTCCCTCGTGTCTCAGTCTTTTTGTCTTTAGCCCGGAGTAAAATGGCTATCGTCCGTCTGCCACGAGCGTTGCCCAAAAACTCCCTTTTTTTGTATTTACTTCCGTTGAGGGGAAGGGAACCCCACTTCCGTTTGGGGTCCCCCGCCAATCATTTGGCTTCATTTTCTCTTTCCCCTTCCGATGTCCGGCGACCCAAGGTCACTTAAGTGCGAACATCTGTGTGACCCACATTCATTTCTAACGGTCACTTTTTGACTGCTAGATAATTTTAGTTCAACGGGGGGAGAGTATCATTCCCACCTCCTCGTCTCCGTGAGCCATCACGTGACACCTCCTTCCTTAAGAGAAGAAAGGGGGAGGAATAGAAATATCATAGAAAAAAAAAAGGCAATTCAATTCACTGTTCTTTCTCCTTTTCTTTCATTTTTTTTTCTCACTTTACTTTTCTTTCATCCCCTTTCTTCTTCACGCTTTGACGAATTCTTTCCTTTTCCTTTTTTCGTCCTTCCTAATTTTCACTATAGGGGAAAACAATTTCACTTCTCTTTCTTTCTCTCTCTCTCTCCCTTTTCTTTTTCTTTAATCTCGTTTTCCTTTCTTTCTTTTTCTCTCTCGGCTTTTGGCCGTATCATATTTCAAATCTTGAGGAGGTAAGCCCTTCTTTCTTTCTTTCTTTCTTTCTTCGTCACTTTTGACGACTTTTTATAATTTTAATTGTCAAGCTTTGGGGAGAAAACTTCCTTTTCTTTTCTCTCTTTCCCCTATTCGTCACTTGTTGACGAACCACTTTCTCGTCCATCTCATATTTCAACATTGGGGACGAGAATTCCTCATTTCCTTTAGTTTCTCTCTCTCTCTCTTTCTTTCTCTCAACAACTATGAAAGAATATTCTGCTACTACATTTTCGTGGGGCGTTAGAGAAATAAACTTGGGTACTTTTTTATTAATTTTTCTAAGCCCTCTCTCTCTGAAACAGACAACTGGCCTAATTTTTCCTCGAATTTATTCGGCATTGCCGAGTTCTCAATTTTTCGAGGTTGGCCTTCTTGACGGACATATCTCTTCAATTTGTTTGTGTGACACACTTGTGTCTTCTTCTTTCCCTCGTTGGTATCAATTCTATATGTCCTCTTGTCTATTCTCTGTGATATTACGTAGGGACCTACATATTGTCCATCACAGTGTGGTCCTTTATTTGATGATAGTAGCAGGACTTCGTCGCCCTTCTTAAATTCTTCCTTCTTAGTCACTTGTGAGGGTCCTCTTATTTTCCTCTTATCCTTTCGATAAGTATTAGGGAATTTATTCCTAATATTCGTTGGACCTTCATCTTTTCTCTGACGACTGGTCCTTTTCTCTTTCCGTTTATTGAGGTGTGGAAGGTTCACTTCTTTTCTTTCCACCTTCTCACTTTGCGAGCGACTATGTCGTTTGTGCCGCCCACGTGGCTCAGCCGCCATCTTGTCACCATGCTGGGCGTTCGTTCTCGCCATCTTTCTTTCTTCATTTTTGGCGCTCATTTTCGCCAACTTCTTTCCATGTTTGGAGTTCATCCTCGCCATCTTTCTTTCTTCATTTATGGCGCTTATTTTCGCCATCTTTTTCGGGTGACACTTTTTTGTTCTTACTTCATTTCCCAGTATGAGGGAAATTCCTTTCATAGGTAGCTTGTCTACCACACCAACTTTAATTGGTCCATTTTTCCACTGGGACTTCAGTGTTATTTTACACAGCGGTATTTTTACCCTCTTTCCGCCGATACCCTCTATCATCACAGTCTCACGTGTTGCTTCTATTACCCCTTTAGGTAATTTACTTCGTAGAAGTAACGACTGAGATGCTCCGGTATCTCGTAAAATTGAGACTTCCACTGGTCCTCCACGTGGACTTCTTATCACACCTCTCTTCGTCCAAGGTCGATAAGACTGGTTCCCTCTAGGTGTTGTTACAGCTCCTTGAGGTTTTTTCGGCTGGGTCTGGTTTCTTTCAGGACCTTTTCCAAGCTGACACCTTATGGCTATGTGACCAGCCTTTCCGCACTTGTAGCAGACCACTGTTCTGCTGCTACCTTGGAAGGTCCTTCTATTTTCTTCCTTAGGTCTTAACTCAGCTTTAAACTTCACTCTGTTTCCCGTGAAGGTTTTTTCCTTCGTCTTTCGGTGTGTGAGGATGTATTCGTCTGCTAGTGCGGCCATTTCATAGGTCACGTCAGTTTTTCTTTCACTTAGGTGAACCCTGACTTCTTCTGGCACACAGTTTAAGAATTCTTCAGCTAATATTAGCTGCCGGAGTTTCTCAGCATCTCCGTCTATCCTTTTAGAGTCACACCACTTATCCAGCGCGTTCTCCTTTTCTCTCAGAAAATCCACATAAGACTGGTTTTCAGTTTTTCTCTGTGTTCTGAATTTCTGTCTATAAGCTTCTGGAACCAACTCGAAGCTTTTAAGAACCGCTGCTTTCACCAAATCATAGTCGGCGCAATTTTCTGTGGGCAGAGTTGCATATGCTCTCTGTGCTTTTCCTGTCAGCACAGTTTGGAGTAGCATCGACCAGCATTCTTTCGGCCATCCAAGATTTAGCGCGGTTCGCTCAAAATGTGCGAAGTATCCGTCCACGTTGGCTTCTTCAAATTTTGGGACTAGCCTCGCTTGCTTCGTTACTTCGAAACTGTCATGGCTTTCTTTGCGTCCTCTTATTGCCAAGTCGACTTCTCGCAGCCTTGTTTCTTGCTGAATTTTTATTTTCTCCAGTTCCATTTTATTTCTCTGTAGTTCCATTTGTGCTTGTATTTTAATTTTCTCCAGTTCAATTTCTTCTGGAGTCATTCTTATCATTTCCGTTGGTAGCTCTTCTAATACTGCTTCCTCGAAAACATTTTCGTCCACCATGTGACTTGCTATCTCTCTCACGAGTTCATGCTTTCTCATAGAATTCTGAACATTTAACTCAAGCTTCTCGCCAATTTTTATTATCTCGCTTTTTCTCAGCCTCTCCAACTTTTCCATGGAGGGTTCTTTTAAAAAGTTCTCTATTTTGTCCATTTTTTTAAGAATTTTTCCAAACAGTTATATCAACAAGTAATTTGACTGTTTCAACAATATTCCTTTTTTCCTTTCACGGTCTCCCAGGGTAGATTTAGACGGCAGGAATTGTCACACGACTACTAGCAATAAATATTATTTATAATATTAAATCCCGGACGTGAGCCCCCATTTTTAGGTCTGCATGAGGTCGGGAATTAAAGATTAAAATATCCCCGGACGAGACACCATTTTAGGTCTGCTGACGCGAAATTGATTAAAATCCCTAAACGGGACTTTATTTTCGCACGTGTGAAGACGGGGCAGGTTGGCACTTGATCCCCTACAGAAATAAGTCCTGTTCAGAGTTCTTTTCTCAGGCAGATAAGAACTGGCATATTACGGGAGGGAATAATTTAGGGCCAGACTGACCACCGCTGGCAAAGGGGTCCAAAATTTCACACTATCACACACCCACCAGGCCGCTAATTTCTTCTTTCCCTTAGATAATAGAAGAATACGGGCCTATAGGTCTTAGTTGTAATAATATTAATATTGCTACAGTCGGCAACTCCGGTTTCCCGTGTGATACTTTGGGAATTAATAGGACAGTTCTAAGCAAGATAATGTAAGGCGAATAGAAGCTGAAAGGAAAGCATGGAATAATAACATAGACCACATGGTAAAAATGAAAATACATAAGTTCTTTACTACGGTTATATATATATATACTTTCAAAATGTCAAAGATATATAATAGGATAGTCCATGAAATATAAATGTCTTTTCCTGGCTTTTATCCTTTTTCCAAATTGAGAGAGAGAGTGGTAACAAAATTTGGGTGTAACGGAAAAATGTCCGAAAGTTACTTATCTTATTTTTTTGACGGGGTTCCACTGGAGAATTTCTCTTCTTTCACGGGCTAATAGACTTTGTACTGTTTTTAATGCTGGCTTGAAGGATTTTGGAGTCCCTCGTGTCTCAGTCTTTTTGTCTTTAGCCCGGAGTAAAATGGCTATCGTCCGTCTGCCACGAGCGTTGCCCAAAAACTCCCTTTTTTTGTATTTACTTCCGTTGAGGGGAAGGGAACCCCACTTCCGTTTGGGGTCCCCCGCCAATCATTTGGCTTCATTTTCTCTTTCCCCTTCCGATGTCCGGCGACCCAAGGTCACTTAAGTGCGAACATCTGTGTGACCCACATTCATTTCTAACGGTCACTTTTTGACTGCTAGATAATTTTAGTTCAACGGGGGGAGAGTATCATTCCCACCTCCTCGTCTCCGTGAGCAATCACGTGACAATACTTAAACAGATCTATCTAATACATAGATGGGATCCTAGCTGATACTACCACTTCTGGTCAGAGAGTACCTGGCAGTAATGGCAATAAAGACGTGCTCGAGACTCCCAGATCTCCAGAACAGGGGCCTCGGTGTATTTTAATACCCGTTGAAATCACTGGTTAACAGTGGTGGCTCGTAGCACTGGAACTGTTAAGACAATTCCGCGTACTGGAATTTAGTTTTCTTTGAATGAGAAGTTGACCATTGACATTGAATTTGAGGATTATGGATTATAGTATGAAATATATCTTACAAATATAGATATATTGTTTCAGTACACGAGAATCGTTCAAAAACTTTTAAGCCTCCTCCAGATTTTGTTGTCTTACACATTTCCCTTTCGTACGGACTTCATTGGCATGGAAATTAAGACAGTAATCTGAATTAGACTTTCCAATAGTACTCTGTAGATACAGTAACCTAAAATCCAGTATATATATATATATAGTCATCCACAGACAGATCTGTTGCGTTCCATCAGAACTCATCAATGTGGCTAGACAGTAGCTTCCCGTAGCTGGGATCGAAACCCGGTTGACTCAAATATCAACCCAAGGTTCTAACCAATCAGCCACGAGGAGATATTAGCTGCGAAGTAAATTTTAAACGGTTATGAATCACAATTACTATTGTTTACATACATCCGTATGTACCAATATATATATATATATATATATATATTGGTACATACAAATTTAAACAGACATATATATATATATATATATATATATATATACTAACAGATATATGCAATATATATGAAAAAATTAACTTGAACCGGAAGGGCGCTTACATCCGAAATTTGTCAAGCGAAAACATCAGTAGTCATTTAAAAACAATGTAAATAGATTAGATTGATTAAGAGAGGGGTGAAAGTGAGAATGATAGCAAAACCAAGGGAGAGGGGGAAAAATTAAAAAAAACTCTTAGTTAAATAGCAATTATCTCCAAGTAAATTTAAGGAGTGCTTAGGGTTTTGTTTACACAGAGTTGGCCTATAAAATAGGATGTAAAGGCCCTCTAGGACAACTAAATAATTTGTCCTAGCTCTATGCAAGACATCAAAGCACTCATCGTCATAATTAACCGCACAACTGGAGGTGCCCGTGGTGTAATGGTTATAGTCGCAGGAAATGGACACGGCGACATGAGTTCAAATCATGGACGAGACTGATTGCATTTTACATTGCACTAATACCCTTGGGAAAGGTATGAATCCAATTATTCTCCCTCTAGCTATGGGCAAATAGTAGGACAGACTGGGTTCTTCAACCTTGATGAGGCAACTAGTCTAGGAGAAGGAATACTCAGAATTCAAAACCTATTAAAATCTGCTTAAAAATTGACATTGTGTCATATCCTGCCTGAGTGAAGGGGTTGGTAAATATGATAATTAACCGCACAACTAATATATATATATATATATATATATATTTTTTATTGAATTACCATGACTAGAAAATTCGGCAAACACCTACAAACGGAACGCTGAACAGCTGTTTTGACCTTATTAGGTTCCATCAGCAGTGCATACCGTGATCTCCTCCACCGGAGATCGAACTAACAGACACAGAATGCAGAAGTCGAAACTCTACCACTGGGCCACAGGTACATATGACACATAAACGATGCCAAATCAACTAGCCATGGTGAAAATGCGCGACCACTTAACCTAATGTGTCTTGAAGGTACGTATTCCCTACAGAGGACACGGTCACCTCCGGGGCTACGTCTTCCCAAGTCGGTACCATGAATCCACATAATGTTAACCTCATGGGCTGAAAATAAAATAAAATTTTTATATTTGAATAGAGGAATTGATGTTATATTTTTATTGAATTACTATGACTAGAAAATTCAGCAAACACCTACATGGGACATACGGAACACTGAACAGCTGTTCAGTGTTCCGTATGTCGCATGTAGGTGTTTAAATATTGGTGTTATTCAACATATACAAGCCAACGTTTGGAAGTTAGAGTAAGACAGCATGCACACATAAGTATTCTAAACAGTGATCAATTAACATCCGGGCACTCACAGGCTCTTGACTTGGCTATCAGTGAACATCTTATAACTGTAAATAGTTGCAGATGACTGGTTTTCTGTTCTGTATAGAGGTAAAATCCATTTTAACATCTTAGAGGCGATCTACATCTTTTTAGATCGCCCCTCTCTCGGCACAGAGATCCAGTCATAACTTATATATTTTGGGAGATATTTTAAGCATTGGCGTCACATAAAGTTCCCCATTTTTTTGTCACAATTTCTGTCATAATTTTCCCAATTCAAATTACCCATTTTTAAACGTTTCTCCGGTGGGATTGTTTGATGGGTACCGGACGAAAGGGCCCTAACATCCTTTTATTTTTTAAATAATTTGTTCTCCCTTATACAGATGATTCCCTTATTAGTTATCTGGGATAAATTTTCTTGTACCAAAAGCTTGACTATATATATATATATATATATATATATGTGGATTACTAAAGAGATATTTACTCCCCTACCCCAGTAAGGTTGTGTTCTCTGGCGAAGAAGTAATCGGGTTGCCATTAGCGTTTATGGCAAGCCTCTTCGTATATGAATTGAGGTCTCGTTATCCGTTGAACGGATGTATGTAAACAATAGTAATTGTAATTCATAACCGTTTACTTCGCAGCTAATGGCTCTTCGTGGCTGAATGGTTCGGGGCTTGTCTTGCGTTTGAATCAACCGGGTTTCGATCCCAGCTCCGGGAAGCTAATGTCTAGCCACACTGATGAGTTCTGATAGAAAGAAACAGATCTGTTTCTGGATGACTATATATATATATATATATATACACGATATATACACACACAGGATTCGTAAAAAAGTTCTAAGCTTCACCTAGATATTAGATTTGTCGTACATCCCTCACCTTTGTATCGGCCTCACCAGCAGGGAAACTAAAATAGAAAAATGAATTATATTTCTAGTTTTAAAAAAAGTAATCGTATCTTGCCTCAACAAAAATGTTCAGCTATAGCTCTGATTTCTTGGTGAAGCTTTAAACTTTTTGAACGATCCTCGTATATCTTGAGAAAAAGGGAGGTACTACAGTTCCACAGCGTCTATAGGTATCACTTCTTGGTTATTTATTAATTTACCTAGTTTTTTATTGCACAGATGTGGCACAAGGTTGTTTCTATGTTATTTAGAATGATTCTTTGCCTTCGTTTAGTTTTATAGCATATCACGCCTTGTGTGTTATTTGATGCCATATCCCGTTGACGCACAAACGCTCACACATGTATATATATGATTTGTAAGCAAATAGTCTTTTTTTCTATTTCTAAACAAGCCAGAGCTCATTTATTTCCGTACAGTTTAATGTTGTTTGGTTGGCTGGTTTTGTTTTACGTATCAATCCTTTCCGGGTAATTTAACGCCGAATTAAATTTCAGAACAATTCGGTTTAAAATAAGTATAGTTTTTGGTTTATAAACAGTTAGATGTCAAAACAGTTCTATTTCAAACAATTCAGTTTAGGATAAGAAAGCAGTTTAGTCCTATTTAACTGATAGATAGAACCCTATCAGGTGCTACCGCTCCGGACCAGAGTCGATCTGGGAGCGATGGAAATGAAGGAGTATTGCATATTCCCCGAAGCTACAGCATTACTGGAGCTTCACCATCAAATAGTTTAGTGATATATTCAGGACACTCGTTGGGAGAGTCTTACCCCTCAGCAGAGATGCAGTCAGTACTGGCTGAATGGGCCACGCACAGTGTAATATTTTCTAGCATTGCAATTTGGTTTGATTTCAAGTATAGTTCAACTTGACCCATAGAGGGGATCCTAATCGGCACTACGACTCAGGATTAGGGTGGGTGTGCGTGTAATTATGTTCTATAGTCGTAATAAAAATACAAGCGGAAACATAATCAAACATAATTCACGAAATTCAATGAACGAACGAACACACTTCTTTATAAAAATATATATCTCTCACACTTTATTCGCGAAAGGGTTGATATTTCTGTGGTGTGTGAGAGATGGGTGGAGAGACATATACTCAGAGAGAGGACTTCTTCTTTTCAATATCTTCTTCTGGGGGCCAGGGGGTGCCAACGCTTGCACCCCCTTGCAAGCTCATTAGAGACACCTCTGATCGACTACCATTCTCTGCACTCTGTCCAAATCTGACCGCGTGGTTCTCATCATGTGGCCTTCCTTCCAGTTACACACCTGTTGTACCCGAGTGCCCTGATCGCGCTGCTGTTTACTAATGAAAATGTGACAGCTTGCCAAAGCACACGGGGTCACGAGGAATGAACCGAAAATCTATGGCATATATTATATAAGATTAACTATAAAAGAGTACTCCATATTTCCCAAAGCTCCGGGACAAGAGTCTCACCATCAAATGCAGTTTAGTGTCAAACTCACAATAGTGCAGAACTGTAATAGGCGTATTCTACAGCTCCAGCCAATCGGTGGGTGATTCTCTGAGAATTGCAAAAACAATCGTAAAGTTATTTCTAAAACAAACTTGAACTCTACAGAGATTTGTTGTCCCTTGACTGACAGTAAAAACAACCAGAAATTTCTGTCATTTACTAAAATTAGTTTAGCACATGACTAGAAATATGTGACGCTTAATAAGGTTCGAACTCACAAACAATGGACGGTGTCACTAAACATTAGATCCCGTTAAACGCTTAACAACCAGACATTGTTGGTGTGAAAATGAATGAACTAATGAAAACGATGTAAATAGAATAATGTAAAAAGGATGTATAGAATTTTTTTCTTAAGTTGAGTTTCCACTAACAGTAAGAGGATGTGGGTTTTTATTTATTTATATTTTATTTTTTATTATCAGAATCATTTGTGGTTTCGGTCAATCCTCGCTGCAAACCGAATGAAGACAATGAAAACGACAATTGGACTATTCGATTAGTTGTTTGACTGTCATGCTATAATTAAAACCCCCTTTTGTCAATGCGTGCCGGCGTTCTTCTTAGAATTTAAACAAAGAGAAAGAAGAGAGAGAAAGTGGCTCATAATTACAGCTTTGATGTACTTTTATAATAGAAGAATTTGTCGTTTCGGGTTCGTGCCTGGTGAGTTCTACAAATCATTTTTTTAACTATTTATTTTTATTGCTCCAACTGTGACTGACCGCAGCTAAAAACGTTGATTTTTATTTTAGGTGCTTTCGATGTATCTTTACACAAACACGTTAATAGTGTGTGTATATATATATATATATATTGTCAACCACAGACAGACTGTTTCGTTGAATCACAACTCTTCAGTGTGGCTACACACCTAAGACGCTTGAAGCTGGGATCGAAACCCGCCTGACTTTACGTTAGACCTAGTATCATACCGCTCTGCCAACAAACGACCAACATCAGCTGTGGGAGTTATAAGGTATTAAGTAGCAGCTTTCGTTTGGTTACATTTATACCTTACCGGATACCAGAGTGCTCAATTCGTTCGAATAGCTTTATTAGCAGCATTTCTTCATTGATTCATATTTGATAGAACATTATAGACATTTTTGGTCTACATATTTTTTTTAATCCTTTCGAGTTGCCATATCGATCTTATCATATTCGGCGGGAATTGGTTGATAAACCTTCCATAATTAGTCATAACCCAAGTACATTCTGCCTAACCTTGGGCCATCATCAGAGGAGGATGTATTACAAAAATGATGTAGACAAAATATGTAGAAAAAAATGTCTATAATATTCAAAAAAGGAAAAGCATATAATCCAAATAGGTGAATTTATTCTGATGTAAAGTCGACGTTAAACGTTCCGGTTTCAGTAACCATCATCAGGACTTGGATATCAGAATAGTTCACATAGCAATGGATGCTTTCTGAGATGACAGGAGCAAATGAGAAATATACAACGAAAAGATACAAACGTGCACATAGCGTTCATATTTAAAAAAAGTTTTAAGAACGTGTCTGGCACGTGGAAATATATTTGAAAATGTTGGATTTCCTTCAGAAATGAGACAAATCCTCCCGTTTTTTAAGAAATACGCAAAGTCAAGTAAGTTTTCATATATACAGATCGTTTTGAAGTCATCCATGTTAGATGTCGAGTAAGAATGTATTTGGTATTTGTTTTTCCGAAAGGACAGTATGAAAGTAAATACGGATCATAATAAATTCACCTATTTGGATAATATTTTTCTGCTTTTTTTCTTACAGTCGGATTTTGATCCATATCTACTTTCATATATATATATATATATATATATATATATATAAATGAAAAGTTTTTAAAAAATTGCTTTACAAATTGAAAATGAAAAAAAAAGGCTCAATACAGGTCAGTTGAGCTGGATAACCACTACCAAAAATTAGTATTTCCTTACTCCTCTGTGGCTGACTCATAACAATAATTTCCGTGTACTCTCCACCGCCACGGAATACAACAGAGAGGTGAGTGAACACTAATTCATTTTATTATATATATTATATATTTTATTATATATATTATATATATTATATATTATACATTTTATTATATATATTATATATATTATATATTATACATTTTATTATATATATTATATATATTATATATTATACATTTTATTATATATATTATATATTTTATTATATTTATATATATATAAAGAGAGAGAGTGAGAGAGAGAGAGAGAGAGGTACACAAACAAAGTACGAATGAGAAAGCGAAAACTTTAACACTATTTATGGTCTATTTCAAATATTACTAAAGAAGGCGACTGTTAAACAAATAATACATGTATATATATTTGTGCTTTAAATGTTATATAACATTTAACAGGGTTTTTCGGTTCATTCCTAGTGACCCCGTGTATTTTAACAAGCTGCCTCGTTGTCATTTGTAAACAGGACAGCACGTCAGGGCATTCGGGTCTAACAGGTGTGTAACCGGAAGGAGGCCACATGATGAGAACTACGCGGTCAGTTTTAGACAGGGTGCAGAGAATCGGGAGTCGGGCGAGGGACACGCAGCCGATCAGACGATCAGAGGCGTGTCGGCTTGCAAGGGGTGCAAGCTTTGGCAAGAAGGTATGGGATAAGAAGAAGTCCCCTCTCTGAGTATATGTCTCTCCATCTATCACTCAACTAACAACAAACTGTGGGCCCCTTCGAGAATAAAATGAGAGATATATTTTAATAAACAAGTGTATTTCGATCTTTGATAATGTTCCTCGTTGTTCATAAAGTCACAACCGGCTATACAACACAAATAAAGCTCCCTCGTCATGAAGCTGTTATATAACATATGACATGGATTTTCGGTTCGTTCCAAGTGACCCCGTGTGTCACGTTTTGATTAGTAACCAGGAAGATGACGGCGCATCGAGACACTCAGGTCAAACAAGTGTGTAACTGGAAGGGGATCACGTGATGAGAACCATGCGGTCAGATTTGGACAGAGTGCAGAGAATCGCAGTCGAGTGAGGGACACGCAGCCGATCAGAGGCGTCTCTGACGAGCTTGCAAGGGGGTGCAAGCGTTGGCACCCCTTGGCTCCTGGAGAAGAATATGAGAAGAAGAACTCCTCTTTCTGAGTATATATGTCTCTCCATCCATCTCTCACACACCACAGAAACATCAACCCTTTCGAGAATAAATTGTGAGAGATATATTTTTATAAAGAAGTGTGTTCGTTCATTGAAGTTCGTAAATTATGTTTGATTATGTTTCCGCTTATATTTGTATTTGTATTACGGCTATACAATAGAAGCCAGGTAACTTGATTGCAGTTTCACTCGACTGATAGGTCTATTGCAGTCTGAATCCCGTATAGATTGGCTAAGTGTGATGTGAATCTAAGCAAGTCATTAGCTAAATCTCCCAGCACGAAGTTTGGTGACCTTAATGAACATGGGCTCACTAACTGCAATATGAGTTCATGCTATGCAATGCTAAGTCTGCTGGCACGAGGCCAGGAGACCCATCTGGTCCAAATGAAACCATTATGAAGTCTTCTAGTGTGAAGCCAGTTGACTTGGAGGTATCGGATTAACCAGAGTCGAAGGTTCAGTGCAATCCAGCTTATCGTTGCTAAGTCTCCCAGCACAAAACTAGGTGACTTTGCTGAGCATAGATTCACTAATTCGAATCCATGCAAGTCATTGTTGCTAATCACAAAATTACTAAATGCAATGTGAAATTATGCCAGCAGTAATTGGACAGACAACGGCTACAGCTTATTTCATGATAGAGAGCATATTCCTATATTGTCGATAAGCTGTCAATAGCCGTTAATGTTTTAGCTACGTGCATGAAGACATCACTTCCAGTAGATTAGATATTGCTACCGAAGTATATGAACTGATAATTTCAGAGACTTACCATGTAATGAGATGGCTCCAGTTTGATGAAAACCCATATATATTTTCTTTGAGATCACCAAGAGACATCTATCTATATCTATCTCAGTCGGTTCCCATTCGTCAATATAACTACCACTCTCAATATGTTCATATCTATCTAAGTTGGAGAAAAAATGAAATGAATCAGACAAACATGTTGAAAAATAAACGGGAAAGATATTTGCTGTGGATGAAAATTTATTTTCTTCGCCGACACGTGTTTTGATTTAGATTTTTTGCCTGCATATAAGATTTTTTTCTATTTAAAATTATTTTAGATATATAAATAAAATAATTATTATAGAAAACATGTTTTATATGCAAGCTAAAAAGTCGTTTTCAGGGCTTGCATATTTTCTATTATTATTTATTTACTCAGAGTTTTTCATATCAGCGTTAGCTGATGGTCTTTTACAGGAGATTGAATGACAGCAAGTCTCCTCAAGTCTCCAGGACTCTTCTCAGTATTCTTGCCGTTTTCAATAATGCAACTTCTAAATCTTCCAGGCCCTTTAATAATCCTTTAGCTACCGTGCCAAAAGCACCAGTCACAATTGGTATAATTGTCACCTTCATGTTCCACATTTTTTTCAATTCTCTAGCAAGATCGAGGAGCTTATTCTTCTTTTCACATTCTTTCAGTTTTATTTTGTGGTCAGCCGGGACAGCAAAGTCGACAATTTTGCAAGTTCTTTTTTTTTTGTTGAATATTATTAAGTCTGGTCTTCTGGCCGAGATTAGGTGATCCGTGTGTATGTCAAGTCCCATAGGAGTTTATGTGTGTTATTTTCTGGGACAGGTGCTGGTTGTGCATATACCATTTGTTAGTGTGATCAAATTTAAATTTCTTGCACCTTTCCCAGTGGATCACCTTGCCGACCAAGTTGTGTCTCGCCTTATACTCCGTCTGTGCTAATTTGCTGCAATCGCTTTTTATGTGATTGATCGTTTCGTCTCTGTTACCGCATAGTCTACATTTGCTATTTTGTTGAGTCTTATCTATTCTCGCTTTGATATGATTAGTTCATTATTATTATTTTATCTTTATATTTAAGACAATTTTGAATTTAAAAAAAGCTGTATGCAGGCATAATATTTAAGTCGAAACACGTGTTGGCAAAGAAAATAAATTTTCATCCATACTAAATATATTCTTTCGTCCATTTATTTTTCAACATATCTATCAATCTATCTATCTTGATACATACACATGTCTCTGAAGGCATTCATTCTCAATAATAATCATCATCATTATGTCAAGCTGCTAGTGTTGTATATTGACCTTCGACCCGGCCAGACATACCATTCTAAAGACGCAGAAGTTGCATATTCCATTGGCGTGGGTGAGCTTGGCTGACAATATGGGACAGGGTTAAAATCCCACGGTACAGTCATAGACTGATGCACCGGAAGAGAGTGACCTGTGAACTACATGACAGTTATTTCCGCTTGGTGACGATCAAACATGCCATTCCAAAGATTGAGTGGGCGATTGAACTATTATATAACTGAGTGCACAGGAAATTAAATCAGTTTGGAGATCGGAGAGTTTGAAGACAAGATGTGGTAGAGAAAGCCAGCACTCAGCAGAAAGCTGGGCCCCTGGGACTCCGGTTGAGCAACCTTGGAGAACGGGAAAGAAACACTGTGGGCTATAAGAGTGGGGAGGTTAGTATGTTGCAGTTTTGTTCGGTCTCCAACTCCCTCTCACACACAAACCTTTCAAATAAAGTGAGAGATACATTTTTCTAAGAACTGTGTCGCTCGTCGTTATCATTGCGTCTTTATTGTGTTGAGTACACAACACTAGGACGGATCTCCCTGACACTCTTTCGCCACCCTCCTCAATCGTCCATCGTTCCCGGGAGCTTTTCCAGACTACATCCTGTAGCGACACAGAGCTGTTGTATATAGGTTCTAACTGGTCGTCCTACCCTTGCTTGTCTTTGTGAGGGGGTCCACTGGACTATATCGCTTACTTCTCCAGCAGCATCCCGCATGTCTGGTTCGTCTAACTTGGATAGTTTTTGTGATGGGTGGTAGGTAGCCGTACAGCTGCTGCTTTGTGGGTTGTTGCCTCCAGGACTTGTTCAATATAGCTCGCAGCATTCTTGTGTAGTTGCCGTCAAGCTTTTCCTCTATGCGTTTAGCTAGCGTCCATGTGTTGCACCCAAATAACAGTATCGACAGAACCACTGCTAGGTAAAAACTGCGTTTCATTTTATCGGTCAGGTCTGACTTCCATATGACCTATAATCTATCGATAGCTGCCCATGCCTTTGCTAATCGCGTGTTGATGTCTGTTTTGGTTGATGAGACGCTGCTTCCGAGGTAGGTGAACGTGTCCATCAGTTTCAAAGGACCATCCTTTAGTGTGAAGGTGTCGCCGCTGGAAATCAAAAAGGTGGCATTCTTAATTGTTATGGGACCGTTACCTACCCGTTAAATTCTATATCAATCGAGAGTCAAGTACTCTCAAAAATATTGGATACTCTACCGATATTCGACTGACAAGTAAGCCTAGCTTACGCCAGCACTTTTTTTCTCTAAATTGTTACTTCAATATATCTTTAAACTTATTCTGTGTTCTGAGTTGTCTTTTCGTGGTCCCAACCTGGGTCCACACCATTAATAATAGTACAAGGCAATTTCTCTAAGTCTAAGTATAGAGATTTTATCGAAGAGAAGCCACGTAAAGGATATATGCAAATAACTGGTAAGAAAAGGTAAACTTAGCTGAAAGCACAAAGAAACTGGAATGGTCTGGTGTCGAGGTAAATAAAAAAAATAAAAATAAATGAATCGTATATGATGGAATTGAATCGAAAAAGAAAATCTGAAAAAGACGAAAAATAAAGTGTCAAAAAAAAGAAAGCAAAAGTAAAGAAAACGTTAATTTAAATTCACAAAAAAAAAAAAAGAAAAAAGTAAAAAAAAAAACAAGAATGATGCAGAGAAGCTAAAAAAAAAAAAAAAAAAACTAAAAAAATAATCTGCTTTTTCATTCTGCTTATATCTCTGTCTGTCTGTCTGTCTCTATCTATCTATCTATTTGGCAAGATTCTATCTAACTAACTATCTATCTATCTGATCTTTTATTCTACTAATATGTATGTATGTATGTATGTATCAAAAGAAATTTGTTCAGAACTATCCACCTAGATGTATATCTATCTATCTATCTGATCTTTTATTCTGGTAATATGTATGTATGTATGTATGTATCACAGCTTATTATTGGAAAACTTGAATAAAAGGAAAGAAAAGATAAAAAAAAGGAATGAACCTGATATAAAGGAATTGGAAAGAGAAAAAAAACTTTGGAAAAAGAAGAGAGAGAAAGAGAGAGAGAAAGAGAGTAAAAAGAAAAAAAGCATAAAAAGGGCAGAAAAGAATGAAAAAAAACTAAAAAAAAAAAAAACCAACTAGAAAAAAAAGTAAAAAAAAACTGACGCTCCCCCTAAACAAACATACAAAAAGACAAACTAATAAAAATAAAAATAAAAATAAAACAAAACTGAAGTACGTAAATATGAAAAAAAAGGAAATATATATATATATATATATATATATATATATATATATATCGTCTTCCATAGACAGTATCTTTCATTGTATCACAACTCTTCAGTATATATATATATATATATATATATATATATATATATATATATATATATGTGTGTGTGTGTGTGTGTGTGCAAAGGAATGATAATTCTGTTTTCAATTTGTCTTTTCTCTGAAGGTTATCACTTGTGGCCATCCGGTATAATAAACTCCATTATATGCTGTTAGCATTTGCGCAACTTATGCAGGGCCCTTTGGGTCATGAAGTGCTGTATTCATCTTTTTTTTGTGAAGAGCGCGACAGGAATGAGCTTTGGATTCATGGTTGACTCAACTTTTGCTGTTTTCATTAAGCAAAACCTCCAATGCCGACCATAGAGACTCGAGTATCTGGTGTGATAAATATTTATATGACTATACGTGAGCAGATACACGAAGGATAGTTGATTCGAGGGACATGTGTTGATATCGGGTTGTTTAGACGAATGGATTTCAGTCTATTTATTTACTAACACACATACATACACATATACACACACACACACACACACATACATATATATATATATACACATATATATAAAGAGAAAGAGAACAGTTTTTGTGAAAAAGATGTGTGTGTTTGTATATAAAAGAGAAAGAGAGAGAGAGAGGGAGCTTTTTTGCAAGAAAGTGTGTGTTTGAGAGTGAGAGAGAGAAAGAGAGAGAGAGAGAGGGAGCTTTTTTGCACGAAAGTGTGTGTTTGAGAGAGAGAGAGGGAGAGAGAGAGAGAGAGAGAGAGAGTTTGCGTGTGTTTGTGTGTTTAAGAGATAGAGTTTTTGTTGGAGAAAGTGTTTGTGTGTGCGTAAGAGAGAAAGAGAGAGAGAGAGAGAGAGAGAGAGAGAGAGAGAGACAGAGAGAGAGACAGAGAGAAGAAGAAGAAGAAGAAGAAGAATGTCATATCCATTTTATACATATAAACGGTTTTATTTCAAACAATTCAGTTTAGCGTACGTACTTAGTTTAGTTCTGTTTAATCCATAGATAGGATTCTGCCAGGTTCTACCACTCCTGGACAGAGTAGACCTGGAAGTGATGGCAATGAAGGGGTACTCCGCATTCCCCAAAGCTCCAGCATTATTGCAACCTCATCATCAGGTTGTTTAGTGTCATATCCAAGACACTCGTTGGGGCGAGGATCTTACGCCTCTGCAGTGAAGCAGTCGTTATATTCTACTGCGCCAACCGACCGGGTCCAAGAGAAGAAGAATGGAAGGAGAGATTGAAAATTGTTACATTAAATTTACCAGGATCCTATTTACCCAATCCCTCCGCTCGGGCAGGATATGACACAAGGTCAATTTTTTAAGCGGAGTTTAGCAGGTTTGAATTCAGAGTTTTCCTTCTCCTAGACTAGTTGCCTCACCAAGGCTGAAGAACCTAGTCTGCCCTACTATTTACCCATAGCTGGAGGAAGAATAATTGGATTCATACCTTTCCCAAGGGTATTAGTGCTATGTGAAATGCAATCAGTCTTGTCCAGGAATTGAACTCGTATCGCCGTGTCTATATCCTATATTACATTTACCAGGATAAAATTAAATTATGTATCACGTTCCTCAGTAAATCTAATAAAATATATTTCATATTAAAAAAAAAGGGCAAGAAGCAGATGGCATTTCCGCAGACACTATTGCAGACGCAGACTACGCTGGTGATCTGTTGTATAGCCTGGGACAGGCAGGAAGAGGCGTTGGTCTCAACGGGATTCAGATGAAACAGATTTCATTTGATTTTATCTGGATGCTACCCTCTCATCATTAAATTGTAAATCTGCAGAATTGCTTTATTGTTACTCGCCTGCAGTCAGGATTGAACCTGCAACCTTCAGATGATTGTCTCCTTGAAAGCTTAGGGTATCAGTGCCTATAACCGTTACGCGATGTGCCCAGCTAGAGTAACAATAATGTCATTCTAAGAACTTATACCCGGTTATGGTTAACGGAATCAGAACAGGCGACCGCCGTGGATTCAATAAAGGACATGGTTCGAAGTTCCATGTAGGTTCCCGAGTTCGACAAACTCCTGAAGAAGGCCGGAGGATATATTGGCCAAAACGCTGTGGAAATAGAATAAAGATGAAGACAGTAGTCCGAAAACCCTTAATGATGAAGAATTTAATATAAAAGAGAGTTGATGTTATAACAGTTCGGTTTCGGTAAATACGTTTTTAAAAAACATCTATCGGTGATCTAACGAAGCTCGATAACATCTTTTCTAAGTCCTTGGTGATGGTTTATTAAAACCGAATCGTTTCGACTTTCTTTCATATTATATTTTTTAATTTGGATTACTGTTTTTCAATTTTCTCGACATTGTCGGATTCTTTACCATTATTTACTTCCATATATATATGTGTAGTTGGGCAGCAGTTTTTCATTTAGGTATGTTTGATTAAATAATAAAGACACATTTTGTCGATATAATTTTATTAAGATCCTTTCAAGTTTCCTGATAAGAGTCTCGGTTTCAGGTTGATATTGGTGGATGAATTTACCAAAATTGTCCCGTGTACTTTCGGACTTTTTATAGGCCATCATCAGAGATTATTTGCATGTGTAAAGAGTGTTTTTAAAAGAGTTGAAAACTCTTTACACATGCAAAAAAAAAAAAAAAAACTGATACTGAGTAGAACTAAGAGTAATTGCAATGAAGGGATATGCATTCTCGAAAGCTCCAGGACTAGAGACTCAACATCCAATGTTGTTTAGTGTCATATCCTGAACACTCATTGGGGGAGGGCCCTTCCTCTCTGCAGAGATGCAGTTGGCGTATTCTGCAGTCCTAGCCGACTGGACTGTAGGAATTAGAAGAAAAGCAAATGTTTTTTTAAAGTATTATATAAATTCAAAAGAGAATAAAATGAAAAAAAAAAAGGTGAAAAATCCATTGCTTTAATAAAGATTCATAACAACAGACGTATTTGTCGTTGTCTTTATTGTCTGACCTTAAATATGGGCGAGAAAAGTAGAAGATGCAACATTTCAGATTTTGTCAGCATCCAAAAGACATGCACGCACGTAACTAATAAAAAGAAAACAAAACTTCATATTTAAAAAACAAAGATTAGAAGATTTGATTGTGCAGAAAATGGATTAAAACCAAGATTAAAAAAAGAAAAGACAAAAACAAAAACTGCTGATGAGAATTATTGAACAACCTCCCCCCAAAAACACGAAAAGAAAAAAAAATCGAACAATAAAAAACGTTGTCACTATCTGCGAATGGGTTGTAAAGTATTAATGTTAGCGAGGGGTCAAGTATGGCTTGTTTGAGGAAGAACGCTCTTCAGACGACAACATATCATTTTCTGAATGAGCATTATTTCATGAGTGAAACCAGTCATTCATATCATAAGTCTGCGTGTTCCTTCGTCCACATATCCTTCCCGCAGCCAAGTGGGATATTCTTCCACTCCCCCTAAATCGATGCAGTTGGCGTATTCTGCAGTCCTAGCCGACTGGACTGCAGGAAAAAAAAAAGCAAATGTTTTTTTCAAAGTATTATATAAATTCAAAAAAGAATTGTCACCTTAGAATGATAGCGAGGGGTCAACTATGGCTTGTTTGAGGAAGAACGCTCTTCAGACAAATACATATAATTTTGTCAATGTGCATTATTTCATGAGTGAAACCAGTCGTTTATATTATAAGTCTGCGTGTTCCTGCATCAATATATCTTCTCTGCAGCCAAGTGGGATATTTTTCCACTCCCCCTAAATCGATTGAGAAATTTTTCTCTGTATAAATATTGTTTCTTCTGATCAAATAATGTGTTCAACTCTGATGGAATTTCTCAGTACTAATTTCATCTATTCTCACTCGGTAACATAGTAGCCGTAAATTATTGTATATTGATTAGTTGTAGATCCAGTGAGTTCTGTTCTGATAAGCTCCAGTGACGTGATGTTAGAGTCTGAAAAAGAGAAAGAGCTCCGAAGATTCCTCGGTACTAGCAATACCGTTATCTACAAAATAGAATAAGCAATATATTGATCTTGTAGCTTTGGTAAAATCAAATATTAATAAATGATATGTGTATTAAGCACAATATATCGATGGTCTAAGTCGATTTTTGTATTATTCATAGCAAAGGCAACAATCGGCTTCATATGTAATAAAATTGCAAATCATCCTATCTTACTTAAACTCCTCTTGACTTTTTATTCGCTTCCTAGAATTTCAACAATTCCTACTTGTGTTTCTTATTAACAAAAGAAAAAAGACTATATCTTTCATTGAAAAAGAAAACGATGTCATAAAAAGAAAAAAAACAACTTCAGTAGACAGATGTTTTGTTAGAATTAGAAAAGAAGAGAGAGAGAGAGAGAGAGAGAGAGAATACAAGCGAAAAATATAAGAGGGTTCATTTAATAATAATAATGATAATACAAAGGGATCACTAAATCTCGGCCAGACTTAGTAATTATCAAAAAAAAAAAAAAAAAAAAATAGAACTTGCCGAATTATGGACTTTGCTGTTCCAGCTGACAACTGAGTAAAATTGAAAGAAAGCGAAAAGAAGGATAAGTACCGAGATCTTTGCTAGGGAATTGAAAAAAAATACCGGAACTTGAAAGTGGTGCACTTGGAACAGTCACCAAAGGATTGATAGTAGGACTGGAGAACTTGGAAATGGGAGAATAAGAGGAGAACAACCAGAATACATTATAATAATCGGCCAGAATACGGGAAGAGTCCTGGAGACATGAGAAGAATTGCTGTCACTGAAACCATCGACTAATACTTGAGTGAAAAATTCGAAAAGGAGTGAATAATAATAATAATAATAACATCAAACAAGAAAAAGTTTAAAAAGAGTATCGCAGAAGACCGAAAAAACTTCTCTAAACCAAGCTCTTCAACCGGATCTCTTTAAAGAGAAAAACGTCTGGACTCTCCCCCTTGTAAGACACTCGGAAACATTCTTGAAATGGACCAGGGAAGAACTTAAACATGTGGACCAGAGGACAAAAATGATTACGATACACAAGGCCTTATATCCAAGAGATGACATAGACTATATGTGTCAAGAAAAGAAGGAGGAAGAGGACTCGCTAGCATTGAATATAGTGTCGATACATCAATACAAAGACTCGAAAAAGGTATAAAAAAGAGAAAAAAAAAAGACTAATTACAGAAACAGCAGAAATGAAATCTCAGACGACGAGACCTGGATAAGGCTTTGAAAAGGAATCTTTAAGAGAGAAAGTGAATAGTAATCCCGCCATCACCGGACAGTACCTCAACTTCAACTCCCATCATCCATATACGGTAAAGAAAGGAATAGGCCGTTGCTTATAATATCGAACAAAACCATTACTAGCGATACTGAAGCATATAAAGAAGAAATGATTAGTTTGAGACACAACCTTCATCGTAACAACTACTCAGAGCGCATAATATCGGCTCCAGGAAACCTGGATTGGAGGATAGAGGATAATACCCGAAAACTCACCACAGTATGTCTGCCCTATGTCAAAGGACTAGCCGAAAGGATCCAAAAGATATGTAGTCCATATGACATCAGGACAGTATTCACAAGTGGTTCAACTCTCCGGAGGTATCTCTTCCGGGTCAAGCCAACAACGGAATTCAACATGACCAAGAACTGTGTTTACTCCATCCCTTGCAGTTGTGGTAAAATATACAAAGGCGAGACAGGTCACCCACTAAAAGTCGGGCTAGAAGAACATCAGAAGGCAGTAGTACGAGGTGAGATTGAAAAGTCAGGCATGGCAGACTATATACGGAAGGAAAAGGGAAACCATCTGCTCTTATAGGATGAAATAATTGATAGGGCTAAACATTGGAGGATTAGACGCCTTAAGGAATCAGCACATATGGTGGGCTACAAGTAGACCAAGTATAGAGATGAATACAATATGGGAACCGATAATTAAAAAGGTTAGATAAAAAAAAAATCTGAATATGAGCACAGGTAAAACGTCATACGTAATAGTTAACACTTGTACCCGGTTATGCCTAACGGAATCAGAACAGACGACACTCGTTGATCCAATAAAGGACGTAGTTCGAAGTTCCGTGTAGGTTCCCGAGTTCGTCAAACATCTGAAGAAGGCTGGAGGACATATCGGCCGAAACGTTGGGGAACTAACAATAAAGAAGACAAGAGTCCGAAAACCCTTAATGATAAAAAAAACTAAATTTCTACAAATAGTAGTACAAAAGAACGCCTTTAGGACAAACTACGTTACGCAAAAATAGATAATACCCAAACGGAATAGCAAGCGAAAATTATGTGGTGATAGAAACGAAACGATCAATCATATAATAAGCGAGTGCAGCAAAAAGAGTGTAAGACTAGAAACGACTGGGTGGGAAAGATGATCCACTGCAAACTGTGCAAAGAATTGAAATTTGACCGTAGTCTCAAACGGTATATGTACAAACAATAATCCGTCCTGAGGAATGAGACTCGCAAATTTCTCTGGGATTTTAATATCCAAACACTCACCGAACCCCAGCCAAAAAAAAAAAAAAAAAAAAAAAAAAAAACCCAAAACAAACTTAGTGAAAATTTAAAAAAAGGCGACCCTTCCGTATAATAGACTTTCCCATCCAAGCAGACCACTGAGTGAAAATAGAAAAAAAACCCAAAAAGAAAGACAAGTACTTAGACCTTGCAAGAGAACTAACAAACCCTATGAAAGATGAAGATGACAGTGATACCAGTTGTAATTGGTGCACTCGAAAAGATCCCTAAAGTCTTGTTAAGGGACTGGAAGAATTAGAAATCGGAGGACGAGCAGAGAGCATCCAAATTACAGTATCGTTAAGATTGTCTAGAATACTGAGAAGAGTCCTGGAGACTTGAAGAGACTTGCTGTCACTCTGAATCCAATATAAGACCATCATCTAACACTGATGAGAAAAACTGGCAAGGAATAAGGATAAAAAACGCTTTGGGAGAAAGAAACATAAAGTGTGTTTCAGAAAAATCGATATCATTTACTTAACCCTTGTTCGAATTATTTCAAATTTTAGCAACAACCCAAAATTTTATACTTTGGGTTTTATGTATTTTGTTTCAGACAGAAATGTTATTTATTCGTTAAAAAAAAGGTATTTCAATATTAAACATCGCAGTTTGAATTGCTTCTATATATGCAATTAAAATATGAGATCGTTTCAACGAGAGTTGGTCAAGATAGCAGCACAAAACAACGCCATAAGGACAAAACAACGCCATAAGGACATAACGAAATGATATCAATTTTTCTGAAACACAGTGTAATTATATGAAAAAGAGAATATGAATACATACACAAGAAATAGCTACAGAAAGACCGAATTGACAAGTTTGTATTAAAAAAAAAAAAGAAAAGAAAAATTAGAAAAAGATAAGAAGGTTGGTTGGTTGGTTGTTGTTTTACGGCGTACGAATTCATTTCGGGTCATTTAACGTCGATTTAAATTTTTAAAAATTCAGTTTATTATAAGTATAGTTTTTGTTTACAAACAGTTCAATGTTAATATACTTCTATTTCATTCAGTTTAGCAAACGTATACAGTTTAGTTCTATTTGGATAGGGTCTTATCAGGTGCTACCACCCCTGCCCAGAATGGACCTAGGAGCAATGGCAATGAAGAGGTACTCTGCATTCCCCAAATCTCCACCATTACTGGAGCCTCACCATCAGATTGTTTAGTGTCATATCTAGGACACTCGTTGAGTGGGGGTCTTTCCCCACAGCAGAGAAGTAATCGGTGTATTCTACAGCCCCAGCCGACTGGGCAGAAATCTGTAGGAAAACATCCGTTTGCATTTTAGATTCAATATTCTTGTTTATATTACATTCAATATTCATATTTATATTAGAATATAATATATTCAATATTTGTGTCTATATTTCATTTAATATCCCTAGTATATTATGTTCAAAATTCATCATTGGCCTAGTGGGTAGAGTGTTCGCCAATGGTCCGGGAGACCTGAGTTCAATCCCAGGTCACGTCATACCAAAGACTTTAAAAATGGTACTTGATACCTTCTTGCTTAACACTCAGCAATATAAGGTACGTATCAAGGGTAAAGTGGAGGAATCCAGGGAAAGGAGTAGCGCCCTACCCTATGACTCGGTGTAATAGCTATTGAAAAGGGAGCCTTCTGGTCGCCCTTGACTAAAGGGAGACAACTTTACTTTTTATATCAGATTCAGATACAAGCCCTGATGAAGACTTCTAATTGAATCAAATTTTATCTATCATAATTATTTCTCACACAAAAATAATTTCGATAAGACAGTTTTTTTTTTATTAAAAAAAAAAATTGTAGTCGAAACGCGTTAACAAGTAAATATACCATCAAATATATTTTTTCTGCCGCTTTACTTTTTCGATGTACGTTGGGTCAGATTCAACTGATTTCTTTCTACAGATCAGATTCAATATTCATATATAAATATTAGATTGAATATTCATAAGTATTTTTGTTTTAAGTATTCCTTAATATAATACTTAAGATATTTATATGTATATTACATTCAATATTTGTGTGTAAATTATATTAAGTATTCATAAATACATTACATTAAATATTCTTAAGTATATTACATTCTGTATTCGTAAGTATAATTTGCCGACCGTAGTCAAGGGCGACCTGAAGATTTCCTATTCAATAGCTACTACACCGAGGAGGGTGCTACTCTTTTCTCTGGGTTGCTCCACTTTATCCATGATCCGTAAATTATAATACTGAGGGTTAAGCAAGGGCGGGGGATCTAGTAACATTTCTTGAGTCTTTGGGATTGAATCGACCTGGGATTGAATCCCGGTCTCCTGGACCATTGGCAAACTCTCGACCAATGGATCGGGAATATTCGTAAATACATTACATTCAAAATGCGTATGTATATTAGATTCAATACTTCCTAGTTTGGTTTGGTTTTATGGCATATCAACCATTTTTGGTTATTTAATGCCAAATCCGATTTTATACATATAAACAGTTCTATTTCAAACAATTCAGTTTTGCATAAGTAAAGTTTGTGTTTACACTCAGTAAAATGTAAAAACACTTCTAGTTCAAAACAATTTAGTTTAACATAAGTACCCAGTTCAAATATCAAAAACAGTTCTTCGTAAGTTTATTCGGTTTTATGTCATATCAAACATTGGAAATTGTTTGGGTTTTATGACATATTAGCCTTTGTTGGTAATTTAATGTCGAATCCATTTTTATAAAAATGAACAGTTCTATTTCAAACAATTCAGTTTAGTATGATTACACAGTAAATGCCAAAAACATTTCTATTTCAAGCTATTCAGTTTAGACACACAGTTCTATTTCAAACAATTCACTTTAGTATAAGTATAGTTTTTGTCCCCACATAGTTAATTGTCAAAACAGTTCTATTTCAAACAATTCAGTTTAGCATAATTACGCAGTGTAAATATCAAAGCAGTTCTATTTCAAGCTATTCAGTTTAACATAAGCACGCATTTTAGTTATATTTGAACCCTAGATAGGACCTTATCTGGTGCTACCACTCTGGCCCATAGTGGTCCTGGGAGTAATGGCAATGAAGAGGTATTCTGCATTCCCCAAAGCTCCAGCATTACTGGAACCTCACTATCAGATTGTTTAGTGTCATATCTAGGACACTCGATGTGGGGGGGAGTTTTACCCCTCTGCTGAGAAGCAGTCGGTGTATTCTACAGCCCTAGCTGAGTGGGTAATGAATATTCAAATTTGTATACGTATTAGATTCAATATTTGTATGTATATTAGCATAACATAGGAGCTTGTCGACGTGGTTTAGAATATGCTGACTTAAACACTGCAGAAGGACAAGAACCCTACGAAAAGGGGGTGTACGGGATATCCCACTAAAGTGCATCTGATAGTGATACTCCTGTACTGCAATCTGATGAGTATAGAAGACTTCTTGATTGCCATTACTCCCATCTCTCTAACTCGAAGTGATAGTACTTGATACGGCCCAATCTACGGGAAAAATTGTTCTGCTAAAAAAAGGTTTGTATTTGATAAAACCACAAGCAAAAAAACAAAACAAAAAAGCAAAACAATAAAACAAAAAGCAAGAAAAAAACACGAAGCAAAAGAAACAAAAAAAAAAAAGTAAAATACCCCCCCAAGAAACTCCCCCACCGTAGAAAACCTTTAATAAACAACTTCGAAAAATGTAAATATGAATATACAATCAACGCATTTCCCTAACTTCTAGACACAAAATATCCATATACAGGTTGACATGCCGTTAAAATCAGCCAATCAATAGTTTCCAATTCAATTTGGAACTTTGAAAAATAGTACGAACCCTTTGTTGGTGCCTATTGTAATCACTATATGTATTCAAGTGGGATAACTATCAAATTTTAATCTTATATAATTATATTTTTGGTGGAAATTAAAGAACAGCTGACGCGAAAAACTAATAAAATCGAAAGTATAAACACATAGAGAGAGAGAGAGAGAGAGGAGGAGGAGGAGGAGGAGGAGGAGGAGGAGGAGGAGGGAAGAAAATATAATGAAAATAAATTGCTAATTGATTCGATAGATGTAAAATTAAATTGATTAATGGAAGGTAAAGTGAATGAAAATTGAAGTAAAAATGAAAATCAAAGAAAATTGGTGAAGAAAAAGAGGCAGAAAAGATGAAATTAACCGAGAAGAAGAAGAAGAAGAAGAAGAAGAAGAAGAAGAAGAAGAAGAAGAAGAAGAAGAAGAATCTTTACAAACAAAGGAAAGAGAACAGTAAAGAGATGTGACATTTTTATAGGTGTGGTTGACAAAATCACGACGTGTGACGACAAAGAAGCTTAGTCGGCCATGTCGTTGTGGCGTCTTCCATCTTGTTTCGACCAGAAGTTTGAGTTTTATTTCTCAAACTTTAGAGAAAGAGAACGCCGGTCCATTAAGCCTGGGATACCATCGAGGAGCAGACGCGAAGAAATGGTTCTTGCCTTTCATCATTATTTTCATTATTTTCGATAATTTTATTCTATTTTGATTTTATTACTTTCGTTTATATCACTTGATTCTTCTTCTTCTTCTTCTTCTTCTTCTTCTTCTTCTTCTTCTTCTTCTTCTTCTTCTTCTTCTTCTTCTTCTTCTTCTTCTTCTTCTTCTTCTTCTATTGTTTTTTATCTTCTTTTGCCATCTTGTATTCTTCTTCTTTTTTTCTTTCTTTCTTTCTTTCTTTCTTTCTTTCTTTCTTTTCTCCTTTGAGTCCATCGTTTTATCTGTTCACCCATCCAACACTTTTCTCTCCCCCTCGTCTCTTTTTTTCTCCCTTGTTTCATTATCTGTCCACGTAAAATTTATCGATTCAACCCCGAGCCGTCATTCTTACACCAACTTTTCCCCTCCTAAACATCTTTATTTTTTCATATAACTCCTCCCTACCCAACATCACCACCACCTTCTCCATATCGCTTTCTTTCTTAGCCCCCTCCCCACTTTATACTTCATCTGAATCATTCATCTTTTAGTTCTACTTCTAAACAACTCTGATCCTCAATATATTAGCCCCTTCCATCATCGTCATCATAATCATCGTCATCATCATCAGCAGCAAGTTCTCTTTATTTAACTCTATCTTATTCTTTCTATTCACTTCAGTGTTTTCTAACTTCTAATCTTTTTCTCTTGTTGTAGAACATTTATTTCCTCGTCTTTCTCTTCTTGTCACTACTTCTGAAAGCTGCAGCAGCAGCAGCAATAATAATAATAATAATAATAATAATAATAATAATAATAATAATAATAATAATAGTGTTATTCCTTTTCTTCTTCGAACACGTTGTCATCTTCTTCAGTGTCTCTCCTTGAAACTCTTTTCAAACTTCTTCAAACACTTCTGTTTCTAATTCCAAGTTTTTTCTGTTACCTCTTCGTTTTTTAAACTCTCTTTCTCCTTCAAACTCACCTTGTTGTTGTTGTTGTTGTTCTTCTTCTTCTTCTTCTTCTTCTTCAGTCGCATCTTTGCTGCCATAATTACTCAGAGGACCCTGTCCCGCCTGCTACCCTTCTTCTTCTTCTTCTTCTTCTTCTTCTTCTTCTTCTTCTTCTTCTTCTTCTTCTTCTTCTTCTTCTTCTTCTTCTTCTTCTTCTTCTTCTTCTATTTTAGACGCATCTTTGCTTCCGTAATTTCTCAGAGGACCCAGTCTCGCCTGCGACCCTTCTTTTTCTTCTTCTTCTTGGTAATATTCCTTGAAATCCCCGGAATTCTTTCTTTGGCGCTTCCTGTTTCGTTATTTTCATTCACGTTTTCATTTCTTTCAGAACGTTACTTTTTCCTCATTTTCCCCTGTAATAATCGAACCCTATCAACCTCCACTCTTATCTTTCCTTAATCCCTGTCCCATTTCGTTGTTCTGGGGTCTTAGGTTGACACACGAAATTACACAACGAGCAAAGTTTGCACGAATAACAGCTGTGCCCTTCAGCACATAAGAGCCCGGAACCCAAACAATCAACCCAATACCCTCAACACTTTCCAACGCCACCCGGCATCGTTTCTCCCATATATCGCGTGCCTCTTCCTTGGTCATCCCTACCCCAAGAATAGCCGATTGCTTGACCAGCTGTTAACCAAAGGAAAAGATGACAATGGTGCGTTTTTAATCTGGACGCCGGAACAAATATTTATGGAAAGAAGTCTGGAAATAAGTTGTGAGGGAGAAGGAGGGGAGTGAGGAGTTGTTTTAAGTAAAAGGATAATGTTAAAAAAGAAAGAAAGAAAGAAAGAGAAAAAAGAAAGAAAGAGAAGAAAGAGGAGAGAGAAAGAAAGAGAAGAAAGAAAAAGAAGATTAAAGAAAGAAAGAGAAGATTAAAGATAGAAAAAAATGAAAGTAAAAGAAGAAAGAAGGAGGGGTAGGTAAAGGAAAGTGGTGATGATAAAGAATGAAAGAGAAGATTAAAGAAAGAAAAGGATGAAGAAAAATCAAAAAGAAAGAAAGAAAGAAGACAAGAGATGCAAATAAAGAAAGAGATGTTTAGAAAGAAAGAAAGAAAGAAAGAAAGAAAGAAAGAATGAAAGAAAGAAAGAAAGAGATGAATGTAAAAAAGATAAAGATAAAGAAAGAAGGAGAAGAAGATTAAAGAAATGAAATCATGATGAAAAATCAAGAAAGAAATAAAGAAAGAAGAGATGTAGATAAAGAAAGAGATGTTTAGAAAGAAAGAAAGAAAGACAGAAAGAAAGAAAGAAAGAAATGAAGAAAAAAAGAAAGAACACAAGAAATGTCGATAAAGAAAGAGATGTTAAGAAAGAAAGAAAGAAAGAAAGAAAGAAATTAATGAAAAAAAGATAAAGAAAAAGAAGAGGATTAAAGAAAGAAAGAGAAGATTAAAGAAAAAAGAGGAAAATATGAAGAGTACATTGAGAAAGAATAGAATTGAAGAAAGAAGAAAAGAGATCTAGATGAAGAAAGTGATGTTTATAACGAACGAAAGCGATCAATATAAAAGATGAAAATAAAGAAAGAAAGGGGAAAAGAATAAAGAAAAAAGAGGAAGAAAGTGATAGGATAGAAAAAGAAAAATATAAAAGAAAGAAAGAGATGGAAATAAAAAAAGAAGAATATAAAAGAAGGAAAACATGACTGTAAAGAAAGGAAATGTTAAATAAATAAAGAAATGAAGGCGAAGAAAGAAAAAAAAAATGAAATGAAAATAACGAATAATGAACGATAGAAAGATAATTCGATTAAAGAAAGAAAAAGATAAAGATAGAAAAAGCCATAAAAAAGAAAAAAAGAAAAAAGAAGAGGATTTGAGACAAAGACGAAGAAAAAAGAGATGAAAATAATGAAAGAAAGAAACAATGGTAAAGAAAGAAAGAGAGAATTAGGAATAACAAGGAGAGAAAATTTTGGAAAGAAAAATATGAAAAGAATGAAAAAAGAAAAGAAGGACGTTGAAGAAAAAGATGAAAATTAAGAAGGAAAGAAAGAAAGAAAGAAAGAGATGAAGATATAGAAGAAAGTGATTATTGATAAAAGAAAGAGATACAAAAGAAAGCGATACAGATAAAGATAGACAGGGATGAATTTAGAAAGAAAGAAAGAAAGAAAGAAAGAAAGAAAGAAAGAAAAGAGAAAGAGCGATCATTGATAAAAGAAATAAATAAAAAAGAAACCGATACAGATAAAGACAAACATAGATGAATAGAAAAAAAAGAAAGAAAAAGAGAAAGAAAAAGAGAAAAAAGAAAGAATAAATGTTGAAGAAAGAAAAGGATGAAAATTAAGAAAGAAAAAAAGAAAGAAAGAAAGAAATGAAGATAGAGAGGAAGGTGATAATTGATAAAAGAGAGAGATAAAAAAAAAAGAAAGCGATTCAGGTAAAGATAGAAAGAGATTTATATAAAGAGAAAGAAAGCAAGAAAGAAAGCAATAAATAAAGATATTAAATGGGAGGAGGAAGGTAAAGAACGAAAAAGATGAAAAGAAAAAGAAAAGAAAACATGAAGATGAATGACATTGATAAAGCTGATGAAAGAGAAGAAAAAAGCAAAAAGATATGAAAGAAAAAAGGGATACAGAGAAAGAAAGGAAGAAATGCAAAGAAAGAAAGAAAGAAAGAAAGAAAGAAAGAAAGAAAGAGAAAATTAAAGAAAGAAAGAGAAAAAGAGTAAAGAAAGAGCGAAAGAAAAAATAGATTAAGTAAATAGATGAAGATAAAGGAAGAAAGAAATAAAGAGAAAAAGCGTAAAGAAAGAAAGAAAGAAAGAAAGAAAGAAAGAAAGAAAGCATAGATTTAAGAAAGACAGAGCTGAAGATGGGGAAAGAAAGAAAGAAAGAAAGACAAGATTAAAGAAAAAAAAAAAGATGCAGATGAAGAAAAAATGTGGTGGAAGAAAGAAAGAAAGAAAGAATGCGTTACAGAATAAAGTGATGAAGAGAAAGAAAGAAAGAGAACAAGAGTAAAGAAAGAACGAAAGAAATGACAAATAGATTAAAGAAAGAAAAGGTTGAAGATAAAGAAAGAACGAGAAGGTTAAAGAAAAAGAAGGTTAAAGAAAGAGAAAAAGAGTTAAGAAAGAAAGAAAGAAATAATAGATTAAAGAAAAAAGAGAGGAAGTTAAAGAAAGAAAGAGGAATTTAATGAAAGAAAGAAAGAAAGAAAGAAAGATAGAAAAGATGATTACAGAAATATAATTGAACGAAGAGGGAAAAATTAGAAAAAGGCAGATCATAAAGAGAAGGAAACTATAAAATGATAAAAGAAGAGATAAAAATATGAGCAAAAACCAACAACAACAAAAAAGAAAATGTCTGTCGAAATTAGGACTTCCTTATGGTGTCTGTTCGTTGAGGTCCTTGCGACCCTCGTGGATTTTTTTAAACCCTCTGGCTTCAACTTCCCCTTCAACCTTCGAACAACAAATGTTTTTGGTTGATTCAGTGGCGTTGTGACTCAGTTCCTACTTCCCGAATCTAGACTACGTTGCACGTTTGAACAAATCCTCGAAGCAACACCCGGACATATAATGGTCATATATATATATATATATATATAGAACATAGGAATCTCGAAACATGAAAAACACTTACGACTTCTTAGTTCAGGTACGGAACTTTTTATTGCTTTTAGTTTAAAGGTTTTTCGACATAAGGAGAGAGATACACATTCTTTCTATTCTGGCTTTTTCATCTGCACCCCATCTCGTGCGACACCTGCCCAAGGCCTCCGCGAGCAAGCGAAAGTCAACCGTCTTCTTTTGAGGCAGGACTCAACTCAACTCCACTAACTGACTTTTTCAAAATCCCCCAAATCCTCTGCGCACTTCCGGTACGTGATGTCACCCGCACTCTGTAGCTCCGTTTCCTATCTGGGCTATTGTGACATCTCTGAGTGACACATCCGCTCTGCGCGCACGCGCGTGAACACATGTGTTAATGTTGCACCTAAGTAACCCATGCACTGAGCCGAAAGGTTCTCAGCCTAACTAAACCCAAAGGCATGAAACGAAATCCCTCGGCCATTATATTACAACTAAACAACAGCTCTACAGCCACTTAAGTTTCATCTCTAAAACCATCCTTATAACACGAAATAGGCGACATTGCTGGAGAAGCAAGGACGAAACCATAATTGACGTTCTTTATGAACAACTTCACATGGACGTGCCAGTGTTGGTCGACCAACACAAATTTTACCTCCAACAGCTTTATGTGGATACAGGATGCAGTCTTGGAAGAACATTGGGGACAAATAGACGAAGGGACGGATGGAGAGAAGGAAAGAGAGAGAGCGAGAGTCAGGGAAATCCGTGCTAGCAGCACGATTTGATGATGCACTTTCATCTGTGTAGCTTTCAAATTACATTTGGAATGAAGCAATGGACAACGTGTCAACGCATCACCTACCACAATATTAACAACCAAAGAGGGATCCTCGAACTGATTTGGTCACGTGATATATTTGGTGTAAACTAGCATGTGCCACAATACAGCAAAAGGTTTGACACAATCTAGCAATAAAAGAGAAGAAACGTGAGGTTTGGTTTGGTTTGGTTTGGTTTTATGGCATATCAACCATTGCTGGTTATTTAATGCCAAATCTATTTTATAGTTCTATTCAAACAATTAAGCCTGGCATGAGTGCACAATTTGGTTCTATTTTACCTATATTTGATCCATTGATAGGACCCTATCAAGTGCTACGAATCCGGACCAGTGGATCTGGGAGCAATGGCAATAAAGAGGTGCTCTGCATTCCCCAAACCTCCAGCATAACTAGAACCTCACCATCAGATTGTTTCGTTGGGGGGGGGTGTCTTACCCCTCTGCAGAGAAGCAGTCGGCGTATTCCATAGCCTGAGCCGACTGGGCCAGAAACTCGAGGGGAAACGATCAAATGATTATATATAAATAAAGACAAAACAAGAATCAACAACGAAGAAAGAAAGAAAGAAAAGAAGTGTTGATAGGAGAAAAAGAAATAGGAAAAAAGAAAAAGGAGAGAAAGAAAGTTTACCGAGAATTTAAATTTGATGCGATAAATAAATATCCTATGATACGTACAAGATTTTAGAATAGATTTAAATAGAGCATACATTATAAGTTCTAAAAAAAAAGGACCTTTTTTTTCGGTCACGTCTCGTCGGAGAACTCAGTGATAAACGTAAGCAAAGTAAATGAATAAACATAAGTGGGGTTTCACTTTTTTTCTCCAAGGCTGTCGTCAACTACTTCATGTTGATTAATCTACTTTGCTAATTATGATGTAGTACCTCTCGCACGGATTTCCCCGACTCTCCCTCGCTACTCGTCTATAGCTTCCGAAAGGTCTTCTAGGCAATATCCTATGTCTGCACAGAGCTGCTATGGATAAGTTCTATCTGGTCGTCCAACCCTTGTTCGTCTGTATGAAAGGGTCCAGAGGAGAACGTTACTTATGAGTTTGTTCTTAATGTCACCAGCAGTGTCCAGCGTATCTTGTTCGTTGAACTCGGATGATTTTAGAGATGGGAGGTTGGTGGTCTTACTTGATCTATTCCCGTTCAACTGAACTCAAATTTTAACAGGACGTGTAGAAACAACTTTCTATTGTTTTTTTTTTCAGATGTCGAAATGCCATTATCACATTAAACATAGCATTTTGCGTTGTTTCTACACATGCCGGTAAAATTTCAACAATAGGTTAAATTGTAATTTACTAAGCTTTTGCTTAGATGTGGCTCGAGGCTGCATGAATGGGGGACCCCATGAGACTAGTGTAGGTTTGCTAGGATAGTTTGCTAACCAATACACCACTGAGAATTGGTCAAGTTACTAGATTAGAAAATGATATCGATTTTTCTGAAACGCCCAGTACATCAGAAATAATATCCAACTTATTCGTAAAGTGCAAAAGTGATTTATCATTCAATTTGGATTCCTATTTAATATATTTATCACCATCTTCCTTTTTTCTTTTCTCCTCTTGGGGAAAGTCCGAGTGGCGTTGGGGCTAAAGTTGTGACTTTGGAGTAAGTGAGTTCGAACTCCACTCATGCAATAACGTTCACTTTGGGATGAATACACTTGGGAAAGGTAGGAGTTTCCCTATCATCGTCCTCTAGCTTTGAGTAAGATAGTACTCTCCTTCCACATGGATGGTCCTAGCATTAAATAATCCTGGAAGGCAAATGTGCCATTACACCCCCTAGTCCAAATTGTATTTGGGACTGAATCATGATAAATTAGAATTATTTTAAATTAGAAAGAAATATTTGTCGTTAATGCATGGTTGGGTTTTATGGCATATCAACAGTTGTGGGTTATTAAATGCAAATACTGTTTATATATATATATATATATATATATATATATGTGTGTGTGTGTGTGTGTGTGTGTGAATTTGTGTGTGTGTGTAGTAAAGTTGGTGACGAGGGTGACCCTAAGGCTCCCCTTTCTATAGCTACTACACCGAAGTGTAAGGGAAGGTGTAACTCCTCTCCTTACCAATCTGCTGGGGCCGTAAAATACACCAACTGCATCTCGGTAAGACACCCCCCACAACGAGTATTCTGGAAAATACTGTTTATATATATATATATATATAAGTTGTAAAGTTGGTGAACGTAGACGAGGGTGACATGAAGGCTCCCTTTCTATAGCTACTACACTGACGTGCAGAGGAGAGCGCCACTCTTCTCCCTACCAATCGGCTGGGGCTTTAAAATACACCGATTGCATCTCGGTAAGACCCCCCCATAAGTGTCATGGATATGACACTAAACAATCTGATGGTGAGTTTCCAGAGATGCTAGCGCTTTGAGGAATGTGAAATACCCCATTCATTGCCATCACTCCCAGGTCCACTCTGGCTCTATTTATGGGTCAAATAGTACTAAAATGTATACTTATGCTAAACTGAATTGCTTGAAATAGAACTGTTTTGACAATGAAACTGCGTACGAATGCTGAAAAGAGTTGTTTGAAATAGAACTATTTTTGACATTGAAACTGAATTGTTCGAAATAGAACTAATTTGATATTTAACTGTGTGTAATTAAGAACTATACTTATACTAAACTAAATTGTTTGAATTAAAACTGTTTGAAAAAACTTAATAAATTGAAATAGAAATATTTTTCACAATTAAACTACGTACTTATGCTAAACTGAATTGTTTGAAATAGAACTGTTTATTTGCATAAAATGAATTTGGCAAAGGTGGATATGCTATAATTCCCAAACAAACAAACAGTCATCTCTCTGGATTACTCCACCCTACCCTTGATACGTACCTTATAATGCTGAGTGTTAAACAAAGAGGTATCAAGTACAATTTTTGAGTCTTTGGTATGACTTAACTAGGTATTGAACCCTGGGTCACTGGCCAGTGCTAAACACTTTATGCCAATGAATATATTTATTTTGCTAGTAAATATATACAGTTTTGGTAACATTTTAAGCCAAAAGCTTAGTTGTTTGCACATTTCAAGTATTCCAATTCAACACTAATAATTTTTTTGCACTCAGTTAAATGGTGTCAAGTATTTTTATTTAAGCCTTACGATTTCATTTATCATGATTGATTTATTCGTACACTAATGAATGGTTTCAAGTATCGATATTTAATATAATTCTATTGAAAATAAATCATTTGTTTGCACACAGTTAAATGGTTGTTTGGTTGGGTTTCATGGCATATCAACCATTTTAGGTTATTTAACGCCAAATCCATTTTTATGTAAATAATCAGTCTTACCCCTCTGCAGAGGTGCAGTCGGTGTATTCTACAGCCCCAGCCAACTGGGTAACAGTTAAATGGTTTCAAGTATTGTTATTTAATGTTGGCAATTCTATTTAATAGAAGTCATTCGTTTGCACATTGTTGAGTGGCTTCAAGTATTGCTATACAGTAACTCTTCACTTTAACATTTCATTTGCTTGCACACAGTTAAATGGTTAGACTTATTTGATTAATAGATGGAATACAAACAGGTACGACCACACTGGATCAGAGTGGAACTGGGAGTAATGACAATGAATGGGTACTCCACATACCCCAAAGGACTGAAGATTCCCCATCAGATGGTTGTGTCATATCAATCTGGGGGTCATAGCAATAGGTTCCTTCACATTTTTCAGGCTACAAGGGTTTGATCCACCACGTTGGAGGTGTCTTACCCTTCTGCAAAGGTACAGTCGGCGTATTCTACAGCCCCAGCCGACAGGGCTGCATTATTTGTTTGTCGTTTTGCAATAAGATCTACTTCTTCCATCAGGGACACATTTCGTTAAAAGCTAATGTTAAATTTGAATATTAAATTTGGTAGCTCTATACTATAAATATCACCATTATCAAGTTCTGTCGAAAGAATCACAGTCTAATTGGCTGGGACTGTAGAACACACCGACTGCATCTATGTAAAGAAGTAAGATTCCCCCTCAATGAGTGTCCTAGATATGACACAAAACCATCTGATGGTAAGGCTCCTGTCTTGGCGGTTTGGGGAATGTGGAGTAACACTACATTGCCATTGCTCCTAAGTCCGCTTTGACACGGAGTTGTAGCACCCGATAGGGTCCTATCTAAGGCTTAAATATAACTGTTTGACATTCAAACTGTATGCAAACAAATGACTTATGCTAAATTGAATTGTTAGAAATAGAACTGTTTGATCATTTAACTATGTGTAAACAAATTAATAATGTTTAATTGAATTATTAACGATACATAGCATTACTTAGAACCATTTAACTGTGTGAAAAACTAAGGACTAATGTTGAATTGAATAATTACTGCTAAAAGGCTTTTTTTTTTTGGTTTTATTGTACTCGTATATCGACCTTTGTTGGTTATTTAATGCCAAATCCATTTTTATACAAATAAATTCAATTTCAAACAATTCAGTTTAGAATAAGTACATAGTTTAATTGTCAAAAACCTTTCCATTTCAAGCTATTCAGTTTAGTCAAACAATATCAATTCAAACAATTCTCAATATAAAAAACAGTTCTATTTTAAACAATTCATTTTAGCATACTAAAACAGTTTTATTTCAAACAATTTAGCTTAGCCTAAGTACAGAGTTTAGTTCTATTTCACCCCTAGGACATACCATTCCGGGCCAGTGTGGACCAGGGGGTGGTGACAATAAAGGAGTACTCCGCATTCTACAAATCTCCAGAATTACTGAAGAGTCACAATCAAATTGTTTAGTGTCATATCCAGGACACTCGTTGGGGGAGTATTAACCCTCTGCAGTGATGCAGTTGGCGTATTCTTCAGCCCCAGTCGACTTGACCCTTTTAAATAGCTGTGTACAAAGAAATGATAGATAATCAGTAGAATTATTAGTTTTAGATAGCAATAATTGAAACCATTTAACTGTGGAGAAAAAATGACAATACTAGATTTTCAAACAAATTAGTTCCCACTCATTTAAAAATGAAACTATCTTCAAACTATTCAGTTACAAATTATATATATATATATATATATATATATATATATATATATATATATATATATATCGATTTAACTATGTACAAACAGAATTATTCATATCTGATAGAAATTCTTGATACCGTTTAACTGTGCAAAAAAAAAAAAAAATGAGCTCAGTCTGTTTTAAAATGTTCTCAACAAAATGTGCTTACAAATCAGATATACGGGGTGCATGTGATAAGTTTCCAGACTTTTTTCGTATGGGTATTTAAAATTGTCGTAGATTCTTGAAAATATAATGAGATGACTGACCAATTTTTATGAGTTCAGCTTCAAATGAACAGCTACAGCAGCAATTGGAATACACCCTACTAAAACCTGATTCTCACAGCTGGTGATTTTCAAAAATGCAATCTGACGCTTTAGAAGAAGGATATGCAATAAAATTCTGTTTTAAACTTGGAAAAATGCCACAGGAACGTATGGAATGCTTCAGACTGCCTTTGGAGCATCTTGCATGAATCGAGCATGAGTTTTTAAGTGGCTTAAGAGATTCAAGGAAGGCAGGGAGTCTGTAAGGGATTATGAGAGGTGTGGGAGGAGTAAGGAAGTCAATACACCAGAGTTGACTGGCCAAAAGGTTAGGGTTACTATGTTGAGGTTTTAAGGGAGTTCAGGAAGAGATTCCGTCGGAAGAGGTCAGCACTCTTCAAATCGGGTCAGTTGCAATTCCACCAGGACAATGCACCAGTCCACAACTCTATCTTTCTCACAGACTATTTGACCAAGATGGGCATCAAGACAATTCCTCAGTCTCCCATAGTCGAGACCTTGCTCCCTGTGACTTTTGGTTATTCCCTAAGCTCAGAGGCTGTCGTTATGAGGCAGTTGAGGAGTTGAAAGAGGCTGTGACGAAGATCATTGACACGCTCACACAAGAGGACTTCCATGGGGCCTTCCAGAAGTTGTTGGAACGGTACAACAAGTGCATTGCAGCCGGAGGAGATTACTTCGAAGGGGGCTAGAATTTCATGTGTGTACTATCAATAAAAGTGCCCACACGAAAAAAGTCTGGAAACTTATTTAATGATCCTCGTATAAGAGATACGCTACTTTTCGCCAAGTTAAGTGATCAAAGACTGAAAATTCCTGGTGAGTGGGGTTTTTTTTATTTTTAAGTATAAACCATTCATCCGTAAGAAAGATGATGATCTGAATCACCTTTGGGTCGTTTCAGACAACTATAGGGATCAGATTTCTTTAGATGCGACACAGAATTAAATGAAGTACCGTAAGTCGTTTATATTAAAATCATTTAATGATTTCTTTGTGATTGAGGCTTAGGGGTCTTTTTCATTTCGGTTTTTTTTTATCTACTTACCGTTTTTTTGTAAACTTAGTTTTATTTTACACAGTTAGATAATCAAATGGATTCTCTCATCTATCAACTGATGAAGAAGTAAAAGGGAACCTTTTTTACTTACATTCATCAGAGCAGAAGATAACACCAAAACTGAAAGGAAGTATTTCTTGATCCTTGTGATCCAAAGAAATTACCACATATCCGACTTATTACATTTTGTCCACTATTTAGGCACATGTATTTTTTTTTTATCAAATCTTTCTTGTTATGTAATCTGCCTATATTCTTGTGAATCTTTTCTCTCTCGGCAAATGTTACCGATTTTCCCACATATTTTCTGCCTTGTTCATTTCGCGCCATTTCAGCCCAGACATTTTTGTTTTTTTGCTGCATATTCCATTTTCCTTGTGACTTGGGTTTTTCCTGCCGCTTACTGATTGCTTTCTACGGCTTTCTTTTGTTATTCAATTTATCGTGCTCCTTTGCTCAGGGTGATGCAAGTTATCATTCCAAAACCGAACCTTTTTCTTTTAATACATTTCTGTTTGTAGGGGTGATAATGCATAGGGGTAGTTGTTAGGTTGGGTGGAAGGGTTAAACTTCTTTTTTTGCTTAGTATTAGTAAATACGCTTCTCTCTTTCTCTGTTCCTCCTCCTCCTCCTCTCTATATCCTCGGACGCTTTTTCTCTCTCTGTCCAAGACTTACTCTTTTCTAGACTCTCTTTTTCTATCAAGATCCTTGACGTTTTCTCACATCCACTTTCCTTGTCATTCTCTCTGTCTCTCTATCTCTGTCTCTCTATCTCTTCAACTGATTTTCCTTTTCCTAGACTCACTCTCTCTCTCTCCAAAACCGTCTGCTTTTCGAGGGTCTCTTTCTCCTTTCGAGAATTTCTTTACCCTGACTTTCTCTCTCTCTTTTCTCTCTTTCTATCTCTCTCTCTTTCCAGCGTGCTCTCTCTCTCTCTCTTCTCTTTATCTGTTTTCTCTTTATTCACTAAACTCTCTTTCTCTATCTTGTTCCGAAAACTTTTCTCGCTTCCTCTTCCCTAGTCTCCCTCTCTCTCTCTCTCTCTGTCTCTGTTTGTTTGTCTCTCTCTCTCTCTCTCTTCCACTGATTTTCCCTTTCCCAAACTCTCTCTCCAAAACTTTGCATTCCTAGAGTCTCTTTCCCCTTTCTAGAATTTCTTTTCCGAGATTCTCTCCCTCTTTCCAACGCTCTCTCTCTCTCTCTCTTTCCTTTTCCTCTTTCTCTGTTTCTCCTTTGTTCTCTAGACTCTCCTTTTCTCTCTTTACTAGACTCTCTTTCTCTATATCATTCCTAGACTCTTTCTCTCTTCCTATTTCCTAGACTATATCCCTCTTTCTCCCAAGACGTTCTCTTTCCCCCGCTCTCTCTCTCTGTCTCAATCTGTCTATTTATATATATCTGTTTAACTCCAAAACTTTCTCTTTCCTAGAGTCTTATCCTCATATCTATGATTTTTCTTTACTAAACTTTCTTTCTCAATATTTCCTACGCTTTCTTTTTCTTTCTCTCTTTATCTATCTGTCTATATCGGTATGTCTCTGTCTCTTCTTCTTCTTCTCCTCCTTTCTATTACCTAGACTATCATCCTCTCTCTTTTCAAGACTTTTTCTTTCCTATATTCTCTCACTCTCTCACTCTCTTTCTATACGAGACTTTCTATTTCATAGACTCTCACCCCCTCTCTCTCTCTCTTTACAAGGCTTTTTTCTTTCCCAGTCTTTCCCGTCTTTCATAGACTCTCTCTCTCTCTCTCTCTCTCTCTCTCTCTCTCTCTCTCTCTCTCTCTCTCTCTCTCACTCTTCTTTTTGTTGATCCATATTTTCTCTTCTCGGGGTTTCCTCTTTCCTAGATATTTTCTTTATCTCATTCCAAGACTTTTTCTCTTCTCATTCGTAAACCATCTCCCTCGAGACTCTTCACTCTCTTTCTATCTATCTATCTATCTATCTATCTATGTCTTCTATAATGCAACTGGAATTTTCTATCTCTTTTCATCTCTTTAACGTGTTTTTTCTTCTTCTTCATCTAACTTTCTTTTCCTTATTCCTCTCAGCATAAATTGTTTTTTGCCCTGCCGTTTACGTAAATCTGTTATATTACTGTTAGCCATTATCTGCGTTTTGATGAATTGGAGCACTAGACAAAATTGAATAAACATGTCTACTCAGATGGCGAAGTAAAATCAAACCGTATTGTAGCCTTATCACCGAATGAATGTCTGTTGCGTGGTCAGCGGCGACTGCTATGTCGATGATAGCTAAATGTCGGCTCGGGCGAAAAAACCCAACAAAACACACACACACACACACAACTTTGTTTTGACGTTAGGACCTTTCGTTGCTTTATTCCCTTTGTTCAGTCCCTGAGGGTCGTTTGAACAGGAAGACAGCAGAACACAACACAACGCCTGCGGTAAGCTTCTTCGTTCTTCGAGGAACAGGACTTATGTCGTATCTTTGGTTACATTCACAACAAACGTTTGTGTCCTCGCACTCCTTCCAACAAAAAAGAAAAAGAATCCAAATCATGAAATCCGAGATATATATAATAAAAGAAAAAGAAAATAAAATTTAAAAGATGCATATCTATTTCCTTGACCATGATGTGATGATCACGCGAATGCGTATCTCTAAGTTAGGAAGACGTTGCCCGGGAGGTGACCGTGTCCTCTGTAAGAGTACCGATGTAACTACAAGACACATCAGACTAAGTGGTTGTGCGCTTATTATGATGTTAATTTGACAACGTTAACAGGTAGAATTTCGGCACTGCATTCTGTGGTCTCTGGTTCGATCTCCAGTGAGGGAGATCACGGTATACACTGCTGATGAGACCTTATAAGGTCGAAACAGCTGTCCAGTCTTTCTGTATGTCGTACGCGGTGCTTGTCGGATTTTCTGATCATAGTAATTCAGTTTATAATATATAATTGCTCTATTAAAAAAAGAAATATATCTATATATCTATCTCTCTATTCCTATATACATATGTATATTCAACTATTCTCTCTCCCAATAAGGGTGAATAGCAGGGCAGACAGACTTTTAACCTTAGGATAGGAACCAGTGTAGGAGAAGAAAAATCTGAATTAAAACCAGTTAAACTCCGCTTGAAGATTCTCTCACATCGTGCTCATGCAGAGGTATTAGTAAACACACACACACAACACACAAACATACACACACACATATATATATATTTCACCTTACGTCGTGCCCAGAGGACTGGGGCTGTAGAATACACCGGCTGCACCTATGCAGAGGGGTTAGACCCACCTCCGACGAGTGCCCTGATATGACAATTTGATAGTGAGGTTTTATAAATGTAGGAGTTTGGGGGGGAGAATGTAGAGCACCTCATTATTGCCATCGCACCAATGTTCCCTTTGGCCCGGAGTGGTAGCACTTGATAGGGTCCTATCGATGGGTCAGATAGAACTAAACTGCGTACTTATACTAAACTTAAATGTTTGAAATATAATTGTTTGACTAACTGAATAACTTGAAATAGAAATGTTTTTGACAATTAAACTGTGTACTTACATTTAAACTGCGTACTTATGCTAAATTGAATTGTTTGAAATGAAACGGTTTTTGTATGCTAAACTGTAATTTTTTGAAATAGAACTCATTATTTGTATAAAAATCGATTTGGCATTAAATAACCTACAAAGGTTGATATACCATAAGCCCCAACCAATCAACTATCCTTATGTCGCTAATTTGTTCCAGGAGAGGCGACTTAAGTCGAATTTACTTGACTCCAAATTTACTTGTCACTAGACAAAACTACAAATAACCATTCCCAGTTCTGTATTTTATTTATAAATGAATTCTTAATAACATATGTTCAATAAAAATCTATTTTAAGCTTACAAATAAATTTTAGTTTTAATATAGTACAAAGAACAAGTAATCTAAATTTACAAATACAAGTCCATACATACTTGTAAATGTAGATGTTTACAATTTGGCAATCTTTGCAGTACATCGCAGACTCTTTATTTGTAAATGTGGTTTGCTCTAAGACATAAAATAAAATGATTTTGTAAGGTTAAATAACAAATACAGTTGTTAAAATTATTTTGTGATTGTAGAAAATAAACTAATTTATGTTAAATAAATTTACCAATATTCACATTCAATTTATTTATATTTATTGTAGAGTAAGATGATTTTTTAGTGAATTAACTACTTTAATATTTGAGGTGGACAGACGTAAAGTCCAGTAAAATGACTTCAACTTGATTTTTATTTCTCTCTATAATTTTTTGACGAACGATGTATATTCGAGAACGATTTGTCTCGAAACGACCTAACCTAAGGCATATATATATATATATATATATATATATATATATTGGTGTTCACAGAATTCCACCTTGGATGGAGGAATCTTAAAATGATGACTTTTGCTAAACCGGCGCCGGGGTGCTAGTTCAAGCCTTATTATGTAACAGAAGAAAGGTCAAATTTTCATTTTTGTTTGCACATCAATTACAAATGCTACAATATTACTTAAGTTTAATTTCTTTGTTTAATTGCATATCAACCTTCATGGGTTAATTAATGTCAAAACCAGCCTTATGGGACAACACAGTGGTACTATTTTACCTATAACGGGGGGGGGGGGGCAATAAAGGGGCTCTATAGATTTTCCAAAGATATGTCCGAAAGTGAGCCTCATGGCTCCACTAGAGTTCGAACTTGCATACTCTACGATGTCAGTCCATTTCATTAGCACCAACACGATAAAAACTCTCCCCCCTTTTGTTTTTTACTAAGCTCTAAAATACTCGGGCGAATTAAAAGTTTTGCAGTATTTGGGCACACGCTAGTTTGTGACGCGTATAATCACGGGAGCGAAGTAATTGAAGCCATGAAAGCTATCCGCCATAATTGGTTGTTGCACTGATACGTTGTGCATTGCTACACATCGTGTGTGATTTCAAAGTTGCTCAGATAAAGAAATCCTGCAAGTGGTACTCTACAAAAAAGCAGCTTCTCATGTCGCAAACGATCCCACTGTAACGTTATGCCATGTACTTGTAACACCTCGTGACCAAATGGAAGAGAGCAACACAATGGCACCAGATGGGAAGCGGGGAATCATAGAGAGGCTTGTGTGATGTAGGCTTTCCTACACCATCTCGAATATAAACAGGAGTCAGACTCTTTGCAATGTATAAAGCGACATCGTTGTTACCAATAAGAAAAAAATAATTTTGACTGTCTACAATTTCCCAGCAGTTATCAAAGCACAAGAGGGAGAGACGAGCAGAAATACCTACTGTTGTACATAGAAACGGCGAAGGACAGACGCTCAACCTCCGTCTACTGATACCTCAAAGGGTTTTGAAACCCATTGATGACTTCCGATCAACTCGACTCCGACGACCGTATATAAAAACGATCTTTACTTTTATAATCAACTAATTATCTTATTCAGCTAATGTTAGAAAGACACGTGTCTTAAGCATTTCCGTGTGACGTTATCTTCCTATTTATTGCATCATAAGATCATAATCTTGTAATTCTTATCCAGATGACAAACACTTGATTTGTTTATGTTCAATATCCCGTCTAGAACTATTTTGACAAGGTTCATCTGGTACACGTGGAAGCCAATGATATTTTGCGACAAAGTCGACTTATACTCAAAGATTTTTGCTTACTTACCATTTTAGGAAATTAGATAATTTTTGACCGAACAAAATAATTGATATCATTAATTATCACCCTAATTATTTTACATCACTAAGGCGAGTTCTGCTGGAGTAGCAAGGATTAAATCACCAGCAACGTCGTCCTTTACACATGGACCCAGGTGTGATCGCTGACCAGCAAGAACTTATATTTATCACATGTTTGCAGACACTCTGTGCCGTCTATATGACTTATGAAGAGCGATTATTTTGTACTAGCTAGTTGCCAACTGACTAAACTTTTAACAAATTAATTTTTCTATTTGACTCATTCGTCATTCAGTCAGCAAGATTCAATGGAAAATGAAATTGTGTGCAGAACGGGGGTACTTAAACACACCATCTTTATTCTATTTATTTTGGTTTTATTTGACTTTTTTTAAAAATCCGTTTTTCTCCGAGAATGAATGTAATGAACGTGAGGGTAAAATAGTTTCGAACGGCAGCTGGCAAAATTAATAATGAAGCGATTTTGACCGTGTGAAGGTCAGCTGTCGCACATGAAGTCACGTGTGACAAGAAGAAGAAGACACAGATCTAGGAAAGCCTCCCTCGAGGATGAAGTCACGTGCGCGTGACTGCGCATGCGTTCCATCGATGATCCCATCACCAGGCGTCTCTGCTACACGTGTGTTCAATCATATGTACTTACGTATATTATCTTGATTCAATAGCGATTACTTTGGTCATACTGCTTGGGATCATCTCATAATCATTATTATTATTATTATTATTACTCCGTGAGAGTTTTAAATATCAGTGTAAGTTGATGATCTTTCATTGGAGTTTGAGTGACAGCAAGTCTCCTCAAGACTTCAGGACTCTTCTCAGTATTCTGGCCAATCTCAATAATGCAGTAGTTTGGATGGTCTCCACTCGTCCTTTTATTTCCAAGTCCTCAAGTCCTTTTATTAACCCTTTGGTGACTGTAACAAGAGCACCAATTATAATAGGTATAATCGTCACTTTCATGTTCCACAGTTTTTTCAATTCCATAGCAAAGTCGAGGTACTAATCCTTCTTTTAATTTTCTTTCAATTTTACCCGGAGATCAGCCGGGACAGCAAAGTTCACAATTTTGCGAGTTCTCTTTTTTTTTTTTTTTGATTATTATAAGGTCTTGTTGTCTGGCCAATTTAAGTGATCCATTTGGATGTCAAAATCCCAGATGAGTTTCTGTGTCTCATTTTCCAGGAGAGATATTGTTTTGTTCAAATACAATTTGTTCGTACGGTCAAATTTCAATTTCTTGCACAATTCCCAGTGGATTACCTTCGTAACCCAGTTGTGTCAAGTTTTATACACTTTCTGTGATAATTTGATGCATTCGATTATAATTTACTCCTTGAGAGTTTTTCACATCAGCGTTAGTTGAGGATCTTTCACTGGAATTTGAGTGAGGGCAAATCTCCTCAGGTCTCCAGGACTCTTCTCAGTATTCAGGCCGATGTCAATAATATAGTAGTTTGGATGGTTTTCAGTCGTCCTCCTAACTCGGAGTCCTTCAGTCCCTTTAATAATCCTTTGGTGACTACCAAAAGCACCAATCACAATTGGTATAATTGTCACTTTCATCTTCCACAACTTTTTCAGTTATCTGGCAAGGTCAATAGATTTTTCCAGCTTTGAAGAGTAAAATCCACTATGTGGGAGGTTCGTTTTTTATGTTAACTAAAACAAGATTTGGCATTCTAGTTTGAACTGGGAGATCTGTTAATATTATTATTTTTATTATTACACTCCTAGCGAGTTTCTCACACCAGCAATAACGGAGGTCTCCCGCTAAAACTGAATTGTTTGAAATAGAACCGACTGTTTGCATTAAAATAGATTTGGTCTTAAATAACCCACAAAGGTTAATACCCATAAAATCCTCCCCTCCCCTCAACAAAGAACTTGTCTCTCGCTTTTTTTTCACACTGTGGGGTCCGCTGGGACGTCTATGTCCACAACATGTCACTCCTTTTCGGATTTTTAACACCAGTGTTGGCTAGTAGTTTCTCACTGGAGTTTGAGTGACAGTAAGTCCCCTCAAGTCTCCAGGACTCTTCTCAGTATTCTGGCCGATCTCAATAATGCAGTAGTTTGGATGGTCTCCACTCATCCTGTTATTTCCAAGTCCTCCAGTCCCTTTACCAATCCTTTGGTAACTGTACAAAGAGCACCAATTACAATTGATATAATCGTCACTTTCATGTTCCACAGCTTTTTCAATTCCCTAGCAAGGTCTAGGTACTTATCCTTCTTTTCACTTTCTTTCAACTTTATTCTGTGGTCAGCCGTGATAGCGAAGTCTACAATTTTGCAAGTTCTCTTTTTTTATGGATTATTACAAGTGCTGGTCGTCTGGCCGAGATTAGGCGATCCGTTTAGATGTCAAAATTATTATTATTAGTAGTAGTAGTAGTATTCTCCTATTTTTTGTGTTTACTTTTGAATTACTTTGTTTTTCAGTATTTCTGTCCATTATTTACTTATATATATGAATATATATATATATATATATATATATATATATATATATATATCTGATTTCCTTAGCAAAAATGTGTTAATTTTTCAGCAAAAATAGATCCGAGAAGCTGAAATTTTGGTATTTGATTTTTGCATTTATTGATTATTCGGTGCTTCATCTAAAATGCACCAATTCTAAATTCCTTTGAGCTTATCAGATGACAAAATATATTGAATTGCCTCGCAATATCTGAATGATCGAAACCAAAATAATTTAAGAAATCTTTTCTCTCCTAGAGAGTTAGAATATATATTTTTTAACCAATTTGAATAATAGATAAATCATCAGTTTTTTTAAAAAATTCAATTTGGAGCCTCCTTCAATCATATGAATAAACGTTGAAATAGATGAATCGTCAGTAGGTTTATTGATTTATTCTGTAAATCTACAGAAAACTTTCGCGTTTATAATTTTGTCAGTGGAAATCCAAGATTCAGTTCCTTTAATTTAATTTCATTTCATTTCAACATCAATTATTTTAAATTGAACGAAAATATTTTTGTTATTTAGATATACTCATACTACCATTCCAAACTTCGGCTGGAGATATTTTAGCAGTATCCACTTACATATCAGCGCATAAATATACTTTCTCTCCTACACAGTGGCATACTCACCAAAATGTCTTTTACACACACATATACACACACACACACTATATATATATATATATATATATATATAAAGTAAAGTAGGCGACCATAGTCGAGGGTAACCCGAAGGCTTCCTTTTCGATAGCTTACTACACCAAGGTGTAGGGGAGGGCGCTACTCCTTTCCATGGATTGCTCCACTTTACCCTTGATCCGTACCTTATAATGCTAAGTGTTAAGCAAGGAGGCATCAAGTACCATTTTTTGAGTCTTTGGTATGACTCGACCTGGGATTGAACCTAGGTCTCCCGGGCGATTGGCGAACACTCTAACCGCTAGGCCAATGTCCGGTAATATAAGGTAATAAATATATATATACATATATATATTAATACAAATTTCGTTGAATATAATAGATATTTTCTATCTACATATTGTTGGTCCTTTCATATTGCCGTATTGATTTGAGAGTGTTCGGCGGGAATTGATTGATATATTTTCCATAATTGTTTTTTCCCAAGTACTTTCTGTCCAACTTTGGGCCATCATCAGGGGAGGATGTATTACAAAAATGATGTAACTTTTGTACGTACATTACTACTTGATAAGAAGAAGAGCATTTGGGCCGTTGCAGTGTGTAACGTTTACTTTTAAAATTCTTCTATAAACAGTGTCAGTAGGTAAAGACATTTAAGTACATTAGCACTGGTTTGAAAATTAATTCTGTTAATTTTGGGTTGCATGTTTCTTATATGTAGTGTTTCGAGAATCTGTAGTTTTTGTTTGTTTATTTGATTTTCTAATATTGCTGTGTTTTCGGTAAGAATTTTCCGTACTTCAGTTGTTGGGCATGAATGCTTTTTTATGCTATGGAACTTGGATCAGAAAGGTGCAACGCCCCAGATGCTCTTCTTCTTACAAAGTAGTAATACTATAAAATCAATACGGCAATATGAAAGGATCAACAAGAAAATAAGTAGACAGAAAATATCTATTATATTCAACGAAATTTTTATTAATGAAGAAATGCTGCCAATATATATATATATATATATATATATATATATATATAAACTAGATTAGAACAATGCAAACTGCTACATTAAATGCACGAACTTTTCTTTCCTGTGTAAATTTTAGAGAATATTTACGCTCTAATTTTTTCTTTCATGAAAAGAATTTGTAACATTTGTTTTTTACTGAGGTTAAAGTAATAAAATAATTAAATTTGTAGATGCCAGTTAGATTCAGTCATTTAAACACTTTTATATATATATATATATATATATACATTTAATAAAGTTCTCTTTCGTAAATTACCAACTTGATCTTCCTCCCACTTTTTAAAGATAAATATGACTCATCATTATGTTTGTCATTTCAGTGTTCGTTCCCTTGAAGATGGCTTCTGCTGGGTCAGAAAGAAGTTTGGAAAAATATGGCGACTTTATTTATTTCATCCAGATATCAAACTACTTAAACGGATCAATTATCAAACATGAACAATCAAAGTACTTGTCTTCTTTAATCAAACATCTTTAAAAGAAAAAAGGCTGCCTACACACACACACACACACACATATATATATATATATATATATATATATATATATATATATATATATGTGTATGTGTGTGTGTGTGTGTGTTAAAATCAATTAAAAAAGATCTAAATTACAACCAATGCAATATATCACCTTGACCTGTGATGAACACAGCGTATGTTGTTGACAGACACATCCAGCCATAGATAAAATCAACAAAATGTCTACTTGAATAAAAGCAATGTGTGGTTGTAAGCTGTGACCAATGAAAAGCAAGTAATGCGTGGGTTTAAACTATAACCAATAAAACACAAGCAATGCGTGGGTGTAAGCCGTGACCAATAAAAAACGAACATTACGTGTGGATCGTGTGGGTGTTTTAAGACTGTATAATGAAGTGTAGAATTTTATCTAAAATTTGTTCCCGCTAGCTGTTCCAATTTCTCACAGCTCCTTCGTGTGCGCGAACTCTCTCTGATTGCTCTCCGTTCCACACAGGCGTTGCCGTCGAAGAATAAAAATATAAGATTATACTTTTATCTATACGTGTTCCTTGTGGTTTGTCAAGATCCGGCGGTTGTGTGCTTCTCCAGAAAGAAGAATCACAGCTGAATATCTTTGTTGTGGCTTCACTGTACTATTTATTAAAAAGCTTGAAAAACTCGTTTAGATTTCTTTCTTAATTTTTGTGTAAGTTACACCCATCCAAAGGTGAAGAGTGCGCGATAAATCTGAAATCTGCATCAGGCTTAAGATTCTTTGAAAGGCTCATATATATATATATATATATATATATAGGGTGTTTATTTATAATTCTATTTGTACTTGTTTTAATTTTATCCACTCGATATGAAATTGTCAGTTGAGGTATTTTCATTCACCTGCCGATTTCTCTTTTTCTTGTATAGTTTTTTCTCAAACTAAACGGAACAGTTTATTACAATTGAAAACTTTTAGAATATATCGATGACTTCAGTTAAAATAATAGCGAGAAAAAAGAAAAAAGAAATAAAGAAAAAGAAAACGGCCGTGAATAAATGAACCTGTGTGAAAAATTGAGCGCAAAATTCAATTTTCTAGAAAATTCTCTTGTGCTTTACACTGTTATACAAAAAAGTTTTGATGCAGTTAAAACTGTCTAAAGACTAAAATAACGATTGGTGGGACCTCACTATAAATGTAAAAATAATTGTGGTACCAGAATCATTTATGGATTTTTTTCATATATATATATATATATAGCTATGTGTGGGTGTGGGTGCATATACAAACTAGCAAATTTGACACATATGGGTAGATATGAACAGAGTTCAATAGATAGATAGAAACAGACATATATATATATATATATATATAGAGAGAGAGAGAGAGAGAGAGACAGAGACAGTAGGGTTCCAATTTTTTTTTTCAAATCTACTCCAAATACGTTAATATTTTCTAAGGAAAAACAACAACAACAACAACAACAACAAAAACAACAACAAAAAAACAAAAAAAATATATATTAAATAAAATAAACTTGCGAACACTTATTACACCACAAACATTCTGAAAGAGAAGGCTACTTACGATAATAGAACGTTAAGAATTTTCTCATTTTTCGTTTCATTTTTTCATTTGAAAATGATTTTTGAGTGAGACAACATCACATAACATCTCTCTGAAGATGATTATAAAAAATCAAACATTGGACGTAGGCATAATGAACATATATTATTTCTTTTTACATTTTCGCTTTTAGAAGCAGATTTATTTCTATAACCACTTTTACATCTAAAAACCCTACGAACGTTAATTCTTGCAACCTAAACTTCTATAGTGAATGGCCCTTCTGTTATAAAAGAACCATCATAAAAACACTTATTTCCGGGGCTAAAGTAATCTCTTCCCTTAGAACTATCTTCCTTAACGAACTTAAAAATATTAAACAAGCACTTGTTAATTATAGCTTTCCCAAGTGCATGGTTGATACGGAAAGGAAATATTTCATTGGTAAAACTGAACAACATAACAGACAGTACCCTAAACCATACATAATCAATAAACCTTTACAACCGAAATCAATTTTATAGTAATTATAAGATGGATGAACACCTATCAAAAACTCTTGTTCAAAAATGTTCTCCCAACTGATCTTAACAAGAAAATAAGATTTATCAATTATTTGAACAAATCCAAACCTTCCAAACCTAATCATTTCCAATAAGTCTTCCTCTTACCGTGAAATTCTTGACCGGACAATCGTCGTATATATATTCAAATGTACTTTGGGAGACTGTGTCACCAACTAAAATAATACGTACGTTGGTCTTACCACTACGAGTCTTTCAAGACGTCTTACAATGCATCTCAATATATATATATATATATATATATATATATATATATATATATATATATGTGTGTGTGTGTGTGTGTGTGTGTGTGTGTGTGTTTCCGTCTGTATCTGATGGTCGACGGGAACGCTTGCCCTCTACCCATCTCTTTTCCCATTTGCTTGATAAACTCATTGCCCCTTGAAATATCAATTACCGACTTAATTAGTTTCTTAGGATCAATAAAGGTAATGGGATATTAAATAAATATGTATAAAGCCAGTTTAATAAATTTGTCACGAAACAGACGACTTATTTTACAGTCGATTATCGAACATCGTGTCTATAGACCGGATATGAATTTTGATTTGTGGAGCTGGATTCATTTATGGCACCGGGGATTCTGGGGCGTTCCTCATTAAAGATTGGAAATACAAATTTAAAACGTAATTTTTCCTACCCAATAAACTGGGGTTGTTAAATATGATGACTGCATTTTTGCAGAGTAGTAAAACCCATCAACGTATCTCCTGGATGAGACAATAAACTATTTGATATCGAGGCTTCAGTCCTGGAGCTTTTGGGAATGTAGAGTACCCTTTCATTGTCCTTACTACCTGGTCCACCCTGACCCGGAGTAGTAGCACTTGTATATTGAAACAATTTGTCTGTGAGGAAAAAATTATTAATATTAAAATGAATTATTAATATTACATATCAATTCTTGAATCATTTATCTGTGTGCCAAGAGAACTATAAGTGTTAGATAGCATTACGTGAAATCATTTAACGGTGGGCTAATAGAATTATTACTGTTAGATTGCAATACTTGAAACCATCTAATATTAATATTAAATTGAATTAATTGTGTTTAATAGCAATACTTGAAACATTTAACTGTGTGCAAAAAAGGTTAATATTGAATAGTATTATTAATGTTAGATAGCAATACTTAAAACCATTTAACTGTGTGCAAACAAAATAATTAATATTAAATTGAATTATTGGTATTAGATCGGGACGTTTGAAACAATTTAACAGTGTGTAAATAAACCAGTTAGACTTAACAATACTTTATGCCATTGTGTTAATAGACCCATTTTAGCCAGCAAAACATAATACCATGAATTGTATACAAATAGAGCCATTAGAGTTAGCAATAGATTATGCCATTAAATGTGTGGAAAGCAATCGATGAGAATAAGCAAGACTATGCCATTTAACCGTGTGCCAATCGACACAGCAAAATAAACCATACCCTACCATTCAATATGTGCAAATAGACCCATTAGAGTTAGCAATACTTTATGGTATTTAATCATGCGCAAATAGACACATTTAAGTTAGCAATACTTTAAGCTGTTTAACTGTGAGCAAATATACTCATGAGAGATAGCAATACTTTATTCCATTTGATATTTGCTAATAGACCCATTAGATTTTAGCAACACTTTATGCTATTCAACTGTCAGCAAATAGACCCATTGGAGTTAGCAACACTTTATGCCAATCAACTGTCAGAAAATAGACACATTAGAGTTAGCAAGACTTTATGCTATTCAACTGTATGTAAATAGACCCTTTAGAAATAGCAATGCTTTATGCCATTTAACTATGTGCAAATAGAACTATTAGTATTAGCATTTTAACGTGCTGCATTTTCAAGAGCAGTTCATAGCTTGTGTTCATTCCGTTTATTAATATTCTGTAATTTTAGTTTCTTGCATAATTACCAATGGTTCACCCTTCCCACCCAATTTACTTCTTTTGGTTATTATGTGATTTATTGTTTTATCACTGTCACTTGATAGCCTACACCTGCGATTCTCGTGAGAATTTTAACTTTTTGCTTTGATTAATCATGACGACATTATTCTGTATTTAAATTATTAAAAATCAGTTTCTCTCTTTACGTTCCCTCTTCGTAGCCACTGATAAAATCAAGAGCAGAGAAAGACAACACTGGTGTAAAAAATGTAATCAGCTTCTTTTCTTTTCCTTTTATAACCCAAAATGTACGCATCAGAGGTTTAGGTCAGAGAGAGAGAGAGAGAGAGTAGAAGACGGCTGAGTTGTACGCACAGGGGGGGGGCGCAAGGTACGAATCTTCGATAAAACCTTTTCTGGTATAGACCAAAAACCTCCTGGTTATATAATACTCTGGACGCCCACGAAAATTCTTGCGGTCACGTCTCCCTCAGGCTACCACCTACGCTACACACGTGATCATGCTTCCTCCTGGCATGCCACTCACGTAGTTTACGTGGAATTTCCGCCGAGATTACTTGTATCCTGTTTACATTAGGTACCAGGTGCATTTCCTTTCATTTTCGTTCCCAGTCAGTGACTTCTTTCTAACATGCCACCAACGTGATTTATCCGGGATTTTAGCCGGAAAGCTGCCTCCTGTTTACTTTAGGTACCAAATGATTTTCTCTTATTTTTATTCCCAGCGTCCGATTTTCGCATCGACACATCAAATGGGTTTTCAAGTTAAGATCCAACATAATGTTCTTAGTTTGTCACTTAAAACATCCATAGAGTTGTTTTACTTTTATTTTTGTTTTGTATGTTTCTTTATTGTTTATTGTTCGGTTTTTATTTCTCTTAATGGCTGCTGTTGTTGCGCTCGCTTTAGTTTTTATATTTCATTTGGGTTTTCCTATTGCTCCATCCTCACAATCCCCTACTTGTGAGTTTTTATTCTTTTTGTCTTAAAGAGTCTATCCTTGCTATCTCTCAGGTGTAACGGCTTCTTCTTCTTCTTCTTCTTCTTCTTCTTCTTCTTCTTCTTCTTCTTCTTCTTCTAATTAAGGATGATAATAATATTTGGTAATCACTTTATTATTGTAGTGATAAATTATGATTTAGCAAAAAACTTTGAATAGAAGTGTAGTTCACGTGCGAAGGTCATATGGGCGGTTGTAACACGATGGACCATATTAAAAATTCAAAATAATAATGCGACTCTGTTATTCGGGATACGAAAACGTCTTTATTCAGACTGTCAACATTTTTGTATAGCAGTCCGATGAAAGCACGCGGATAAAGGAAGACCTTCTAAGGGTTTATGAACGAATGTCGCTTGCAGTTACAAAGAGGCGCCCCATTGACCTATTAACACCAACATCTAACCCAATTACTATCTTCGGGTTTCAAAATTCAATTGCTCTTGAATCCAAAATTATCTTTTCTTATATAAAGTAAGTAAAGTTGGCGACCTTAGTCGAGCTTTTTCAATAGCTATTACACTGATATGTTGGGGAGGGCGTTACTCCATTCCCTGGATTACTCTACTTTACCCGTGATCCTTACCTTATAATGCTGAGTGTTAAGCAAGGCGGCATCAACTACCATTTTTTGAGTCTTTTTATAACTCGACCTTGGATTAAACCCCGGTGGTCCGCTTTTTCTTATATGATATCTTCTTAATTATTGTATTATCAAATCATATTAGAACACGTGGTATTAACTTTTATTTCCTCACACCAGTCGACAAGCCTTGATTTGTTAATTATCCATATCCTGTCTTCTCCAACGTTATTTTAACGTGAGGTGTTTAACCTGGGCACCCTCTGTTAATACGTTTAACTTTTGCAAGGAACTACACTTACTTTCGAATTCCTTAGCCAACTTAAAAGTTTACAAAATACATAAAATAATTGATATAATTAATTAATCACCCTAATTATTTAACATGCACTTGTCTCAGGGTATGGGACGACAGTCGACCTGTCATAACAGGAGTTCTATTTTGAAATCGTTGTTGTAGGCGAGATGTTAAAAGGAAAACACTTTGTCGTCTGACTTGGGATAAGATTTATTTAAATCAAATGAAATATAAAGGCACGTATTCTTATATCATTAGAGAATGAGATAATCAATATATTATTTAAGTAGAATAGTTAGTTCAGTTGGGTACTCGAGTTTAGATTTGAGGGCTCGAGACAGTTTGTTGAGGTCAGAGATTTGAGCCCTCTGGGTGGGGTGGGGGAGAACTTGACCACGGGGAGAAGAAATGGAAGTCAGTATTTTGTTTGTCTATCACCCATGAATCTACGTTTCTCTGTAAGGAGTAAATATCTTTCACTCTATTTTTCTCTCGTTTTTCGATGACCGATTGCTGTACGAAATGTTGCACTCAGTCAATAGATTTTTCGCATTGGAAACAACGGGTCCAGCTTGTATCTGAGCAGTGTAACACTTATTGATGCTCGTGAGGTTGCCGTGTCGGCAAGGCGACGTTACACTTCTTCTTCTTCTTCTTCTTCTTCTTCTTCTTCTTCTTCTTCTTCTTCTTCTTCTTCTTCTTCTTCTTCTTCTTCTTCTCAAGTATTTCTTAAACTCCAAAATTCAACTTGGGTAAAAGGTCAAAATGGTTGAGAGGTCAATAAATATTCTTTACTGTCCAAAGTCAAATGTTTATTGGTCAGTTTAAGCAGAAAATTGACGGGACAAATATTGAACTATCAATGATTTTACTTTGATCCCTTTGTTCCTTTAATTTTAATGGCCTATCAACATTCGTGGGTTATTTTACGTCAATTGTAGAATAATAGCAATATTATTTAACCCATAGTTCTCCACTTCTTTTTTTCTTCATCTACCCTTTCATTTTTTCTTCTATTATAAGAAAATGGTCACAAATAAATCAAATTTCGGCAGTACATAACCAAGAAGAAGTTGATATCCCATTAAATAAGTCAAACTAGAGAATCAAATAATTGATACAATATTTCTTCGTTATAACTTAAAAACCGGCTCAATGGCCTAGTGGGTAGAGTGTTCGCCAATGGTCTGGGTGACCTGGATTCAATCCCTGGTCACGTCATACCAAAGACTTTAAAAATGGTACTTGATTCCTCCTTGCTTAACACTCAGCAATATAAGTTACGAAAAGAGTAGCGCTCTCTCCTACACCTCGATGTAGTAGCAATTGAAAAGGGAGCCTTCTGGTCGCCCTCGACTAAAGGGAGACAACTTTACTTTACTTACTTTTTAGAACTTAAAATCTCCACTAAAAACGAAAATCTTTAAATCGATAGCAAACCTAAGTTTCAAAATATGTATTTACAAAAGAACTAGAAGTTTTTTTTACAGAATTGTCGTTACAATTACTGCTTATATATATATTTACCCAACCCCTCCGCACAAGCAGATTTTGTTTAAAAGTCAATATTTTGAAGAGTTTAACAGGTTTGGATTCAGAGTTCTTCTCCTAGGCTGGATTCAGAGTTCTTCTCCTAGGCTGGTTACTATGCCAAGGTTAAAAAGCCTAGTCTATATTTACCTATAGAAAATAATCGGCTTCATATCTAGGGTATTAGCAATATATGAAATGAAAGCAGCTTCCTCTAGGATTTGAACTTGTGTCGTCGAATCCATTTCGTTCGACGTTAACCCCCACCACACAAGCAATTATCACTTATAACCTTCCAATGTCAAACAAAGTTTGAAAAGGGGTTACCGTTGCGCAAACTGAAATGATTGTTTAATTTTATCGACATGTTAACTCGTCAAGGGTTATTTAATGCCTTTGATGGTTTCTTTGTTAGATGACATATCAACCTTTGTGGGTTATTAAATGACAATTCCATCCTTGGAAGTGGTTACTCTGCATTCCCCATAGCTCAGCATTAGTGAAACCTCACCATTAGATTGTTTAGTGTCATATCCAGACACTCGTTTGGGGAGAGTCTTACCCCTCTACAGAGATATAGTCGGTGTATTCTACTGGGCAAGCAATATAATAAATGGAAGACAAGCCTAGACTGCCCTACTATTTACGCACAGCTGGAAGGAGAATAGTTCATACTTTCCCCCATGAAAGTCCCAAAGTGAACGACTAGAATTTCAACTCTCTTCCTTCAACTCCACACGCTAACTACTACACCACGGTTGCCCAGTCGGCTGGGGCTGTAGAATACACCGACTGCTTCTCTGCAGAGGGGTAAGACCCTCTACGAATGAGTGTCCTGATATGACACTAAACAATCTGATGGTAAGGTCCCAGCAGTGCTGGAGCTTTGGGGAATACGGAGTACCCCTTCATTGCCATTACTCCCTGGTCCATTCTGGCCCGGAGTAGTAGCACCTGATAAGGGTCCTATCTATGGGTTAAATAGAACTAAACGATGGTTGGAATTTACTGTTTTTATACATTTAAACTGCGTGTTTATGCTGAACTGAATTGTTTAAAATAGAACTGTTTTGACATTAAAACTGCGTACATTTGCAAAACTGAATTGCTCGAAATAGATGTGTTTTGACATTTAAACTGTGTACTTATACTGAACTGAATTATCTAGAATAAAACTGTTTGACATTTAACGCTGCGTATTGCCAAGTCAGCTGGAGCTGTAGAATACACTGATTGCACCTCTGCAGAGGGGTAAGACCCCCCCAATGAGTGTCCTGGATATGACACTAAACAGTCTGATGGTGAGGTCCCAGTTATGCTGGAGCTTTGGGGAATACGGAGCACCCCTTCATTGCTATTGCTCCCAGGTCCACTCTGGCCAAGCGTGGTAGTACCTGATAGGGCCCTATCTATGGGTTAAATAGAACTAACGGCATACTTATGCTAAACTGAATTTTTTGATTAAATAGAATAGCTTGAAATAGAAATGTTTTAGACAATTAAACTGTGCTTACATTTAAACTGCATGCTTATGCTAAACTGAATTGCTCGAAATAGAACTGCTTTTTTATATTAAAACAGTATTTACACTAAACTGAATTTTTAACAGAGAACTGTTTTGAAAATTAACTGCGTGTAAATAAAATCTGTACTTATACTAAACTGAATTAGCTGAATTAGAATTGCTTGACTAAACTGAATGGGTAAAAATAGAAATATTTTTCACAATTAAACTATACTTACATTTAAACTGCGTACTTATGCTGAACTGAATTGTTTGAAATTGAACTGTTTTTGACATTGAAACTGTACTTACACTAAACTGAATTGTTATATATAACTGCTTGAATAGTTTGAAATAGAAATGTTTTTGACAATTAAACTGTGTACGCATGCTTAACAGAATTGTTTTAAATAGAACTGATTATTTACATAAAAATGGATTTGGCGTTAAATAACCTACAAAGGTTGATATGTCATGAAACCCAAACAACCAACCAACCAACTACACCACGGAGATTTCACTCAGCCTCGTTTTTACTTTGAATTTGATTTCATCTTGGAGACTGTGTCTCTTTGACTGTGCATTAAAATAAATAATAAAAGAAGCTTATGCGTTTCTAAGCAGTGTAGTAATTTACTAAGCTTTTTGCTTAGATGAGACCCGAGGCCATATGAATGGAGCAACCAATGAGACTTGAACTTACTCGTGTAGATTTGCTAGTCTAGCTCGCTAACCATAACACCACCCAAAGCACCCTCTTCTAAACAGTGCACACCTACTCGATATATATGGTTTTATGTGTTTGTTTAATAGCATATCAACCTTCCTGGGTCATTTAATCCCAATGGGATTTTCTCAATATATACATATATATATGTGTGTGTGTGTGTGTGTGTGTGTGTGTGAGAGAGAGAGAGAGAGAGAGAGAGTGTGTGTGTGTGTGTGTGTGTGTGTGTGTGTGTGTGTGTGTGTGTGTGTGTGTGTGTGTGTGTGTGTTGTTCATCATCATATATGGATCGATACTTCTGCTTGTTTGTGGGTTCAAGATAGTGGTATCAGTTGGGTTGACATGTTAAGAACGTAAAAGCATCTGTCGACTGAGATCCATTCAAATCAATTAAACAAAAGAAGAAAAAACAAAGAAGAAAATGTAAAGAAAGAAAGAAAGAAAGACAGAGTAAATGAAAGAGTTATGTTGACGGTAAAAACAAAAAAATGACTTGAAAGATCAAGATCAAGATAGCGACAGAGAGAGTGAAGAGTGAGAAAGCGAGTGACATAGATAGATAAGTAGATAGATAGATATAGAAAGACATCGATAACAGCAAGAGAGAGAGAGAGAGAGAGAGAGAGAGAGAGAGACAGACAGACAGACAGACAGACAGAGACAGAGAGACAGGAAGAGAAAGATTACTTATAGAGGTTTACCTTTATTTTCTCTCTATTTTTGCTTCGAGTGGTGTCGTGCGACGAAACGGGCACTCTTTCGAAAGAGAGCCAGTCATACAATCAACACACACACACACACACACACACGCGCGCACACACACTTAAACTTTATATATATATATATATATATACGTATGCATATATAGTGTATAAGTGTAAAAAGATGTACAGGAATTCATGACGTAACAGCTATCGTAAAAACTGGACTCGACTATCCGAGTTCAAATCCTGACCGAGGTGGTTTGCATTTCGCATAGCGCTAATATCCTTGGCAATGGTATGAATCCAACTAATTTCATTTTTAAATATCATAATTCTCAATATAACGAAGATGCTAATTAGAAACATACACTCCTTCCAAAATAGAAGCATCAAAATCATCATGGACCGTTACTGATTGCGAAATGCTAATTATAACCCTTTCAAACTTCAAAAGTCATCATGGACCCTATTTAATTACAAAATGCTAATTAGAATCCTTCCTAAATTGAAGTATAAAAATTATCATTAGCCACTGTTAATAATGAAATGCTAATTAAAATCTTTCACTCCTTCTTAGATAGAATCATCAATATAATCATGGACCGCAGTTACAATGTGAACCTAACGGGTCAAAGGTTATCTACTTCCCTCTCTTTTATCTAATGGATGAGATAAAGGGAACGTAAAAGTGATTAAATCTAATATCCGGCCAATCAAATTTCTGCTTGCACTAACCAGTCAATTGTTGTGTGATGAGAAACGGATACTCAGAGTGGACAGTGGTTTTATTGGAAAATAACTGAAAAAAGAAATACCAATCAGAATGAAATAAAGAATGTAATGATGTTAGTTTGTTTGGGTTTTATGGCATATCAACCTTTGTAGGTTAGTTATTTAATGGCAAATCCATTTTTATACAAATAATCAGTTCTATTTCAAAAAATTCAGTTTAGCTTAAGTACATAGTTTGATTGTCAAAAACATTTCTATTTCAAGCAGTTCTAATTCAAACAATTCAGCTTAGTATAAATATATCTTTTGGTTACTCAGTTAAATGTCAAAACTGTTCTATTTCAAACAATTCTATTGAGCGTAAGTACAGTCTCAATGTCAAAATAGTTCTATTTCGAACAATTCAATTTAGCATACAAAATCAGTTCCATTTCAAACAATTCAGTTTAGCATAAACACACAGTTTAAATGTCAAAACAGTTCTATTTCAAACAATTCAGTTTAGTTTAAACCCACAGCTTAGTTCTATTTGACCCATAGATAGGACCATATCAGGTGCTACCACTCCGGGCTAGAGTGGATCTGAGATTGATAGTAATGAAGGAGTACTCCGCATTCCCCAAAGCTCCAGTATAACTGGAACCTCACCATCAGATTGTTCAGTGTCTTATCTAGGAGACACGTTGAGTGGGGTCTTACCCCTCAGCAGAGAAGCATTAAGTGTATTCGACTGTCCCAGTTGACTTGGCAAGCCATGTAATAAATGGAAGACAAACGCAGTAACATTTACGACTGCAATTAAGGAGATAAACATCACAGTAAAAATCCCTGAGTCTAATTTTACTATTTTCCAAACAATAAACTAAATAGCACAATGAAATATAGAAGCTCTTTAAATTCACCAGACCCTATAAACATGAACCTTAGGTCCATTGACTTTAGGTCCATTAATCTAGTGTGTAGAGTGTTCGCCTATGGCCCGGGAGACCCCGGGTTTAATCTCAGGTTGAATTATGTTATATAATTGCGGAAGGATTTTTTTTTATATTATCATTTTTCGTTTTGTATATCTTACCTTTCGGTTTAGTTAGGCTGAGAACCTTTCGGCTTAGTGCATGGGTTAGTTAGGTGCACACATTGAGTGCAGGTGTTCACGCACGCGCAGGGAGGATGTGACAATCACAGACGTCTCAATAAAAACCCTAGATAGGAAATGTCACCGAGGACATGAATGACGTCATGCCCGGAAGCAATGGGCCGGGATTCTTTGGGATTTGAAAAAAAACTGACTTGTGATTTGGACTTAGACGGGGGTAGTTAATTTTCGGAGCTCGCCGAGGCCAGATCAGTAGTTTGGCGGCGGGGTGCTGCACGAGGTGGGGTCAGATGGAAAAGTCCGCATAGAAAGAAATTGTGCCTCTCTCTCCTCATGTCGAAAAACCTTAAAGTCAAAAAGGTAATAAAAAGTTTCGTACCGAAACCAATTTCGTGTTTTTCGGATTCCTATACGTGTATGAACATTATTAACGTTTTATGTATGCGAATATCTTGGTCGTATATTTTTGGACTTGAATATATGTTACAATTATACCAAAGACTAAAAAAATTGTACTTGATGCTTCCTTGCTTAACACGCAGCATTATAAGGTACGGATCAAGGGTAAAGTGGAGTAATCCAGGGAAAGGATTAATGCCTTCCTCTACACCTTGGTGTAGTTGCTGGTGAAAAGGGAACCTTCGGGTCACCCACTACAACGGTCGGCAACTTTACTTACTTATAAACATAGTCTTACTGTAGCGCTTCTTAAAACAGAAAACACGCGAACAAAACTGGTTTTATTTATTTACACGAGCAGGATGCCACACAAAGTTAAGTTTTAGCGGAGTTTGATTGGTTCAAATTCAGAGTCTTCCTTCTAGATTGCTATACTTAGTCTGCCCAACTATTTTCCCACTGCTGGAAGGAGAATAATCGGATTCATGCCTTTCCCAAGTGTATTAGTGTTACGTGAAATGCAGATAGCCTCATATAGGATTAGAACTCAGTTTGCCATATGTATTGCCTACGACGATAACCGTTATAACACTAGCGCCTCCAAAAATATTATTTGTAGATTTCTCCACAAGAAAGACGATTTGGTTTCGTTTGGATTTATGGCATATCAACCATTGCCAAATTATCTTTAGACACACACACACACACACACACATATATATATATATATATATGATTTGTAAACATAAGTCAGAAAGTTAATTAATTCCAAGTATTCCTATACATCACTAACAATTCAATTAAACATCAGTCTTTTGTTTACACATAGTTGAATGATCAAACAATTCTATTTCTTACAATTCAATATAACATAAGTCATTTGTTTGTACACAGTTTACACGTCAAAAAGTTCTATTTGACCCATAGATTGGACCATTTCAGATGCTACCACTCTGGGTCAGAGTGGGCCTGGAAATGATGGCTATGAAGGGGTTACTCTGCATTTCTAAATACTTCAGCATTACTGGAACCTCACCATCAGATTATTTAGTGTCATATCCTGGACACTTGTTTGGGGAAAGGGTTTCCCCTCCCTGCAGATATGTAGTCGGTGCATTCTACAACCTCAGCTGACTCGGCTGACAGGAAAGATTGAATGATTACTCTGATTATTCAATACATAAGGTATTTAATCTTCATTTTTTAAAACATATTTTTCCCATCGGAAAAAAAATTGTTTTGATTCAGTAAAAAAAAAGTCATTGAACTGATTTTTAGCCATCTGTTTACAGTGGTCTTGATTTTATAACCGCTTGAAAACTGTTTCACACAAAAATTATTTGAAGGGGCCAAACAACTGGACATCAGAGAGGTTGAGGTCTGAACAGTAAAGAGAATGTGGCCGCTTTTCCCAACCAAACAGGTAAATGATTACCACTGCGCTTGTCTGCTGGGTCACGGACACAGCGGACAAGCATGTTAAGTTCCCCTTTCGAGCCCTCCCTCCCAAGTTGGGGTTCGTAAACTTTCGTCTCGTAGCTCGAGTTCAACTGTCAATCTTTACCGTCTCACGTCTCGCTGACAACTCTTAAAAGAAAATAGGGGCCATCTCCTCATTTATGCCACATGTTGGGGGCAAAAAATATCCGCTTCAACCGGCTCCACCCATGCGCACAAGATTTCGAACCTCTAAATTTTTTTTCAAGTCACTTTTAATTACCACCAGTGCTTTGGCCTTGCTATTTGGATACTGCTTCATTTATTTATTTATCTATCTTTTAATTTCAGTTTTCTGTGAGTCGTTCAATTACGTTACACCATGTAATATCACTCAAGCTAGCTTTACAATTCCCGAGAGATTATGCTGAACACATAGAATATAAAATAATGAGACAAATCCATGAAGTAACAAAAATGACGAGACTCACGTTTGTTACATATCCACAATTAACGCCATGTGCGAAATAGACGTATAATGTTCATAACGATAGAACATATAAAGAACATAGGAATCTCGAAATTTGAAAACACGTAACGACTTCTTGTTCAGGTACGAAACCTTTTTATTAACTTTGAGTTAAAGGTTTCGACGTAAGGAGGAGAGACGCAATCTCGCTATGCCGTCTTATTCATTTGGCCCCTATCTCGTGCGGCACCCACGGCGCGCAAATTCTTCTCACCTCAGCGAGCCCCAAAAGTCGAACCTCCTCGTTCGGTGTCTAGTTTTCAACTCCCCAACTTTCTTCAAATCTCCCACAAACCTCCGCGCGCTTCCGGTGCGTGATGTCACCCGCACCCTGTTACCCCGTTCCGTCATCTCGGGCTATTGTGACATCTCTGAGTAGTACGTCCACCCCGCACGCGCGTTACCACCTACATCAAGGTTTGCACCTAACTAACCCATGAGCTGAGCCGAAAGGTTCTCAGCCTAACTAAACTCAAAGGCATGAACCGAAATCCCTTGGCCATTACGTTACAACGTTAACAACAGTAAAACAAGCACAAACCAAGTGATTAATAATTTAAACAAGCTACGAAATATTAACCGGTGTAAAATGGAATGGTGAATACGTTTTTTTTGTGCAAAAAGGTTTCAGATATTATTTATAAACAAATAAGGAGAGGAAAGAAAGATGTAACATCAGCATATTTACTACTGAGATTTTCCCAACTTTATATGGTAACAATATTGCGACGTCGGCAAGAAGAAAGAAACGCAACACAATTTAAAATGTTATAAAAAAACATATATTTACATAGAAAGAGAGGAAAGAAAATATTGTCCTTGCAAACAGTTGGTTTGCGGGAAACATATCCGTAAAAGGCGTCCTTTTAACAGTTTGTATTTCCTGAGTCCTTTTAGTTGGGTTGAAGAAAATAGAGTCTTGTTTCTTGTGCTTCAGTTGCTGGAAAAAATCCTCTCAAGCGTGTACTGGCGTCTAGAAGACTGAGAGAACAGCGGACACGTCTTGATTCTGAGGAATAACCCTAGCAAAAGAGAAAGGGCGTTCGTAGGAAACGCCCTCATAGGGGTTTGGAGAAGATCTAAAAAAAGGTAGCCTGTGATTAGGTGTTTTTCATCCAATCATTGGGCACCTAGTTAGTGACTCCGTAAATAATTTCAATATTACTTAAATCTCTGAGGTTGACATAATCTCATCACTATTTTTACGATATCAATTTCAGATTTTTGTTCAGTCCTTCACAAGTTATCAAGGCAGGCCGAAAGTTCATTAGTGTAGCATAGGGATGGACAAACTTTTTGGTAGGAGGACTGCATCAAAGGGCAGCATCTTTTAAAGTGAAAAGAATTAATCTCGGTTCAAGTGCAAGTGTTGATTTAAAAATTTTTTTAGAAATTCCCGCGGGCCGCACAGAACAGTTTGTCCAACCCCGGTGTAGCCCATCGTAGTATTGTTGCTGGTTTTTCAGTTATCACGAATATAACGGGTAGATTTCAGAGGCCTGTTCTGTGTTGTAGTCTTTTCATAAGATTTCATCATCTTCTGAAACGAATCTAAGGGCTCGGAGAGCCAGATAAAAACACAACCGCCTTCGTTTAAGCATTTCATTTGACTGACTTGTTCGTCACTTCATATTTTTGGGCCGAACAATGTTATTTGATCACGTGTTCTGTTCGCCCAGTCAGACACTTCCTGTATCATCAGCCGATCCTCGCATGTGAACGGAAGGGGGTTTAGCGCGGCAGCTTCGAATCACGTGACATTTGAAAAATATCGGTGAGGCCTTCTGATTGACCCAACAGTGAAGACGGTCTTCGAATGGATGGCAGGTATATCGTCACAATATATATATATATATATATATATATATTGTCACCCACAGACACTGTTTTGCTGTATCACAAATCTTCAATGTGGCTACACATGCGAGAAGCTCCAAGCTGGTATCGAAAACCTGCTAACTTTATGTCAGTCGGACACCTTGTAAGGGTTATTCAGTAGAAGTGAATTTTGCTTAAGGAGTGTGCAATAGGAAGTGCTGTTTACAATTGCGCTTTTTTTAAAGGAAATCAATAGTGATGGGTCTTTCATTTCCGAAAGAACTGTCAGTGTGACCTTCTTTACTGACAGTTGCGGCTGGTACTTTTTCTTTAATGGAGTGCTAATGTGTTTTCTACCATTGACTGTTCTTTCGAATCAGGGTCGTTAGGAATAACCTATGTTCAGCTCATTTGGAAACATTTTTTTTTTACTAAAACGAGCTTTTGCTTACATATTACACATTCTTCGGTATATTTCACAAGATGCATTTGTTCGCTGCCAAAGATTTGATGACTGGTTTCTTTTAAAACATGGAGCATTTTGTTTAGTTTGCCGCCATTTTGAATAGCTTCTAAACAAATATTTTTATAAGATTAAAATAATTTTTCCTATAAACCAATTTCAAACAATGCAGATTTTACACTTTTTGAAAAAATATTTGAAAAAATATTATTTTGCTTTTAAAAAATCCCATTGTTTATGGAATATATATATATATATATATATTTCATAAACAATGGAATCTTTTAAAAACAAAAAGTTTTTTCAATTTTTTTCAAACCAGTTTACATATATATGTATACATATATATATTTAACTGATTTGATTAAATAAAATAAAATCCTTGTTGTTTTGGAATTTTTTGGTTTTTCTTTCATGAGTCCTTAGTTTTTTTTTTATGTTACAATCTTGGAATTTGTTGATAATTTCTCCAAAGGAGTTATTTGTGTTTTACCGAGTACTTTCGCTTCTCGTCAGAACCATTATCTAGGTAATTTATATGGTATTTGTAAATTACATATATATATATATATATATATATATATGTATATTTAGGCAGCATTTCTTCGTTAATGCAAATTTCATTAAACATAATAGACATTTTATGCCTACATATTTTCTTCTGGATCCGTTCGAATTCCCGTATTACTTTTATCGTATTCGGGGGGAATTGATTTAGGTATCGTCCATAGTTGTATGTATCCCTAGTACTTTCTGCCCGACATTGTGCCATCATCAGGGGAGAATCTATTACAAAAGTGATGTAACTTTTGTTTTAGCATATTACTACTGTGTAAGGGTGTCTTTGCCGTTGAAGATTATGGCGCTTGCTTTTAAATGTAATTCTGTAAATAGTGCCAGTAACTAAAGACATTTAAGTACATTAGCACTGGTTTGAAAATTAATTCTATTAAGTGCTGGTTGTAGGTTTCTAATATATAGTGCTTCGAGAATCTGAAGTTTTTTTGTTTATTATTTTGATGTTCGAGTATTGTTGTGTTGTCGGTGAAAATTTTTCGTAGTTTTTGCCAGGAAAGCAAACATTGTTTGCTTTTTATTTATTGTCTCACGAACGTGTTTCAATAAAAGCCATTTTGTTATTTATTAACAACGGGTTTTCTTTATTCTCTAAGCTGTTAGACAATTTAGCCACTCATATTAACTGACCGTCAGAAGAAGATCCGGCTGAATTATGTCAACCTCATTTCGTGGATCTTTTAAACATAGCGTGGGAACGGAATGTAGTAGTCATGAACATAACAGCCACAACAAGTACTATGACTCGTAGTCACACCACATTGGGCTCGGTGACTAGCATAGGATCACATCTCTCCTTAATCATCTTACCTTTTGATCGTTTTAGGAAGTGTCAAGTGTCATTTTTATTTCCTTGTCCAGTCGGCTGGGGCCATAGAATACACTGACTGCTTCTCTGCAGAGGGGTAAGTCTCCTCCAACGAGAGCCCTGTTTATGACATTAAAATATCTAATAGTGAGGTTCCATTAATGCTGGAGCATTCATTGCCATCGGTCCCAGGTCCACTCTGCCCTGGAGTGGTAGCACCTGATAGGGTCCTATCTATGGGAGAAATAGAAATAAACAGCGTACTTATGTTAAACTGAATCTTTATGCTAAACTGAATCACTTGAAATAGAACTGCTTTTGACTTTGAAATTGTACTTAACCTAAAATGAATTGTTTAAAATGGAACTCTCTTGACATTTAACTGTGTGCAGACAAAATCTATACTTATATTTGACTGAATTGAATAAGAATTGTTTGACTAAACTGAATAGCTTGAAATAGAAATGTTTTTAACAATTAAATTATGAACTCATGCCAATCTGAGTTGTTTAAAAACATTGAAATTGATTATTTGTATAAAATGGATTTGTCATTAAATAACCCACAAAAGTTAATATGCTATAAAACCCCAAGCAAGCAACCAACTTTCATTTCCCTGGCTAATAATCTTTCTACCTTCCATCTTTTTTGCAAACCTACATCCTTTATCATACGAGGATACATCGGGTGGTGTAAAAGTTAGCAAACTAGACTGGTAAACCTACACAAGTGAGTTCGAATCTCATTGGCTGCCCCATTTATATGCCCTTGTCCTACATTTAAGCAAAAATTTTAATAACTTATTATTCATTTCTTTCATTAGTTTATTTACTGATTATTCGATTATTTAATGAGGTTATACTTAATTATAATAAGAGATTATCTAAAGAGCGTACTGTTAAATATATATTTTTATTGGGTATTTGTATATTTTGTTTGTAATATTACGTGTAATATCTAAGGTCTGATATACACGTTTATAAATTTCGTTCCATTTGTAGAGAAAAATTGATAACAAGGCAATCCAATTGGAGGGAGAGATTTATTGAGAAGTAAAGTCAACACTATAGCGTTTCGGTTCTACTGAACCATCATCAGGACCACGAGGGGTGATATTAGCGATGTTAAGTTAACGGTGGGTGCCTAAAAATGCAAAATACAAAAACCTACAGAAAATTAGTATAACAAAAAAAGTTGGTCGTTTAATTGGTGAATCAGTGTTTGTTGTTTTGAATTATGTCATTTGACTTATTAGGAATATTGTATAGAATTTATGTTACGTTTGATTATCGAGAAAGATTTCGAGTTATAAGGAAGAAAAAGAAAGAAAGACAAAAAGAAAAATAGATAGCATAAAAATTAGGATATATGTGGAACTAAAGATGGAATATTTTATAACTATTTAAAATGGATTTGCTCAAATAAGGAGAAATATTATAAAAGCCAGGACGAGTATTTAGGGAATTAAGGAGTGAGATAGCAGCGGCTTCGAAAATTTGTCTTAGACTTTTATTATGGGTGTAAATGAGCATCTTTGCAGAACTGAAATCCTTCTAGAACTTTGAAAAATAGAATTGGGGTATGTTGTGTAGATAGCAGATTTTTTCGTGATTTGTTTATATAATATCATATGGCGCATATATGAAAAAAAAACCAAAACAACTGAGTATATATATATATATATATATATATATATATAATGAAAATAATTCCTACATGTGCAAGTGCAAGTCTTCCTAGGTTTCGCACAATGACTCTTCAGGATCACACTGGTGAAATGAATTGGGATAAAATACATTTTATTGATTAAAAAGACCCCCTCACCTATACAAAAAATTAGCATATAGAAAATAAACTTTATTTGAGAAACCGACAGATTTTTTTCCCTTTTTTCCATGTTGAACAATTTTTATAAATCCTTTAACCACTTAGTAACTAATTTTTCCTATGTCTACAAATATTACACATTTCAAACCTTTGGTTGAGCAATTCCTTTGGTCTATTATACGTAAAAAGTAAAGTTAGCGACTGTTGTCGTCGGTGACCTGAAGGGTCCCTTTTCAATAGCTGCTACACCGAGGTGTAGGGGAGGGTGCTACACCTTTCCCTGGATTGCTCCCCACCTTATATTGTTGAGTGTTAAGGAAGGAGGTATCAAGTACTATTTTTAAAGTCTTTGGTAAGACGCGACCTGGGATTGAACCCAGGTCTTCCGGGCCACTGGACAACACTATGGTTAATTTTTCCTCCACATAGAGTTTACAATATCTATCCCCTTCCCTTATATTTACTACATGTTTTTCACGATTTCCCATTTTAATATAGGATCTATACCAAATATGTTTTTGACTTCCCATACGTAGTTGGACAAACTAGTTTTATGTCAATATTTCATGTGCAATGCTACTTTTATGATTGTAATATCTTTGTTTGAAAGGGCCTTGCGTTGAACCCACATACACTTTTTTTATCATTCCTATCGTTACTGTTATTGCTCTATCTCCTGTATTGAGCATTTTATTGCGTTTTAGCTTAGATAATTCTGTTGGTGTTTTTTTCTTTTGACTAGACATACGTGCAACTTGATTATTTTCAAGTAGCACGTGTGTTTTTCGTCTTTTTTAAATGAATTTTTCCCTAGATATCAGTTTGTAGAATTTGTAAATTGTACAGTCAGTTTTTTTTCACACCAACAGAATTGTGGTGTAATGGTTAAAGCAATGGGCTACGGAATCGTAGTTAGCGAGTTCGAACTCCAGTCGCTCTATTACATTCACTTTCGGGCAAATACCCGTGGGAAAGGTATGAACCCCCTTATCCTCCCAGCTATGGGTTAAATAGTACCACTACAGTTCTTCTGGGAGAATAGCTTCGGCATTAAATAACCTACAAAGGGTGATATGCTATTAAACAAAGAAACCAAACCAACACAATTATAAATCAGATAAAAAGATATATATATATATATATATATATTTACTAATCTAATATCTACCAGCATTCACGATACCAGAAAAAAAAAACGAAAAAAAAAACCCGCCAGGAACAAGAGATAAAAGTATCTCGAACCACCGCCCGGGGGAAAAAAAGAAAAAATTATAGGTCAAAAAGAAAGAAAAGTCCAACCTCGTCCGACCCCTTGAAAAAAAATCAAGGTATACGCAGTCAGTTGGTCAAAAGAAAACTAAAAACCTTCCGCGAATCCTGCAATGCTACTATTACAAGAGTGCTCCACACGAGTGGAGCCAATTATAAAATTAACTTAAATCACGAGTCAGAAATCTTCTACTAAAGTTTCACCTTATCGGATCATCAGGAAGCCTAACTCCAACAAAGAGTTGGAGTTAGGCTTCCTGATGATCCGATTAGGTGAAACTTTAGTAGAAGATTTCCGACTCGCGATTTAAGTTAATTTCATATATATATATATATATATATGATTGGTAAACTCATTTCGGAGATAACATTTTTTAACGAACCTTGGCTGAATTTTTGCATTCTGATAGTTTCAAGTATTGCTATATAACAGTAATATTTTAATCCATCATCAATTATTTGTTGGTACACTTTGAGAAATAATTTGTAAGTAATTTTATTTTAAAATGAGTTTGAATTAACTTTTTTTTGCACACAAGTATTGCTTTTGTTTCTGTAAAGTTTTGTATCGTGGTAAAGACAAGATATACAGTGAAATAAAGTTAACTAGTTTAGGAGAAGGAAAACTCTGAATTCAAACCTGTTAAACTCCGCTTTAAACATTGACCTTGTGTCATATCCTGCCCGAGCGGAGGGGTTGGGTAAATATAATAAAGTTAATTGTTTATTAACTCAAATGTTATAGTTCGACTAGCATTATAATAAAGTAAAGTTAGCAACTGTAGTCAAAGGTGACCAGAAGGCTCTCTTTTCAATAGCTGCTACGCCAAATTGTAGAAGGGGGCGCTATTCCTCTCCCTGGACTGCTCCACTTTACCCTCGATACGTACCTTATATTGCCGAGTGTTAAGCAAGGAGGTATCAAGTACCATTTTTAAAGTATTTGGTATGACGCGATCTGGGATTGAACCCAGGTCTCCCGGACTATTGGCGAACACTCCACCCACTAACCCAGTGAACCAGTAGTGTTCAACAATGCCCCGGGAGATCTGGTTTCAATCCCAGATCGAGTCATACCAAAGACTCAAAAAATGGTACTTGATGCCTCCTTGCGTAGCACTTAGCATCATAAGGTATGGATCAAGGGTAAAGTGAAGCAATCTAAGGAAAGGAGTATCGCTCTTCCCTACACCTTGGTGTTGTAGTTATCGAAAAAGGAGCTTTTGAGTCACCCTCGATTACGGTCGCCGACTTTACTTACTTAGTATTATAAGTCCAGCCTTTGCTCGGTCATGTGAAGGGGTCCACAGGAGTACATCACTCCCGAGCTCGTCCCTATTTCTCCAGCAGTATTCCGCATGTCTGGTTTGTCTAACTTTGATAGTTTTCGTGACGGGTGGTAGGTGGCCGTACAGTTGCTGTTTTGTGGGGTGCTGTCTCCAGGACTTGTTCAATATTGCTCGTAGCATTCTCATGTAATTGCTGTTAATTTTTTTCTCCATACGTTTTGTTAGCGTCCACGTGGTGCATCCATATAGCAGTATCGACACGATTGCAGCATGGAAAAAATGTGTTTTATCTTATCAGTCAGGTCTGACTTCCATATGACCGATAGCCTATCGATAGCTGTCCATGCCTTTGCTCGTCGTGTGTTGACGTCTGTCTCGGTTGATGAGACACTGCTCTCTTGGTAGATGAATACTTCTATTTTGCATACAGGTAAAAGTTCCAAATATTGAGCTTAGATAATTCTGTCGGTGTTTTTTCTTTTGACTTGACATACGTGCAACTTGATTATATTCAAGTAGCACGTGTGTTTTTCATCTTTTCTTTTTCAATGCAAATATTACTCATTCATTAAACATGTCATTTCTTTACACAGTAAAATTGTCAAAAAGTTCTATTTTTAACAATTCATTTCAATATAAATTAAGGTTGCACACCGTTTAAATGTTAAACAGTTCTATTCGGCTCCCAAACAGGACCCTATCAGTAGCTACCTCTACGGAGAAGAATGTAATAGGAATTAATGGGAATAAAGGGGTGTAATATAACGGCCGAGGGATTTCGTTTTATGCCTTTGGGCTTAGTTAGGCTGAGAACCTTTCGGCTCAGTGCATGGGTTACTTAGGTGCAACATTAACGCAAGTGTTCACGCGCGCGAGCGGAGCGGACGTGTCACAATAGCCCAGATAGGAAACGGGGCTAGAGAGTGCGGGTGACGTCACGCACCGGAAGCGCACGGAGGATTTGGGGGATTTTGAAAAAGTCAGATAGTTGAGTTGAGTTGTGCCTCGGGAGAAGACGGTTGGCTTTCGCTTGCTCACCGAAGCCAGGCCAGTGGCCTTGTGGCGGGTGCCACACGTGTTGGGAGGGGGAGAGCAGATAGAAAAATCATCATAGAAAGATTGTGCATCTCTCTTCTTTATGTCGAAGAATGTTTAAACTCAAAGGTAATAAAAAGTTTCGTACCAGAACTAAGAAGTCGTTAGAGTTTTTCGTGTTTCGAGATTCCTATGTTCTATGTATATATGTAATGAACATTCTATGTACTTTTCACACGTATCCGTATCTAGCTATGGTAAAGGGTTACCCCACCTTCCCCAATGTTCCCTGGCCAGAGCCTCGCGATCAGATGAATAAGTGACGTATCCCGGACATTTGTTTAGTGATTGAGGGAGGGCCATCTTGCTACTTCAACCAGTCTCATCATCATCATGTCGCGCTGGTAGCACGGATATCCCTGACCCTCTCTCACCACTCCTCACTATCGTTCATCGCACAAGGCAGGACTTCAGGACAACATCCCGTATCCTCACACAGCTGCTGAATGTATGTTCGTGCTGGTCGTCCTGCTTTTGCACGGCCATGTGTGGGGGTCCATAAGAGTACATCTCTTATGAGTTCGTCCCTACTTCTCCAGCAGTATCCTGCATGTCTAGTTCGTCTAACTTGAATAGTTTTCGTGATAGGAGGCAGGTGGCCGTACAGTTGGTGTCTTGTGGGGTGTTGCCGCCAGGACTTGTTCAAGATTGCACGCAGCATTCTTGTGTAATTGCCGTCTAGCTTCTTCTCCAGCAGTTTTGTTAGCGTCCATGTAGTGCACCCGTATAGCAGTATCGATGTAACCGCTGCCTGGAAGAAACTGCGTTTCATTTTATCGGTTAGGTCTGATTTCCATATAATCAATAGCCTATTGATAGCTGTCCATGCTTTCGTTAACCTCGTTTCGATGTCCTTTTCGGTTGATTCGACGCTGCTTCCTAGGTAAGTGAATTTGTCTACTAGTTTAAGAGGGGTTCCTTCTAGAGTGGAGATGTCCCCTGTTGGATTATAGCATATATATTCCGTTTTGTGTGCATTAACATAGATGCCTATGCCTGCGGCTGCTCGTTCCAAACTATGCAGTAGTGTTTTGGCTTGGTCGGGTGTATTTGCCAGTATCGCTATGTCATCGGCGTTGTCGGCGTCGGTAATTGTTTTTGCGGGGTACCTTCTGCTTCTTTTCTTTGTCAGCTCGAAGCCATTCTCTCTGATTTTGTCAATCGATGTTCTAAGTACGTAGTCTAGACAAATGATAAAGAGGTACGGAGCCAGCGTGTCCCCTTGTAGTACTCCTGCTACAATGTCGAAGTATTCTGTGTCTCCATCTGGTGATCGTACTTTTACTTTGGTGTTTCTATAGAGAATCGTTATTGCTGCTACGGTTTCTTTAGGTATGCCGTACGCTAGTAGGATTTGTTCCATCTTTCCTCTGTGAATGGAATCGAAGGCCTTGGTAAAGTCGACAATATTAATGTCGCTTGTAGGTTTTTTGCCCGTACACCTTCAAGGATTCTACGGATGGTTAATATTTGTGAGGTCGTGGATCTATTTCTTCGGAAGCCATTTTCGTTTTTCCTAAGTATGTTGTCGATTTTGGGTTCTATGCGGTTTCGTAGTAGGGCATTGTAGATTTTGGCTGCTATGGATATAAGTGTTATGCCTCGGTAGTTTTTGGCAAATCCGAGATCCCCCTTTTTAGGGAAGGGGATTATGTATCCCTTCATCCATCTATCTATCGGATTTTGATTGTATACTGCGTTGCAGTGTCGGAGCAGTATGTCGTCGAATTGTCTGGTCTTCCATACTTCTGGGGGAATCTCGTCCAGCCCTGCAGCTTTCCTATTTTTAATTTTTCTGAGAACCGAGTCGATTTCTTCTTGTGTGAACGGTCCTAGTTTAATGTCTAATTGTTTGCTAATTATTCTGGTGATTGGTTCATGTGTTATTTTCGGTGGGTTTCCTAGTAGGTTTTCGAAGTGCTGCTTCCACAGTTTTATTCTTTCTTGTTGGTTTGCTGCTTTCAGTTTTTCTTTGGCTGTGTTCTTTCTTCTACTCACTTCGTTTATTGTTTGCCAGGCTATCCTAGATTGTTTATCTTCCACCGAGTCTCTAATCTTATCTATCTGATTTTGAATGTATTCTGTCTGTTCCTTTATATATATGCCTGCTAATTGATATTGTGCCGTTTTAAGTTTTAAGGCATTTGTGTTTGTTGGGTTTTTTCGATAGTTTTTGGAGGCTGTTTTCACTAGTGCACGTTATTCTCTCACCGCTAAAGTTTCCCATGGGACTCTATATTTAGTTTTGAGTTTTGTTGGAATGCATTTCGCTGCTGCCTCGAGGTGCGCATTGACGAAATATTCATATTCGTCGTTTGGTGTACTTTTTTCCGTCTTTTCTTGTAGTGTTTCGAATCTGTTTCTTAATTCTTATACGTATTTATCTCTTATATCTCTGTTGTTCAAAAGGACCCAGTCATAGTGTTTGGCGTTTTTTCGTAGGCTTAACCGTATTTTAGCCGTGACTATTCGGTGATCGGTGGACACACCCTCGAAAGAGGAGTATGCCTCGCAATTCATTGCACTATTTTTCCATTTCTTGTTTATAAGGACGTTGTCTCTCGGAGCTTTAGTATTGTTCGCGTACGTGTATGTCCATAGTTTGCCCTCCCTTTTTTGGTAGTTTGTATTGCGCATGCTAATCTATTTTTCTATCATGAAATCTGTTAGATGTTGCCCATCCCTATTTGATGTGCTGTGGAGGCTGTATTTGTTGTTTCCGTTTTTCCCGATTTGGGCATTTATGTCTCCGCCAAGGACTAACATGTTGTGTTTCGGGATGCTACGCACTAATGAGGATAACTCATCGTAGAAGGTGACTAGTTGAGTTTCTTCACTAACATTGGTAGGGCTGTAGCAGGAGATGATTGTTGCTCTGGGGTTGCCGTTAAAAGTAGCTGCCATCATTCTAGGTTGTATTTTCTCAATGCTATTTAGCGTTTTTAATACTCTAGGTCCTATAAGCAATCCTACCCCTCCTACTGCGGCGTTGACAGAGTTTATCCATGCCGATACAGTGACGAGCGACTATCCATTGCCAGTTTCGTGATATTTGATATCTTCGGTGTGTGTGCATCTGTGTTCTTGTATGCATATTATGTCAATCTTATGTTCTACGGCCGATGCGATTAGCTCTGGTAGTTGTCCTATTCTATTTAAGGTTCTTACGTTAAATGTCACTATTTGTAGTGTTTGCTTGCATTTTAGTAGTTTTGGTCGTTTGAGCTCTGTAGCTGATTTTCCGAACACTGAGGCCAGGGCTCCAACCTCAGCAGGACGCGCCCTTTTTTTACCCGCGCGAAGAGCGACTCGGTTTGTGTATGTGGTTTGAGTGTGGGTCATGGTTATCTTTCGATGTCTGTTTTATTCTCTTCTATAGAAGCCACTCTTATAGAGGAGCAGCAGTAGTTCCCCGATCGAACTTACGATCCTGAGCGTAAAGTCGTCAAACTCACGTCCAGGACCTGTTTAGGTATTGAGTTTGGTCGTCAATGGGTTTATTCAAATACCTTTACGTACATCATGCTGCTTCCCATGTGTACGTAAAAAAAAAAATGTTGGGGGGTAAGTTTTCTTAAGTTTTAACTTAGTTAAAGTCCAAGGTACTTTCGTCAGACTTTTACTGGTACTGAAATTTTTTTTTTTTTTCTGCGGTATTTGGACATTTTCCAAGGCTTTTTAATTAGTTTTTTCTTCTTCTATACTACCGTTGGGAGCCGGGGAGGCTTTAGGAATTAAAGAGTTTTTACAAATGACAATTTTTTTTTTGTGTATGTGTGGTAGCATAGGCAGCTTTAGGCTTTTACTTTTTCTTCTAAACTACTGTTAGGCCTCTAACAATTTTTAGCTTTTAGATTTTTGAAAAGATTCAAAAACGTTTTGCCGTGTTCGCTGACATTTGGACAGAGTCATATATTCAATTTGGGTTTATCGTAAGCGTGTCTTTACATTTAAAACGCACAGTTTAAGCATTATTTTACAAACAAAAATACAGCATAACATTTTGTAAAATTCAGCATTTTAAATTAATAGGACTTAAAGACATACTGACCAATATTGAAACATTTTTCCTCTGTTGGCACGTGAGTTCAAATCATTCCTCCTCCTTTTAGAGTTAATTTACAACTGAATTTTAGGTATGTTTGGAGACGGTCCACTGTTCGAAATGGGGGTTGGGAGGGCTGCTAATTTCATCATTTTTTTTCTTTTTCCTTTCTCTTTTTTTTGGGGAGGGGTTGCTGTGGTAGCTTAGGCAGCTTTAGGCTTTTACTTTTTCTTCTAAACTACTGTTAGGCCTCTAACAATTTTTAGCTTTTAGATTTTAGAAAAGATTCAAAAACGTTTTGCCGTGTTCGCTGACATTTGGACAGTGTCTTATATTCAATTTGGGTTAATAGTAAGTGTGTCTTTACATTTAAAACGAACAGTTTAAGCATTATTTTACAAACAAGTGCGAAAACCTGTTAAAATCCGCTTAAAAGCAAATCTTTTGTCGGAGGGGTTGGGTAAATTCTTAAACATTCATTTACTTGTACACACTGGTTCATCAAAAATTGAATATATGTTAATTCTCTAAATGTCTATCCCTCTCTCTGTTTATATATATATATATATATATATATATATTGTCATCCAGACATTGTTTCGTTGTATCATAACACTTCAGTGTGGCTAGACATGCGAGACACTTCAAGCTGGGATCGAAATCCGCCCAACTTTACGTCAGGCTGATGACATATCCCAAAGGCATCACGTGACTCAACGTCAACTCGGAAATTTAGCGCATGTGTATTAACTTTTCTTTAAACAGCCATCGAAAGATTACCATGAGAAGACCTGACCGATAAAATGAAGCGCAGTATGGAGAAAAAGGTTGACGCCAACTCCACAAGAATTCTGCGAGCAACATTGAACGAGTTCTGGAGGCAGCAGCTTGCAAAGCAGCAGCTATACGGCCACCTACCACCCATCACGAAAACTATCCCAGTTATACGAGCCAGACATACGGGACACTGCTGGAGAAGCAGGGGCAAACTCATAAGCGACATACTCCTGTGGACCCCTTCACATGGACGAGCAAAGGCAGAACGACCAGCTAGAACTTACATATAGCAGCTCTGTGCGGATACGGGATGCAGCCCTGAGGACCTGCTGGAAGCAATGGACGATAGAGAAGGGTGGCGAGAGAGGGTCAAGGGCTATCCGTGCTGATGGCGTGACATGATGATGATGATGATGATATTTTACACTATCGGCTACCGACCACATATTCTAACTAACATTTTCACTTTTACCCCTTGTTAATACGTTGATTGCATCCCTTTCAAAGGGGAACAACGTTCCACCGAAAGAGGTGTCCATGGCATGACACTAATCTGTATCAAACGTTGAAACATGAGTTCTGGATATATCTCGGGAGTTTTGGGTGCATTGCTTCCAGGTCCTTTCTAGTCTAGTATAATTGTACATTTTAGGGGTTTCATCTATGGACCAAGCAGATCTGTTTGAAAATTATTCCTTTCTTCAGGGAATACTGTCCGCATGAAACTTGCTGGAATTATTTTGTTGTATGGCAAAAAAGGGGTACTCCACATTCCCCAAATTTTAAAGAAAACTAACGTTTCCTGTGAGCATATATTTGTATGCTGTGTGTATTCTGAGTGTTTGTATTTTGTGTATGCGTATGTTTGTGTTTTGTGCACTTGTGTGTTCATGTGTGTGTTTCTGAGTATGTTTCTGCTTATGAATGTGTTTGGGTGTGTGCACGTGTGTGTGTTTCTGAGAGTGTTTGTATGTATGACTGTGTTTTTGTGTTTGGTTTGTTTTTTTGGGTTTTATGGCATATCAACCTTTGTATGTTATTAAACGTCAAATCCATTTTTATGAAAATAGTTCTATTTCAAACAATTCAGTTTAACATAAGCACGCAGTTTAACTGTAAGTACGGTTTAATTGTCAAAAACATTTCAATTTCAAGCTATTCAGTTTAGTTAAACAGTTCTAATTCATACAATTCAGTTTAGCATAAGTATGCAGTTAGTTCTATTTAACCCATAAATAGGGCCCTATCAGGTGCTACCATGCCGGGCCAAAGTGGACCTGGGAGCAATGGCAATGAAGGGGTGGTCTGCATTCCCCAAAGCCCCAGATTTACTGGAACCTCACCATCGGATTGTTTAGTGTCATCAACAGGACACTCATTGGCGGGGGTGCAGTCGGTGTATTCTACAGCCCCAGCCGACTTTGTATGTATATGGATGTTGTGTATGTTTGAGTATGTGTGTGTGTGTGTGTGTGTGTGTGTGTGTGTGTGTGTATTTGAGTGTTTTTGTTTGCGTGTTGTCGTGTATGTTTATGTATATGCGTCTGTGTGTTTGTGTATTTGTATTGTGGGTGTGTTTTTTGTGTGCTAATGTGTGTATGTTTGTGAATATGTATGTGTGAGTGTTTTGCGTGTATGCTTGTGTACGTGTGTGTTTTGTTTGTGTTTTTCGTGTGTGTGTGTGTGTGTGTGTGTGTGTGTTGTTTTTAGTGTATGCATATTTGTGTATGTGAGTGTATTTTGTGTGTGCTTTTGTACAAGTATGTATGTTTATGTTTCGGTGTGTGTGCTTGTGTTTTGTATATGTGTGTCCGTATATGTTGTTTGCGCGCGCGCGCGCGTGTGTGTGTGTGCGCGTGTGTGTATATATGTGTACATGTTCGTGTGTGTGGCGGGTTGTGCTTGTATTCTGAACTTGAATATTTTTGTTGAAGAACTCAAAGATTTATTGATACTTTGTGAATGTATTTGTTTCACCAGATTTTAATGTTTATCATTATTCATATTTCTTGTAAAACCACATCCAAGATGAATCATTTTCACTGCTGCAGTCATCAAGGAATGCTGAAATCCGACTCTATGCTCAACGCTCATTATCTGGCTCCTATATTTGTTGAAGAATCTATAAGTAGCCTTGTACCCGACTTGATACTATATAAATGAATCAACAAATGGGTAAGCTCAGGATTTCTAGAATAGGATCAAATTAGGTTTTGTTGCATCCTGTTAAAGTTTCCCAATCAAATTAAAAAATTTTTTTTTTCATTCGATCTTTTTCATAAATTAAAAAAAAATCTGACTTGTTTTATATATTTAGTTTTTGGTTTTAATCTGTGGATAGGAACGAAGTTAATTTGATCAGTGACGAACGCTCGATCAACCACAGCTATAGAGCGCGGGAAATCAGTGGCGGGAAAGATCTGGCGGGTAGTTGGGTGATGGAAGACATAGAATCTTCTCAATTTAATCCATTGCGACCGGTCGCAAGACTGCTACTTTTTGGACTTTACGTTGAACTTTCAATAAATAACAATCAACAGAGATATGAGGAATGGTGATGGTATGGCTGGCTTGGAAGGTGGTATGGATGGTAAGCGTAATAGGAAGCAGTAGATAGGAGCAATTGAAAGCCATGAAGGATTACTGAGGGAAAAAAACAAATATGGCGGAACTAAAATATAAAAGGAGCAACACACACACACACACACACACACACATATATATATATATATATATATATATATATATGAAATAAAATAGGTACGCATAAAATCTATTTATACGTACAGACAGTGGCAAATATTGGCGTTTAATACATACATACATACGTACATGTATGCAAATAGACACACATATATGAACAGTTAAGACTGTAGTCAGTAAATAGTGATATATATATATATATATATATATATATATATATATATATATATATATTATGAATACTGCAAGCTTTAAATGCAGAGATGAATATGTATATTTTTCTCAGTCTGCTCTCCTATTTTTCACTTTGTTGCTCTTTCTCTCACTCTCTCACTCTCTCTCTCTCTCTTTTTCTCTCTCTCTCTCTCTCTCTCTTACTGTCTTTCTCTCTCTGACTGTCTTTCTCTCTCTATCTTATATGAATGCTACGAGCTTTAAACACATTAATGAGATACATATAGAGGCTTATATATAGTTTTAAGCTTCATTGTTTAATGGCGTATCAACTTTCAAGGGTTATTTAATGTCAAAGCAAGCCTCGTAGATGAATGGTCATGGTACAATTTAACCCATATTTCCGTGGAGACGGGATATATGTACACGCACGCACACACACACAACAATACACACAGACACACAGAGACACATACACACATTTATTCCCAACATATATAGGCATGAACTTGTATCTTTCCATGATTCCGTTAACTGTCTGTCTGCCTCTTTCTCTTTCTTTCTCTTTTTCACTCACTCACTCACTCACTCTCTCTCTCTCTCTCTCTCTCTCTCTCTGTGTATATATATATATATATATAGCTAGAATTAACAGGTTATTCTTATTGGAGATTGTTAATGAATTGCAACATCACTTACTGTTCAATTATTGTAGCTATTTGTTATGATAAATTTTTGTAAATCAATAAAAATTAAAAAATACGAAAATATATATTTGTGCGTATGTGCATGTTTTTGTATATATATATATATATATATATATATATATATATATATATATATATATATTATATATTGCTGCATGCGTAAGCACATGTATTATGTGTGCATTGTTCTGAATGATCTCAGTGAGAATATATGGCCCAGTCCGCTAGGACTGCAGAATACACCGACTGCATCTCTGCAGAGGAGTAAGACTCCCTCTACGAGTGTCCTATATATGACGCTAAGCAATCTGATGGTTAGACTCCAGTAATACTAGAACTTTGGGGGATACGGAGCACCCCTTCATTACAATCGCTCACAGATCTACTCTTGCCCGCAATGGTATCTATGGGTCAAATAGAACTAAACTGAGTGTTTATGCTAAACTGAAGTGTTTGAAATAGAACTGTCTTGATATTTAACTGTGTGTAAACAAAAACTTATGCTTGACTAGATTATTTGATATAGAATTGTTTATATGTATAAAATGGATTTGGCATTAAATATTCGACAATGGTTGATATGCCATAAAACCAAACCAAGCCAAACCAGACCGAGTGAGTATACACACATGGAAAGAAGTTAAGTGGTAGGAGAGACAGACAGACAGACAGATTGAGAAACAGAGGAAAAGAGCATAGAAAAAATTGAATAGATAGATAGATAGATAGATAGAGAGAGAGAGAGAGAGAGAGAGAGGTCATCGTAAATGCAAAAGAGAGAGACACAGAAAGACAAACAGAGAGAAAGTAGCGAGAGAGAGAGAGAGAGAGAAAGAGAGAGGGATGGACAGAGAGAGAAGCATAAAGGATGGGCTTAGTAAAAGAAAGAGGGAAAGAGATATGCATTGAGGGAGAGTGGGAGAGACAGAGACTGACAGAAAGAGAAGCAATACACGTAAAGAATCAAGCATACGAATATACACAATCCATGACCTCACTATATATATATATATATATATATATATATATATATGGTAAGAAAGTGCAAGAAAATAACTGCAGCCATGGATGATATATCACACACACAGAAACAAACATTTAAGAAACAAACAAATCTCTTTTTTGAACTGAGCATACAAAGAAAAACATGTATGAGAAAAACACATAAAAACTTCACATAAAACAGGAAGATTAAACTAAGAGAAAGCATTTGCCATTCATCTTCTGTCGTTATACTCTCTGTCTGTCTGTCTGTCTGTCTGTCTCTGTGTCTCTGTCTCTCTCTCTCTGTCTCTCTCTGTTTTCTTCTTCATTTGATGTATTAGCCTTTTAAAGTGATTTTCCTCTCCCTCTGATAACCAACGATTTTTTTTCTGATTGTTTTCTATGTTCTTTAATTGTGATTGACTTTTAGTTACTTTTACTTTATATAGATTTTTTTTTTTCGTTTACGTATGTCTAATTTTAACCCTATTGCATCCTGTCATTATTCACCTTGCCTCTTTTTCCATCAATTTTTAAGCGAAAATTCTCCCTTCCTTCTCGATATATATATATATATATATATATATATATATATATATATATATATATATATCAAATGAAATAGTTGTCTCATATCTGAAGATAACTGGACACTTAAAATATTTAGCCTTCATAACCCGGACACACTGCTTCAATTTGTTTGTCCGAACATTTTCTTTATGCGCTGCGTCTCTCCCAGGAATGAAATAATTTTATTACCCCACCCCCAAAGATAATAATGAATTTATATTTTGATCTAACATGTTTGACGTTTCAGTCAGAAATGAGTGAAAAACAGAAAAAAAAAAAAAGAAAATTCTGAAAGTTATGTAAATTCAGTATCAAAAAGTTACAAACGTCATTTTTCTTTTAAAAAGTTTTAAACGAATACTCTCTCTCTCTCTCTCTTTCTCTCTCTCTCTCTCTGTCTCTCTCTCACACACATACACACACGCGCGCGCGAGCGCGTGCGTGCGCGTGCGCACACACACTCACGCACGCACGCACATAAGCTTGCTTGCACGTACGGTCAGGTTAATGAAACCACCAAGAAGAATTATAGGGAACATTAACATCTTGTTCATGACCTCATGCCCTGTGGCCGGGACTTTGAATAAGCTGTCCATATACCTTCAGAAGGGTAAAAGTCAAGTTACTCTTCTGGAGATTTGGGGAGTGTTGGGTATTCATTTATTAGCATTAATTTCAGGTTCACTCTGACAGGGAGTGGTAATAATTGTCAGGGTACTATGTATGGGTCCAGTTGGTCTGCTTAAAAGTTGTTCCTATTCGAATGGACTGTGTACATAAAAATTGTACAATAAATAAATGCACAAGACTCTCATAGCCATTCCTTTCTTTGTAAGAAAGGCTCACTAAAACTTAAAAAAAATTCTTATATTCCTTGCCTATTGTCTTTATATATATATATATATAGTGTCCATCTATACGTTTACGTAATTTTTGCAGTGTAATAAAAATAATCTAAAAACTTTTCAAAAAACAAAAAACAAAACAAAAAGACTTTACACTCGCTAACAAGCCCTGATCCTATTTACCCAACCCCTCCGCTCGGGCAGGATATGACACTAGGTCAATTTTTAAAGCGGAGTTTAGCAGGTTTGAATTCAGAGTTTTCCTTCTCCAAGACTAGTTGCCTCGCCAAGGCTGAAGAACCTAGTCTGCCCTACTATTTACCCATAGCTGGAGGGAGAATAATTGGATTCATACCTTTCCCAAGGGTATTAGTGCTATGTGAAATGCAATCAGTCTTGTCCAGGAATTGAACTCGTATCGCCGTTTCCATATCCTGTGACGATAACCATTACGCCACAGGCACCTCCTGATGATGGCCCATGAAAGGTCCGGAAGTGCTCGAGATAATTTCGGTAAATTCCTCTACCAACTTCAACCTAAAACCAAAACACTTGTCAGGAAACTTGAAAGGATCGTATAAGGATTATATAGACAAAATGTGTCTGAATTACTTAATCAAACATACTTGAAAATCAATATATATATATATATATATATGTAGCGTTTGTTTTTAAAATTGTTTTGTACAAATGGAACACACAATTTCTATATAATATTCTCTAAAAATCACGTGACAATTTTAAAAACAAACGCTGTTGTATTGTTGAAACGGAGCGGACAACTTATTTTGATATATAGGTATTACCTAGGTTTTTTGTATAAATCTTTAAACAACCATCGTTGATTTGACTTCACTAATATCATTCTGCACAGTCCTGATGATGGTTCATTAGAACCGAAACGCTATAGTGTCGACTTTATTCCTCTATGGATACCTTTATCTGCTTGGATTACCTTGTTACTAAATTCTCTCTCTCTCTCTCTCTCTATATATATATATATAAAGTAAGTAAAGTTGACGAACAAGATATGCGGGACACTGCTGGAGAAGTGAGGACAAACTGATAAGCGGCGTTCCACTATGAACCAATTCACACGGACGTGCAAGTGTTGGACGACTAACTAGAACTTATCTTCAACAGCTCTATACGGACACAGGATGTAGTCTAGAGGACCTGCTGGAAGCGATGGATAATAGAGACGAATGGTGAGAAAGAGAGACAGAGAGAGAGAGAGAGAGAGAGAGAGAGAGAGAGAGAGAGAGAGAGTTAGGAAAATCCATGCTAGTAGCATGACAGGGTGATGATTAACATGAATCCTAACTGAATTCTTAACCCAAATATTTTTTCTATATCATCCATTCTGATATTGGGCAAAGCTCATTATGGACTGCTGTTCAGAAGTCACTGAAAATTAAGAAATCTGATAATACATAACAGGGAATCTTTCACACTGTAGCTATATCAGCATTACTGTATGGTTGCACCACGAAACTACGCCAAGATGCGTGCTGTTTTGAACAACTGCAGTTTGTATACCTCGGTAGAAATATATCATTTTCATATCAACTGAACACGATGTCAGCACACGAAAAAGGTGAAACGTGGACTGCAACAGAGATGTAAACGACCATATAGAAATCTGTGAATAGAAAAACCAAGTCGAGGACATTTAGCCCAGATTTATAATTTTATCTACTGATGAAAGTTGAATAAGATTGAAAAAAATTCGCCCAGGTTGCAAGAACATTGACGATCAAGCAAGATCCCATTGGCTTAGAATCCTAGATTCCGACGCTGTACTCCTATCTTTGAGGCAAATCTAGCAAGTAGCCATTGGAGAGATCTCACAGTCCAGAGTCGTTTGTCACCTTCATGACTTTCAGCAAAAGCTTTCCGAGCTGCCGAATTGTATCTCCCGTTAGCACAATATTGGTTTGGTTTCGTTTGGTTTTATGGCATATCAACCATTGCAATCCCAAATCCATTTTATACATATAAACAGTTCTATTTCAAACAATTCGGATTAGCATATTTACACAGTTTAAATGTCAAAAATAATTCTATTTTCTGCTATTCAGTTGAACATACTTGCATAGTTTAGTTCTCTTTCACCCATAGATAGGACTTTATCAGGTGCTACCACTTCGGACCAGAGAGGACTTGGGAGCAATGGCATGAAGGTGTACTTCGCGTTCGCCAAAGCTCCAGCATTACCACCAGATTGTTAAGTGTCATATCTAGGACACTCGTTGGGGTGGAGGGTCTTACCCTTCGGCCGATATGCAATCAATGTATTCAGCAGAGATACAGTCTGTGTATTTTGCAGTTTTAGCCGACTGTGCAATACTACAATATTAAAAAACCTTGACTCAATCCACAAAAATAATTCTAATCTATTTGTTCTCTATATAGAACTTAATGAATTGCCCCCTTTTTTATGAGCGAAAACATTGCCACCTTGTTTGGTAACGACTTAAAACATGGACGTTGAATTGTCGGACAATAAAGTATTTTTCATGACACATCTGCTATTTAATACAGCTTTTGTATTTTAGTCTAATGGTATATCAGCCTATGTGGGATATTTAATGCCGAACCTATCCTCTTAGAAGAAGTGTGGTCATACTATTTGACTCTAGGTTTGCGGATAAGGGGTTTATATCTTTCCAAAAGTACTCGTCTGAAAATGAAGGGAAGAGCGTACCTAGAGTTTGAACTCGCTTACTAAGATGTCACAGCCTAACATACTAACCACTACACCATGTCATTTTGGAAAATACGTGTGTCGGAGTCGGAAGAAACATTCAGTAAATTAAAAATGACTTCATTGGCTACAAAAGAGCGATAGATTTTATCAAACGTCACGTGGACTAGTTGCGTTTTGATTGTGACAGCTGTTCGTGTCGATATTGATGGTTCTTTCTAGGAAGGAGTTAAAATCCTTATTAGTTTGTAAAAGTAAAGTTGGTCAAGGGTAACCCGAAGGCTCCCTTTTCAATAGATACAACACCGTGTTGAGAAGTGCTCTACTCTATTCCCTGGCTTGCTCCACTTTACCCTTAATCAGTAACTTATAATACTGAGTGTTAAGCAAGGCGGTCTCAAGTACCATTTTTTGAGTCTTTGGTATGACGCGACCTGGGATTGAACCCCGGTCTCTACTTATCTGATACGAATTGGAAAGGAATTGCTTTATACTCTAAGTCATCTCATCCTAACTAAAACTTACCTACTACAGCTGTATACAGATCTCATCAACTAGAACTTATCTACTACAGCTGTATACGGACACAGGATGTAGTCTAGAGGACCTGCCGGAAGCGATGGATAATAGAGACGAATGGCGAGAGAGAGAGAGAGAGAGAGAGAGAGAGAGAGAGAGAGAGCTAGGAAAATCCATGCTAGTAGCATGATAGGGTAATTAAGGGGTTTAATTGTATTGTTAAAATGCTTTATCAGCAGGGCTTAGAATACACTGTATTCTCTGCGAAGATGTTAAACCCCACCAAAAAAAGACAAGCAGTGTTGTAAAAGAAACGAGACAAAGGCAGTATTTGCGTAGAGACAAATAAATTATGAACAAAATGTTTATTTCAAAATACGATGTTTACTCAAAAAAGTATTGATATTGAACCTGAATTTATTCAGAGAGAAAGGGCTGGGAAGAACTTGGTATTTGTCACACGTCACACGAACGAGTGAGTATAGCACAAGGCCTTTTTAATAGGGGCGCCTCAAAATGGGGGAAAAAGCCTGTGGGGATGGCTCCCTGCGGCCGGAGGAAATATCCAGTGCCGAGGCACACATGGCCAACGACTGGGAAGAACTTGGGATTCATCATCCGTCCCACCACCGGACGAATATGGCACAAGGCATTTTAAGGTGGGTCCGGTCGCAGGGCAAAAGCCCACGCGCGCCCGGCATTGCCAAAAATACCAACGGCCCCTCAGGCGCCGGGCAATAAACCCAACTCCCGAATGGGGTAAAGCATGGGGGGATGGCCCCCTGAGGCCGAAGGAAATAACCAGTGCCGAGGCACACCCGGCCAGATCCGTGCCAAGATCGAACACGTCCGCCCGAAGTGCGACCCAAAAACTGGAGACCGATACTTAAAAGTATGATCTTGACTGGGAAGAACTTAGTAACTTACAAAGCTCTTTGCTTAGATGTGGCACAAGGCCGAATGAATGGGGCGCCCAATGAGACTCGAACTCACTCGTGTAGGTTTGCTAGTCCAGCTTCCTAACCACCAGAGGTGGTTATTAAATAGCTTGCTACATTAAATAGCTTGCTACACCACCTGAGATGCCCTGACTGGGAAGAACTTGAATGTATTTGTCGCTGCCTCCCACCAGACAGGACTTGACACAAGGTCAAAAACCCGAAGGCCAATTAAAGTGGGGATAAAGGGGAGGGAAAGGTCGGGAACGAGCCGAGACTCGAACCCTGCTCGTCATTGACCCACTAAGTGCAATGTGGGTCTAATGAGTCAAGCAGTATCACGGACCTAAATTTAGATCCGGGCACGTATGCCAGAATATAGCTTGAACTAGACCGTGAGGTCTAGTGCTATACAAGGAGTGCGAGGGGGTCTGAAAAGCAGCTCGCCCACCCGAGGGTGGCCCAATCGAAGTTGGGGGCCTTTCGGCCTCGAATCTGCCATTGATTTCGATACCCCATCCGGCACGAATGCCAGATGGCCCAGCCAAAAGGCCAGCGAAGTGACTGGGAAGAACTTGAACTGTGATGAATATTCTCTCGGTATTAATAACAACAGGAAGAGTTCATTATAGTCCACAGGTTGGGTACCATAACAATATATATACACAAACAGGATTTGACATAAAATAGCCCAGAAGAGTAGACATGTTATAAAACCCAACGGACCAACCAAAATTACACCGTTAATTTCTTTCAAAATACTCAATAGACTGATTCCAGCGAGATTCAGATTGGTTGAGTAACCTCTGAAACCCCACTTTTTTTTGTTTGTGTATATATATTGTTATGGTACCCAACCTGTGGACTATAATGAATTCTTCCTGTTGTTATTAATACCGGGAGAATATTGATCACTATTCAAGTACTTCCCAGCTTGGGCACTTCTGGTGGTGTAATGGTTAGCAAGCTAGACTAGCAAACCTACACGAGTGAGTTCGAGTCTCATTAGGCGCCCCGTTCATTCGGCCTTGTGCCATATCGAAGAAAGCAGCTTTGTAAATTACGAAGTTGTGTTATTCTTCTGGACCCTTTACTGGTCCACAACATGTGTGTCGGACATATAATGGAAACACTTAGAATCATAACTTTGAAACTCCTATCAAACGTTATTTTTGATTTATTATTAATTTTTTCGTCTTCTTTTTTAATAAAATTGTTGTTCTTTTACAGATATTATCAGAAGAAATAAATTCAAATTCATCCGAATAGCAGATCTATCAGACTTTAAAAGAGGTCAAGTTGTTGGTGCTCGTATGGCAGGTGCTAGTGTAACTAAAACCGCTGAATTATTTGGTGGAGCAAGGAGTATTGTCTCGAAAGTAATGACAGCATTTGAGAAAGAAGGAAAAAACCTCCTCATTTGAGCAAAACTCTAGAAGAAAGCAAAAGCTGTCTGATAGGGATCGTCGGACTCTTACGCAGATTATTCAGAAGAATCACAAGAATACAGCAAAGCTTAATGACCATCTCGAGAACCCAGTTTCCTTCAAAACTGTAAGAAGGGAGCTGCACAAAGCCGGG
>OY757936.1:14509487-14511987 GCA_963585895.1 Sepioteuthis lessoniana
TAGTGCGACAGGAGTTCGAACTCGCTTACGACGATTCTGCAGTCCAGCACTTTAACTGTATATATATATATATATATATGTGTGTGTGTGAGACGCACAAGAAACATGTGCGTCCGAATTTTACGTAATAACTCCAGAGAAATTTTAAACTCAGTTATTCGGCTTCGTTGTAAAAAAATCAAATCAAATCTAAGGTCAAAATTGATATTTTTTCAATTGTGCTCTAAAAAAGAAAAAAAGAACAACGAATTTAATATTGAGAATATCTTTTGTTCGACCTTTAATCGATTAAGAAGAGAAGGTTAATTGCATTCTTTTTTCTTTTGACGATTAAAAAAAAATTAATAAACGTATTCAGGATAAAATCTTTTATTTATTGTGAACACAGAACATGATAAAGCATTGTTTAGATTTGGCGCAAGAGCGTAAATATCAGTTACCTGGTGAGAAACGAAGTAACTAAACAATAGTAATTAGTTTTCGCAACTAGTGGGACCCTGAGCGGGAGTACTGATTAACGGTCTATTTATGCAGGGTTTTCCGTAGTGTTTAGGCTAACATGCTGGACTGTAACATCGTTGTAAGCGAATCGTGCAATTTCGTTCACTTTCATACTAATGCCCCATGGGAAAGGCATGAACTCTCTTATTTTGCCTACCCTGGCATAATGGTCAGAGTGTTCGCCAATGACCCGAGAGACCTAGGTTCAATTCCAGGTCGAGTCATACCAAAGACTCAAAAAATGGTACTTGATACCTCCTTGCTTAACGCTCAGCGTTATAAGGTAAGGATCAAGGGTAAAGTGAAACAATCTAGGGAAAGGAGTAGCGCCCTCCCTTACACCTTGGTGTAGTAGCTATCGAAAAGGGAGCCTTCGGGTCACCCTCGATTATGGTCGCCAACTTTACTGTTCTAAAAGGATGGCTTTGGTGTTAAATAACTCACGAAGGATGGCATACTATGAAACAAACATAAAGAAATAAGAAATATCGTAATGCCCTTGGGGAAAGGTACAAACAGTCTTATCCCCCCTGCCGCGGATAAAATAGTATCACTCTGTTTTTCTACATCGATGGCTTTAACATTAAATAACCCAAAAAGGTTGATATGCCATGAAATAAATATATAAAGAAACAAAGAATAATCTAATACATTTGGGAAAGGTACGAACCCTCTTATCCCCCAGCTATGGAGTAGATAGTATCACTAATGTTCTCTTTACAAATATGACTTTGGCATTAAATAAACCATGAAAGTTGATATGCCTTCACAGAAAGAAAGAAAGAAAGAAAGAAAGAAAGAGTGTTCTAATATCTTTGGGAAAGGCATGAAATCACTTATTCCCCAGCTATAGGTTAAAAAGTACCACTACAAACTTTTACGAGGATGGCTTTGGCCTTACATAACCCAGGAAGGTTTATATGCAATTAAAAATAAAGAAACCTGAAAAAGAAGGTAAATCAGAAAATACTTATAAAAAACGACACGTTGATTTGTATGTTTATATGAACATGTGCGTGGTAGTTTGGGTATGTGGGTGGTTGACAAACATAAACACCTGTAACCAAATGCTACCGAGGCGCAAACTGACCGGGGTCAACATCTCTTCTCCTGTGGGGGTGTCCTCGTGGTGTAATGGTTAAAGCGATGAACTGCGGAATCGTAGTACGCGAGTTCGTACTCCAGTCGCGCTATTATGTTCACTTTCGGGCAAATACCCTTGGGAAAGGTATGAACCCCCTTATTCTCCCTCCAGCTATGGGTAAATAGTAGGACGGACTAGGTTCTTCAGCCTTGTTGAGGCAACTAGTCTAGGGGAAGGAAAACTCTGAATTAAAACCTGTTAAACTCCGCTTAAAAATTGACCTTGTGTCATATCCTGCCCGAGCGGAGGGGTTGGTAAATAGTTCCCCTGTGCTAGCAGTAACCAGATTAATTTGATTAAGCAACCCACAGTCAGCTTATCAGTTCATCTAAGAGGTGTCAAGACTTGGTGGCCATCTCATCCGTCTGAGGTGAATATGTAGATTGGGTGGTCATACACCCGAGTATATATATATATATATATATATCACCATCATCTTGTCGTGCCGCTAGCTCAGATCTCCCTGACCCTCTCTCACCACACGTCTCTATCATCTATTGCTCCCGGTAGGTCTTCCAGACTACATCCTGTATCAGTACAGAATTATTGTTGATAGGTTCTAGCTGGTCGTCCATCATTTGCTCGTCCATGTAAAGGGGTCTACAAGAGTACATCGCTTATGAGTTCGTCCTTACTTCTCCAGCAGTGTACCGCATGTATGGTTCGTCTAACTTGGACAGTTTTCGTGATGGGTGGTAGGGGCCCGTAAAGCTGCTGCTTTGTAGAGTGCTGCCTCCAGGAATTGTTCAATACAACTTCTTGTGTAATTGCCATCAAGTTTTTTTCTCTATACGTTTACTTAGCGTCCATGTGGTGCATCCATATAGCAGTATCGACATGACCACTGCTTGGAAA
>OY757936.1:14516987-14569487 GCA_963585895.1 Sepioteuthis lessoniana
TTAAATAGAACTGACTATTTGCATAAAAATGGATTTGGCGTTAAATAACCTACAAAGGCTGATATGCCATAAAACTCAACTAACTTACCAATCAACAAATCCAAACACTCCCAATCATATCGATGAACTATCTGTAAAGAGATTAATTTTTTTAAAGTTTGTTTTTGTATATTTTACGGCATTTATTTTGCTCGTAGTGTTTATCATTGGTTGGGGTGTTTTAGTCTACACGTAAGTTATTGAAGATATTTAGTATATAAATCATCACTTACACAAGCCGAAGTGGCATAGGCCTCCATGTCAAAGCAGACAAGACAGAATACATGTGCTTTAATCAAAGAGGCGACATCCCTATATTAAAGGGTGGTCCTCTGAAACTAGTAGACAAATTCACCTACCTACGAAGTAGTGTTTCATCAATAGAGAATGACATCAACACGCAACTAGCAAAGGCATAGACAGCTAACGATAAGCTATCGGTCATATGGAAGTCAGACCTGACCAATAAGATAAAACGCAGTTTTTTTCCCAAGCAGCGATCGTGTCAATACTGCTATATGGATGCACTACATAGACGCTAACTTAACGTATGGAGAAAAAGCTTGACTGCAATTACACTAGAATGCTGCGAGCAATATTGAACAAGTCCTGGAGGCAGTACCCTACAAAGCAACAGCTGTACGGCCTCTTACCACCCATCACGAAAACTATATAAGTTAGACGAACCAGACATGCGGGACACTGTTAGAGAAGTAAGGAAAGACTCATAAGCGACGTAATCTTGTGAACCCCTTCACATGGACAAGAAAAGGCAGGGCGACCAGCTAGAACCTATACACAACAGCTCTGTACTGATACAGGATGTATTCTGGAAAACCTACTAGGAGCAATAGACGATAGAGACAGGTGGCGAGAGAGGGTCAGGCAAATTCATGCTGGCGGCATGGCATGAATGAGAAAGTATATTTAGTATATTAGTATATTTAGTATATTAGTCTATCTAGTATATTAGTATATTTATATTTACCAACCCCTCCGCTCGGGCAGGATATGACATACGGTTAATTTTTAAGCGGAGTTTACCAGGTTTGAATTCAGAGTTTTCCTTCTCCTAAACTAGTTGCCTCACCAAGGCTGAAGAACCTAGTCTGCCCTACTATTTACCTATAGCTGGAGGGAGAATAATTGGATTCATAACTTTCCCTAGGGTATTAGTGCTATGTGAAATGCAATTAGTCTCGGCCAGGATTTGAACTTATTTCGCCGTGTCCATTTCCTACGACGATAACCATTACGGCACGGGTACCTCCCGTATATTAGTATATTACTACTGATGTTGAATGCTATTTCATTTCTGCTTGGTTCATTATTTTTTATACTGACGATTTCAAGGATTTGTCCGTGGTTTTTGTATTTTTTATGAATGATTCTGGCGTTATGGGGAAGGATTTTTCGTTTTTCAGTTGCTGTGAATTTGTCGGTGTTTTTACTATGTATTGTAGTTATATGTTGTTTGTTATCATTGGTGTCAGAGAGTTGGCAAGTAGCACGATGACAAAGGTTGGTATTCATCGCTTAGGACAACTTTTCTTCCAATTTGACCCCGACACAAAGAAACTATCAAGAAAGCTTGAAAAAAATGTCATCTGCGCTGACAGCATGGACTTGCCAAAATCTCTCTCTCCCTCCATCGTTATCAACCATCGCCTCTGATAGGTCCTCCAAACTACATCCTGTGTCAGCACGGAGCAGAAGAAAATAAGTTCTTGCAGGTCAGCCAACACTGACACGACCATGTGTAGGGGTCACTGGGGCTCTTTCTTGCTTTTCTAGCAGTGTCCCGCATGTCTTGTTCATTTTATTTGGATGGGTTCAGAGATGGGAGGTAAGTGGCTGTATAGCTTTTGGTTCGTCAGGTGTTGCATTCAGGATTTGTTATTAGCTTGAAGCTTTCTTGTGTTGTTCTTGAGGTCTGGGAAATAGGGAGAGTCCTTTCTTGGCCATTACTCTCACGTCCACTCTGACCCGGGGTGATAGTAATCGTTAGGTCTTATCAATGTTAAAAATAATTCTCATTTGGTCATATTTCTTGAGAGCATTTTGGTCTGTCTATAAACATATTAGCCAACCCTCATATATATAAGTAAGTTGTTGGCGACCGTAGTCGAGAGTGACCCGAAGGCTCCCTTTATGATAGCTACTACACCAAGGTGTAGGGGAGGGTGCTACTCCTTTCCCTGGATTGCTCCACTTTACCCTTAATCCGTACCTCATAATGCTGAGTGTTAAGCAAGGAGGCATCAAGTACAATTTTTCGAGTCTTTGGTATGACTCGATCTGGCACTGAACCCAAGTCTCCCGGGCCATTGCCGAACACTCTAACCATTATACCAATGTCCGGTATATATATCGAGAGAGGGACTTTTTTGGACTCCTTCCGATAGAATCTCTCACCGCATCCACATTGTGAGGACATCTTGCAGTCAACTTCCTGCCAGATCTGGGATTTTCTGCCTTCTTGTGGACTAAACACTGTATCTGTGATCAAGCATCTCTGGTGGTGTAATGGTTAGCAAGCTCGACTAGCAAACCTCCACGAGTGAGTTCGAGTCTCATTGGGTGCCCCTTTCATATGGCCTTGTACTACATCTACGCAAAAAGCTAAGTAAATTACTACTGTGCCTGTGTTTTAGAATTTGTTTGGTTTCTTTTGTTTAATGGCATATCAATATTCGTTGGTTATATAATGCCAAATCCATTCTCCTAAAAGAATTGTAGTGGTATTATTTAATCCATTGCTGGAAGGATTAGGGGGTGCATACCTTTCCCAAGGGTATTTGTCCGAAACTGAACGTAATAGCGCGACAGGAGTTCGAACTCCCTTATTACGATTCCGCAGCCCATCGCTTTAACCTTTACACCACAAGGACACCTCCTTGAAATTTCTGTTTTTATAAATTTGGCTTTTATGGGGATAATTGTTAAGTTGAACTTCCAACGAATATTAGCTGGTACAGTTTTGAGTATTGCCTCCAAATAAGTAGTGAGGCAAAATATTTTCCTCTCTTATCGAAGGTATCCTGATCGAGGATTAATAGTTGTTAATTAAATTGTATACAAATTTTCAACTTTGAAACCAAAAAAGAATACATTATTATTAGTAAAGTTATTTGCAGTCACATGAGTCCCATGTATATTGAGATAGACTGCATATATCTACATATACTGAGTGAGCGTAAATAATAGGGTAGTCCCGTTGGTTCCATGTATGTATCTTCTTTTTCTTATATAATCTTTCTGTTTTTCTCTCTCAGACTCTTTTAAAATGGTTTTGTTCGTGATTCGCTATCTTTTGAAAAAAAAGTTCACTTTCTTTTTTTTTTTTTTCTCCTCTTTTTCCTTCCTAGATTTTTCATTTTCTTTATCATTTTTTCTTGTTTTTTTGTAAAAATTTCTTTTCTATTTCCTTTTTTGTTATTATTCTTTCATTTATTTTTCTTTCCTTCGTGATTCTTTTATTCCTTTATTTACGAATTTTCCTTTCTTGCTTTTTATCTTCAAATTTTTATTGGCCTTCAATATTTAATTTCAGCATGTCCATTTTTTTTCATGTGTTCTTGGGATTATCTTTTTTTTTATCAATATTATTTCATATGGGTTACCTCATCTTCTTCTATCTATTTTTTTTACTTTTTTTTTTTCATTATTTTTTTAGCTTTTTTTCTTTGTTTGACTTTTATCTATCAATTCTTTCGTATCTTTTTTCTTCATCTTTTTCTATTTATTTTAAATATTATTTTTCTATTATTTCCTTTCGTGCATTCATTTCGTGTGAAATATTTTCTCTTTTGGCTCTCGTTTTCATTAATTTCTTTTTTTTTTGTTTTCATTTCTTATTTCATTAATCGTTTTTCTTTTATTGATTCTCACGTCATGATTTCATTAAATACATTTCCCCCCTTTTTTATTATCTTAATTTTCGCCATTTCAACATGTTATTTAAGTTTTTCTTTCTTTTCTTTTTACGAACTCTTTCTCTTTGAACATAATTTTTATTATCTTTTTTTTTTTCGTTGTACTTATAACTTTTCCTTGAAACATCATTCTCGATCAAATGGGAAACTTTGTCTTTCATTTCCGATTTTTAATCAGTCTTCATGTCCAATTTATTCATTTTCCCTCGAAGGGAGATTACCCAATTAATATCGACAATAGGCCCTAAATACTTACACAAAATACACAGCTTCATCTAATATGAATCAATTCAGTTTCTCTGATATATAACAATCAATGGTAATAATTGACAGATATCTTAAACGACATAAGCATATATATATATATATATATATATATATATATATATATACATTAGCATAGGCTTATATATATATATATATATATATATATATATATATATATATATATATTATATACACATTTATAGAATATATATATATATATATATATATTATATACACATTCTATAGAATATATATATATATATGTATATATAAAGATATATAATTATTTATGAAATTATATATATATATATATATATATATATATAATTATTTATGAAATTATATATATATTATACATATATATAATGAAAATCTGTAAGTATATCTATTATTAATTTATTTAACGTCTTCGGAGGGCCTCAAATTGGATAATTCCGTTTAAGTATATCTATAGAATCTATTGATATATATATATATATATATATATATAGTATATATATATATATATATATATATATAATATATATATATATATATTGCACTTGGTTCGACACAAACCCATAAAGTGATTTAGTGACAACTAACACTGTTATAATATATATATATATATATATATATATATATATATATATATATATATGAGAGATTCATTGGTTGAAAAGTCCATATGATGATGTCATATGATGTGAGGACTTTTTACCCAATGAAACCCAAGTACTGAAACATCAATGGAATTAGTGTGTAGACTGTAAGATGAACTATATTGAAAAGTAAACCCTATTCTCTGAAAGTATCATGGTTAGTCCATGAAATTTTCAACTGACTTCTGATACAATGAAACTGTCTATCTGTGGATAACAATATATACACTGCGTTGCTGGTGATTGAGCTCTCTGGCCAAGGAATTAACGGCTGCCACCCGCCGTAATGCAAAGTTCTTCTAACGAATTAAGCACTCTGGTATCCGATTGCGCAAAAATGTAACACAAACGAAAGCTGATACAAATGTGTTATAATTCCTGAGCTAACTTATGTCACCGATTTGGGCTGAGCAGTTAGATACCAACTCTAGCGTAAAGTAAGGTGGGTTTCGATCTCAGCTTGAAGCGTCCTGCATGTCAAGTTACACTGAAGAGTTGTGATACAACGAAACAGTCTGTCTGTGATTGACATTATATACGCTCCACTTCCGGGGGTTGAGCAATCTGGCGAAGGAAATAATGGCTGCCACTCGTGTAATACAAAGCTCTTCTAATAATTTGAGCAATCCGTTCCCCAGTCGGCTGGGGCGGTAGAATACACCGACTGCACCTCTGCAGAGGGGTAAAACCCCCTCCCACCAACGAGTGTCCTAGATATGACATCAAACACTCTGATGGTGAGGTTCCAGTAATGCTGGGGCTTTGGGGAATTGCGGAGTACCCCTTTATTGCCATTGCTCCCCGGTCCACTCTGGCCCGGAGTGGTAACACCTGATAAGGGTCCTATCTATGGGTTAAATAGAACTAACGGCATATTTATGTTAAACTGAATTCTTTGATTAAACTGAATGGCTTGAAATAGAAATGTTTTTGACAATTAAACCGTTCTTACATTTATACTGCGTGCTTATACTAAACTGAATTATTTGAAATAGAACTGTTTTTGACATTTAAACTCTATTTACACTAAACTGAATTGTTTAACATAGAACTGTTTTGACATTTAACTGTGTGTAAAGAAAATCTGTACATGTACTAAACTGAATTAACGGAATAAGAGTAGGTTGACTAAAATGAAGAGCAAGACATAGAATTGTTTTTCGCAATTAAACTGTACTTAAATTAATATATGTGCTTCTGCGGAACTGAATGTTTTGTAATTGAATTGTTTTTGACATTGAAACTGTACTTACACTAAACTGAATTGTTATATATAACTGTTTGAATAGTTTGAAATAGAAATGTTTTTGACAATTAAACTATATACTTATGCTAAACTGAATTGTTTTAAATAGAACTGATTATTTACATAAAAATGGATTTGGTGTAAAAATAACCTAAAAAGGTCGATTGTGCCATAAAACCCGACCAACCAACCAACTAAACTGTATTTATTTTTAAACTGCCTGCTTATGCTAAACTTAATTGTTTGAAATTGAACTGTTTTTCACAATTAAACTGTATACTCATGCTAAACTGAATTCTTTTAAGTAGTAATTATTATTTACATAAAAGCGGATTTGGTGTTTAATAACCTACAACGATTGATATGCCATAAAAACCAACCAACCAACCAACCATCCAATAGCACAAGATATAAACAAACGAAAGCTAATACAAATGTGTTATATATATATATATATTTATATTTTAGATGGGTCTTGCTAGGCCCGAAAGTGATTGGGAGAAATGCGGTGCCTTCTTGCGTTCATGCCTTCCAGGAGTCAAATTATTCATTAAATAACAGGGTCAGATCAACGACAAAGTAAGCAGAAAGGAAATTTCGGTCCTATTTAATCAAATATGTTTAAAAGAGAAAATACTACTTTTCTGTATATACATGAATATATATATATATATATATACTTACCTTTTATATATACACTTATATCTTATATGATTATGTATAAGTATGAGTTTATATCGATATTATATATATATATATATATATTGTTTTTATTTCGGGTTAATCCCTAACTTTAACACTGGCAGAGTGAAAAAAAAAAACCCCAAAAAACAAATGATCCAACTTGTGAATAAACAATACACAAATTCATATCTGGGAAAAATCAATAAAAAAAGAAAAATCTAAAAACATACGTATTGTGTAAAAAAAAAAATCAAAGAATATCGTAATGTCTTGCCAAAAGAAAAAAAAAACTCTGACAGAAGACTAAGTAAACGAAGAAAGTGCTCGATGCAAGGTAGAGCAAATATCAATATAAATACCTAATGGGTCAGACGAAATCTACCAAGGTTTCCGGATTATCAGGATGAAATTAATAATATTTATATTATTAGATATATTATGTGTTTATATATATATATATATATATATATATATATATATATTAGATGGGTCTTATATATGCGAGTGTATATATATATATATATATATCATTTATATAACTACATGTTTATTATACATACATACATCTATATATATATGTATATATATGTAACCTTGCACTTTTATACATTGTTACGTACTTGTGACGTTTCACATAGTAGCGGACCAACAGACTCTCAGACCAGAGTAGTGGGAGGTTTTTGACCAGAAGAACTCCTACAGTAGAAAGAATGAAACCCCCTTTGCCTACCGGTGTGAACTGGAAGGCGGGGTGGTTCAGTTTGAAATGAACAGAGAAATGTAACACAAACACTTGAAAAGAAAATACAACGTCTGCAGTTGGGAAGAAAAGATGTGACCACGTGCGGAAAATGAACTTCAGAACAGAAAAAGTTTGATTGAACATGATCTTCTATGATGTTTTTGTATTGAATATTCGCATTAAACACCATTCCTCGGATAAGACCTTTCCGTGTATCTTTTGCACTGTATTATATGCGTTAATATTATTTTGTTAATTAACGGAATAAATTTATTTTATATGTTGTTAAAAATTGCCGTCGTATTTAAATTTGTTTTCCTAGTCATTCTGATATTTTGTTTCCCTGCAGAAATTCCTCAACGTGATGTCAATAATTCTTTTATTATTATTATTATTATTATTATTATTATTATTATTATTATTATTATTTTCCGCGAAATATCCCTATGAACTAACTCGGGAAATAGGACAAATTATGAATTTTTATTCGTTTACCTACTTCTCTTCGTCGACGTGTCCGGGACAAGCAGGAATAACAAAACATCGAGATTATCGCCCAGACTTGAATGTGGGACGTAACAAATATGGTGGCTACCGTCCGGGATGTAACAAATATGGTGTCTATCGTCCACACATAAGAGAGCGACATAACAATATATATCAGCAAGTATGTCGCCGAAGACTTTTCAATAGTTACAACATCAAGCTGTAGGGCGCTATTTTTTTTCTCCTGGATTGCTTCTCTTACACTTGATCCCTATTTTATAATATATAAGTACCAAGTACCATTTTTGAGTCTCTGGCAGGACTTCACCTGGGATTGAATCCCGGTCTCCTGGACGACTGGCACACATTCAATAATGCCAATGCTTCTAAATTCATAGGGTTTGAATTGAATTTTTTGCATTAAACGAGGATCATTAAATAAGTTTCCAGACTTCCAGACGTATGGGCACTTTTATTGATAGTACACACATGAAACTCTAGTCCCCTTCGAAGTAATCTCCTCTAGCTGCAATGCACTTGTTCCAACAACTTCTGAAAGGCCTCATGGAAGTCCTCTTGTGTGAGCGTGTCAATGACCTTCGTTACAGCCTCTTTCATTTCCTCAGTTGTCTTATAACGACAGCCTCTGAGCTTAGGGAATAACCAAAAGTCACAGGGAGCAAGGTCTCGACTATAGGGAGGCTGAGGAACTGTCTTGATACCCATCTTGGTCAAATAGTCTGTGACAAGGATGGACTGGTACATTGTCCTGGTGGAAATGCCACTGACCCGATTTGAAGAGTGCTGGCCTCTTCCCAAGGAATATTTTCCTGAATTCCATTAAAACCTCAACATATTAACCCTAACACTAACCCTTTGGCTTATAAACTCTGGTGTATTGACTTCCTTACTCTTCCCATACCTCTTATCATCCCTCATAGACTCCCTGCCTTCCTTGAATCTCTTAAGCTACTCAAAAACTGATGCTCGATTCATGCAAGATGCTCCAAAAGCAGTCTGAAGCATTCCATACGTTTCTATGGCATTTTTCCAAGTTTAAAACACAATTTTTTTGCATATCGTTCTTCTAAAGTGTCCTGACGTCCAGATTGCATTTTTAAAATTCACCAGCTGTGGCAATCAGGCTTTAGTAGGGTGTATTCCAAATGCTGCTGTAGCTGTTGATTTGAACCTGAAATCATAAAAATTGGTCAGTCCTCTCATAAGATGTATAGCAATAACATAGTGAATTTTCAAGTGTCTACAACCATTTTAAATGCCTGTACAAAAAAGTCTGGAAACTTATTGAATGCCACACACACACACATATATATATATATATATATATATATATATATATATATATATATAACCGGCTCATTGGCCTAGTGGGTAGAGTGTTCCCCAATGGCCAGGGAGACCAGGTTCAGTCCCAAGGTCATGTCATACTAAAGATTTAAAAATGGCACTTGATTCACCCTTGCTTAACACTCACCGTTATAAGGTCCGTATCAAGGGTAAAGCGGAGCAATCCAGGGAAGAAGCAGCACCCTCCCCATCACCTCGCTGTAGTAGCCTTTGTAAAGGGAGCCTTTGGGTTGCCTCAACTATGATCGCTAACTTTACTTACTTTATATATATATATTTTATCTATCGATTCTATAGATATACTTAAACAGAATTATCCAAATTGGGTGCTCAATGTAAAGTTTTAATACATGTAAACATGTATAAATCAGCTTATGAAAGTGCAATGAAATCACTTATTACACATTGAAGGTTTTATTTTTGTGCATTGGATGGTTTTCTTAACAGGAATATATTACGAATTTACTTTTTTTTATGAATATTTGAATTATGGCGCATGAAGCTTTACGTTAGATAGAAATATTCCCCGGAATTAACGCTAAAAAGAAGATTTTCTGGTTTCCTAGTGATATATATATATATATATATGTGTGTGTGTGTGTGTGTGTGTGTGTGTGGACTAATATCATCACACAGTGCAGAGATCTACAACTTCATCAATTTACGAGCATGAGCATTATACACACACACACACACACACACACACACACACACACACACACACACACACACACTCAAACACACATGTGTATATATATATATATATATATATGTATGGATGTATCAATAGATGCATCTACCTGTGCCTTTTTCTGCACCAGTATTAACAAATTAAAATGACTAACGTCATGCTAATTTGTTAATAAGCATAATATTCATCCGACTTCCAACCAAGTCTGAATAGTAGCGGGGGAACACCAAATCAGAATAGTTGGGGGCACCAAGTCAGAATAGTGCGGGGCACCAAGTAAGAATAGAGGAGGGAACCAAATAAAAATAGTGGGGGCACTAAATCAAAATAGTAGGGTCTCCAAGTCCGAATAGTCGAGGGGCACCAAATCAAAACGCTGAGTGACACCAAGTCAGAATAATAGGTTGGGTCTCCAAGTCAGAATGATGTGATGGAGGCATTAATGAATCGAGACTATTGCGTGACCTGAACTAAAATCCGTTATCTCCTCGGCATCCGCCATTTGTGACACCTCAAGGGTCAGCAAATAAACTCATTCCTGCCAAACAGGTACTGTCTAGGGAGAAGGACCCCAAGGACCTAGCGAATTATTCAAACCAAAACTACTTGGCATGAATGCCAGATGGCGCGTTAAGACACATGATCAACATGCAATTTGTACCATATGTACTACCAAATGGAGTTCATCTTAACCATGGCATCTAAATTAGCATCATGTTTTGATAGGCTTCCACAATTATTGATATGATGGTAGTTTTAAGTTAGCACATTTTTTTTTTCAATTTATTTCGTCAGATCTTGGTATTATTTCATAAAACTCTTAGTTTGTTTGTTTGTTTGTTTGTTTGCGTTTTATGACATATCAACCTTTGTGGGTTATTAAATGTCAAATCTATTTTTATACAAATAAACCGTTCAATTTCACACAATTATGTTTAGCATAAGTACACAGTCTAATTATCAAAAACATTTCCATTTCAAGTTATTCAGTTTAGTCAAAGTGTACGAATTAAAACAATTCAGTTTAATATAAGTGTAGTTTTTTACACCCTACCCAGTTAAATGTCAAAACAGTTCTATTTCTAACAATTCAGATTTGAATAAGTAGACAGTTTAGTTCTATTCGACCCATGAATAAGTCACTATCAGGTACAACCACTTCACGCCAGAGTAGCGCGGAGGGGGGGCGATGGCTATGAAGAGATACTCCGCATTCCCCAAAGTTCCAGCATTACTGCAGCCTTTCAAACAGATTGGTTGGTGTCATATCCAGGACTCTCGTAGGTGGGGAGTCTTACCCACCAACTTCAGAGATGCAAATGATGTTTTTTGCAGCTCCAGCCGACTGGGCAAATATAGATAAGCAATAGTTTTGTGTATAAGTTTTATAAGAAATGCAAAAATTCTTTTAGTTTTATTAAGTTTTACTGAAGGAGTGGAATTTAAAATGTACGTCATTGTGTATCTTACACATTGCTTGAGTGAATATGCATAAATAGGAATAAATCGCCCGGTCAGGTGAGGCTACTGAATACGCCGAATACGCCTTAGCAAGGAGTAAAACCCCTAACGAGTATCCAAGGTATGATCTGCATCTGATCGTAAGGCTCCAGTCTTTGAGCTTTGAGGAATGTGGAGTAAACCTTCATTGTCATTACTCTCAGTTCCACTCTGACCAGAGTGGTAGTATCTGTTAAGGTCCCATCGAGAGGTAGAATTATTAATATTTGACTGCAAGACTGGAAACAATCTGTGTGCAAAACGAAGGAATAATGTTGAATAGAATTACTTAAAACGATTTATTTCCTGGTTATGAGACTAAACAACATCTGATGGTGAGGTTCCAGTTATAAAGTTTAGGTAATATAGAGTACCCCTTCGTTATCATTACTCTCAGGTCCACTCTGACGCGGGTACGTAGTACCTGTTAGGGCTCCAACATATAGGTCATGCATATATTTTTACAAGCTATTATTTACTCCTTCAGACTTTTTTACATCAGCGTTAGCTGATGGTCTTTCAATGGAGTTTGAGTGACAGCAAGTCTCCTCAAGTCTCCAGGACTCTTCTCAGTATTCTGGCTGTTCTCAATAATGCTGTCGTTTGGATGGTGTCCTCTCGTCCGCCAACTTCCAAGTCCTCTAGTCCATTTAATAATATCTTATTTACTGTACCAAAAGCACCAATTACAATTAGTATAATTGTCACCATCATGTCCCATAGTTTTTTCATTTCTCTAGCAAGGTCGTGGTACTTATCCTTCTTTGAGATCATTCAGCTGTGTGCATGCTATTCGTATTTGATATGAATAGGTTTGGTTTTCTTTGTAGGTTATTAAATGCCAAAGCCATCCTTCTAGAAAAACAGTAGAGGTACTATTTACTACGTAATCCATAGCTGGGAGGATTAGGGGATTCATACCTTTAACAAGGGTATTTGTCCGAAAATGAACCTAAGAGCGCGACTAGAGTTCGAACTCACTTACTACACCCTCCAAGATTGGAATACTTGATAAATAGAATTTCTAATATTTAACTATTTAACTGAGTGCAAACAAATTAGCTCTGGTTCGTTCAAAATAATGTTACCCAAAAACACTTTGCTTACGAATTATATATATATATATATATATATATATATATATATTACAGGATTTAGCATTAAATAATCCACAAACATTAATATGCTTTAAAACACAATGAAACCAAATAAATCACGAATAAACCACGACTACAGTTCCCAGTTGTAAGTAAAATAGCGGAGTAACCACTTCCGACTCTTTATTAGAACAAGTCCAACATGATTGTTAATATTTTTTCGTTCCCTAAAACAATGCCCGAAACAATACTTCTTGTTTAGTGAGAATATTCGAAAAAGATTTTCGGTTTTCTGTTAAAATCAATAAAGTGAGGCGTTTTCATTGGTTTTAAAAATACGCTAAACTCTGCTGCGTGTGAGATGAAAGACACAAAGTAAGAAATTCAAACCAAATAATTCTAGAGAAGATTATTATAAAAAATAACAAGAAATACCTACACATACACACGAAAGTATAAAGTAAAGGGTTAAATTTTTAGATAGCTTTAATCAGCTCCTGTTAAGGGAGTGTCCATGGCTAATGTGCTAGATTTCGGCCTCCTTTTAATTGAGTTTGAACTCCAGTCGCGGTATTACGTTCAATTTGGGACTTATACTCACAGGAAGGGTATGATCCCTCCTATCCTCCAGCAATGGGTTAAATAGTATCACTGCTATTCTTCTACAGGGATGGTTTTGATATTAAATAAAACGTAAAGGTTTATATGCCATTAAACAACGAAACCAAACCCATTTGACCCATAGATCGGACCTTAACACTTATTACCACTCTGGGTCCGAGTGAAGATGAGAGTAAAGGCTATAAAACTGTACTTCACATCTAAGATATCCGGGATGGGAACCTCACCATCTGATGCAGTTTTGTCTTATACTCGGGGCACCCATTTTTAGAAAGATGCTCTTAATCGTTTCAGGGATTGTAGTGAGCGTCTCATAAGACACGTCGACGGGGCGAGTGTCTCAATATACATGGGACCCATGGGACTGCCCTATTATTTCTGCTCACTCAGTGTATGAATATATATATATATATATATACAAGGGTGTCTCAATATACATGGGACCCATGTGACTGCTAATAATCTTGTATTCTTTTTTGTTTCAGTTTTAGAAATAGTATACTTTAACAAGTATTAATCCTCGATCACAATGCCTTGCACAAGAGAGGAAAATTTATTTTGCATCTCTACTTATTTGGGGGGAAAAATTCAAAGCTTTCTCAAAATAGATGCAACCTATTGATAAGATAATGATTTATTACTGAGACAAGAAACTCAAAAAAGATTGCATGTCCCGGAAGTAAATATAAAACAATCAAAAAAACATTGATTCGAAGTCTCAAGCTCAAAGGATGCATTTTTTTACTGGACGTATTTGAAATGACCGCCATTGTGCTTGTCTCAGTAATAAATCATTATCATATAAATAGGTGGCACTTGTTTTGAGATATCCTCAATAATTTATGTATACAAGAGACAGATAGTAAGTAAATCTCCTAAAAAGAAAATGTACGCTGTGTTGTATAGCCACGTAATACATATACAACTATACGCAGAAACATAGTCAACAATAATGACGACTTCAATGAACGAACGAGCACACTTCTTTATAAAAATATACCTCTCACGCTTAATTTGAAAGGGTTGATGTTGGTTTTGTATGAGAGGTGAGTTGGAGACGGGGACAGACTGCTACATATTGACTCAAAGTTCTTCTGACCATAGCAGTATTTCTTCCGCATTCTGGCTGGGCTGCTCAACCGTGGGTCACTGCGGGCAGCAAGCCCTCAGTCTGCAAGCTGATTCTCTCGCTGGCATCTTATCCCCAACAGACTCCAACTGCAACTGGAACTCGAACTGACTGCCCCAAGCCGTTTGTGGCACCTGGTTATATTTTTGTTTGACTTCAACCTGCTTCCTGTGGGCGTACGCATCTGCACCGAATTCAACCACGTTCACAGGTCAAGGTGATATTCCGATATCTTCGACCGGATGCACCTATTTCGCTGTTCTTCCGCTTATTTACACAGGAGCATCTCTTGATTGACGGCTCGGTCGAGGGTCAATATGTTACAGCTGGGGACTGACAAAATAGCTTCTCATCATATCAAAAGAAAAGTTCCAGAGGGGCTTTGAACCATGAAAAATTCGGTGGAGTTTTTGGATCGTAAATACTTTGGTGAGTATGGTGGGTTCGGCATTAAGACAATGGGCTGTTTTATTTTTGTTTAGTTTCTCTGTTTAATAGTATATCAGCCCTTCTTGGGATATTCAGTACCAGAGAGATAAGTGACGTTCATACATTTTTCAAGGGTATTAATCCGATAGTGAACGTAATAGCACAACTAGGGCTTGAACTCGCTAATTGCAACGTCGTAGTCGGGAACGTTAGCAACAACCCAACTGGTATTCGCCTCACTTTATAATATCTTACTCAGACATATTCTGGCCCAGTCGGCTGGGGCTGCAGTATACGTCGACTGAATCTCTGCAGACTCCTCCAACGAGTGTTCCGAATATGACATTAAACAATCTGATGGGGAGGTTCCAGTAATGGAGTAGCTTTGGGGAATGCAGAGTACCCTTTCATTGCCAGTGCTCCCAGGTCCACTCTGTCTCGGAATCGTAATTGCTGCTAGGGTCCTATCTATGGGTCAAATAAAACTAAACAGTGGACTTATGCTAAACTGAATTGTCTGAAATAAAACTACTTTGACATTTAACTGGATGTAAACAAAAAACTGTTCTTATTCTAAACGGAATTATGTGAAAAAGCACGATATATATGTATGAAAAGGATTAGGCATTAAATAACCTACAATGGTTAATATGCCATAGAACCAAACTAAACCAAATAATATATATTCAATGTATAAAGAGGATTTGGCATTAAATAACCAACAATGGTTGATATGCCATAAAACCAAACCAAATCCTATATATTTGATATATTTGTATAAAGAGGATTTGGCATTGAATAACCTATAATGGTTGGTATGCCATAAAACTCAACAAAACCAGATCCTATATATTTAATATATATGTATAAAGAGGATTTGGCATTAAATAACCTACAATGGTTGATATGCCATTAAACCAAAACAAACCCAAACCAATCATCTGTGCACACTTCTTCATTGAAGTTTTTCGTTCTATGAACACATTTCCGTAACCTCTATACATAAAATAAGCCCAAACTTGTTAAGATGTCGTTAAAATCAATCAGTTAATCTATATATCTATCAGGATTAGAATAGTCAAACTATCTATCAGGATTTAGAATTGTGAAATAATTTTTTTTTAAGATTCAAGCTTGTTAATTTGTTATTATACTCGCATAAAAGTTTGTGTGTACATGTGTATGTGTGTGTGTATGTGATTTGTTTGTGTACGTGTGAGTGTGTGGACATGAAAGTAAATCTTTTGCTAATGTTTGAATATATATATATATATATATATGTTGTCACTGTCCATAGATGAAAGATTATGATTCATTTGTATCGGCTTTGGCGGGTAAAACAGTCGACAGCTGCTAATGTGTTTGGCTTCTATGACGTCAGTTGTCATGACAACTACAACGACAGAAATAACCTTCACCTATCTCCTCCTCCTCTTCAAAGTCGACTTCTGATTCTTCTTGTCTTCGGCATTCCTACGATTTCATCTACATATCTTCAAAAATGACGTCCATGTGCTGAGCCTTTAGAAACATTGAAAAGACATTGATTGCAGAGTCAGAACTTCTGATATTAAAAATCATCAAAATATCGCATTATCTGTCGTAATATAAATTACTATAAATTTCGAATGAAATCTTTCCGAAGGCAAATAACATCTTTATATATATATATATATATATATATATGTGTGTGTGTGTGTGTGTGTGCACACACAGACACAGACACACACACACACACACACATATATATATATATGATAAAACACATTTTTCCAAGCAGCGGTCGTGTTGTAATATAGCCATGATACAGATCTGTAAAACATACGGATACGTACAAACGTTCCTATGCAGAGGAATCCTGAAACACCGACAACTTTCTTTAGTTCAGTTTCGAAACTTTTATTACCTTCTCGACTTTTAGGTTTTCGACACGAGGAGATAGAGAGACACAGTTTTTACTATGCTGACTGTTTCATCTGACCCCACCACGTGCGGCGCATCTCGCAGACCCAACTGGACTGGCCTCGCCCAGGTCCAAAAATCATCTCGCCTCGTCTTGGTTCAAATCTCAACTAATTGCTTTTTTTCAAAAATCACCCAAAATCCTTAGCCCATCGCCTCCGGGCATGACGTCATTCACATCCCCAGTCAAATTTCCTATCTGGGGTTTTTATTATGACATTTGTGATTGTCACATCCTCCCCGCGCGAGTGTGAACACCTGCATTCAATTTGTGCCTCTACCCGTGCACTAAGCCGAAAAGTTCTAAGCCTAATTAAACTGAAAGATAAGCTATAACCAACGAAAAATGATAATATAAAATAATCCTTCCGCAATTATATAACAGTGTCCATGCTACTATATGGATTTATAAATAGATTTTGTTATTATATATTATTATCACATATTGACTTATACATATATTTTATTATTATATAAATTTATATATCGTGTTAAGTTAGATATTACCATGACAAGAAAATCCTGCACACACCGAGCACTGATAAGATGTTTCGACCTTATTAGGTATCATCAGCAGTACACACCGTGATCTCCACCACTGGGGATCGAACCAACAACCACAGTATACAGAAGCCGAAACTCTACCACTGGGCCACTGGTTCACACCACGTATAAGCGATTCCGAATTAACAAGTTATGGTAAATTGCGCGACCACTTTGACCTGACGTATCTTTTTATATAGGTACGTATTCTCTAGAGCGGACACGGCCACATCCGAGGCTACGTCTTCCCAAGTCGGAGTTACGAGTCCTCGTAACATAAGCCTCATGGCTTAGTTGGTCGCGCAATTTACCATGACTTATTAATTCAGTATCGCTTATATATATTAACTATATAGGATTTGGTTTGGTTTTATGGCATATCAACCATTATCCGTTCGAACTGACGAAGAAAAAAAGCAGAAGATACCCCGCAACAACAATTACCGACGCCGACTACGCCGATGACATAGCGATACTGGCAAATACACCTGACCAAGCCGAAACACTTCTGCATAGTTTGGAACGAGCAGCAGCAAGCATAGGCCTCCATGTTAATGCACACAAAACGGAATATATGTGCTATAACCAAACGGGGGACATCTCCACTCTAGAAGGAACCCCACTTAAACTAGTAGACAAATTCACGTACCTAGGAAGCAGCGTCGAATCAACCGAAAAGGACATCGAAACAAGGTTAACGAAAGCATGGACAGCTATCAATAGGCTATCGATTATATGGAAATCAGACCTAACCGATAAAATGAAACGCAGTTTCTTCCAGGCAGCGGTCACATCGATACTGCTATATGGATGCACTACATGGACGCTAACAAAACGGCTGGAGAAGAAACTAGATGGCAATTACACAAGAATGCTGCGTGCAATCCTGAACAAGTCCTGAACGTACATTCAGCAGCTATGTGAGGATACAGGTTGTTGTCCTGAAGACCTACCTAAGGCGATGAACGATAGGGAGGAGTGGCGAGAGAGGGTCAGGGATATCCGTGCTGCCAGCACGATATGATGATGATGATGATCTTTGTGCATATCGATCAAATATATAAGATTTGGTTTGGTTGGGTTTTATTGCATATCAACCGTTGTAGGTTATTTAAAACCAATCCCCCTTCATACTTATATATTAAATATATATGATTTAGTTTGGTTTAGTTTTATGGCATATCAACCATTGTTGGTTATTTAATGCCAAATCTTGTTTTCACCTATATATTAAGTACATATGACATATAAATATTTTGTTGATACACGAAGTTAAATGATCAAACAGTTCTATTTCTAGCTATTCAGTTCAACATCAGTCAAACCTAAATGGTTTCAAGTATTGCTATATATCACTAACAATTCAATTAAAGATTAGTCATTTGTTCATACACAGTTAAATAATGAAATAGTTCTATTTCTAAGAATTTAATCGAGCATAAATCATTTGTTTGCATATGGTTTAAATTGTCAAACAGTTCTATTCGACCCATTGAGACGACCCTATCAAGGGCCAAAACTACGTGTCAGAGGGGACTTGAGAATGATAGTAATGAAAGAGTACTCCATGTTCCCCAAAATGTCAACATTATTGGAGCTTCACCATCAGTTTGTTTAGTGTTATATCTTGGACATTCGTTGGCAAGGACGTTTTACCCCTCTTCAGAAATTCAGTCGGTGTATTCTACAGCCCTAGTGGACTGGGCTGACTACGAAATTAATACCGATTTATATAAGTGTACATATAGCCACCTACTTTCACATTGCCAGTTTAAAAGTGATTCAGATGTTGTTTTTTTTTTTGTATCACCAAGAAGGATTAGCTCAATGAACTGATGATAAATTACAAGTGTAGGTGTTTCAAGGTCTTCCAACATAAAATTAATTCCAAGGTCTTTTATTCAACAGAAAAACAATTCGATTTTCTGATTGTAAACAATTTAAGCGTTTCTCTTTCCGCAGAAAATTTACAATCTATATTCCTCAATATACAATGTTTGCCTGCGTGCATATGTATGTTTGTGATAGCGTGTGTGTGAGTATTCCCCTATACGTATGTTAACTGTGCTTGAGTATATATATATATATATATATATATATATATATATATATATATATATGTGTGTGTGTGAGTGTGTGTGTGTGTGTGTGTATATGTATGTGTGCGTGTGTATATTCACGTATACGTATGGTTGAATGTGTATGTGAGTGTATGTGAGTGTTTGTGTGCGTTTGTGCGTGTACGTGCTTGTATGAATATGTGTATATGTGTGTAGATGTGTGGGTGTGTATATGTATGCAAACGTATGCGAGCTCGCGTATGCGTGTGCTTGTATTTGTATGTTTGTGTAGGTATATGTTTGTGCGTCAGTATGCGTGTGTATGTGCGTGTGTATGTGCCTACCTGTGCGTGTTCGCGTATGCATGTGTTTGAGTGTGTTTGTGTATGTATATGCGTTTGTGGATATGTACGTGTGAATATTCACATATGCGTGTGCTTGAATGAGTATGCATGTGTGTGCATACGTACGCAAGTACGTATGTATTTGTACTTGTGTATGTGTCAGAGTGTGTATGTATGTGTACTTGTGTATGTGTCAGAGTGTGTATGTATGTGTACTTGTGTACGTGTCTGAGCGTGTGTGTAAACTCCTGTGGTTCTATTAGATTTACTTTAAAAAATAAGACCCTTTGGGAAAGGCATGAACTCTCATAAATACTCTCGAACTTCTCTCTTTACTAAGAATAATACAGAGCATTAAAAATCCATAAAAACTTGTCGATCATTCTTTAAGATTGATTGATTGATTGATCGAAATTTTAAAATTGATTGATTGATCGATTGATAAATTTTAACGGCACATCAGCTTGTCTTGGGTTATTTCATGCCTCGAGGTTAGGAAATAGTGCTCATCATATACTCATATTTATATTCTTTTATTTAGTTGTTTTTAAGAGTTCTTTTATTGCATATTGTTCTGTTAAATACGAATAATTTCTAAACATCTAATTGTCCCATAGGTGGTGCACTTACAGGTACTATCACTCCGGGTCACAGTGGATATGGAAGTAATGGCAATGAAGGAGTACTTTCCCTGATTTCAAGAAGTGGAGTTTCCCCGTCAGATGCAGTTAAGTGACATACCCAGGATGCTTTTTATTTGGAGGGGATCTTATCCTTTTGTAATCAGTGTATTTTATCGCGGTTATTTTATGATTTAATCTGGTTGTCTTGGATATAAACTTGAGATTATTCCTTTGAAGTCTTAAGAGGAAGTCTTTAGGAATCCGATACAGGGTGCCCATAGATCAGTTTTGGGAACCATTCTTAATTATCTCCAGAGACATCTTCAGAGACACCATTCAACTTGTTCTTAAATGATATCAATATCAACATCGGAAAGCAGGGAGTCCCCGCGGCGTAGTGCTAGACTGCGGCATCATCGCGAGTTCGAACCACAGTCGTGCTATTAGGTTCACTTTCGGACTAATACCCTCATTCCACACCAGTAGCTATGGTTTAAATCGTTAGCTCAACTGTTCTTCGACAAGGAGGGCTTTGGCATTAAATAACCCACGAAGGTTGATATGCCATCAAAAACCAAAAACAAAAAAAATAAAAGAAATCATGCCGGTAAATTATTATTTCTACTCATCCCCTAATTTTCAAAAAGAGAGAACATGAATATATTGCTTTAACAGAAATTTTGAATAAAATAGGATTTTAGTTATTTAAGTTGAATCTATTGGATCACTCGAATAATGAGAAATCTAGAAAAGTAATCCTTATCTGAATGTGTTATTGTTTCAGCCAAAATACTCCTTTTACTATCCTAAAATTTATCCCATGGGTTAAATTCACTCAGGCGTAAATGTCACTGTTCATTTACTGTTTTGCAAAAAAATACCTACTCGTGAATGTAGTATTTTTTGCAAAACAGTAAATGAACAGTGACATTTTTTTGTCTAAACAAAAAAACAAATGTCTATGCAGATTACTGACTTAGATCGTAAATATTCCAAAAGTTTCTTTGGGAGAGGGTCTCCGTGTTGTAGTGGCTAACGTGCTAGACTGCTATATCCTGCTAAGCAAGTTCGAACTCCAATTGCACTATTAACTTCGCTTTCGGACTAGACTTTTTGATAATAATTCCGTTTAAATTTAACCAATATACATTACTTAAAAGCAATGAAAAAATTTACTAACATTCTAAAGAAATTTTCTGGATTTTTTCTTGAGAAAACATTGGGATATCAGGTTCTAAAAAATGGAGGTGCGTTATTTCAATTTTCTTTTGAGAAGGCTGTGGAAGGCCGCATTTGGTGATCTAGAAGGCTTCAGGTTCCCTAGTCATATTCTACACCATGTTAACAAAACAGATTAAGCAAATAAACAAATAAATAAATGATAATCACTAAAGAGTCTATATAAAAAAGATAATTCAGAGAGGTGGTCACTGGAAAAATACCACTCACTTTGAAAACGTTGTGCCAACATCCCTTCTGACTGTCTCCAAAAGAGAAAAACATAGTTTGATATAATAATAAAAGATAATTATGAATAAAACATTATCATTTGGTTTTTGATTTCTTTGTTTAATCGCATATCAACCTTCGTGGGTTATTTAATGCTAAAATAATCTTTGTAGGAGAACAATTGTGATAAGCATTAACCTGTAGCTAGTGTTTGGATCGGAGGATTCAAAGTTTTCTCAAAAGTATTTGTCCGAAAGTTCGAACTCGCAAACGCCGGTGTTGCAGTCTAGTACATTAGCCCCGACGACATAGGGGCTATCGTAATAGGAGAACTTCATACAAAGTGGGTTTATTAAGCCTTGAGAGTAAAATCTTAAAAAATCTTATTCTAAAATTAGAAATTAGAATATAAAACTTAAATGAAGTTGAGCCACTTACATGATTATGTCCATGGTACAATGGTTATCGTCATAGGATATGAACACGGCGAACCTATTTCAAATCCTGGACAAGGCTGTGTGCTGTTTAAGTTGAACTGATACCCTTGGGAAAGGTATGCGTACAAAGGTATTTTCTAACAGTAATGGGTAAATAGTAGGATAACTGGGCTCTTTAATCTTGGTGTGGCAAGCTATCTAGATGAAGAAAAATACTGAAGTTAAACGCCTCTTGAAAGTTGCCCTTGTGTCACATCATGAAAGAGGCGAAGGGCTGGATATAATAATAATAATATATATATATATATATATATGGAAAGTAATCTGACAGTAGGGAAAAAAATTGAAAAACAAACTTATCCAAAAGTGAAGAACTTATTGTGAAAGAAAGCCGATGTTACTTTCTTGCTCGCTATTCTTTTTCTTCTTTTTCTTTCCTTTCTTTTCTCGTTTATTCTTCATCTTTTTCTTTCCTTTTCTTTTCTTCTTCTTTATAATCTCTCTTTCTTCTCTTCCCTTTTCTCTTCTCTTCTTTCTTTCTTCTTCTCTTTTCTTTTCTTCAACTTCTTTTTATTCCGTTGTAACTCTTAGTAGTAATTTACGAAGGTCTTTACTTCGATTTAGCACAAGGCCAAATGAATGGGGCACCCAATGAGACTCGAACTCACTCGTGTAGGTTTGCGAGTCTAACTTGCTAACCATTACACCACCAGAGGTTCCCTTGTTGTAACTCTTAGTAGTTTCATTTGTTTAACATCATTGCCTTATACGATCGCATGGTAGATTTTCGAAAAAGAAAAAAAACGCTGATTAAATCACAGAACGGTTATATGATTTTTCTCCCCTGTTTTTTTTTTTTGTATTTTACTTCAAATCCCTCGTTGTTTTATCAACACTTGGTATCACTATTCTAAACTCCTGATGAAGGTTCATTAAAACCGAAACGTTTAACGTCGACTTTCCTTCACAAATAAATTCATCACTTTCGGATTACTTAGTTTTTCAGTTTTTCTCCACACACACACACATATATATATATATATATATATATATACATCGTACGATCTGGATGTGACTGGCGTTCGAACTCGCTTACTTCGAGGTCGCAATCCTGCACATTAGCCCAAACAGCACAAGTACTCCAATAAACCCACGTAACTCGATTTATTTTTGTCTTTCCTCTCTGCTGGAGATACAATCAGTAAGTCTCGCCGAAAGGGCTATAATAAAGTTTTGTGTAGTAAATTCTACTTCATTTTTTTTTTTAATTATTTAAACAAAAAAAATTGTTCTAACAAACGGTTAAAATTTTAGAAATGTGCATTTCTGAAAACAAAGTTCAATACAAATGTACTCCTGATATTTAACGTTTGTGTTAACCGAAATAATTGCCAGTTTTCTATGTTAATTTTCGTTTGAAATTTTTGCTTTAATTTTAAGGTAATTTGATTAAAAAATATTTGGAACATTTACTTTCAGTTTTCAACCCCCAGAAAGAAAAAAAAAAAACTAAACAAAAGAATCCCAACAAACAACCACCAAAATGTTCGCTTTCTTAAGACTGTAATTACTTTTTATCTTAAATTTTTACTTGATTTCATTTAAATTTAATTTCGTTTTCACTCTGAACGGGGAAGAAGGCCAAAGAAATTTAATGGCACAAACTGTTGAAATGTACCATGCGCCTTAAATTAGATTTCTTTTGTCTCACAATTAAGTTATATATTAAAATCATCATCATCATCATCATCATCATCATCATCATCATCAGGAGAGTCTTCGTGGTGTAGTTGTTAACGAACAGGATTGCGACATCGTAGTAAGCGAGTTCGAACTCAAATCACGTAATTACCATCATTTTCAGTTTGGTTAGACTTCTTTGTTAAACCTTCGAGGGTTATTTAATGCCAAAGCCATCCTTGTAGACGAGCAGCAGTAGTATTATTCAACCCGTAGCTTGTGGGGATAACAGGTTTCATGCCTATCCGAAAGTGAATTTAATATTGCGACTTGAATTCGAACATGCTTACTTTGAGGCTGCAGTCTAGCATATTAGCCCTTTCCCTACGGGTGACTCCCCCGATCACTTACGGACATATACCCTTTCTGGCAAGTGAACCTTCTTATTCCTCTCGGAGAGAGTTAAAGAGTATCACCGCTGTTCTTCTACTGGGATGGCCTCAGCATCAAAATGACCCACTAAGGTTGATATGCTATTAAACAAAGACCCCAAATCAAATCATCATCATCATCAGTACTGAGTGCACAGGTTTCCTTGACTTTCTATTGCTATCAGTCATCATCGATCGGTCATCTTAGGGGACCACTTGATGGCATCGAGTGTCTGCACAGAGCTGAGGAACGTAGGTTTTTGCTGGTCGGCCAACATATGGAAGCTGACAGGAGAACTTTGCCCATGAGTTAGTCCATGTTTCTCTTGCTGTCCTATCAAATGCAAATTATCTATTCATAATTATATGTTTCAAGTCCTTATTTCTATTTAATAATCATTTTTTGTTGACATTTTTATGGTTTCAAGTAGTTACAAGACATTATAACCATCCTCAGTATATTATCATAGTTTCTGGCAACTATTCTTTTTGCACGCAATTATATTATAACAAGTATTCTTATCTATCAATAATAATTTTCGAACAAAACTATTCTACCTATAGAGTGGACTCATAAAGGTACTACTACTCCTGGTCAAAGTGGATCTGGGAGTAATGATAATGAAGGGGTACTTCACACTACCTAGATATCCAGAACTGGAACCTATGCATCAGAATCAGTTTATTGTCATATCCAGAACACCCTTCGGGGAGGAGGTTCAACTACTATGGTACACTCATGGTATTTTCAGTCCTGCCAACAGGGTGAGGTAATCATAGAATGTTTCATTTTATTTGTTTGCAATTGATTATAATACAAATTATGTAAATAGGAAATGATTTGTCATCGGATTTAATTTTATCCTTTAATCAACAGCTTAATATTTTTTGGTCATAATCAAACAAAATTACGAGGCACTAATTCTCTATGCCTGAAGAAAGGAAAAAATCTCTAAGCATATCAACTGAGATGAAATTAAACCCTAATTCTGTTCAATTATAATTGACAGATTTGTGGTTTTTGTTGATTATTAAGAAAGTTCCTTTCAAAAGGTTGCACGAAGCCGTTTATTTTTTATTGATCCAGAATGAAATGAAGATAGACGTCTTGATAACGAATAAAGACGCTAAAACATATTTATCTCTGGTTTTCTGGGGTCCACCTAACGTTTGCGTCTGGTTCAAAGGAGCCTTCCCTCCAGGTAATACTTGCTTAGCAGGCTTGAATTCAGAATTTGACGCCTGAGTCTCCTTAAAAACGGAGAATGCCGACGGAATGAAGCTTTTCTTGTTACGGCGTGCATGAGTCACGATTCGTGTGTGGCCCTTTTCCGATAAAAAGGATCTTGCGTTAAATCCGGCCTGGTGAGTGGTTGGAGAAATATCAAACACACTGAAATACATTTGGGTATCGTCAAAAGGCAGACAATGCTAATTTCGATAGCAACTTCTATTCTCTCTCTCTCTCTCTCTCTCTCTCTCTAACTTTTTCTCCGTTTCTCTTTCTCATTATCTTTCTTTCATGGTCTCTACATTTTTTTATTCATTTTGAAAACATCTGAATGTATCCTCAAAACATTTCATTTTAATCTGCGTGTGCTTTCAAATTCCTTTTCTTCTTGCCATTTTAATCGCATTCTTTCAGGCTATTTTAGCTGTTGATGCCTTTCTCAACCTAGCTAAGTGTCCTCCCCGTGTATGCATGTGATGGTGAGGCTCCAGTTCTGGAGATCTGTGAAATGTGGAGAATGTGGAGTACTCGTTCATTGCCATTATTCCCAGGCCAACTCTGACAGTATCTATTAGAACCCTCTCTATTCTCATCTAATAAAATGATTTCCACACAGTTATATGGTTTCAAGTATTCCTATCTAATACTAATAATGATATAGTTTCAAGTTATTATTTCTATTTAATAATAGTCATTTGTTTTCACACATTTTTGAGTAACTATTTATCATCTTTAGTAAAAAAAAAAAAAGGTCAAGTAACTATTAGTATTAGACCGCAAGACAGTTGACAAAATACCAAAACTCACCACAGTCTGTCTACCCTGTCAAAAGCTAGGAGGAAAAAGATTAAAAAATATATAGTCCATATGACCAGGACAACATTCAGGAGAAGCTCAACTCTTCGTAACCATTTCCGAGTTAAACAGAATACAACACAACCAAGAATTGCGTATATACCATCACATGCAGCTGTGGCAAAGTCTACAAAGGCGAGAAATGTTGTCCTCGGAAAGTAAGACTACAGGAACATCGAAAAGCAGAAGTACGAAGGGAATTAGGAAAGTCAGGTATGGCTGACCCTATATGGAAAGAAAAGGGAAACGATCTACCCTTGTGGGATAAAGTAAAAATTATCGATAGGGAAGATCATTGGAAAAGTAGACGTCTTAAAGAAGCGGCACAAATGTTGGGCTATGTTGACTGTTATATAATGAAAGAATTATTTTTTAAAATCATTTTTCGTTAATTATATTCTATCATTCAGTTTGGTAGGGATTTGAATAATTCGGGTCTTAGTCCAGGTCCATAGTCAATTGGTGCAGTTTACGCTTGCGCACAAAGGATATGACAATCACCATTTGTCATAATAAACCCCCAGAAGGAAATGGGGCTGGAGTGTGGATGACGTCATGCACAGAAGAGATGGTCATGAGAATTTGAGGATTTTGAAAAGACGTCAGTTGGATTTTGACCGTTGAAAGATGTAGTTGGGATTGGATCAACAAGGCGAGAGTTGGATTTTTGACCGTTGAGGCATGCGGATCCAGTTTTTCGGATCTCGACCGGCGGAGATGAATGAATTGAGATCTTAAACACGTTGGGGTGGGGTCAGCATAGTATGGTTAGCATAGGCTTTTTAGAATTGTGTCTCTCTCTTCGTGTCGCCATGGACCGAACTCAGAAGTTAATACACCGCTCGTATCTGAAACGACAGAATCGGCCTGAATATGCATCTGTATTTATTTATTTATTGCATACAACATTGACCTCTTAAGTTGACCAAATATAGAAAGAAACGCAATCTGGGAACCAAAAATTGAAAAGGCCAAATCAAATTGTTTTTAAAGAAAATTTCTCAAGAAATATCAAGAATAACTGATGCTATTGTATTTTATGTATCGAATCCATCTAATGAATCTTATCGAGAAACTTCTTGTGATACTTCTTGTATTGATTGGCGTAAAATAACAATGACGTCATTATTTGAATGACATCTTCATATTTCTTGAAAGCCTTCTTTGATCAACAGTCCAACTTTAAAAATGATTTCCCATGTTGAATCATTTCTATGCCCAGCTTTCCTTAGGGTACCTAAGGAAAGCCGGAGAATAAAACGGCTAAAATATAGTGTTTCAACTAACAACCATAAAGATGAGGACAACAGTCCGAAAAATCACATACAAAATATTAACTATTTCTAAGACGAATAATTTACAGTAATATACCATCAAGTAGTCATATCGAATTGGCCTAATGAGTAGAGTGTTCGCCAATGGTCCGGGAGACCGGGGTTCAATCCCAGTTCGAGTCATACCAAAGACTCGAAAAATGGTTCTTGATGCCACCTTACTTAACACTCAGCATTATAAGGTAAAGGATCAAGGACAAAGTGGATTAATCCAGAGAATGGAGTAGCGCCTTCCCCTACAACTCGGTGTTGTAGCTATAGAAAAGGAAGCCTTCGGGTCACCCTTGACTATTGTCACCAACTTTACTTATTCCTATAGAATAGGAATAATTTTTAAACTGGTCTATTTGACCCATTGATGGGAGCTTAACAGGTACTACCACTCCGGGCCGTAATGGCATTGAAAAAGTATTCTATATTCCACAAAGATCCAGAACTTGAGCCACACCATTTCATGTAGTTGAATGTGATCCCCAAGGCGCCTCCTTTTTGGTATCTCACCTCTCTGCAAAGTATACAGTTGGTGTATTCTTAATCTGATTAATTGGGCAATCATTCTAGAGTCTTTAGTACATAGAGCGGATCATAAATAATTAGTCATCCATCTGTGAAACTCAGAGTCACGATTCATGTTGGAGATTCTGTTAAAAAATGCAATGATTGTAAATGCCTTTTCTTAGAATAAAAGAAAAAGTTACTTCAAAATTAAAAAATAATATTATTGCGACTAATACTGTGTGTGTATAGTGTGTGTAGGTATATGTCAGTATAAGATATCGTTGTATTTGGCGTTCAGGAAAAATAAAGACTATCTATATGGTTAGATTTGAATGACTGCTGCCGGTGGCCTCTGTGGCCTAATCTTTAAAGCAGCTGTCTCGTTGACAGGCTCATGAGGATAAGAAATGTAAGATACGTTGTGTTTGCCATCAAATATTTACAAGTTACGTATGAAAATAGAATTTGGCCGAGGTGTCAAAGTGCCTGACGAATTAGAATAAATAAACGTGAAATCGAGGGATGAGGAGGTTCGGATGAGGGGTTGGGGGGGAGGATGAAAAGTAACAGGAGGATATGCTGGAAACTGACAACGGCTTAATTCGAGCGGAGAGGGTTGAATTCGATATGAGGATGTCAGATGTTGGATATGAAGCGCAGAAATAAGTTGGAGAAGAGGAAGAAGAAGAAAAGAAATTTAGGATTGAGTGAAAGAAAAGAAAATAGAGAAAACGAGAAAAGGCATGAGATTTCCAACCCTCCAATTTCCCCATTGATACATTTATGTATGCATCTAGGAAAAGATACATACAAGATAAACAATTTTTAAGCGGAGTTTGAATTCAGAATTTTTCTTCTCCTAAACTAGTTGCCTAATCAAGAATAAAGAAATCAGCCAGTCGAACTATTCACGCGCAGTTGGAGGAAAGAAAAGAACTCCTGCCTCGACCAGGATTAGAATTCTTGCCACCGATTCCCTTTGTTGCGCTGATAACCGTCGCACTAAGTGCGCTTCCTTGATTTATTAATGTAAATATAAGAAAAAAATAGATATGAAAAAATAAAGACGAAATTCAGTTGATCAAAGCCTCGATCTCCGGCCTTCACATTGTCATTAATGTGTAGTATCTGTTCCTTTTCAGCTGTCACTCATCCACCAACCAGTTATGGGTTAAATAGTACCACTATTAGTTTTATTGGGTTTTGTTTTATGGCACATCAACCATTGTAGGTTATTTAGTGCCGAACCTATTTCTAAACATATAAATAGTTCTATTTCAAATAATTCAATTGAGAAGCATACAGAAGCAGTTCCATTTCAAGCAATTCAGTTTAGCATAAAGACACAGTTTAGTTCTATTTGACCAATAGATAGAATTCTATCTGGTGCTACTACTCCGGGTCTAAGTGGACGTAGGAGCGATGGCAATGAAGGGATACGTGGCATTCCGCAAAGCTCCAGCATTGCTGAAACCCCACTATCAGATTGTTTAGTGTCATATATCAGGACACTCGTTGGGTGTGGGGTCTTACCCCTCTGCAGAGAAGCAGTGGTTGTATTTTACAGCTTCAGCCAACTGGGCTAAATACCATTATTGTTCTCCTAAAGGCATGGATTTTGCATTGAATAACCCAGGAAGGTTGATATAGCATTAAATTAAGAAACTAACCAACTCTTTACAATACGCAAGAATTCCTTATCAAGGTGTTTTTTTTATACAAATCTATTGTTCTGTATTTAATCTGGTATAAAGTGAGGGATCAGTTTTCTATTGCTTATAAGCATTAAAATAATCCCCCTTTAAGAATCAATTTATAATACACAAAGCAATCATTTTATTTCCCTCTTATCTATGTGTTAGATACTTCCACAACTGTGCTTCTATGTACATGGATTAGGCATTAAATAATCCGCGAAGGTTGATATGCCATTAAAGAAAGAAAACAGCCAACCTGTAAAAGGTATAAAAATTCCGTATTCATCCGGGTTTCTTCATACTAATATAGTACTTTGCATTTTATCTAGTATAAAGTGAGGGGTCAGTTTACTATTATAATTAAATACTAAAATACCCCCAACTTAATGAATTTATAGTACACAAATGAACTATCTTATTCCCGCGTCTACGTGTTAGATACGTCCTGTACTGTTCAAGGATGGATGTAGTAATAAATAACCCACGAAAGTTGATATGCCATTGAACAAAGAAATCATCAGTAATTGCATTCTTTTGGTCTGACAAGACTGCTAAATTTCTGGTAAACCCGGTCTCGACCTTTGTTGCAGTACGTTCCCTAATGCGTTAAAAGCGAAGAGTAGTAAAGGTTGATCATGCATGTGGCCCTTCGATTAGTATGATGTATCGAACCCGAAAGGATGCGGTTAAATAAATCCAAGAAAAATGTCACCCAGTCTACTGGGAATGTTGAGTAAACCGACTGTATCTCAGTAACACCAATGAGTGTCCTCGCTATGACACTAAGCCATCTGATCACGAGGCTCCAGCCGTGGAGCTTTGGGGAATGTGGAGCGCCACTCCACTGACATCGCTCCTAGATCCACTCTGGTCCGGAGTAATAGCACCTGATAAAGTAATACCTATGGCTCAAATAGAGCTGTTTGACATTGAGTGCAAACAAATGACTTATGCTAAATTGAGTTTGCTTGAAATAGAACTGTTTGATCATTTAACTGAGTAAACAAATGACTGATGTTTAATTGAAATGTTATACATATCAATACTTGGAAACGTTTAGCTTTGTTGACTTATGCTAAATTGAATTGTTTGAAATAGAACAGTGTGGTAATTTAATTGTGCATACCAATAAAATATGTTCACAAAACATTTTTGATATCTATATAAAACGCTAGATTTGGCATGAAATAACATACAATGGTTAATATGCCATAAAGGCAAACCAAACCAAGATGTTACTTGCAAACAATTTAACAAATCACACACACACACACACACACACACACACACACACACACACATATATATATATATATAAACAGGCTTTGCCATGAACTAACTTACGAGGATTGATATGCTATGAAACAATAAAAAAACATAACATAGGAGGTACCCGTGGCGTAATTGTTATCGTCGTAGGAAATGGACACGACGACATGTTTTCAAACCCTGGACCAGGTTAATTGCCTTTTACATAGCACTAATACCTTTGGGAAAGGTATGCATCTATTCATCCTCCCTCCAGCTATGGGTAAATAGTAAGATAGACTGAGTTCTTCAAGGAAAACTCTGAATTCCAACCTGTTAGATTCATGGATTTTCAAAAGTACAAAGTGAATGAAAACAGCTTCAGCCGACATTTCATCTCGGCCCCCTAATTTCATTTTCTGCGCCGATAACCCCCGGTTCCGCTGTATGTATTCACCCAACGCCTCCGCCAACGCATGATGTAACACAGCGTCAATTATTCAGCAGAGTAGCGCAGGTTTGAATTCAAAGCCTTATTTCTCCTAGAACGGTTTCATTACCAAGGCTAAAAAGCACAGTCTACCCTACTATTTACTCATAGCTGTTGAGTCGAAGAGATTCATTTTCAAAGAGTCATAGATCAAAGTGTAACGGAAACAGCTGCTCCCAGGATTTGAACCCTGTTTGCCGTACCCATTCCCTAAGAGTAGTCTCCGTAGCGCAGTGGCTAACATGCTGGACAGCGACATCGTAGCAAGCGAGTTTAAAATGCAGTCGTGCTATTTCGTTTAATTTTGGACATTAATTTTGGACTATTTCGTTTAATTTTGGACATGCCTTTTCCAATGGTATTAACCATTGGAAAAGGCATGAACCCCCTTATCTCCCCTGCTATTGGTTAGTACCACTGTTGTTCTTTTATAAGGGTGGTTTTGGTTTTTAATAATCAATGAAGGTTGATATGCTATTAAGAAAAGAAACCATTTCCTTAGAAAATGACCTTTTCTCTTTTCCCATTATCTCTGTATCGAAGCAAAGTTTTAAGAAACAGACCGCGAAAGTAGTTACCGTTCTGTCAGATCAGCCTTCATTAGGCGTCACTGGAAAAGTCAAAACAACAGAAAGAAAAAAGAAAGAAAGAAAACATAAAAAGTGCAAATAATTACACACAAAAAAGAATAAAGTGACAAGTTGAAATAAAAATAAAAACAAAAAGGAAAAAAGAATTGAAGCGAGAGAGAGAAAAAAAAAATAGTATGGGTGAATTTGGTTTGTTGTTTTTACGGTATATCAACCCTTTTAGGCTATTTAATACCGAATTCTGATTATATATATGTGTGTGTGTGTGTGTGTGTGTGTGTGTGTGTGTGTGTGTGTGTAACTTGAATACCGAATCTTGATTCTATATATATATATATATGTATATGTGTGTGTGTGTGTGTGTGTGTGTGACTTGTATACCGAATTCTGTTTATATATATATATATATATATATATATATATATGTGTGTGTGTGACTTGTATATTGAATCCTGTTTATACACACACACACACACACACACACACATATATATATATATATATATATATATATATATGTGTGTGTGTCTTGTAAACCATAATATCATAACAAATGTTTTATTTCCATACAGTTTTATTTGCACACATTTAAATGGTTTTTAGTATTGCTTACGCTAATATGTTTATCAGGTCACCGTTGAATGGTTTCTAGTATTGCTATCTCATACGAATAATAGTTTATTTACCCAAAATTGAATGTTTCTAAGTATTGCTTTTTAATGCTGATAGTTTTATTAACAAACAATTAAATGGTTTCAAGTATTGCTATCTAACACAAATAATTCAATTCAAAACTATTCATTTCTAGCGAAAAATTAAATAGTTCCAAAAAATTGCTTTGTAAAACTGATAGTTCAATTTAATTGTCATTTGTCTATACACAATTAAATGATTTCTTGTGCAGAAAATGATTGAATAAAACCTATTGGTGAGGTTCGAGGCCTACCGTATTTGGGAATGTGGAATACTCCCTTATTACCATTATTCCCAGGTACACTCTGACCCGTAATAGTAGTACCTTAAATTGGGACACTAACAGGTGCTACTACTACAGGTCAGAGTGGATCTGGGAGTGATGGTAATGAAGAAGTATTCCATATTCCCGAATTCACCAGGACCCGAGCCTCACCAATAGGTGGTTTAGTTTCGTTTCCAGGAAACTCTTTGGTGATTGTGTTTTACCTCTCGACAGAGATGCTGTCGGTTGCTATTCTATAGTCTCAGCCGACTAGGCGAAGTATAAGAAAAGAGGACAAAAATTTAAAAAAGTAGCAAAGAAGGGAGAGAGAGAGAGAGAGAGAGAGAGAGGGATATAGAGATAGAGAGAGAGAGAGTGAGTGTGAGAGAGAGAGAGAGAGAGAGAAGAATTGAAAGAGAAAAAACGAATTGAATTGCTAAAACAGAAGGGTTGTTTTGAAAGGATGTCGTCGAATGCAACCAGGAGAGAACGGTCGGCAAGGGTTAATGGAACTGACAGAGTTCATTCCTTTCACTCATCTCGGAGACAAGAATTAGCATTTTAAAGAATGTGAGCTGGAAGTAGAAAGCGGGAGATGGCTGAGTTGGCTGGGGCTACAGAATTCATCGTCTGAATCTCTGCAGAGGGGTAAAACTCCCCTAACCAGTATTTTGTGGCCTAGTCGGCTGTGGCTGCAGAATACACCGACTACATCTCTTCAGAACGGTAAGACCACCCCCCAAACGAGTGTCCTGGATAGGACAACAAACAATCTGATGGTGAGATTCCAGTAATGCAGCAGTTTTGGGGAATGCAGAGTACCCCTTTACTGACATCGTTCCCAGATCCACTCTGGCTCGGAGTAGTAGCACCTGATAGGGTCCTATCTATGGGTCAAATAGAACTATTAGACGTTTAAACTGTGTACTTATGCTAAACTGAAATTTTTGTAATAAAAGTGTTTGATCATTTAACTGTGTGTAAACACATGACTGATGTTTAATTGAATTGTTAGTGATACATAGGAATATTTGAAACTTCTTAAATTTGTTGACATGCTAAACTGAATAGTTTGAAATAGAACTGTTTGATCTTTCAAATGTGTGTAAACAAATGACCGGTGTTTAATTTAATTTTTAATGATACCTAATAATAGTTGAAAATATTTAACTGTGTGCAAACAAATAATTAGCAGTAAATAGAATTATTCATATTAGATAGAAATAAGTGAAACTGTATGACTGTACGGAAAAAATGAGCTCAGGCTCGTTTAAAAATGTTATCTCCAAAATATATTTAGAAATCATATTTATTATATATGTATAAAAAGCATTTAGCATTAAATAACCTATAATGGTCGATATGCTATAAAACCAAGCTAAAAAGCGGGAGGAAAGGCGAAAAGTCAAAAAAGAGGCGACTTGGTATTCATGTGTGCAGTAATTATCTTAGGATGACCTGAAGAAATATGGTTGACCCTGTAAAGCAGAAGAAATAAGAGTGGCACTAGCTAATTCTAATAGTCCCTAAATTTGATATTATATTAATAATTTACGGTCCTTTGCTAATTCTTTTTATTCTAATTTCTTCTTTTATTCTAATTTCCTGGTCACCCATCTAAATACTGACAGGCTAATCGTTACTTAATTTCAGTGATCTAACAGAAACTAGTGCTTCCAGCATGATTTAACCGTAAGTCTGTAATCTACTAAACTTTGCGTGGCCTGACACACAGGTCTCAAATACTTCCATTACCCTGTGTTCATAAGTGGTCCCCCATTTAAATACTGAATCGTTGTTTCATTTCTGAGATTTAATTAAAACTTCAACATGATTTGACTGTAAGTTGTTATTTAATACTTTCGCTCAACGCCAGCAATATGCGAGCACTAAGTGAGAATTGAACTCATTAAAAGTGTTTTGAGAGCAAAGCTCACTGACCATTAAACCGTGTGAGGCAAACTACAAGTATTCGGCCACTAGTGAGTATCCAAGTCACTATTTCCCACGATTTAGTCTGCGAGCCTCGCTTGATAAGCATTACATTAAATCTTTTGTAAATTTTCTAATCAATTAACGTTGGCGACCCGAAGGCTCCCTTTTCAATAGCTACTTCATTGAGGTGTAGGAGAGGGCGCTACTCCATTCCCTAGATTGCTCCACATTACCCTTGACCCTTACCTTAGAATACAGAGTGTTAAGCAAGGCGGCATCAAATACCATTTTTTAAGTCTTTGGTACGACTCGACCTGGGATTAAACCCCGACCTCGTGGATCATAAGCGAACACTCTGTTTATAAGACCAATAGCCCAGTTTCTAATGAACTACTCGTAGAATTCTTATTGAAAACACAACAATATTGGAACAACAGAATAAAAAAAAGATGACAAATTATCGAAGCCCTTCATATTAGAAGCAAACGTCCTAAACTCAACAAAATTAATCTAGAAACCAGTGCGAATATACTTAAATGTCTTTAGCTATTATTGACATATGTAGAATGAAAAAAAAAATTACACCAGTTAAAATAAAACGCTGTATTGTTCTTTTACAATATCGCCCACCCCACCGCCCGATGATGGCCTGAGATGGGCGCGAAAATACTGGGGAACCAGTTAATTACAGTTAATTTTTTAGACAATTCCAGCCGGATATCAAAACAAATCAATGGCGATTTGAAAGGATCGAAACAAAAATATGTTGACAAGATTGTAATATTTAATCAGACATGCCTCAACGAGGAAATGCTGCCTAAATTCACACACGCACTTGCGTGCACACACACACACACACACACACACACACACACACACACACACACACACACATATATATATATATATATATATATATATATATATGTATATATATATTGTTCATTTCTCTCTTTTAAAATAACTCTGCTTGTATATATATAGTTTGTAAAATGGTACATAATTGTTAATAAAACATGCTATTATTATCCAAGCCACCTTCATAAAACATTCAATAAAAGCACTCTAAATGTTAATAAGAATCATATCTAAAAAAAAAAAAAAATCAAAACAAAACCCCAAAAATCTCCAACATGAAACATACACTTACTGGCAGTGGCAGATTTACATATTGTTTTGCATAAGCAGCAGCCCAGGGCTACCATAACTAAAGGAACTCCCAGTAAAAGTGAAAAAGAAAAACAAACTATATATACATTTCCTCCCGACTATTCACTTATAGCTCGATTCATACCTTTCCCATGGGTATCAACGATATGTGAAATACAAACAGCCTCTTCCAGGTTTTGACCCAGGGTCACAATATCCATATCCAACGACGGTGGCCATTACACCACGACTGCCTCCATAAAAATTAAGGATGTAAGAACAAAGATGATTTTATTTTAAGATAGGGGAATTTTTTTAGGTAATTTGAAGCAATTTAGTATATGTGGACTTTTTTTTAGCTGGAGTGGGTTTGGTTTGGTTTGGTTTGATTTTAAGGCATATTAACCATTGTAGGTTATTCAATGCCAAATCCATTTTTATGGATACAAACAGTTTTATTTCAAACAATTCAGCTTAGCGTAAGTACACAGATTACATGTCAAAACAGTTCTATTTCAAGCAATTCAATTAAGCATAAGTATATAATTTATTTCTATTTGACCCCTTTCAGGTGCTACTATTTGTGCAGGAGTGGACCAGGGAGCGAGGTCAAATAAGGGGTACTCGGTATTCCCCAAAGCTCTTGTATTACTGCAGCCTCACCATCAGACTGTTCAGTGTCATATCAGGACTCTCGTTTGTGTGGGGGGGTCATACCCCTCTGCCGAGATGCAGTCGGTGTATTCTGCAGCGAGCGTTTTTTTTTAATTAGATATTTTTTTAATATAGACACAGAGGGGATGTAAACAAAGGAATCGCAAATTCTGTTAGCCCTGAAACCCCTTAAGACCTAAATCTAGTCCTGTCAACAGGACTGAGAGAAAGTTAAACTTTACTCTCCTTTTACCTTTAATTGGCAGCCTGCATCTTTAACCATTGGTCCACACTAGCAAGAATTCAATCGATATTCATATTGTCCCCCATCCTTAGCGAGACGCTGAAACAAAGCACTACTGTTAATTACAATATCTTCAATAGATTTGTTCAGTTTACCTCATCAACTCAGTTGCTATTTATTCAAATTGATCAAGTGAAGACAGAAATGGCGTAAAAGGAAATCGGTTGAGTGTAACAGAATTGGCAGCAGAAAAATTCGCCTCGGTGTTCCCTAATAAAAACCTGCAGCAGTTAATGTTTGATACACTGACGATCTAATTACACTTTCAAGTTTGCTGACTCGCCTTTGGTTTCAATTCCACTATGTCGGTAAAATCGAATGCGCGTGAAAAGATACGATCCGTGAACAGGTAATTTCACGCCAGGTTTTATTTGCCGGGCTATAAAAACAGGTAAGATATTCTTCGCACCTCATCTAACATGCGACATTCAGGTATTGACATTTACATCATCGCTGACAAACTGTCGGAATAGATTGCTTTAAAATTGTGAGTGGTGTAAGAAAACTTTAACATTCATTACTTCAGTAGTGAAAAAAAGATTTCGTTTAGTTTGGTTTCTTTGTTTCAATAGCATATCAAATTTCGTGGGATATTTAATGCCAACGCCATCTTTGTAGAAGAAAAGTAATGATTACTATTTAACCGATATCTGGAGGTTTTTTTAAAATACTTTTCCGAAGGGTATTTGTCCAAAAGTGAATTTAATATGCAACTGTAGTCCGAACTCACATATAACGTCAAAATTCAGCTCGTTAGCCACTACGACATGATAAGATAACTTCCGAACCCAAGAAATATGAAGTTTGTTCATAAGTCTAAGTACTTAAAAATGTCTTTGTTTAATGACATATCAACTTTCGTGGGTAATTTTATGCCAAAGCCATCCGTGTAGAAGAACAGCAGTGATACTATTTAACCAATAGCAGGGTGGGGGATAAGACGGTTTATTTGTGTATTATTAATGTATTCAAAAAGTAGGGGTTCATTTTAATTCTTAATTACAATAGAAAAATGATCCCTCACTTTAAACCAGATTCAATGCAAAGGACTATATTTATATAAAGAAACCTACATTGTGAGGGAATTCGTAAGTATTATACAGATTCGGTTTTCTTTGTTTAATTGCATATCAACATGTCAAAGGTAGCCTTCTTGAAGAACAGCAGTGGTGGGGGGAATAACCGGGCTCAATACATTTCCCAAAGTCCGTATATGAACTAAGAAGCGGGACTGGAGTTCGAACTCGCTTACTTTTGAAGCCGTAGTCTATTCATTACACCATGGAAACATTTCTTAGCCTTTTTGTTCCAACTTCAAATGTGATGGAAAGAGAAAATAATTGAAAGGAAATTAGAAGTATTCTCATCTAAAACATGAAACCTTTTAACTGTGTGCAAACAAATAAATAGTGCCAGTTTTAGCCGACAGCAAGGATTTATTTACATCAGCTCTTTGAGGACGCAGGTTCTAGTTTGGAAGACTAGCTGGGAGTGATAGATCATAGGGACGGATCGTGAGGGAGATCAGGGAAATACGTGTTGTCAGCGTGACTTGATCATGATGAGAATAATCAATATAAAAAGCAATAAAAAAGTGTGCAAACAAAGGATTAATATCAAATAGAATTATAATAATTATTATATACTCATGTATGACTGTTTAGGCCCTACACTTTATCCTAATATTTGGGCGAGGCACCATACGGGAGATACAGGATTTGTATGCGCAAATATGTGCGATTATTTGTTAAAATGGCGCATGAACCCTAAATGTTTATTCAGTACACACTCCTGTTTATATATACGTATATATATATATATATATATATATATATAGAGAGAGAGAGAGAGATAGAATATATAGTAATATATAGTTGGCGACCGTAGTCGTGGGCGATCCGAAGGTTCTCTTTTCAATAGCTACTACACCAAGGTGTAGGGAAGGGCGCTACTCCATTTCCTGGATTTTTCCACTTTCTCTTGATCCTTACCTTATAATGCTGAGTGTTAAGCAAAGCGGCATCAAGTACCATTTTTTCAGTCTTTGGTATGACTCGATCTGGGATTGAACCCCGGTCTCCCGGACCATTGGTGAAGATAGATAGATAAATAGATAGATAGATAGATTATATTTGATATGTAAATATGTAGTTAGTTGATAAGTTTAGTTTTAAATGAGTTAGAACTATTAAGAATACTCTTAAATGGTTTCACGTATAGCTAATTAACTTTAGTAATTCTATTTATAATATAAATATAATTCAATATTAATCATTACTTTCGGAACAATTAATAATATTAATCATTTGTTTAAACACAGATAGATAATTTCAAGTATTGCTACTTATTGCTTGCACACAGTTAAATGGTTTACAGTATTACCGTTTTTTTTTTGCACACGATTAAATTGCTACAAGAATTACTATTTATTGTTTGTACACAGTTCAATGTTACACTGATATAAGTAAGTAAAGTTAGCGACCGAAGTCGAGGGTGACTCGAAGGCTCCCTTTTCGTTAGCTACTACACCGAGGTGTAGGGGAGGGAGCTACTCCTTTCCCTGGATTGTTCCACTTTACCCTTGATCCTTACTTTATAATGCTGAGTGTTAAGCAAGGTAGCATCAAGTACCATTTTTGAGTCTTTGGTATGACTCAACCTAGGATTGAACCTAAGTCTCTGGGACCATTGGCGAACACTCTAACCATTATGCCAATGTAATTTAATCTATTTCATTTTAATCTTCTGTTTGAACACCGTTAAATGATATAAAGTATAACAATTTAAAATTAATGATACGATTTATCAAGTATTCGATTCTAATTCTGTCTTAATAATTTGATTGCACACGGTTAAATAGTTTCAAGTATTGCTATTTATTGCTTGCACACAGTTAAATGATTTCAAGTATTGCTATTTATTGCTTGCACACAATTAAATGGTTTCAAGTATTGCTATTTATTGCTTGGACACAGTTAAATGGTTTCAAGTATTGCTATTTATTGCTTGCACACAGTTAAATGATTTCAAGTATTGCTATTTATTGCTTGCACACAATTAAATGGTTTCAAGTATTGCTATTTATTGCTTGGACACAGTTAAATAGTTTCAAGTATTGCTATTTATTGCTTGCACACAGTGAAATGATTTCAAGTATTGCTATTTATTGCTTGCACACAGTTAAATGGTTTCAAGTATTGCTATTTATTGCTTGCACACAGTTAAATGGTTTCAAGTATTGCTATTTATTGCTTGAACAAAGTTAAATGGTTTCTAGTATTGCTATTTATTGTTTGCACACAGTTAAATGGTTTCAAGTATTGCTATTTATTTCTTGCACATAGTTAAATGGTTTCAAGTATTGCTATTTATTGCTTGCATACAGTTAAATGGTTTCAAGTATTGCTATTTATTGCTAGCACACAGTTAAATGGTTAATAGTGTTACCATTTATTTGCATACAGTTAAATTGCTTCAAGAATTGCTATTTATTGTTTGCACACAATTCACTGGTTTCAAGTATTGCTACCTAACACTGAATGTTATTTAATATTAATAATTTGTTTGCACACAGTTAAATGAAAAGGTCACACACCACGGCAGCAATAGCTCATCTACTGAAAGGGATGTCAACATATGCATAGCGACGGTGTGGACTGTTATCGACAGGTTAGCAACCATATGGAAGCCTGTTCTATCCGATGAAATGACAGGATTTCTTCGTCGCTGTAACTGTGTCAATACTACAATATGGATGCACTACATGGACGCTAACAAAACGTATGAAAAAAAAGGTAGATGTGGACTAAACAAGAATGCTACGAGCGGTTTTGAAAAAATCCTGAAAGCAAAACCCCACAAAACTGGAGGACATGCCGCGAACGATGGATAATAGGGAAGGATGGAGAGAAAAAGTCAGGAAAATCCGTGTTGTCAACATGTCTTGATGATGATGATAATGATGATGATCACTATTTAACATCATTTTGTATTTAGTATTACTCATTTGTTTGCTCATGGTTAAAGGGTTTCAAGTATTGCTATCTAACACTAGCAATTCTATTTTATATCAAGGATTTGTTTGTCCACAGTTTTAAAAATTAAGTATTTATATCTATTGTAATCTTATCTAATATTAAATATTTGCGTGTTCACTGTAAAAAGGTTACAAGTATTGCTATCAAACATTTGTAATTTTATTCAATATTCATTATTTGTTTGTATGCAGAGAAATATTTGCCCAGTTGGCTGGGGCTGTAAGAAAAAGCAAGAACCCCCAACGAGTGTCTTGGATATGACACTAAACAATTTGATGGTGAAGTTCCAGTAATACTGGAACTTTAGGGGATGCGAAGTATCCCTTCATTGCCATCGCTCTCAGGTCCACTCTGGCCCGGAGTAGTAGCACCAGATAGGGTCAAATCTATGGGTCAAATAGAACTAAACGGCGTACTTATGCTAAACTGAATTGTTTGAAATAGAACTGTTTTGAAGTTTAACAGTATGGACAAAAACTATACTAATACTAATTAGAACTGTTTGACAAAAGTGAATAGCTTGAAACAGAAATGTTTTTGACAAATAAACTGTGTACTTATATTTAAACTGCGTACTTATGCTAAGATGAATTGTTTGAAATGGAACCGTTTTTGATTTTGAAACTGAACTCACACTAAACTAAGTTGTTTAAAATAGAACTGTTTTGATATTTAACTGTGTGTAAGCAAAATTATACTTTTACTTCACTGAATTGTTTGAATTAGAACTGTTTGAATAAACTAAATAGCTTGAAATTGAAATGTTTTTGACAATTAAACTGTATATTCATGCTAAACGGAACTGTTTAAAATAGAATTGATTATTTGTTTAAAAATGGGATTTGGCTTTAAATAACCTACAAAGTTTGATTTGCCATAAAACCCAACCAACCAACCAACAGATAAATGAGTTCAAATATTAGTATCGTAATTTTATTCAATATTAATCATTTGTTTATACACAGTGAAATGGTTTTAAGTATTGTTATCTTGCACAAGTAATCGTATTTAATATTCATCATCTATTTGCGTACAGTTAAATGGTTTCAAGTACTGCTATCAAACACTAATAATTCGATTTAATTGTAGTCACTTGTTTGAGAGCAGTTAAATGGCTTCAAGTAACCCTGTCTTTGCTCAGTTGACTCTTAGTCACCGCCTTCCAGCATCTTCAAAGTAAAATAGTTTAGGGTACTTGTTTTTTACAAGACCTGGCACAGTCGGTTTCGGCTGCCGAATACACGTTCTACATTTCAGCAGTAGGGTAAGAGTCCCCCAACCCACCCAAACGAGTGACACTAAACAATCTGATGGTGAGACTCCAGTAATACTGGAGGTTTGGGGAATGCTGAATACCCCTTTATTGCTATTCCTCACCGCTCCCAACTGTCCCGGAGTGGTAGCACCTGATAGGGTCCTATCTATGGGTCGAATAGAACTAAACAGTGTACTTATGCTAAACTGAATTCTTTGAAATAGAATTGCTTTTTACATTTTACTTTGTGTAAACAAAAAAACTGTACTCATGCTAAACTGAATTGTTTGAAATGGAACTGTATTTACATTTAACTATGTGTCAACAAAAAAAAACTGCACTCATGCTAGACTGAATTGTTTGAAATAGAACTGTTTATATGAATAAAAATCGATTTGGCATTAAATAACCTTCAATGGTTGATATGCGATAAAACCAAAACCAAACCAAATCTGACTAGACGAATTCAAATGATACGATTTATAAATGTAGGAAAATAGTTGGCCAAGTCTACACCTGGTTTGTATCTTCCTTATAGTGCAAACCCCTAATACTGGCAAGAATTTAAGTCTCAGAAAGTCACTTGATACGCGAGTATAAACGGTAGTTATAACACTTTTTTTTATTCAAGAAATATGTGGATGAAACAGCAGATTGAAAAGCCACGCTTTTCTGACTCTATTACCTCCCTTTGATAGTAAAGTTCACAACGCGTAAACTTATCAATAAAAGTGCTTAATACAATCAGAACAATTATTTCCGGTTGGAGTGGCTCTTGTCAGACAAGTTAATAGGATCTCATTGATCAAATTGAATTCGACCAATAACGAAAATTGTATTGCTAATTAGTAATACTATCTCTGACCCATAAAATTTGCTACTTTTGTACATATATCTAATGCATTAAATGTAACAATGGTTATGAGACAAACTTGTTTTTTACTGACACGTCAAACCGTCCGGGGTTATTTTATGCCTGGATTTGACAGCGATAGATTTTTAAAAAGCTGGAGGATTTTTTTTTAGCCCAAATTTTTTTATGAAACTTCAGTGGCTTAGACACACATCATCTTCAACAATCCGTTTCTTTCAATCATTACTTCTGGCATGTGGTCTGAATTATATCCAGCGTTCGCACAGAGCTAATATAAGTCTGTCCTTGCTGGTTGGTCAACACTACCGTGTCCATGGGTGGCTCTCGATAGAAGAACTTTAGTCATGATTGCTCTGCATGTCTTGTTCGTCTTTCTCTGATGATTTGTCAGATAGGAGGTAAGTGGCAATACTGTTGCAGTTTTGTGAAGTGTTGCTTCCAGGATTTGTTCAAAACAGCTCGTAGCATTCTTTTAAAATTCCCAACTAGCTTTTTTTCCATGAGTTTTGCTTGCGTCCACGTGGTGCATCCATACTCTAGTATTTACACAGTCACAGCTTGGAAGAAATCCTGTATTATTTCATCGGATCGATCAGACTTCCATATGATTGATAACCTATCAATAACATTCCACACCGTCGCTATGTGTATCTTGACATCATTTTCAGTTGATGAAATATTGCAGCCGAGGTAGAGGAACTCTACTAATCTTTACGACCTACAACGTACAGTGGAGATAGCTCCTTCTCGTTTCAAACACAAAAACTCTGTTTTGTTTACGTTCTCAAAGCGGCCAATGCCTTCTGCTGCCTACTCCAGTGTATGTCGTAGGGATTCCGTTTGGGCAGGTGTATTTGCGAGAAGCGTTAAATACACATGGGGCGGGATTACTTTCCTTCATTATTTTCAGAAATAGCAAAAATATTTAATTTCTAAGGAATTTCCTTTATTTGAAATCCAAATTTGTGATTTCTTTACTAATGAATTTCTGCTAAAACTAAGAAAAATTTTGCATTAATAAAATTGATTTATTTTGGTTTTATGGCATATCAACCATTGTGGGCTATTTAATGCCAAATCCTTTTTGTACATCTATATATTAAATATATGATTTCTAAAGACATTTTGTGGACAACATTTTTCGATGGACCTGATCTAATTTTTTTCACAGTTAAATGGTTTCACTTATACGAATAATTCTATTTAGTTTTAACATTTTTTAGCACATAGTTTAATGTTTTCAAATATTGTTATGTATCACTAACAATTAAATGAAACACCATTGAATGATCAAACTTTACTATTTCAAACAAATCAATTTATCATATCAACAAAGTTAAACGGTTCCAAGTATTGCTATTCAACACTAAAAATCCAATTAAACTTCAGTTATTTGTTTACACACAGTTAAATATAAAAAAAACAGTACAATTTAAAAAAAATTCTTGTTGGCATTAATACACAGTTTTAAAATGAACCACTTCTATTTGACCTATTATTTAGGACTCTGTCAGGTACTAGAACTCTGGACCTGAGTGGACCAAGGAGCGATGGCAGTAAAGGGGTACTCCGCATTCCCCAAAGCTCCAACATTATTGGAGCCTCGCCATCAGATTGTTTTATTTCTGATTCAGGACACTTGTTGGGATGGTCTTATCCCTATGCAGAGATGCAGTCGGTGTATTCTAGAGCCCAACTGACTCGGCCAACAACAATAAGTAAAGAAAATAATCACTTTTTATGTGTGTCTAAGATATTGAAGTTTCATTAACATTTTTGGAAATAATAAAAAAGGATTCAGGATTTTGACTGTGTTTTTTGCCCAATACTTTTCTTATATATTAGTGTATGTATACTAATATTATTAATGTTATTTGTTATACTTATAAACAAAGAATTCTCCGTATCGGTGAAGGAGCATATATATCTTAGGATAGTGTAGACCTATAGTAACCGGTTCTTAGTGACTTAATTTCATGTCTCTGCTGGCCTAGTCGGCTGGGGCTTGCAGAATACACCGACTGCATCTTGCAGAAGGATAAGAAATCTTCCTCCGACTGCATCTCTGCAGAGAACTAAGGCTCCTCAACGAATGTCCTGATATATGACATAAAACAATCTGACGGTAATGCTGGAGCTTTAGGGAATACAGAGTTCCCCTTCATTTCCAATGTCCCCAGGTCCACTCTGACCCCGAGTGGTAGCACCTGATAGGCTCTTATCTATGGGAAAAATAGAACGATTTGACATTCTAACTCTGTGCAAACAAATGACTTATGCTCCCCTGAATTGCTCGAAATAAAACTGTTTTTACATTTAACGGTGTGTAAACAAAGGACTGATGTTTAATTGAATTATTAGTGATACATAGCAATACTTGAAAACATTTAACGGTGTGCAAACAAATGATTAATACTTAATAGAATTATTCGTTTTTAATTGAAATAAGTGAAATTATTGAAAAAAATGTGCTCAGGCTTGTTAAAAATGTGATCTACAAAATGTGTTTAGAAATCATATAATAATTATATAAGGATAAAAAGGATTTGGCATTAAATAACCAATAATGGTTGATATGACATAAAACCAAACGAAGTTAAAGTAAAACAAGGACGCCGCCTGTTTTAAGAGGTATCATCCGTTTGCAGGAGTACAGTCAGCGTATTTTAAACTCCATCAACGGAGAGAATTTTTTTTAAAGAAACACTATTATCTTTAATAAAGGAACGTGAGTGTTCTAGTGGTGTAAGGGTTAAAGCGATGGAGTGCGGAATCGTCGTTAAGTGAGTTCGAACACTTATGTTCACTTTCGGACCTCCAAGCTATGGGTTAAATAGCACTAATACTTTTCTTGTAGAAGGATGGATTTGGTATTAAATAATCCAAGAAAGTTGATATACCATTAAAAAAAACAACCAAAAAAGAACACAATTATATTTCTCAAAAGAAAAAAAAATTTTTTTACAAAAAATAAAATAATGATATTTTCTTTTTCAAATTATGAAAAAATAAAAAACCATTCTACATGGTTGAAAAATGATCTTGTCTACGCATGTGGTTTTTGTATTTAAAACATATTCAATACAACTTTTCAGTTGATTACATTACTTTTTCAGATGTTCAATCAGGCCCTTCAATATTTTTTCATTCCTTTCGCCGATTTTTGCTTTCCGACATCACCGAAGCGGTACAGACGTTCACATTAAGATCGCCCTCTATCGGCTGCTGTGCAACTCGACCAAGGGGAGGTAATAATTCGATAAGTGTCTCGGTTTCTCTTATCACATTTGACAAGCAGTCCGTCAAATAATTGAGCGGACAGTCGGAAAATGTCGTTGATCAGTTCGGTTAACTAAAATCAACAAGCAATAAGGACCCAAGTCCGACCGGACAGGACAGAGCGAGTTTTTAACGGTTGAGGGACCAAACGATTGCAGACATTTGTTACGATTCTACACTGCCAACGACAATAACCCTGTCTTTATGGGAATACGGTTCTATCATTCTAGCCTATCATAGTGGAAAGTATGGCAGCGATTTTTGATGTTGTTGTTGAAGAGGGGGATTTCTCTTGGACGTTACAGTGATGGAAGTTTTTGTTTCGTTCTACTTAAATGCATCAAGAATTATTAATGGCTGAAAATGGACTGGCGGGTCAGATGAAGCAACAAAAAAAAAACAAGACTTTGTGACATACTGTTGTTAATAATTACAGACGAGGTTTTTTTTTATTGTGGTCTGGAGAACATGATTCGTTCTTGTCACTAATTTGTAACTTTTAATACTGTATGATTCATACGTTGTCTTAATGTTGAAAATTGAGTTTCTGCATCGACACACACACACACGCATGCATATTTATATATGTGATTCACACCCCCCACACATAAATATATATAGTCTGTTTCGTTCTATCAGAACTCATCAGTGTGGCGAGACATAGTACCTTCCCGTAGCTGGGATCGAAACCCACTTGTCTCAAACGCCAATTCCGAGACTCTACCTCTCATCCACGAGAAACAAATAGCAGCTATATCTATCTCTCTCTCTATATATATATATCCTAAATCGCGAGTCGAAAATCTTCTACTAAAGTTTATAATTGGCTCCATTGTCTGGTGTTGAGCACTTTAGTAATTGTAGCATTGCAGGATTCGCGGAGGGTTTTTTGGTTTTCTCTTGACCACTGACTGCGTATCCCTTGATTTTTTTCAAGGAGTCGGACGAGGTTGGCCTTTTCTTTCTTTTTTACTCAAAAAACTTTTTTCTTTTTCCCCTGGGCGGTAATTCGAGGTACTTTTATCTCTTGTTCCTGACCAGGGTTTTTTTTGTTTTTTTCTGTACCGTGAATACTGGTAGATATTAGATTAGTATATATATATATATATATATATATATATATATATAAGCGAATTCGAACTCCTGTTACGCTATTACGTTCACTTTCGGACAAATTCCCTTGTGTAAGGTATGAAGACCCTTATCCTCCTATCTATAAGTTAAATAGTACCACTACTGTTCTTCAAGAAGGATGGCTTTGCCATTAAATAACCTACAACAGTTAATATGCTACTAAACAAAGAAACCAAACCAATTCTAAACGAAACAGAGTAACATAAAAAGACAACAAAAACAACCCTTATTTTGGCCAGTTGGCTGGAGTGGGTTGTAGAATACACCGACTGGAACATTACAAAAAGATTCATTGTGCGAAAGGTGAAGGTGCCGCTGATGAGTAATCAGATAGTTAAAGATCAGGCAAGATCAGGTTGGTTGAGAAATATTGCATTTTGAGCCATATGAAATACTCGGAGAGTATCAGGTGAGATGGGCATCGCACTAGCCAGTGTAGTTCGTTACCTTCACGACCTCGGCAAATCCGGCAAGTAGCATTCGTAGAGTCTCAGGCGGGATAGGCATCGCACTATCCAGTGTGGTTCTTTACTTTCACGACCTCGGCAAGTCTGGGGAGTAGCACTCGTAGAGTCTCAGGCGAGATGGGCATCGCACTAGCCAGTGTGATTCGTTACCTTCACGACCTCGGCAAGTCTGGGGAGTAGCACTCGTAGAGTGTCAGGCGGAATAGACATTGCACTATCCAGTGTGGTTCGTTACCTTCACGACCTCGGCAAGTCCGGGGAGTAGCACTCGTAGAGTCTCAGGCGAGATGGGCATCGGACTATCCAGCGTGTTTCGTTACCTTTACGACCTTGAATTCCTGAATAGTCTCTCGTGTTACCAAAATATTGCAAACGATTTGACCCACCCTCGTATTTATATACATACTAGTGCCTTCATTTGTAGGCCATAACATTTGCGTGTTAGAATTGCGTGCAATTTTCTTGAAGTAATTCTCTGATTATTTCAAATTTAGATGTCTATTCGATTGGTTGTCGTTGAGAAAATGTTCTTCATTTAAGGTGAAAAGTACAAGAAAATACATACCACAAGAAATGGAACTGAAGTTCCAAAACCAAATTTAAAAAAAATTTTCTTCCCAAAAATCAAAAAAAAAAAAAAGATAAAAAAATGGAAAAAAGAAATTTGACAAATGAATAAATGTTTAAAGCTTAAAATTATGAGGAAAAATGTCGTGAGTTAAAGATTTCTTTTTTTTTTTTTCATAAATAATTCCGAAAATATAATTGAAGTCTTTCATGAGTTTAAAGAAAATAAGTTTGCATACACGCGACTATACAAACGATTCTCCGTTAAAAAGAAATCTCTCAAAAGTTAGTAAACGCATTTCTGAATATAGCTAAACGGCTGAGGTCTCTTATTCAAGGACTCGAAAACGAATATTTCGTCTTATGGGAGAGATACAACAGTGCAAAATGATATGAGGTTGAGGCGTGATTTCTGGCCGTAATAATATTTAGCTGCAATACAACTGAACTCGTTTTTGGCAATTCACAGGCTGTTTCTAGCAGTACAATTTCTTCAGATGGAATATGTACATCCTTAGAGACTAGGACTTCTTTTATTTATTGGTAACACAAAAATATATAGCTCCATTAGGAATGAGACTTCTTTTCTTGCCTGTTCTTTAGATAGCGCAAAAATATGTAGCTCTACAAGGAAGGAGACTTCTTTTATGACTACTTTCGGTAGCTTTTGATATTGACGTGAATGCGGCTGAAATATTAAAGTACTTTCAACTCTTCTTTGGAGAGAAACATAGTCAGTGGGCGAGGGACAAATTACCAAGTTTTAGGTAAATATTAGTCACGATAAATATGCTCCTGCGTGCCATTGATAAGTAGTTTGTGTGTATCATCCGGTTTGCGAGCAGGGTGCCAGAGACCCGTGCTCTGGATGTAAAATTTTATGGCATTTGAAAATACTGTTAGAAAGAAGAATTTTTCCCTTCCAGACTTAGACGAGTGGATCAAAGTATATCATAAAAAGCATAGTAATGGATTATGAGATTATTCACGTATATACCGACACTTCTGTCAATGGCTTTCGAGACGGTGACATCAATTGTGAAGGCGATTTGACTGCGTGGGAGTCTCAGTTGGGTAAAACATTTCAGATCACTCAAATAAACAAAAGAAAGAAAGTGAAAAAAAAAAAAAAAGTAAAGAGGAAAGAATTAGAATGAAAAAAAAAAGGATTGAATAATTGATTTTAAAGGTACGTTAAACTGTCAAGTGTTATTTTACGACTTGAGGTTAGAAAATCTGATTCATTGTACGTTCATACTTATATTTGATGAGCAGTTCTTAAAAATTTATTTTGCATACGGTCCTGTCGAATAGGAATAATTTTTTAAAGTGCTTAAAACAGGCAAAACTTCATACTTAGTTCCCGACACTTAATCATTTTATAATAATAAAAACAATTAGTTTAAAAAAAGAAACCAAACTCAACCATCTAATTTAATTAGCATTTATCATTATACATTGTAATTTTTGCTTCAAAATTTACAGAATTCGAGACTAAAAAAGTATTTTTTTTTGTGTTTGATTTTCTATTTTGTGAGAGTCCAGTCGGCTGGGGCTGTGGAATACAACAACTGCAATTCTTGCAAAAGGATAAGTTCTTTCTCCCCTAACGGATGCCCTGTATATGACACTGAATTGAATCTGATGTTAAGTTTTGGGGAATTTAGAGTACCCCTTGATTGCCATCAATTCCCAGTCCACCCTGACCCGGATGGTTGTACCTGTCAAGGTCCGATCTGTGGGTCCAATAGAACTGTTGAAGAATCTACTATACTTGAAAACATTTAACAGCAAACAAATGTTTAATATTTAATAGAATTATAAGTATTATATAGTAATACTTCAAAACAATTAAATGTTGGTTGGGTTCTATGGCATATCAACCTTTCTAGGTTATTTAACGCCAAATCCATTTTTATGTAAATAATCATTTCTATTTAAAACAATTCAGTTTAGCATGAGTATACACTTTAATTGTCAAAAACATTTCTATTTCAAACTATTCAGTTTATTCAAACAGTTATATATAACCATTCAGTTTAGTGTAAGTACAGTTTCAATATCAAAAACAATTCAATTTCAAACAATTCAGTTTTGCATAAGCACACAGTTTAAATGTAAGTACAGTTTTATGGTAAAAAAAAATTCTATTTCGGGCTATTCAGTTTAGTCAAGCAGTTCTAATTCAGCTAATTCAGTTTAGTATAAGTACAGATTTTGTTTACACACAGCTAAATGTCGAAACAGTTCTATGTTAAACAATTCAGTTTAGCATAAATACAGTTTCAATGTAAAAAAACAGTTCTATTCCAAATAATTCAGATTAGCATAAGCACGCTGTTTAAATGTAAGTACGGTTTAATTGTCAAAGACATTTCTATTTTAAGCTATTCAGTTTAGTCTAACAGTTCAGTTTAGCATAAGTATGCCGTTAGTTCGATTTAACCCATAGATAGGGTCCTATCAGGTGTAACTACACCGGGCCAGAGTGGACCTAGGAGCGATGGCAGTAAAGGGGTACTCTGTATTTCCCAAAGCTCCAGCATTACCGCAACCTCACCATCAGATTGTTTAGTGTCATATCTTGGACACTCGTTTTGTGTGGGGTCTTACCCCTTTGCAGAGGTGCAAGCCAATTAAATGTGGGCAAATGAATATAATACTGTTAAATAGCAATACTTGAAAGCATTTAACTGCGTGCAAACATATGATTGATATTTAATAGAATTATTCGTATTATATAGCAACACTTGAAACCATTTAACTGTTTGTAAAAAAATGAGCTCTGGCTTATTTAGAAATAATGTTACCTATAAACTAATCGTTCAAAAATCATATACCGTGTGGGTCAAAATGATCTGACATTCCTGTAGGTTCAATGAGAGCAAATAAGGATAAATAATGAATAAAGTGTTTTATTTTCCAAATGTAGATAAGATTTTTATCTCGTTTCGGGTTAACTTTATAGATTTGACTGACCAGCATTGTGCTTTCATTGGAGAAACATTTATCAAGAACAATTCAGTATCTGCAACGCAAAGAATATTCCATATGCCTTTTGGGCTTGGTAGACATGATTCCATACCTACTCAAAACGCGATATTATTATGGTTTACTAACTTCAGAGCTACTGGATCAACACTGAAATGAAATTGTAGCCATTCCACATAAAATGGACAACTTTCGCTAACGCCTTTGTCTGTGTGTGTGGACAATAACGGCAAAGATTTGACTGATGTAATTTTTAAAACAAAATAAAACAAAATGGCATCGTATGTAAATTTGGAGAATAGAACCACTTTTTTCATTATTTATTCTAATTTGCTTTTATTGAATCTACAAATGTGTCAGATCATTTTAACCCGCCCTGTATATTTAAAGAGAATTCGACATTAAATTGCCCAGAAGATTTGGTATGCCATAAACCTCAACCAAGCGACTTTCCATGTTGTTCCGATAAATCACTAATGTGTACTTTTTTTTAACACCAGGCTGATAAAATACCATTGTGTGGAAATACCAACCTGTCAAAAAGAAAAC
>OY757936.1:14571987-14589487 GCA_963585895.1 Sepioteuthis lessoniana
AGTCTTTCATTTATGCATGTTTGATTAAATAATAAAGACGCAATTTGTCTATATAATTTTATTAGGATACTTTCGGAGTTACGGTTAAATGTCTTGGTTTCAAGTTGGAATTGATGGATGAATTTACCAAAATGGCTAATGGAAGGTACGAAAGCTGTCAGGACAATTTTGGTAAATTCATCCACCAATTCCAACCTGAAACCAAGACACTTATCAAGAAACTCGAAAAGATCTTAATAAAATTATAGTGACAAAATGTGTCTTTATTATTTCATCAAACTTATATATATATTGGCAGTGATGTAACAAGCAAAACAACCTGAACTTAATAGAATTAATTTTGAAACCAGTGCTAATGTACTAAATATCTTTAGCTACTGATGCTATTTATAGAAACAAATTTGAAAAATAAACGCTACACAATACCCCAGTACAAACGCTCATTCTTACAAAGTAGTAATGTACAAACAAAAGTTGCACCAGTTTTGTAATACATCCTCCCCTGATGATGACCCAAAGGTGGGCAAAAAGCACTTGGAAAATATTTAATTATGAAAGGTTTATCAACCAATTTCTGTCGATACGGCAACTCGACAGGATTAACCAAAAAATATGTTGACAAAAAATGTCTACAATGTTCAATCAAATATATACGAATATATATATATATATATATATATATATATATATATATATAGTTAACATGTGTTGTTGAAGATGACAGAACAAGATTTAGGGTTTAGCTTTTTCTTTCGCTTTTCCTAATGGAGATGCCACAACAACTGTTGTGGGTGGTTAAAGAACTACCCGAATTTTCAGTTAGTGTCGTCTGAGGACGGGTACATTTGAAGACCTTCAGTCTTTTTCGAGTACGTAAGAGATCCTATGTTGTGGGGTGGTTGGGTTGTATGGCACATCAACTTTTGTCGGTTATTGAAGGTCAAATCTTTATGCATAATATTGGATTTGTAACATTTTTAGATACATTTTTAAACGTGCCTTAGCACATTTTATAAGCACACAGATATATGATTTCAAGTATTACTATATAGTAGTCAGAATTTAAAATCTTTTCATTTTTATATGAGTTAGAAGTAGTTTGTTTGCAAACTAGTATTGCTATTTTCAACATTTTAATCGTTCCAATTATTGCTATCAAACACTTAAAATTCTATACATATTAATCATTTGTTTGCACACAGTGAAGTGTTTTCAAGTATTGCTATTTACCACTAAGCCTTCTGTTCAACACTATTCATTTATGCAATTTTGTCAGATTTAAAGAGTTTCAAGTTTTGCTATGTATTACTAACAATTCAATTAAACATCAACCATTTGTTTACACACAGTAAAATGGTAAAACAGTTCTATTTCGACTAATTCGGTTTAATGTAAGTCATTTATTTTCACACAATTTCAATGTCAAATAGTTCTATTTGACCCATAGATAGGACCCTATCAGGTGCCACCACTCCAAGCCAAAGTGGACCTGGGAGAAAGGGCAATGAAGGGGTACTCCACATTCCTCAAAGCTCCAGAGCTGGTGCCTCGCCATCAGATTGCTTAATGTCATAATCAGGACACTCGTTGAGTGAGTCTTAATCCTCTGCAGAGATGTAGTCGATATATTGTACAGTCTTCTAGCAGACTAGGCTGTCCAAGGTTGTGGAGAGCCGAATCAATTAAGAAGCACTGTACATAAAGTATACATCCTCTCAACAAAACTCAATCTTTTTTTGTTTAAAGGTGGGAGACTTAAAATTTAATTGATATAGATACTAAGTCTTACAGCCAAGGTATATCCATCAATTGTTACGTGATTCTTAGTCGCTATCTCTACAATTCAACCCTGCACTAATACCTGACACATCCACACATGACGTAAGGTTCCCTTAAAAATTCATTGAACACAGATTCGATCCATTACTCCACAACATAGGTGCATCTACGTATCCAAAAATGGCTGACAATGTTTGAAAGTACTCGTATTCGGACGAAATTAAGAGAGAATTCGGGCAGTTCATTAAAAAGAAAAGCTAAATAGAAAACTAGGCATTAAATCCATTTCTGACATTAAGGTGTTCGGTTAAAGACCACGGATTGTTTCCTTTTCAAAATCTTCAAATGAAGACGTTCGATTCTTTTTATTTTTCTTGGTGAAGAAAGGGCTTGGTGAAGAAAGAAGCCCATACTAGCCTAAGCGCTTTCGACCATTTCACTGGTCATCCTCAAGGGTCGTGTTTGGCTGTTTATTGCTGTAAGTTTTATTCATATTTATTTAGGAGTTGTTTTGGGGATGGGGTTAGAGTGGGTGGTAGGGTTAATTATTGAATATGTTTAATATGTTAATACCTGTGTTCAATTTTATTTATAGTAGGTTTTTAAAAGTTTTTATAGTTATTTCTTCAAGAATTTCTAAACGATTTCTATTGCTATTTTTAAATATGTTTTTTGTATTGTGAATTAGGATCTTTCTTATATATGGTGAATTGAGTTTGTCAATGTCTTTGTTATGCTTTATTATTATATTGTTTATATATATATATATATATATATATATATATATATATATTAAACAAATCTTGGAAGCTACATCCCACAAAACAGCAGCTGTGTGGCCACCTACCTTCCAAACTTATGTACAACAGCTCTGTAAAGGAAGTAGCCTGGAAGACTTGCCGGAAGCGATGGATGATAGAAAAGAATGACGAGAGACAGACAGAAGGACAGACAGAGAGAGGATTAGGGAAATCCGTGCTCGCGGTACGACATGATGAGGATGATGATGATGATGTTATATATATATATATATATATATACATGTATAATATGTGCGTGCGTGTGCGTGTGTGTGTGTGTGTGTGTAAAATCTATTTATTTCTAATTAATTAAGTATTTGCCTTGAAATGATCATGGAGAATATATTGAAAGAGATAAAGTTGCGTGGATGAACAAGACTGGCGCTCTTGAACTCAGTGAAAATACTGAATGAATTTTGGGGATTTGAAGAGGCGTTCTTTTACTTGGTCCTCTGGGAATACAAATTCTACTATGAAAAAAAATTACTATAACAACAATGAAAATCATGGCAGAATAAAGTAAATATGGCGAATTAGTGAAAAGAAATCTTATTATTTTCTATAGCGAGCCTTAATACGCTTGGTTATGTTCTCAATTCTGTAACGGCCGGCCAAATCATAAGCAGTTATTTTCGCCTCTTATTCAATTAGAGCTTAATTGTCTCCCTTTAACGCTGACATCACGCTAACTTAATAGTTCCTCTTTCAGGTTGTAAAAGCTGCTGGCTGCTAAAGCCATATTTTAGGGAGACTCTATTCTTCAGATATAACCATTACTTTTCTGTATTTATTTTTCTTTTTTATTTTGCAACTTTTAGTTCCTATGAATCAAATAACATATTAATAAAGCCTGTGTATTTCTAGTTGGGATGCAGTTTCTCACAAATACTATATACATATATATATATATTATGTATATATATAATTATTTATATAAAAATATTCATATATGTATAAAAATATATATGATGTATACATATATTTCAAGTACATATGTATATTTGATATATATATATTTAATGTATTCATACATGTATATATATATGTGTATATTTCATTTACAAATATATATTTGATAGATGCACGTATATATGTATATGTATTTAAATGCATATATATATATATATATATATATATATATATATATATATATATATCATTTATGTATATATGTAAATATTTCATTTATACATTTATATTGAACTACGTATTTTTCAAGAATATACATACATACATACATACATATATACATACATATGTGTGAGGAGTGTTTACAGGAACACTGACGCACATATGTGTATATCTATATTTGATGAGCATATATATAATATATATGGATTCATACGTATTTGATATATATTTATGTATGTATATATATATATATACATATATATACGTGTGTGTGTGTGTGTGCTTGTGCGTGTGTGTGTGTGTTTGTGCGTGTGTGTGTGTGTTTGTGTTTGATGCTTATACACAACCAGTCAAAAGTATTTGGCCACTCTAAAAAAATTACTTTTTATCCTGGAAGTCTTATTTCGAATGCACCGACTTACGCACTACAATCTTTCTATCTATTACACTAAATACAAATCTTCCTCAGTAACTTTGACTTCAGTATAACCAGATATCTTTTGAAAAATTGATTTAAAGCTTTTTTTCTACTTTTGCACTGAGCATATAAGTATTGTTAGGAGACTTCAGGAAACGGGATAAAACAAGATGAAAAGTAGGGCTCGAAGGACTAAAAGTAAACACAAGAATTGGGGACGATTTCATCAGAGTCATTAGCTTAAGTGACAGAGGGCTGACTGCTTCAAACATCACTCCACAACTGAGACAATGTCGTTAACATCTACCATGATGGAGGAGGGACTGTGTGTAGCTGGCCTTTATGGCAAAGTTGCTGTCAAGAAACCACTTTCGAGGAAGCAAAACAATGTCAAAAGGCTTGAGTGAGCCAAGGCGCACAAACACTGGACAAGAGAGCATTGAAATAAAGTCCTTTTGGACTATCAAATCAATGACCGAAATCTTTTGGTCAAATAGGAGGGTCTATGTGTGGTGAAGAGTTGGTGAAAGAGCTGCAACTCACTATATCTCACCAACAGTAAAGCATGGAAGAAGAAGCTCTTATGGCTTTTGCCAATTTGAAAGTCGGGCGTTTTCACCAGGTGAAGGGCAAATTGAATCAGATCGACTATAACAAAATACTTTAGCATCATGTAATCCCATCTGCAACACGACTTCTGAGTCAAGGATATGTACTCATGCAAGATGATGACCAAAAGTATACCAGTAAACTCTGCCATAAGCTCGTTAAAAGCCAAGAGCAACAGCACGTCTTTCAACTGATGTCTTGGCCGGCGCAATCAGCGGACTTAAATCCCATTGATCGGTTGTGGGATAAACTTGAGCGAAAAAACAGAACTAAACAAGCCACAAGTGCAGCTCACCTCAGACAACTTTTGCAGGAATGCTCGGCAGAGCCATGTTCAGTCTACCTCCAGTCTTTGGTGGAAATAATGCCGAGAATCTGTAAAGCAATGATAGCGGCCAAAGGTGGTCATTTTGATGAATTTTGGGGGTTAATTTGTATTTAATGTGGCCCAGGAAGACTTGTATTTAGAATAATAAATAAAATCATTGTTGTGCTTTACTTGTTTCATTGAAAATAATAGTTTTAGTTTGAGATATAAAAAATTTTGTGGGTGCATCCTATATATATATATATATATATATATATGTGTGTGTATATATATTCGATGCATGGGTATATGTGTATATAAATATGCAGCATTAGATATTTATTTTGATGTATATGAATGTAAACTTGATGTATACACATACAAAGATAGTTTACAAAATCTATATGTCCATTTTGAGAGTCCCTCCCGAAAAACAGAAATAATTCTTACATTGGCTATACAACCACAACGTTATCTTGGCATATTACTTATCACCTTTCTGAAAATAGCGCCATAAAACAACATTTAATTATAAAACACTACAATAGCACTAACCAACTTACATCTTCCGATGTAAGGAAGATTCTCACTGATAATACAATTATATATAAAAATAATAATAAAACACGATTTCAAATCCTAGAAGCAATATGCTTAAAAATAAAAAAAAATAGTAACAAACATAAATAAGATAGCATTTAACACAGGCAACAACATATTAAATATTTTTAATAACTAAAATCACTAACTTTACTAGTAAACTTTTTCTAACCGAACGTTTTTAAACAAAACGCTGAAAACGTTCCAACCGACAACTTCATAAACTAAACGCTACAAATAATTGAAACAATAAAAACTCAACCTGTCAACTCAAAACTTCATTTCCCCCTCATGACGACCAAAAGTAGGATCGAAAGTGCTTGGGCAGAAGATATGGGACAATTCCTTTACCACCTGTATCCCGACACTAGAAAAATAACACGGAGTCTTGAAAAAATAAAATTAGAAATAATAAACACAGGTCCATCTTGTTTAACAAAACTTGCTTGACTAATAACTTGTCTAAATATACACTCTTCAAAATGCACATATGTTATATGTATGTATGTGTATATGTATATTTATTGCATATATACTTGATGTTTGCACGCGCACACACACACACACACATATATATATATATATATATATATATATATGTCTGTGCGTGTAAGGGTTGTTCAAAAATTTTAAGTCTTATACTTGTAACATATCCACGTCCAAAAATACGTCCAAGATATTCACATGCATAAAACGTTCATAATGTATATACGCATATATAGGAATACGAAAACACTCGAAATTGGTTCAGGTACGAAACGTTTATTCACTATTTTGAGTTTAAAGGTTTTTCGACATGAGGAGAGAGAGACACAATTTCTTTCTATGCTGACTTTTCCATCTGAACCCTACCACGTGCGGCACCCCCGCCGCAAACTATTGGTCTGGCCTCGGTGAGCTCCAAAAATCAACTTGCCCCGTCTAAGTCCAAAACTCAGCTAACTGCTTTTTTTCAAATCTCAAAATCCTCAGCCCCGCTTCCGGGCATGACGCCATTCACATCCTCTGTCACTCAACTAACCCATGCACTAACTAAACCATGCACTAAGCGATACGTTCTCAGCCTAACTAAACGAAAAATGATAATATAAAAAAATCTCTCCGCAACTATATTACATACTGAAAGAAGATCCATTGCTGAAAATTTCGGCAACACCCTACTCCTTCTTATACAACTAGAAAAATATGAATTAATTTTTCAATTTTTTTGAAAACTGGTCGTATGTTGCAATTAAAGTACTTCGCTATGCTTCTTTTCTGATTTAAGCTTTTGAAACAATCCTCTTACATAAATATATATTAAAAGTATGTTTGAAAACTAACATGAGGGAGAAAAGGATATTTCTGTCATCCTTTAATTTCTCCCACATAATAGATTTCAGATATACTTTTAATTTTTCTCAGACCACTTTGATTAAACCTATACCCAGTAAAAAAAATCTTTTCGTCTATTAGAATCTGCCATTATTTCCCATTCCAACCACACCATTAAATAACGCCCTGGCCTTTTTCATATTTCAACCTACATGGCAAATATTATTTTGCCGAAGAATAATACCGAAGTTGATAATGGAAAAGGGTAATTCTTATAAAAAGACTAAACAATTTATTTTCCCTACCACACTTCCATACTTCTAAATAATTCTTCATTAAATATGCTGTTCTGATATTTATGTTTTGGTGATGTACTTTTTGCCAGCTGTGATCCTTTCCTGTTTGTTACCTACTGCCCTGATGTTCATTAAGTATATGTAGCCAATATGTTCTGCCGTCGCTACGCTCTTTCGACACTCAGAATTCTATTTCTATTTTTCTTTTTCGCTTTCTTATCTGTCTCTCCATCTTTCTGCATCCCACTCTTAATCTGTTTCCCCCCCTTCGACTACCGCTATGTAATCACCAACATTCTAATGTTTTGATGAAGTCTTTGGATAAATAAAAGTAAAGTTGGCGACCGTAGTCGAGGGTGACCAGAAGGCTCCCTTTTCAATAGCTTCTACACCGAGGTGTAGGGGCGGGCGTTACTCCTTTCCCTGGATTGTTCTATTTTACCCTCAATACGTACCTTATATTGCTGAGTGTTAAGCAAGGAGGAATCAAGTATCATTTTTAAATCTTTGATATGACGCGACCTGGGATTGAACCCTGGTCTCATTTATTGAATCCGTTGTCCGTGTTACAGTTTATTCACTTTTCCACTTATTTTCTAACATTTAGTTGGATTTTTTCCAATATGTTCTTCCTCTCTCTCTCTCTCTCTCTCTCTCTCTATATATATATATATATATATATATATATATATATATATACTGCAGAAAAACGGAAACTTAGCGAAAAAATTAAACACTTTTTTTATTTTTGAAAAAAATTTGGGTAAATTTTTACCCTTTAACTTATCAGATTTTTGCGAAAACTAAAAATCAGATCCTACTTTTGTTTTGGCGAATACAGCAAGCATAACTGACGACCAGAAATGATCTTTTTTCAAACTGTTTACTTATTTATTTAATGGCATACCGACCTTTATAGAATATTTAATGCCAGAGCCATCCTTTTAGAAGAACTGTAGTGGTACCCCATACTTGGCAGGATTAGGGGGTTCATACCTTTCCCAAGAGTATTTGTCCGAAAGTGAACGTAATAGCTCGAATGCAGTTTGAAATCGCTTACAACGATTCCAGAGCCCAGCGCTTTAACCATTACACCACGAGGACATTCCCTTTTTACTTCTATTTGGCAAAAAAAAAATAGTGTAATTTTTAGTTTTCGCTCAAATCCGATTGGCTGAAGGGTAAAAATTTCCCACAATATGAATGAAATTTTAACGTCTTCGACATGCGTTGAAAGTGATTATTTTCCTTGATAGTTGCTGTCAAATTGCCCTTTGTTGAAATGAAAAGTCATAATTTTCTAAAAAGAAAATCCTCCAAAATACCGCAAGGATTGGAAGTTTCGTAGAAATTTCTTTTTCTTTGTATTGATATCCTTATTTCTGAACAGTCCTTTCAGAATGACATTTACCAACAACTAAATGAACTTTGATAATAACAAAGGAAAATAATCACTTTCTCTTTGTGCCAAGACTTATGAAGATTTATTCAAATTTTTAAGAATAAGAATAAAAATAATCAGTTTGTCATTATTTTGGGCCAATGCTATATATATATATATATATATATATATATATATATATTGTAACACGTAATAATTTGAAAATATTAGTCCAAGGGAAAATTCCATTTGGATAGCCTTAGTCTGAAAATATTTTAATTTCTCGTCATGGAAACGAAATTTGATTGTCCAGGGGCTTACGTATTTGCCAATGTTTGTTTGCCTCACCTGAAAAGTTCTGTAAAAGTCTTACTACTCCTAGAAATTTCTTGGTATAAAATGACCCCTGACGGGTTCACATGCCATTAAAATAAATTACTTACCCAACCAACCGACCAACCAACCAAACTAACATTTGCTTTCATTCTATCTTTCCTTATTTTCTTTCCTTCTGATAATTTTTGCGTTTTTATTCTTTAAATTTAATCGGCCCTTACTTTCTTTCTTTCTTTCTTTCTATTTTCGCCCATTATGCTGTTTTTGTTGCTCTTCTTCTTCTTCTTCTTCTAGCCTTTTTATTCTTTTATTCTAATAAACCTCCTCTTTTTCTTTCTTTCTTTCTTTCTTTCTTTCTTTCTTTCTTTGAAACTCTTAGTTCTTCCGACGTTTGTTCTCTTTTCCTCATTAATTGTATATTTGCTCTTTTCTATTCCATCCACTCATCCCCAATGTTTCCTTTACATTTCTTTATATTTTTCATCTTTATACTCTTTATTCTCCTTTTTTTCTTGCCTTGCTCTCCTATTTTAACACTCGCTACTACTCCTCACCCAGACGGCTGGGGCTGTAGGAGACCCCCCCCACCAACGATTGTCCTGGATATGACACTAAAAAAATCGGATTGTGAGGTTACAGTGATGCTAGGGTTTTGGAGAATGCTAAGCACTCCTTCATTGCCATCGCTCCCATGTCCACTCTGGCCCGGAATGGTACCACCCAATAGGACCCTATCTATGGTTTAAATAGAACTAATCTGCGTACTTATACTAAAATAAATTACTTGCAATAACACTGCTTTGATATTTAAACTGCGTACTTATGCTAAACTGAATTGCTTGAAATAGAACTATTTTTGACTTTTAAACTGTACTACGCTAAATTGAATTTTTGAAAGAGAACTGTTTTGACATTTAACTGTGTGAGGACAAAAACTATACTCATACTAAACTGAATTGTGTGAATTAGACTAAACTGGATAGCTGGAAATAGAATTGATTTTGACAATTAAACTGTGTGCTCATGCTAAACCGAATTGTTTAAAATTGAACTGATTATTTGTATAAAAATGGATTTGGCGTTAAATAACCTACAAAAGCTGAGACGCCATAAACCCAACCAACCAACCATCGCTACTCTCTCCTAAGGTCTTCATAACAATCTTCATATTATTCTGTTTTATTTTTATTTTTACTTTTCTTAATAGCATGACTACAAAAATATTTTATGATTGGCTACTGTTTTCAAGGTTAAAATGGTAAAACAGAAAATAAAGAAATAGAAAATACTTGTCAAAATGATCTTGGGTTGGCTATTGTCGGCAGTGTTGGTTGAGGTCAGACTGAAGGATTAGTAGTTCGTACGGCGTGAAATCTACTCTGGACATTAGTACAACTACGAGTGCCGGACTGATATGGACGCCGCTTATGTATCTCCTATAAGTGGGCTGTATAGTCATATTTACATAGCACGAGTTTGTGCGTGCAAATATGCATATTCATAAGCCAGCAATGTTATTTCATCGAAACGTCGAATAATATTCTTTCACTACCATACGGATGCAGCTTTATGTATCAAAGTAATTATACTTACAAGTATTCAAATGAAGAATTAAACGGAAAACATTTTATAGACAAATGGATGTCTACATTTTCATTACTAGATCTATCTATCTATCTATCAATCTATCTATCTATCTAAATCTATTCATATCTATTAATGTATCTATCCCAGTCTCCTTAATATCTATCTATCTATCTATCTATCTCAGCAGGAGTCCTCGTGTATTAGTGGACTGCTATATCGTAGTAAGCGAGTTTAAACTGCAGTCTCACAGTTTAAATATATAAATATATAAATATCTAATACCAAAACCATACTTTCGGACTAATACCCTTGGGAAAGGCATGAACCCTCTTTTCTTTCCTGCTATTGATTAAATAGTACCGCTACTATCCTACTACAAGGATGATTTTGGAATTTATTGTTTTGTTAACATATCAACCTTCTTGGGTTATTTAATACCAAAACCATCCTTCTAGAAGAACAATAGTGGTACTATTTAACCTATAGCTGGGATGATTAGGGGGTTCATACCTTTCCCAAGAGTATTTGTCCGAAAGTGAACGTAATAGCACGACTGGATTTCGAACTCGCTTACTACGATTCCAGAATCCTGTGCTTTAACCTTTACACAACGAAGACATCCCCCCTCTTTGGTAATTTAAAAGCCCACAAAGTTCGATATGTCATTAAACAAAGAAATAGATATAACCCAACTATCTAACTCAGTCTGTTAATATCTATCTATCTATCAATCTAACCAATCTGTGTACTTATGCTAAACTGAATTGCTTGAAATAGCACTGTTTTTGACATTAAAACTGTACTACGCTAAATTGAATTATTTGAAAGAGAACAGTTTTGACATTTAACTGTGTCAGGACAAAATCTATCTAAGTTTGTTCATATCTGTCAATATATCTATCTCGGTTTCCTCAGTATCTATCTATCTATCTATCTATCTATCTTCATGACCGTTATTATATTTCACCTGGTTTCAAGCCCGCAAAGTTCCCCAGAATTCTGCTTACTTTATCTGAGTTCCATGTGACACAGGTTCCAAAGATAATCCGTGTCATTCTGTAGGCACAAACGATTCTTCTCCCGCACACCCCACACACCTTCCTTCAATCACCGATCGAACGTTCCCTTCCTTCAATCTTCAATCACTTGTCACCTGAAAATCGACAATGCCTTTCTAGAGATCGCCGTTCTGTTTCGCTTTGGTTGACATGTAAAATGATTGAAAATGAATAACGCTCGTAATGAGGCTTTGATGCCATATTTTCATATCGAAAGCTCAGCTTTTCTCAGAGCGTGAGCCGAGCCTCGTTTCTAATCCCAACCTCCATGTCACAGTTCTGCCTTATTCACGGCTGCATAACTAAAGCTGACAACGTAGATTTGTCAATTTCTCTATCTGCTACCCTACGTCGGTATATATCTGTGCATCCCTTTCGAGCAAACTCTGTCTCCTTGAATATATTTCTACGTTTACGTGAATCTATCTTTATTCATTAGTTTATTTGTGTTCTTTTTCTTTTCTTTTTATCATACACACACACACACACACACACACACACATATATATATATATTTATATGTGTGTTTGTGTGTGTGTGTGTGTGTGTGTGTGTTTACCAACCGTTCGGCACAAGCAGAACGTGACACAAGGTCAATGGAAAGACCTTTCTTTCTTTCTTTCTTTCTTTCTTCTACTCCCTCGCGTGTCCTTTTCTTCTGTCATTGTTTCATTTTTATCTTTTGCCATTTTTATTCTTTAATTTTCATGGTTCTTTCTTTCTTTCTTTCTCACGTCTCCTTTTCTTTTTTCATTGATTCATTTTATTCTTTTTCAATTTTTATCCGTTAATTTTCATGGTTCTTTCTTTCTTTCTTTCTTTCTTTCTTTCTTAGCTTAAAAGTATAATTTAACAAGTTTAAATTAAGTGTTTTTCTTCTCTTTCGACTGTTACTATATCAAGGTTAAATATCCCAGCTTGAGAGAGAATAACTGAATGTGTTAAAGCTATGGGAATTGATAACAGCCGATTTGAACTCGGAACGCCGTATCCATTTCGATGATGACAATTACACTTCGAACACCAGTATTGAACACATAGAAATAAATTATCTATATGAATATAGATATATAAATGTATATATAAGTGTATTTTGCTCCTAATGGAGAAAGAGAGATTATCTTGGAGAAGATAATCTCCAATTGGGAGAAACAGTCAGCGGGAAGCCATTTTGCTGCAAGATATAACCATTCCTGCAGAATTCACAGACTACATCTCTGCAGAGGGATAAGACTCCCCAAACGAGTGCCCTGGGTATGATACTAAACAATCTGATGATGAAGTTCCAGTAATTCTTGAGCTTTAGGGAATGCGGAGTACCCATTATTTGCCATTACTCCCAGGTCCCTTCTGGTCTGAAGTGGTAGCACCTGATAGGGTCATATCTATGGGTCAAATAGAACTAAACTGTGCACTTATACTTAAATAGATTGTTTAAAATGGAACTGATTTTGACATTAAAAATGCGTACTTATGCTAAACTAAATTGTTTGAAATAGAACTTTTTAAAAATTAGAACTAAACTGTGTACTTACACTAAACTGATTTGTTTGAAATAGAACTGTTTTTGACATTGAAACTGTGTACTTATGCTTATATAATTAACGAAACATGATTAATATAAAAAAATCATTCGTTAATTATATAACAAGAATTCAATTGTGGAGCAAGTTAAGTTGTGATTTGAAACTGAATTTCTGATGAAGAAGAGCTATTTATGGTACATTGGAGAGTCTCATTGTGTGCGCCTGGGCAAGTCCATTCCATGGGCTGTGATTGGCTGCTGGTCTGTGAGTGGAGGTATTTCTGTATATACAGAAGCTGGAAGTTTAGTATTGTTACAGAACTATACTGGGTCTATTTTTCTTTTTTTCAGATTTTTCTCCCATCTTCCATCAGGTTCATCAATTACTTTTAAATAAAATTCATACATCTTTCATCAGGGGTTTTAAGAGGGTTTTTTTTTCATAGAGTAAATGCGGTTATTTTGATGGTTGAGGCGTTCATGGCGGAGGATGAATGCTTTATTGTATTGTATAATTGTGTCGGCGAATGTGGCCAGCTAGGGACCCTTGGTTTCATAGTCCAACTTGACCGCCCCCTTCCTCTCTCTCACAAAAAACTTGAGGTTTCATGCCCCCCTTTGTAAATTGTATAATTTTTTATAAAGGAAATAAATTACTGGACTATATTGGGTTACAGCCAGTTTTGGTTGTGTCTGCCAGGTGGACGCTTGCTGGAACACTTACGGCAGTAAGTATTATTATTATTCAACACTTTTCTTTTTCAAATTGGAAATGTACGTTATCGTATATTTATGGTGTATGTGCCACGGTGTAATGTTAATGGAAACTTACAATTTTTTGTGTTGCACGCCTAAATAACTGTGCATTTATTTTCAATTATTCACCCTCCAGTTTTGGGTAAATAGTAGAGCAGACAGGACTTTTTTTTTCATCTTAGTATAGCAACCAGTCAAAAAGGAGGAAAACTCTGAATTCAAACCTGTTAAAATCCGCTTAAAAATTGGTAAATATATACTTATGACAATCTTGTTAATAGATGGTTTCAAATTGATAATTCTATTTAATAGCAATCATTTGTTTGCGTACAGTTAATTGATTTCAAGTTTTGCTATCTAACATTAATAATTCTATTTTATAGCAATCATTCATTGGCATATAGTCAAATGGTTTCAAATTTTGCTATCTAACATTGATAATCTTAATTAATACAAATCATTTATTGGCACATATTTAAATGGTTTCAAGTTTTGTTATCTAACACTGATAATTCTATTTAATATCAATGATCTGTTTGCATACATTTAATGATTTCTACTCACATATTTGCATACAGTTAAATGATTGCAAGTACTGCTATCTAGCATTAATAATTCTATTTGATATTGAGTTTGAGAGTTGAATCGAAGAAGGAAGCAAAGAAAATGAGGAGATATCGAAGGGTGAGATCATGCCCGTTACATCCCCGACACCGCTACCTCTCTTCTTTGATTTTCTTTCGAGTCTGCTGTTGCTGCAGCTGTTGCTACTGCTGTTGTTGGTGATATTGCTGCTGCTGCCCCTCCTCCTCCTCCTGCTGCTGCTGCTGCTATTGCTGCCCTAGCCTCCTCCTACTCCTCCCTTTTCCTGTTTGCTCATTGCACACTTGCAATAACCGGCCCAATGGCATAACAGTTAGCGTAAGCCAGTAACCCGGGAGAACGGTGTTCAATCCCAGGTCGAGTCAAACTAAAGACTTAAGAAATGGTAATTGATATCTCCCTGCTTATTACACCATGATAAGGTACGGATCAAGGGTGAGTGGAGTAATCTAGGGAAAGGAATAGAGTCTTCATTTAAATCTTGGTGTAATAATTATTGAAAAACGAGCCTTCGAGTCACCCTCTACTACGATCGACCGACTTACTTAGTTATATCATTTGACCGAAGCAGTTCAAGCCGTGGTGGTTACACAGTGTGGTTAACAGTATCGTAGTAGATGGTACCCTTACACGTTGTGCCTTGTTTCACTCTCTGTGTAACTTGAAGACAAAAAGATGAACGGGTAACTTAGTCAAATTCTGGAACCTTTGCTTTACGAGTTCGACCTTGGCCAAAAATCTGTGGAAGCAACCAAAACCATTTATTGTATGAAAGGTGAAGGCGCAGTTGAATAGTACAGTCACCAGATGGTCCAAGAAATTTTGCTTGGGTTGTAAGAACCTCAACAAACAAGACAGAGTAAGACAGTCCTTAAAGCGTACAATCAAATGGTCGGGCTCCAAGCTTCAGAGGCAAATCCGGTGAGGAGTAATCGGAGAGTATCAGGCAAGAATAGCATTTTCTAGGCCAGTGTAGTTTCTCTCGTTCACAACCTTAGCAAGAGCCTTCATAAGTGTCGAATTGTGCCTCACATTACCAAAATATTGAAAAACTTTTGATTCATCCAAGTTGTGTTTGGTTTTGGTTTTGTTCTTTAATGACATATCAACATTCTTGGGTTATTCATTGCCAAAGCCATTCTTCTACAAGTACAGTAGAGGTACTATTTAACCCATAGCTGGGAGGATAAAGAGGTTCGTACTTTTCTCAAGGGTATTTGTCTGAAAGTGAATTTAATAGCGCAACTTGAGTTCAAAATCGCTCAGTACAGTTCAGCGCTTTAGCTTCACCATAGTAGTCGTAGTAATAGTTGTAAAATAGATTTTTTACAAATATTATTGAGGATTAAAATCAGCTATGAAATTAACCATTATAACACGTGTGTTTTCTATTAGGGATTATTGTCCTAGTTTGGACACTAAACTGCATCTGATGGTAAAACTCGTCTCCAGGAGCTCTAAGGAATATGGAGTATCCTTTCATTCTCAGGTCTAATCTGACCCTAATTCATGCTGCTTGATTGGATCAAAACTATATCTCACATAAAACTGTTTAATCATTTAACTGGTGCTAAATAGATTTGTTAATGTTGGATAGCAATACTTGAAACCATTTAACTTTGTTCAAACAAATGAGATGTTGCCCAGTCAACTGAGGATGTAGAATACACCGACTGCATCTCTGCAGAAGAGTAAGACTCTCCCTGAAACGAGTGCCGTGGATTGATACTAAACCATCTTATAGTGAGGTTCCAGTTTTGCTGGAGCTTTGGGAATGCGGAGAACCCCTTCATTGCCATAGCTCCCAGGTCCACTCTAGTCCAGGAGTGGCAGCACCTGACTGGGTCTTATCTATGAGTCAAATAGAACTAAACTAGTAACTTATGTTAAACTGAATAGCTTGAAATAGAACTGTTTTGACATTAAACCTACGTACTTATGTTAAACTGAATTTTTTGAAATGAAACTGTTTTTGTGTGCTAAAGTGAATTGTTTGAAATAGAACTATTTATTTGTATAAAAATGGATTTGACATTAGATAACCTACAAAGGTTGATATGCTATAAAACCAAAACGAAATAAACCAAACAAATCGAATGAGATGTTACTTATAAACATTCGTTTACAAATCATATAAGATTTAATATGTATATCTATGAATAGGATTTGGAATAAAATAATCTACAAGGGTTGATATGCCATAAAAACCAACTAACCAACCAATTAGTGAATAAGATACATCCGTAGCTAAAAACGTTTTATCTAATTTGATGCAGTTTTTCAGTGTATTTTTATGGGAAGTGGGATTTTCTTCTACGAGTATTAACAGAAGCAGTTCGGCAGGAGATTAGGATTAAAACTTTGAAAATCATATTGAATGGATTTCAAGAAGATTAGAGAAAAGAGGCAAGGGTATATTATAAAATAATATTTTATAAGTAAGAACAATTAGGTTATGAGGAAAAAAAATAAAAGAAGAAGAAGAAGAAGAAGAAGAAGAAGAAGAAGAAGAAGAAGAAGAAGAAGAAGAAGCGGAATAATAATAATAATAATAATAATAATTTTCTTGAAAAACACACAGAAGAGAAGAAAAGAAAAATGATCAGAATATCAGTAAAAAAAAACCAAGTACACACACACACACACACACACACACACACACACACACACACACTAAAAAAAAGTTGAAAATCAGGAGAAAAAAAAAGGAGAAAAATATTTCAAGAAGCTGCCAGCAATAGAAAAAGAGCGGGAAATATTCACAGTCGAAAAAAACAAAAAACTAATCGATAAAGAAAGAAAAAAAAGCAACAAAGAAAACTCCCCTACGGTGTCCTTGGCGTGATTCGACCCTGCTGGGCCTTGCGTCAAATTTCCAAGACACCCTGCAGCTCTTTGAGTTTTTCGCGAAAGTTCCACGTTAGCCCTCAAAAATATTTAAAAAAAACGCAAAAAAAAAAAACAAAAACAAAAGACGATGATGAAGAAAATTTGCCTCAG
>OY757936.1:14594487-14699487 GCA_963585895.1 Sepioteuthis lessoniana
GGAAAGGATATGACAATCACCATTAGTCATAATGAACCCACAGACAGGAAATGGGGCTAGAGTGTGGATGACGTCTTGCTCAGAAGAGATGGTCCTGAAAATTTGAGGATTTTGAAAAAGAGTCAGTTGAGATAGGACCATTGAGGCAGAGAGTTGAATTTCAGCCATTGAGGAATAGAGTTGAGTTTTCTACCGTTGCGGCGGCGGTTAAGTTTTTCGGGTCTCGATTGGCGGAGATGAATTAAGATCTTAAACATCACAAGATGCACCGCGCGTTGGGGTGAGGTCAGCATAGTATGGTCAGATAGTATGGTTAGCATAAGCTTTTAAGAATTGTGTCACCATGAACCGAAGTCAGAAATTAATAAACTGTTCGTATCTGAAACGACATGTTTTGATCTCGACTTTATCTTGCGGATCTAATTACTCTAAAGCGTTGTGATACGACGAAATACTCTACGTGTATGACAATATATAGGTATAATCTTTCAAGTTGTAAGTGAGTTTTCGTCAAAAATACAACGTACCTCATCTGCGCTGTTGTATTTCTTTTGATGTCCTCTCCGTTCCTAAATCTGATCTTTAAAATCTAGTTTTAGTTTACAAAAGAAGAAAAAAAAAAAGAAGTCGTATTGATTATCCAGGTTTTGTAAGTAGAGAGTATATTGCACTTATGCAATTCTGTGTTTCACAAATAACAGGTCATCAAACTTAACCAGAGTCGGAACTGACTCGTCAAGACATCAGTTTCAGTCTCATCAGCAGTGCATACCATGATCTTCGCCACTGGAGATCGAACCAGCAACCACAGAATGCAGAGTTTAAACTCTACCACTGGGCCATCGGTCCGCATCGCACACATTCGATGCCAAATTAACTAGTCATGATAAATGCGCGACTACTTAACCTGATGTGTCTTGAAAGTACGTTTGATCACTACGGAGGACACGGTCACCTCCAGGGCACAGTCTTCCCAAGTTGGCATTACGCGTCCACGTAGGCTTAACCTCATAGGCAAGAAATAGATTTACATTTTAAATAGAGGAACCTCTATTTGAAATGTAAATCTATATAACACACGCACACACACACACACACACACACACATATATATATATATAAAGAGGATTTGGCATTAAATAACTCACAAGGGTTGATATTTCATTGAACATCAACCAACAAATCACCATCAGCAATACCAAGTTAGACTAGTCAAAGTGACATGGAACATTTCCGTCAACGTCTAGCCGCAGAGGAAGAGAATTCGAAGAATACTTGTGCTAATTCCCCCGAAGAGAATATGGCATCTTTGCCAGAATTTATACGGTAAAAAATGATAAAAACACGACTTCTGCCTTGAGTCTGTTTGCAGCTCCAAATTTTACAGCTGATAATACAAAGAAAGTGAATAGGGTCCGGAAAACAGTCGCTGAGCATCCTTTACCGTATGTAACTCATGTTATATTTGACAGAATAATTCGTTCAAGACTTAACCTCAGGGATTAAAAAAATAAACTCACCTGAGGAAATTCACTCAGATATGACACTTTACAAACAAAACACTGGAAGAATAGCTGCTGAGACGGAACTCAGGTTTCGGCTTCTTTGCTTAATGGCATTTCAACATCAGTAGGTTATTTAATACTACATTCCTTGTAGAATAAAAGTAACGGCCCTATTTATCCTTTAGCTAAGGGAATATATATCTTTTAAAAGGGTATTAGTCCGAAAGTGAACGTAAGAACGTAACTAGAGTTCTAACTCGCTTACTCGTTTTAATATCGCCAGAAGGAACACAGAGAAATGTATTTTGGATACTCGATGACATCACTGAGTTCTGTAATTAAACTCTTGGGTGTATTTGAATGAGACGGAAGAAAAAATAGAAACAGACAGTAAAACAGGAGAACTCGTTACCAAAGTGTCGGACCTGAAACTTATCAGACATAAATTGAAATCAGGAGAATGTACCGAAATCAATCTCATTGTCCCAATGAATCTATGGGTAAATTAGAGGAGCAGGCTAGGTTTTCTAGCCTTGTTAGGGCAACCAGTCTAGAAGAAAGAAAAGATCAGAAACAAAACCAGAGATGTTTTTATCTGGAGATTCTGTAGCACCATTCTGCACATTCAACAAGTAAGCAGGACCACAGTTATATATATATATATATATATATATATTGAGGAAACTCTTAATTTAAATTTGTTAAACACTGCTTCAAAATTAACAGAATATCGCATCGTGCTTTTGCGGAAAGAGCAGTTTAAATATATAGATATATTTAGGCGAGACTCAAAATATATTTTTTCCCGTATATAGGGTAAGATCTCCAAATAAATAGTGTCCCACGTTTGGTGGCAATGATCTAGTTCAGGTGTTTTGGTAAGTGTAAAATACGCCTTCATTGCCATTAGTGTCAGATCGACTCTGACCTTGAGTATTAGTATCATCTAGGATCCCATCTGTGAGTCAAATACATCCGTTTCGAAATGACTAATTGTCAATGAGACAATGTGCAAAAAAAAAAAGCCTCTAAAGAAACAATTACCCAAAAAATGTAAATTTGGACGTACAATGAATGTCATTCTGTAACCTCAAAAGATAAAATAACCCGAGACGGGTTGGCATGCTATTTAAATGAAACATTTTCTTTACAATACAAGGACATTTTCTCGTTCGTAGTGGTAAGAATATATACAAAACTATCTGTAAATATTCATGTGTAGTTTCATTCAGTACAAATACAAACTCATAATTCATTCGTTAATGTTTTAGATTTTAATTTTGTTTCTTTGTTTAAAGTCATGTCAACCTTTTTGGGTTATCAAATTCCAAAGACATCCACTTAGAAGGATAGTATTGGTTGTATTAAACCCATAGCTTAGGGATAAGGTTGTTTATATCTTTTCAACGCAGTTTCTTCCAAGCAGCAGTCGTGTCGATACTGCTGTACGGATGCACTAGACGGACGCTAACTTAGCATATGGAGAAAAAGCTTGAGGGCAACTACACAAGAATGCTGCGAGCAATACTGAACAAGTCCAGGAGACAGCACACCAAAAAAGCAGCAGCTGTACGGCCAATTACTACCTATAACGAAAACTATCAAAGTTAGACGAACCAGGCATGCGGGACACTGCTGGAGAAGTAAGGACGAACTCATAAGTGACATATTCCTGTGGAACCCCTTCATATGGACGCGCAAGGGCAGGGACGACCAGCTAGAATCTACATACAGCAGCTCTGTAGCGATACAGCTGTAGCTGTGAAGCCTACCGGAACAATGGATGTTAGAGAAGGATGGCGAGAAAGGGCCAGGGATATCCGTGCTGATAGTTCGACATGATGAATAGACCTTTTCAAAGTTTATTTGTCCGAAAATGAGTGCCATTGCGTAAGTGGGGTCTGAACTCGCACTACATGATGTTGTAGTCCAGCAAGTTTGTCACAAGGTCATGTAGACCCCAACTAATCTTTTTTCTTAAACGATTCTTATTTTTTGGCTTCCTGATTTGGATGTTTGATTTTTAATTCGATATTATGCCTATATATGCTGTATGCCTATATCCTATTTACCAACCCCTCCACCCGGGCAGGATATGACACAAGGTCAATTTTTAAGCGGAGTTTAACAGGTTTGAATTCAGAGTTTTCCTTCTCCTAGACTAGTTGCCTAACTAAGGCTGAAGAACCTAGTCTACCCTACTATTTACCCATGGCTGGAGGGAGAATAATTGGATTCATACCTTTCCCAAGGGTATTAGTGCTATGTGAAAATGCAATGAGTTTCGTCCAGGATTTGAACTCGTGTCGCCGTGTTCATTTCCTACGACGATAACAATTACACCACGGCCACCTTCAATTACACCACGGGCACCTATATGCTGTATGCCTATATAGTTTTTAACCATGAAAACACCAGAGGTGAAGAGTTACCTTACAAAACTGAGATGGAGAGTCCCTTTGACGTAATCACTAGAGAGTTGGACTAAAACGAGTTCGAACTCGAATCGTGTCATTTCGTTCACTATCGGAGTAATACCTTGCGTGTACCATTACGGGTCTCAAATAGAATGTTTTAGAGTTACTGCACCAAATAGGATGTTGCACCGTTATACACCAAATGTACGGTTGTAACCTCACCGTGGGAAAAGGTGAGGAACACTTGAAACTCTGTCTTAGTTCACTAACACAAACGTTTATTCGCTTCTGCACTTTTTACGAAGTCGCCAGAAGAAAGAAAATCTGAGTCGTTTGCGTTAGCTGGACAAAAACCAACATGTCATGAGGAGAAAGAGAGTGAAGACACAGAATGATAATTTTCTTCCACGTTTCTATGTAGCACGTGCTTCCTCTCTTTGTCTGATCTCACCGCTGTGTATCTGGGCTTCAACTGATTTTTACATCATCTCTCGCTGGTGTCCAGCTGTGGTCTTTACCTCATCACGTCACCGAGCTTACTCACTTTCAAACTCGAGTAGTACCCTTACTTCCTCCTAGTATCAGAGGGAGGAACATATCCGTTTCCTGTGGTTCCACATCCACGCTGAAAAGGTCCCCTCAAAGAATGTCCTGTTATATGACACTAGACAATCTGATGGTGAAGTTCTAGTAATGCGGGAGCTTTGGTGAATGTGGAGTCTCCCTTCATTGCCATCGCTCCCAGGTCCCCTCCGGTCTGGATTTGTTGCACCTGATCCTATTTACCAACCCCTCCTCTCGGGCAGGATATGACACAAGGTCAATTTTTAAGCGGAGTTTAACTGGTTTCAATTCAGAGTCTTCCTTCTCCTAGACTAGTTGCCTCACCAAGGCTGAAGAATCCAGTCTGTCCTACTATTTACCCATAGCTGGAGGGAGAATAATTGGATTCATACCTTTCCCAAGGGTATTAGTGCTATGTGAAATGCAACCAGGCTCGTCCAGGATTTGAACTCGTGTTGCTGTGTCCATTTCCTACGACGATAACCATTACACCACGGGCACCTCCATTTGTTGCACCTGATAGGGTCCTATCGATGGGTCAAATAGAACTAAACTGTGCACTTATGCTCAACCGTTTTCGACATTAAAACTGTGGACTTATGCTAAAGTGAATTATTTGAAATTGAACTATTTTTGACATTTAACTGAACTGTTTTGACATTTAACAGTGAGTAAGCCAAAAATATACTCATACTAAACTGAATAGTTCGAAATTTAGTTCGGCGTTAAATAATCCGACAAAGGGTTGATGCACCGTAAAACCAACCAACCAACCAACCAAAACAAATTTTCGCATTAAATAAGCCATGATCAGTTGATATGCTTTTAAACTGATCAATTAAACCTAACGAAATACAATTTTGACTGGCGTCGATGTTTATTTACACATCAAAAACCTTTCTTATTTCATTTTCAATCTAGATAATAATGGATGTTGAAAATTCAAAGATCTTCAATAATAGCAATATTTACTGTCTGTATTAAAGAGATTGCATTAGGAAGGTACTATTTACCAACCCCTCCGCTCGGGCAGGATATGACACAAGGTCAATTTTTAAGCGGAGTTTAACAAGTTTGAATTCAGAGTTTTCCTTCTCCTAGACTAGTTGCCTCACCAAGGCTGAAGAACCTAGTCCGTCCTACTATTTACCCATAGCTGGAGGGAGAATAAGGGGGTTCATACCTTTCCCAAGGGTATTTGCCCGAAAGTGAACGTAATAGCGCGACTGGAGTACGAACTCGCGTACTACGATTCCGCAGTTCATCGCTTTAACCATTACACCACGAGGTGAGAGAAATATTTGCATAGATCAAGTGATATCTAAATGACATTAATGTTTACAAGTAATACAAGCTGAATGAATGATTTGTACAGTAATGAGGCGAATGAAAGTCACTGCTGATATACAATGATAGTTTTGGTATTAAATAACCCACTAAATTTGATATGCCATTAAACAAAAAATCAAACCAAACAATCAGAAGAGACGAGTGTTACATATACATTGCACAAAATCATTATTAAATCAAATGCTTTGTCTTCAATTACTTGTGCAAGTAAAAAGTTTTGTAATATTTCAAATTACCAGGTTGAGTCAAAAGATTTTTTCGGATCTTCACAAATGATTTTTGGTTATTTGCATCTTCTGTTGCATAATGACCTTTCACTGAGCACTCAATCAGGGATTTCTCTGCACAAGGCGCACCTGTGTAAAGAAGTGAAAGCATAGCGTGGTTAAGAAGGCCAGTATAGCAGTCTGTCTTTGTCTCCCTACGTCCCCGTTTGTCTCCGTCTGTCTATAGGATGAATGAAAGAAAACGATTTCAAGCTGGCAAAGGAAAGAAGCAGAAGATACCCTGCACAAACAATTACGGACGTGGACTACACCGATGACATAGCGCTTCTGGCAAATACTCCCGGCCAAGCCGAATCCCTGCTACATAGTCTGGAACGAGCAGCTGATTTCCAAGCTGCGGTGGTGTCAATAATGCTATATGGATGCACTACATGGACGCTAACTTAGCGTATGGAGAAAAAGCTTGACGGCAATTACACAAAAATACTGTGAGTTGAATTGAACAAGTCATGGAAGCAGCACCCCAGAAAACAGCAGCTTTACGACCACCTACCTCGCATCACGAAAACTATCAAAGTTAGACCAACCAGACCTGCAGGACACTGCTGGAGAAGTAAGGACGAACTCATAAGCAATGTACTCGTGGACCCATTCACATGGACGAACAAAGCACGACTAGCTAGAACCTATATACAAAAGCTCTGTGCTGATACAGGATATAGCCTGGAAGACTTCCCTGGAATGATGGACGATAGAGGCTGGTGGCGAGAGAGGGTCAGGGAAAGCTGTGCAGGTGGAGTGACATAATGGTGATGATAGCAGTCTATATTTGACTCCCTCCGTCTCCGTTTGTCTCCATCTGTCCCTCTCAAACGACAGAAGCTTTCACCTCTTTCGAGAGAAATAAGACGTATATATTTTTGTAAAAAGAAAGTGTCATTGCATCCTTCCTTATGAGTAAGTAAAGTTGGTGACCGTTGTCAAGGATGACCCGAAGGCTCCCTTTTCGATAGCTACTACTCCAAGTTGTAGGAGAGGGCGCTACTCTTCCTTTGATTGCTCAACTTTACCCAGTCGACTGGGGCTTTAGAATACACCGACTGCAGCTCTGCAGAGGAGTAAGACCCTCCCCTTATGAGTGTCCTGTATATGACATTAAATAATCTGATGGTGAGGTTCCAGTGATGCTAGGGCTTTGGGGAATGTGGAGCACCTCTTTATTACCATTGCTTCTAAGAGATATAGACACATTCTCTATTTCTCTCTCTCTCTCACGCACACACGCACACGCACACTTTGTATATATATATATATATACATGTGTGTGTGTACGTGTGTGTGTGTGTGTGTGTGTGTGTGTGTGTGTGTGAGAGAGAGAGAGAGAGAGAGAGAGAGAGAGAGAGAGAGAGATGAAAATGAATATTTTTTTCTTCATGCATGTGTTCCTACAGAAAACCTGAATCGCAAAAATGTTCAATTCTGATCTTCATTGAACTTCATATTTCTGTTATTGTTTTCTTCTGAAATTATAAACTTTCTCTCTTTCTCTTTCTCTTTCTCTCTCACTCTTTTACTCAATGCTTTTTTTTTCATCTTTTCTATTACACTCCTTCTCAAATACTTTCTATATTTATATCTTTATCTCTTGTCTTTCCCTTTAAAATTTTTACTTTAATAGAAACCTTTTTCTTTTTCCTTCCCGAGAATTTATCCTTTAGCTTTACAACTTAATTTATATCAAAAAATAAACCAAGAAAGAAAGAAAGAAAGAAAGAAAGAAAGAAGGAAAGATAAATAAATGAATTATAAAAGTAACTCCCACAACCCCACCGCCAAAAAAAAAAAGAAAAAAAAAGAAATGAAACCTAAAATACTTTGTTTCTTTTGTCATTTTTATTTCATTTTTTTTTTCTCCTTATAACACTTTGGTGCTTTGGGCTTGTATAAAAATGCAGCCTTCGGATCTTCGTGACTTGCCCGAGAAAATGACGTCAGTTCTCTCCTCATTCGGATACAATCAATTTAGGGTAACGTCTCTCATTGGTTGACGAATATTTGAACATCACGATCTCCCAATTTTGCATTGAAAACGGATCCCTGTGCATTGAGCTGAGAGATTCAATAAATCCTTTGGGAAGGTCAGGATTTTCAATGATTTCCCACTCAACTTCATAAATTTATCAGTTCATTTCTTTCTTCTTGCCAAATAGTTTTGTTTATTCAAAGTTTTTCAGATGTCTTGCCATTTTATGTAGCTTAATTCTTCTTGTTTTTTCGGGTTTTTTCTCCACCCGATTTTGTTATTTTCGTTCTTTCTTTTCACAGAAAGAAAGAAAGATAAAGGTTGGTACAACATTTATATCATTAACTCACCAAAAATACAATTAAACAGGTAATTATGATATATCAACGAAAAAAAAATTTGACTGTAATACTTGGCTGAGTCAAAAGTTTTGCAATGTATTAGTAACGTGAGACACAATTCGGTAGATCCGGTTAGTTTTTCCGACGTCGTGAAAGTGATGGACCTCACTGGACTGGGAGATGCCGAGCTAACCTGATACTCGCTGAGGGCTACTTGCTGGATTTGCTGGAATCGTGAAGGTGACAAATCACTGTGGACTGTAAGATGCCGAGCTCACCTGATACTCGCCGAGGGCTACTTGGCGGATTTGCCGAAATCGTGAAGATGACAAATATCTGGACTGTAAGATGCCTAGCTCACCTGATACTCGCCGAGGGCTACTTGCCGGATTTGCAGGAATCGTGAAGGTGACAAATCACTCTGGACTGTAATTCAGTATGTTATTGCTATATATCTTATGAGATGACTTACCGATTCTTATGATTTCAGGTTTAAATGAACAGCTACAGCAGCAATTGGAATACACCCTGCTAAAGCCTGATTGTCACAGATGGTAAATTTCAAAAATGCAATCTGACACTTTAGAAGAACGATATGCTATAAGATTCTGTTTTAAACTTGGAAAAAATGTCATAGAAACGTATGGAATGCTTCAGACTGCTTTTCGACCATCTTGTATGAATCGAGCCTCAGTTGTTGAGTGGCATAAGAGATTCAAGGAAGGCAGGGAGTCTGTGATGGATGATGAGAGGTGTGGGAGGAGTAAGGAAGTCAATACACTAGAGTTGATTGGCCAAACTGTTAGGGTTAGGGTTACTATGTTGAGGTTTTAAGGGAGTTCAGGAAGAGATTCCTAGAGAAGAGGCCAGCACTCTTCAAATCGGGTTAGTAGCATTTCCGCTAGGACAATACACCAGTCCACAAATCTATCCTTATCACAGACTATTTGACCAAGATGGGCATCAAGACAGTTTCTCAGCCTCTCTATAGTCCAGACCTTGCTCCTTGTGACTTTTGCTTATTCCCTAATCTCAGAGACTGTCGTTATGAGACAATTGAGGAGATGAAAGAGGCTGTGACGAAGGTCATTGACACGCTCACACAAGAGGACTTCCATGGGTCCTTCCAGAAGTTGTTGGAACGGAACAATAAGTGCATTGCAGCCAGAGGAGATTCCTTCGAAGGGGACCCGAGTTTCATGTGTGTACTATCAATAAAAGTGTCCATAGGAAAAAAGCCTGGAAACTTATTTAATGATCCGCGTATATATATATATATATATATATATATATATATATATATATATATATATATCATAAAGAATTAAAGCAAAGGAAAATTTATATTTTTTCATAAGAGCCTTAATCATTTTAATCGATCCTTTGGGGGTTTTCTAATCGTTCTTTATGACTTTTTTTCCACACTCTATTTCTTGCTTGAGCACAATTATATGTAAGGCTTTAGATGTGGTTAGAATTGAATAAGAGATATATTTTCAAGTTTCCCTGACATCAACGACGTGGCCGTAAATAATGATTGCTTTGAGTAGACAGAAAAATAGACAAGCAGCCAACAATTTAAAAGAAACGATTTGTTAGATGTCGTCTGTGTAGTTTCGCTGCAAACGTGACTCTTTTGATAGTCGGGATTAAATTGTATAAAATGTATCAGTTAAAACAGATAGGAGAGATCAATGGCAAGACTTTTAAAAGCGACAGTCAGTCTATGAGACAGTAGGATGGTCAACACATACAGTGAGGGTTAAGGGTTGATAAAATTATGTTCAGAAGGATTCCTAGAAGTGAAGATGGATAATTTGATAAGTACTTTCAACGGTAATCAGTAAATAAATAAACAAACTCTACGAGAAGTATATTATCAGTGGCGGTTGGCTTAGACATTAAAGCTTCCATTTTACAAGTTTACATTTAAGTAAATGTAATCCTTTGTATGTATATAGAAAACAAATATTTTAAGCTGGTTTAGGTTGAGCTTGGTTTTCTGGTATTTTGTTATACATTGTAAGCCCATGATTTGGGTATATTAATGGCTTAATTTTAACGGCAAAGTCTGCTTTGGTTGGGTTTTATGGTATATCAACCATTGGTTATTTAATACCAAATTCTCTTTATACATGTATTATATATATGATTTAGTCTGGTTGTGTTTTATGGCATATCAAGCATTGTGGGTTATTCAATGACAAATTCCCTTAATACATATACATTAAATATATATGATTTGATTGGGTTTTATGGCATATCAACCGTTGTAGGTTAGTTAATGCCATATCCTCCTTATATATATATATATATATATATATATATATATATATATATGATTTTATTTGGCTTGGTTTGGTTTTATGCTATATCAACCATTGTAGGTTATTTAATGTTAAATTATCTTCATACATATACATTGAATATATATGATTTGGTTTCGTTGGGTTTTATAGTATATTGACAATTGTTCGTTATTTAATGCCAACACCTCTTTATACAAACCTATTAAATATAAAGTATTTGGTTTCGTTGGGTTTCATGGCATATCAACCATTTTAGGTTATTTAATGCCAAATACTTTTTATAAATGTATATAGTTTTTACGTTTTCTTTTAGTTTGGTTTTATGGCATGTCAACCATTGTTGGTTATTTAATGCCAAACCCTCTTTATACATATTAGATATGATTTCTAAAAGGATAATTTGTAGATAACATTTCTAAACTAGTAAAACCTCATTTGTTTGCAGACTGTTAGAATCTTATATATATATATATATATATATATATATATATATATATATATATATAATTTGTAAATTCATAGTTCGTTGGTAATCTTATTTTTCAGTGAGTCAGAAGAAATTATTTTGCACACATTTTTAACAAAATGTTTTGCACACAGTTAAATGATTCCAAATATTCTAATTTTTTAATAAACTCTGTTGGCGACCTTAGTCGAGGGTGATCCGAAGGCTCCCTTTTCAATAGCTACTACACCAAGGTGTAGGGGTTGGCGCTACTCCATTCTCTAGACTGATCCACTTTACCCTTGATCCTTACCTTATAATGCTAAGTGTTAAACAAGGTGGTATCAAGTACCATTCTTTGAGTCTTTGGTATGATTCGACCTGGGACTGAACCCTAGCCCCGTAGACCATTGTTGAACTCTCTACTCATTAGGCCAATAAAATTATCTAAATTTTGATATTTGAAATAAGACATTATTCATTCAAGACGGATTAGGTATTATTTATCACCAAATTCTACAGCATTGAAACTCAAAAACAAACAGTTTTGTTTGAAAATATACTTACATTTTTGAGGTTTTAATCAGAGCATACTATTTTTGAACAGCTAGATATTCATAATTTGAGTTTCACCAGATCAATGCTTTAGTGCTTTTTTAATAAATAATATCTAATAATATCCGTCTTTATGGTATACTGTCTGACAAGAAATTATAAAATTCTGTCATATTTGGTTTATGAGAAAATTATCTTTCTACAAAAGAAAAATTAGTAGGAGTATGTTTATTTAGGGTTTGGTTTGGTTTTATGGCATATCAACCATTGTAGGTTATTTAATACCAAATCCATTTTTATACACATAAAAAGTTCTATTTTAAAAAGTTCAGTTTGGCATAAGTACACAGTTTAAATGTCAAAACAATTCTATTTCAAACAATTCAGTTTAGCATGTCAACGAAGATAAGTGGCTCTAAGTATAGTCATGGATCATAAACAATTAAATTAAACGTAAGTCATTTGTTTACACACAGTAAAATGATCAAAAAGAGTTCTAGTTCAAACAATTCATTTTTGCAAGTATTTTTTTTATTTACACACAGTTAAACGTAAAACAGTTAATTTCAAACAATTTAGTTTATTGTAAGTACACAGTTTAGTTCCATTTAACCCATAGATAGGACCCTATCAGGTGTTTCCACTCCAGGCCAAAGTGGATCTGTGAACGATGGCAATAAAGGGGTACTCTGCATTCCCCAAAGATCCAGCATTAGTGGAGACTCACCATCAAATTGCTTAGCGTCATAACCGGACACTCGTTTGGGATGGAGGTCTCACCCCGCTAGAGAGAAGAAGTCGGTGAATTTTACAGCACCATCAGCTTGGACCAACAACGTTTGGAAGAATAAAAGAACAATATTCCATTGTATAAGAATATTTTATAGAACCTTTATAGAAAAACATTTAGAGTAGAACAATATTTTATAGAAACTTTATAGAAAAACATTTAGAGTAGAACAATATTTTATAGAAACTTTATAGAAAAACATTTAGAGGAGAACAATATTTTATAGAAACTTTATAGAAAAACATTTAGAGGAGAACAATATTTTATAGAAACTTTACAGAAAAACATTTAGAGGAGAACAATATTTTATAGAAACTTTGTAGAAAAACATTTAGAGTAGAACAATATTTTATAGAAACTTTATAGAAAAACATTTAGAGGAGAACAATATTTCATAGAAACTTTATAGAAAAACATTTAGAGTAGAACAATATTTTATAGAAACTTTACAGAAAAACATTTAGAGGAGAACAATATTTTATAGAAACTTTGTAGAAAAACATTTAGAGTAGAACAATATTTTATAGAAACTTTATAGAAAAACATTTAGAGGAGAACAATATTTTATAGAAACTTTATAGAAAAACATTTAGAGGAGAACAATATTTTATAGAAACTTTATAGAAAAACATTTAGAGGAGAACAATATTTTATAGAAACTTTATAGAAAAACATTTAGAGTAGAACAATATTTTATAGAAACTTTATAGAAAAACATTTAGAGTAGAACAATATTTTATAGAAACTTTATAGAAAAACATTTAGAGTAGAACAATATTTTATAGAAACTTTATAGAAAAACATTTAGAGGAGAACAATATTTTATAGAAACTTTATAGAAAAACATTTAGAGGAGAACAATATTTCATAGAAACTTTATAGAAAAACATTTAGAGGAGAACAATATTTTATAGAAACTTTATAGAAAAACATTTAGAGGAGAACAATATTTTATAGAAACTTTATAGAAAAACATTTAGAGGAGAACAATATTTCATAGAAACTTTATAGAAAAACATTTAGAGGAGAACAATATTTTATAGAAACTTTATAGAAAAACATTTAGAGGAGAACAATATTTTATAGAAACTTTATAGAAAAACATTTAGAGGAGAACAATATTTCATAGAAACTTTATAGAAAAACATTTAGAGGAGAACAATATTTCATAGAAACTTTATAGAAAAACATTTAGAGGAGAACAATATTTCATAGAAACTTTATAGAAAAACATTTAGAGGAGAACAATATTTTATAGAAACTTTGTAGAAAAACATTTAGAGTAAAACAATATTTTATAGAAACTTTATAGAAAAACATTTAGAGGAGAACAATATTTTATAGAAGAATATTAGGATATATCAACTTTCAGAATGACCTTGTGCCGGAAATTCTTTAACGCTACACAACCTGAAATACATTTCTGACAATCTAAAAAGAAGAAAGGAATAATCTGATCGAAATATAATTGTAATAGCATCAGTATAAGTAGCTTTTGTTTGCTTTCAGTACCTCTGAGCCACTACTGTAGTCACCAATCTATGTTGGTTTTATTTGCTTTCAGTTGTTAAGCTAAATTTGTTTTGTTTGTCTTCGGTGGCACTCCGTCATGAACGCAATCCATGGCGGTTTGTTTTGATTTCAGTTTTACTGTGCCACCAACGCAGTCACTAATATAATTTGGTTTTCTTTTCTTTTGTACCAGGGCTTTACAAACATAGTGCCCAATCAAAGTTTTTTAGTTTGCCTTCACTATCACTGAGCCACGAACGTAATTTCCTATCTAATTTGCTTTGTTATGCCTTCAGTACCACCTTGTTCAAAGAACAGTCGTCAATCTAAGATGAATGGGTTGTTTTCAGTACTACGTTGCGACGAACGCAGTCGCCAATCAAATTTGGTTTGTTTTGCCTTCACTACCACTGTATTTCGAAGACAGTCATCATTCTAAGGTGAATGGGTTGCTTTCAGTACCACGTCCCGCCGAACGCAGTCACCAATTTGATTTGATGCGTCTTTCCTTCATTGCCACTACTTTACAAATACAGTCACCAATATGAGTTCGTTTTTGTTGGCCTTCATTATCACTGAGCCACGAACACAATCGCTTAATTTGGTGTGTTTTTCCTTCAGTACCACTGCATTCTGAAGAGAATAGGTTTCTTTCTATACCACGTCGCGATCGCAATCGTAAATCTAATTTTGTGCGGTTTGCCTTGTGACGAGGAAATACGACACCCTTATACATTCGCCGGGTCGTTTGGAAAGGAGGGTTGACATGCTGGCCGTTAGCCGACTACAGGAGTAACCAAGAATAGTGATAGTGGGAAGGTCGTTTCTCTTCAACCCTCTCTATTAGCATTGGGTGACATGGTCACGAGAAAACCCCACTCACTATTAGCCATGTATGCATCAGCGGAGAGAGGCAGACAGTGACCATGATTGGTGCGGAGGAACAAACCACCGCAAGGCCAACAAGTGGTCATTTTTCAAACTACGGAAAACAACTAGTTGCTCTTTGTTCGTGGGAGAGCGAAAACACATAATTTGGGAAACGGAAAAACCCAGATTATAAAGTCATGCTGCGCAAAGAACACTGAGAGAAAAGAAAAAGCTTCTCCTTTGAATGAATTAGCACTCCGGCGTCTAGTGGGCCTCGTTAAATGAAATACCCAAAGCTGGAGACTTGTCCACGAGGAAAGAGATAATAACTAATCTTGGTATTATCTGAAATGAGACGTGCATCTTTCTATCAATGTGTTCTTGAGGAAAAAGAGAAAAGAAAAGACTCTGCAAATTCCCAAGTAAGTGAATATACAACTGAAGTATATTTAAATTTCTCTTGCTGTATTCATGCTGACGTGAATAAAAGACAAATTACGGAAGGAAAGAATAGCTCTGATAAGATGGAGGAGAAAAGAAGAGAGAATATTCCCCGAATGATAAACTTGAGATTGTGAATTCGGGCTCTGCCATTAAACCCAAAAGCCTGAAGGAAAGCGGACCGCACATACCGTGCTAACGAACAGTATTTTCATCTTCCGCCATTTATAAGAAAGACTTTTTCGGTCCTGCCTCTTAACTGAAATGCTTTTTTTTGTTTCTTTCTTTTATTCAATAAAAGAATATTGTAATTAATCTTGTTTACCCAAATATGGCAGTTCAGCGTCTTCTTTTGTTGTCGAAGTATCGTATTTGTCGAAGGCCTCGTATTTGAGGGGGAAAAGCTACCCAGTTAGCTGTGTTAAATGTTAATAACGCACCTATAACCCACCTAGTGGCTTTAAAATGTGGTTCAGCTCGGGAGTTGGTGATATCTTTAATATTAAATAGCGTTGGCAAACCACAGCCCAGTGTGTGCCCTGCTTTAACTGGTGGACTTGGCGGGAACGAACGGCACCCTGCAAGCCCGCTGGGCACATGGCGGCGTTACAACCTTCAGAACCACTGTTTTACAAATACAGTCACCAATCTAAGTTGGTTTCGTTTTCCTTCATTATAACAGAGCCAGGAACATAATCTCCTATCTAAGGAGTTTTGGTTTGCCTTCAGTCGCCTCTGCTTTTCAAAGCCAGTCACCAAACCAAAAGAGCCTAGAAATGAATGATGACTACCAGTGCATTATTATATCAGTTCTCTGTCTCTTGTTGGCTACTCACATGAAAAAATCAATTTTTTCGTCATGGTCAGCTAATTTAACTACAAAAATTCAAGTAGACCCATTTTCTTTTCTTAATAATCGCTTTGGGTTGTAAAATCAATGTTATTGATATTCTTCTCCCCATTGATTGAATTTTTGACCTCTTCACCTCAGTATTATTCTCTAAACTATGCATCACCAGTCATCGACCAATGAACATTAAATTCGATTTAGTCTTCTTCCTGACGCACTTTTATTAAGATGCGGATCAATATCCATACAAATATACATGGTATTTGTAAAGTATCACTGAATTTATATATATATATATATACATATATACATATACAAATGTATATAGATGCTTGTATATATATATATATATATATATATATATATGTCTATGTGTGTATATATTTATATATGTATTAGTGGGTGTTTATGTACATATGTGTGTATATGTATGTGAACGAATATATATATATATATATATATATATAAATTTATGTATTTTTATGGTTGTGTATATTTATGTGTGTTTTTACATGTGTTATATATATATATATATATATATATATATGAGAGGCTCGTTCAGAAAGTTTTAGTCTCAACAATATCATAGATTTGTCACACAGCACTTAGCTTCTTGTGGGCATCAGCTGCAGAGTAATGTAGACAGACATCTGAATGAGTTTTCTTAGTTTTTAAGAAGTGCTAGTACTTTGCCATTACATAAAAGTTCAGCTATAGCTCTTCTTTCTGAGTGGGATTTAGAACTTTTTAAACAACCATCGTTTATATATATATATATATATATATATATATAGTTTGCTAAATATTAGAATTGAAGGGTACTCATCGACAGAATGTCAACAGCCATTGATAACCGAGGACCTTTGAATATATCTACGCCATCTAATATAAAAAATAATTTTAAAATTGTACACACACACACACACACACACACACACACACACACACACACACACACACACACACACACACACACACACATATATATATACGCACATGTATATCATAATATGTAAATGATAATCTGATATTATTTGCTTCGACCGTTGACCCTGCTACGTACCACATGTTGATGCGGGAAGCCTGACTCTGCATAAAATAAAATTCATTATTAAGAAATATCAATTTATATGCAAATATAATCCAAACAGATGTTGCTTACTTTTATTATGTATATTAATTCAATCACGTATATGTAAACATACAACTTCCCCCATTATAACTTGTGATATATGTTCGGGATTCTAATGCGTGAGCACACACACTAACATGCACCAACATTATATATATATATATATATAATGGTAATAAATAAATATATATCACATATATATATATATATATATATATTTCCGTCTAGTTTCCTCTCCAGCCGCTTAGTTAGCGTCCATGTAGTGCATCCATATAGCAGTATCGACACAACCGCTGCCTGGAAGAAACTGCGTTTCATTTTATTTGTCAGGTCTGATTTCCATATGATCGAGAGCCTATCGATAGCCGTCCATGCCTTCGTCAGTCGTGTGTCGATGTCTTTTTCGGTTGATGAGACGCTACTTCCTAGGTAGCTGAATTTGTCTACTAGTTTCAGAGAGGCTCCGTCTAGTGTGGCAATGTTGCCCGTTTGGTTGTAATACATATATTCAGTTTTGTGTGCATTGACATGGAGGCCAATGCCAGCTGCGGCTCGTTCCAGACGAGCTCATAAGCGATGTACTCCTGTGGACCCCCACATATGGATGTGCAAAAGCAGGACGACCAGCACGAACTTACAAACAGCAACTATGTGAGGACACAGGATGTAACCCTGAAGACCTGCCGGAGGCGATGAATGATAGGGAGAAGTGGCGAGAGAGGGTCAGGGATATCATTGCTGGCGGCGCGACATGATGATGATGATGATATATATATATATATATTTAATGCATGGAAAATATTGTTCTGCAACCTAAGGTTTCATGAAGTTTATAACAACCTGGCTTTGATCGTCTCGCGTATCTAGTCACACAGAAGAGTTGAGATACTGTCTGTGGATGACAGTATATAGCATCCCCCAGGGGAGGGGGCGGTAAGCAGTTTGCCGAAGGAATTATTGGTTGCCACTCACGTTATGCCAAGCTCTTCTAACGAATTGAGCACTTCGTTATCCGATCACAAAATGTAAACAAACAAATGTTAATTCAAAATGCGTTAAAAATTCCCCAGCTGACGTTGAGTCGCAGGCTTGATTTAGGGGCATGTCATCAGCCTGACGTAAATTTAGGCGGGTTTTGATCCCAGTTTGGGGCGTCTCGGTGTCTAGCCACACTGAAGAGTTGTGATACAATGAAACAGTCTGTAGATGGCAATATATATATATATATATATATATATATATATATATATATTGAAGAGTGTATATTCAGGCAGCAAGTTATTATAAATAAATAATAATTACGAATAAATATTTTATCAATGATAAAAAAATAATTACAAATCCTTGAAGCAATATGCATAAATAATAAAATCACTAACTCTACTAGTAAACTTTTTCTAACCGAACGTTTTAAAACAAAACGCTGAAAACTTTCCAACCCACAACTTCAAAAACAAAACGCTACAAATAATTAAAACAATAAAAACTCAACACTCAACTCAAATCTACACTAGCACTGTTGACGACCAAAAGAATGGTCGAAACCAGACAGAAGATATGGGAGAATTCCTTTACTTCCTAGATACCGACACTAGAAAAATAACAATGAATCTTGAAAAAAAATAAACAGTGTTCCATCGTCTTTAACAAAATTGGCTTGAATAATTTTTATTTATCAATCTATCAATCTGATTTATGTATTTCAGTCACACACAATTGCACAGACATGTTGCATAGCCGTAATACATATACAACCATACACATATACGTGCGGAAACATAGCCAATACAATAATGACGAACGAACGCAGTTCTTTAGAAAAATATACCTCTCACACTTTATTCAAAAGGGTTGCGAAAGGGTTGCGAAAGGGTTATGTGTGAGAGGTAAGTTGGAGACTGAAAAAACTGCAACATGTTGACCCCCAGTTCCTTTGTCTTTATCAGCACTTCTTTCTCGATCTGCTCGGTTGCTCAATCGGGGATCCTGAAGGCCCATAGCTCTCTGCTGGGTGCTAGTTCTCTCTACAGCATCTTATCTCCAACTAACTGACTCTTTCTAACTTAACTTCCTGTCGTACCGGGTTATATCATTGTTTTACGACCACCTGCTTCCTGTGAGCGTCGCATTTGCACCCAATTCAACCCTTGCACGGTCAAGGCTGTATCTCGATGTTTTCGACCGGATGCACCTGTTTCTCGATTGACGGCTAGGCCGAAGGTCAATATGCTACACACACACACACACACACACACACACACACATATATATATATATTTATATGCTTCCTCACCCCCGTGGGGTTGAGGTCTCTAGCGAGGGAATTAACAGTTGCCACTCGCATTATGAAAAGCTCTTCGAATGAGTTAAGCTCTCGGTAGTTGTTTGAAATAGAACTGTTTTTACGTTTAACTGTGAGTGAATAAATGACTAATGTTTAATTGGATTGTTCATAATATTTAAGAATACTTGGAACTATTTGATATATATGCAGGCTGTCTCAAAACAATTCTATTTCAAACAATTCAATTTAGCATATGCACACAGTTTCGTTCTATTTGATACATAGACAGGCCATAAGGCTGTAGAAGTAACAAAAAACACTTGCTATCCCAGTGGGCTGTGACTGTAGAATACACCGACCCCCCAACGAGTGCCCTGGATATGACACTAAACAATCTGATGATGAGGCTCCAGTAATACTGGAGCTTTGGGGAAATGCGGTGTATCCCATCATTGCCATCGCTCCCAGTTGAATTTTCGCCTTGGGTGGTAGCACTTGAGAGGGTCTTATCTATGTGTTAAGTAAAACAGTTTGACATTTAAACTGAGTAGAAACAAATTACTTATGCTGCATTGTATTGTATTGAATTGTTAGAAAAAGAATAGTTTTTGACCTTTAAACTGCATACTTATGTTAATCTGAATTGTTTGAAATCGAACTGTTGTTACATCGAAAAAAATCTACTTCCGGTAAACTGAATTGTTTGAAATAGATGTGTATAAAAATGAATTTGGAATTAAATAATCTACAATGGTTGAAGTGCCATTAGACTTCAACCAAGTAAACTAAACTTTTAAGGACAGTTTAAATATATAGGGAAATCTCATTAGATACTTATATTTTGGTTAATTAAATGAACACTTTGTATCAATAAAGTTACTGTTCATATTTACAGTTATAAAAGTCAAATGGATTTTTCATTGTGTTTACAATCCATTCTTATGTGTTGCCTTATAATTATTTTATTATAAATCTTAAAACCAAAAATTTACGCTAAAATGCGTTAATGACATATCACACTTCGTAAGTTTTATTTTTGTTTTGGCACATTGTCGGAAATATCAAATTGTGTTTTGTGTTTCTTTTATAAATGATTGAAATAGTTGTTTTTTTCTTGTGTGTGTGTGTGTGTGTGTGTGTGTGTGTGTGTGTGTGTGTGTGTGTGTGTTTATGCAGCGTCTGATTTAGGAGTCACGTACATTCTCAAACGAATCAGGAGACTTTATACGCGGCAGAATTTATTGCTTGTTTTCTTATATTTTTTTACAGTCTATTAGGATGTGCTTGACTGGAAGCATTGATGTGCAGTTTTTGATTTGAGAAGGTTCGTGAGTGAGAGATGCGTTCGTCAATTTCTGAGTTGTAAATGCACAACCATCATAGCATTCTTTTCTTTGGCATATTTTCTAAGTTTGTGAATGGAAAAGATGAGTCTTATACAGGGTGTCTCAATATACATGGGACTCGTGGGACTGCCCAATTATTTCTGCTCACTCAGTATATGTATATATATGCAGGGTGTCTCAATATACATGGGGCCCGTGGGACTGTCCTATTACTTCTGCTCACTCAGTATATGCAGGGTACCTCAATGTATATGGGACCCTTAGAACTGCCCTATTTTTTCTGCTCACTCAGTATATATATATATGCAGGGTGTCTCAATGTACATGGGACCCATGGGACTGTCCTATTATTTCTGCTCACCCAGTATATGTATATATATGTAGGGTGTCTCAATGTACATGGGACTCATAGGACTGTCCTATTATTTCTGCTCACTCAGTATATGTATATATATATGCAGGGTGTCTCAATAACTGGTCCGGGAGATCGGGGTTCAATCCTAGGTCAAGTCATATCGAAGACTCCAAAAATGGTACTTGACTACCGGCCATTGGCCAAATGAGTAGAGAGTTCGCCAATCGTCTTGGAGACCTGGCATTAAACCCAGGTCGAGTCATACCAAAGATTCAAAAATTGCTACTTGATGCCGACTTGCTTAGCACTTTGCACTATAAGGTAAAGTGGAGCAATCCAGAGAGTGGAGTAGGGCCTTCCCCTACATCTCAGTGTAGTAACTATTGAAAAGGAAACCTTCGGGTCCCCATCGACTAAGGACGGCTAACTTTGGAGATAAAATCATTCAAAACTGTCTCAAAATAGATGGAACCTATTAATATGATAATGATTTATTACTGAGACCGACAACTCAAAAAAAAAAAAAAAAATCAAATGTTCTGGAAGTTGATATAGTAACAATTGAAAAAAAAACATTGATTTAATTTATTATAACTCAAAAGATTCATTTTTTACAGGACGTGTTCAAAATGATCGCTGTTCTGCTTGTCTCAGTAAAAATCAATATCATATCAATGGGTTGAGTCTCTTTTCAGACCCCCTGTATTTTAAATAAGGTGATATATTAAAAGTAGCAACTCAATACTGGATAACCCAGACTGTATTCTCCGTAGAGAGGTAAGACACCACCCATCAAAAATGAGTAATCCCCGTGGCGAAGTGGCTAACGTACTGGACAACGACCTCGAATGAAGCGATTTCGAATACCAGTCGCACTAACTGATTCTCTTTCGGACTAATATCATCGGAAAAGGCAAGAACTGGCTTATCCCCTCGGTTATGGGTTAAATTGTATCACTGCTGTTCTACAAGGATGGCTTTGACTGATATACCATTAAAAAATTCAAATACCAAATGGAGCGTTTTAAATATGATGCTAAACTGTAACTCTATGGACATCTGGATTCTGCCAGTCATCTACTAAATTTCTGGTTAAACTCAAATCAAAAAAGGCTTTAAAAGTTCAGTTTCTTTTTTAATCTTGTGCTCTAGCTGAAGAGGCCGTACGTATTTGGATCAAAAATGAAACAAAATCTTTCTCATGGAGAAAAGAAAAAAGTGGAGAAATGTGTGTGAATATATATATATATATATATGAAATAATTCCTGCAAGGGAAGAGCAATCCTGAAGAGCCGTTTGATGAAACCTAGGTAGACTCGCTCTCGACTATTTAGGAATTATTTTCATAAATTAGCTCTATCTCGGGTATTGAGCACTTTATTACATTTTAACTTAGGTAATTCTGTCGGTGTTTTTTTTTCTTATGCCAAGACATACGTGATACTTTATCATTTTCAAGTAGCACGTGTGTTTTTCGTCATTTCTTTTTTTACAAATGTTTTTCTAAGCTATCAGTTTGTAGAATTTGAAAATTGTACAATATGTTTTTTTCACTTTCACACCAACAGAATTATAGATTAAATATAAACATTAATATATATATATATATATATATATACATATATATATATAATGCATATATATATATATAACCTACGATAAATAAATTAGCATTCAATACAGGTATTAATATATTAAACATATTCAATAACTAACCCAACTACCCACTCAAACAGACTGAGCTAAACACAAATAAAAAAAAACTCACTCCAAATAAATATAAATAAAACTCAAAGCAACAACACAAACTCTGAGGACAACCAGCAAAATGATCGAAAGCGCTTAAGGCACTTTTTTCACCACCTTTACCTAGACATAAGAAAACTAACAAGAAGTCTGGAATGTCTTTACTTGAAGATCTTGAAAAGAAAACAATCTGCGGCGTTCAACCTAACATGCTTAGGTATATATATATATATATATAAAGAGAGAGAGAGAGAGGGGGGTTGAGGGAGGTAGAGAGAGAGATTGATATTGGTAAATTATCATCTTAATTGAACCAAAAAGAAAACACTGACATCTCACTGTATCACTTTACCAAAATTTCATGAAATTTCTTTAAATACAATAAATCTATTAAAAGAAATCGCTGTTGTCTTCAACAAGGACATCAAGATGATTTCGGAATCTTCAGCAAACCTTTCCAACGACCTTTTTGATTAAATTGGTAAATACTGTCGGTATTGTTATCTTTAGTCGGCCTTTGGTGTCATGTTTAATAATCAAAGGGATTGAAATCTGGAGACTTAGGTAGCTTAGTGGTGTTGTGGTCGCAGAAATGTTCTGACGACCAACATTGGATTCTCTTGCTTGTGTGGCATGGCGGAGGGTTTTGTAACTAGAGGTTGCACCCACTACCTCCGCCAGAAACTTGATATAAGCTTCCGTGTTGAGTGTGAGGCTTTGCAGGAATATGAATGGAGCCATGAAACCACCATCATGAATGACCATCCCAAACATCATGATGTGGACTGGGTATTTGGTTTTCATTAATAAGAACATAAATCTGTCCTCAGATTGACACCTACACACTCTTAAATCTTCGTATTGCAGCTTCCGTTGGGAATGACACCTGTACTGCGTGATGTTCCAAATTTCTGCAGGACTGAATTGCACCATGGACGGATTTGCTGCACAGTAGACAAAATCTGAAAAACTAAAATGCATGAACGAAATTAGTAATTTAAAAATGCGGTAATTTTCCCATCGTACCCTCTCTTTCTCATATATATATATATATATATATATATATATATATATATATATATATATAAGTATGTGTGTGCGGGGGATATTACTTGCTAATTTTAAATTGTTTTTCTTGTCTTTTCAAATTAATTGCAAACACTCAATCTGACAAATTGGACTTTTCAGCTTTTCTTTAAGACAATTTACTTATTTTAAGTTATATATATTAGATATCGAAATATAAGTGATGGGATGTAAGTGGCCATAGAGTAGTGGTTTTGTAGGATACTGTTTCCAGGATTTGTTCAAAATATCTTGAAGCATCTTTGTGTAGTTTCCATCTAGCTTTTCTCTAAGCGTTTCGTTAGACTCCAAGTAGTGCAACCATACAGTAGTACTTACACGACTACAGCATATATATATATATATATATATATATATATATATATATAAATACACAAATTTTTTCGTTGTAGGACCAAAGAGAAAAAAAAGTAAATATTTCAAAATAAATAAGTCCACTGAGGAATTTTTTAAAGAATTATGTATTTCGTTATTACATACGTGTATGTGTCCAACTTATAGCTTTCGTCAGAGAGCATATGTGGCATGTGGCCATGTGAAGACAAACGTACACGTGTGAGTTCGAGTTTCATTGGGTGCCTTGTGGACCAATTCATTTTGATATATATATATATATATATATAGTGTCATCCATTGACTGTTTCGTTGGTCGCTTGAAGTTGGGATCGAAACCCGCCCGACTTTACGTTAGACTTAGTATCATATCGCTCATATATATATATATAATGATATTTTTTCATTTACTTTCTTTCATATAAAAATAATTTTCTTCAAAAATTTAGATACTAGAATTTGATTATCTTTAGTGGAACATGGTAATCTTTAGTGGTAATGAATAATACCTAATATCAGTTATGACTGTATCAGTTAAAACTCATATTAGGTATTATTTATTAACAAAATTCACCGCAGTTCAAGAATAAGATGGTATTCTTCATGGCGGAGTGGCTAAAAGGCTGAACTGTGGAATCTTCGAAATCGAGTTAGAACTCGTTATATTACATTCACTTTCAGACTTATGCCATCGAATAAGGTAAGGACATCCCTTACTGCTTTCTGCAGCTATAGTTTAAATTTTTCTACACGGAAAATAACCTAGAAAGGTTGATTTGCCACAATATAAAAAAAACAAGAAGAAACGAGAAAACAATATACCCTTACGTAGAGAGTAGTAATTTACTAAGCTTTTTTCTTGAATGTGGCACAAGGCCGAATGAATTGGGCACCTAATGAGACTCAAACTCATTCGTAAAGGTTTGCTAGTCAAGCTTGCTGACCATTACACTACTCGAAGCGCCCCCCCTTACATAGGGAGTAACGTAAAGTGAAAAATTAACGTAAATTTGATGAGAAATAAGTTCGTTTCATTTTGATACCAATTTTAATGAAACTGGTATCAAATAAAATGAACTGGTACCAAATGAAATGAACCATACATGTTGACATGCCACTAAAATCAATTTACAAATCAATCAATCAATCTATCAATCTGTTAACGCTGGAGTATCTTAATATCTTTGTTATCTTAATCCAAACAATGTCTTTGATTAAATTGCAAAAAAGGAAGTGTTGAATATGGAACTAAGATGAATCGAAGCACGACTAAGGGAATCTGCAAAAAAAAAAAAAAAAAAAGAAAATTGCCATTTACATTGATTAAAAAAATAACCTGTCACGTCGACATTAGTGCGTCATATTTTTATACGTTACGTGACGAGTTTGATTGGTTGATACACGACCAAGGATGGTGACAGCTGGTATTTGTGCTTATTTGAAAAGATTAACAGCAAAACAAAGACCTTCTCGCAACAATTCAAGATAAACAAGTGATATCCCCTCCCCACCATATATATATATATATATATATATATATATATGACATTTTAAAATGGTATACATTTATTGTGTATACATACGCACAAGCATACATGTTAAATAAACATTAAATTTCGGATATTTGAAATTGTCATTATCGGTTTAAAATGAAAGACAGAAAGCTAAAAAAAATGATAAAAAGAAAAACAGGAGGAAAGAAGAAGAAAAAGGGTTTGAAAAAAGAAGACGGCAAAGGTTTTTAAAAAAGAAAAAAAATTAGACAGATAAAAAGAATAAAATACAAAAAAAAAAAAAAAAGAAAAGAAGACGGTCAGGGTTTGAAAAAAAATAAAGACAGATAAAAAGAAATATAAAAAAGAAGACGCCAAGGGTTTGAAAGAAAAAAAAGACTGATAAAAAGAAAGAAATACAAAAAAAAAAAATAAAAAGAAATGTATAAAAGAATGCTTGTACGAAGTAATTACTTTATTTACACAAACTTAACGCCAACAATTCTGTTTATATATATGGTTTTTTTTAGAGTATATAAGATATACCCAACGAGAGGTTAATATGAGGTTGGTTGGTTGGTTGGTTTTTATGGCATATCAACTCTTGTAGGTAATTTAATACCAAATCCATTTTATATAAATAAGTAAAAAGTGAAATTGACGACCATAGTCGAGGGTGACTCGAGGCTTCCCTTTTCGATAGCTACTACACCAAGGTGTTGGGGAGGGCGATACTCCTTTCGCTGGATTGCTCCATTTTACCCTTGATCCTTACCTTGTAATGCTGAGTGTTAAGCAAGGAGGCATCAAGTACCGTTTATTTCGTCTTTGGTATAACTCGACCTTGGAAGGAACTCAGGTCTCCCGAGCCATTAGGCGAACACTCTAACCGTTATGTCAATGTCTGGTTTTACTTTATACGAAAAATCAATCCTTTTTCAAACAATTCAGTTTAAAATAAGTGCACAGTTTAATTGTCATAAACATTTCTATTTTAAACTTAGTCAATTATTTCTATTTCAAACTTAGTCAAATAGTTCTAATTCAAACAATCTAGTTTAGTAAGTTAAACGAGCTAGATATGCGGGACACTGCTGGAGAAGTAAGAACGAACTCATATAAGTGATATACTCCTGTGGATCCCTTCACATGGTGAAGCAAAAGCAGGACAACCAGGTATAACCCATATAAAACAACTATGGGCCGATACAGACCTTAAAGACCACCCGGGAGCGATGGACGATAGAGACAGTTGGCGAGAGAGGGTTAGGGAAATCCATGCTAGCTGTGCGACATGATGATGATGATGATGAATATAGTTTTTTATTCTATTTCAAAAGAGATAGATAGATAGATAGAGAGAGAGAGAGAGAGAGAGAGAGAGAGAGAGAGAGAGAGAGTCAGGGAAATCCGTGCTAGTGGCTTGACATGATGTTGATGATGATGACGCGAGAGTTACTGTAGAATATTGGCTAACGTATTGGACAGAGACATCGTCGTGAGTTGGACCATCATTTACGTTCTACTTTCAGACGAATACCCTTGGGAAAGGTATAAATCCCTTTATCCCTGTTCTTTTACTGTGATGATTTTGGTAACCCACAAATGTTGATAGACCATTAAAACAAAGAATCCAAACCAAATCTTTATCATTTTATAAAGTGCTATCAGTCTCTGCCCTCTGGGATCATTTTTATGTAAAAGACAGGGATTTATTTATTGATTGGCATTTCAACTCGTCTTGGGTTTTTTATGCCTTGAGGTTCGGCAATCGTATTCATTTCACATTCATGTTCCATTGTTTCTTAAGAGTTTTTTTTTTTTTTTGCACACGGTCTTATGGAATACGATTAATTTATAAACAGATCTATTTGACCCATAAATAGGACCCTAACAGGTACTACTATTCCGGATCAAAGTGGACCTGAGAGTAATGGCAATGAAGGAGTAGGCTACAATCCCCAAATCTCCAGGACTGAAATTCACCATCATATGCAGTTTAGTGTCCGACACAGGACACAACCGACAATGTAGTGATTAACAAGTTTTAGTTTGGTTTCTTTGTTTAATGGCATATCAAATTTCGTTGGTAATTTAATCCCAAGGCCATTCATGTAGAAGAAAAGCCATGATACTTTTTATTGCATAGCTGGGGAAAAAGAAGTCCATGCCTTTCTTTAAGGAAAGTCAGAAATTCAACGTAATAGCCCGGCTGGAGTTTAAACCCGCTTACTTCAAGGCCGCATTCCAATACTTTAGCCATTATATCACAGGAATTTCGCTCAGGCATTACCTTGTCAAATGGAAATAATATATATATAAATCATTTAATCTTTTAATGTATTTATTTAAAGAAAATATTTTACGGGTTTTTACTGCGTGTTTAGGGTGATCTTCTGCCGAGAGGTTAGGAAATCGCGTTCATTGTATTTTTGGCGTTGTTGTAGGCCAGAAGAATTAGTTTTATTCGGTCAATCGAATATTTGTCATTCGATTTTCAGTTTTGTCTTAATATAATCAGCTGCCTCATTCAAAACTAGTTTAAACCGGCTCATTGGTCTAGTGGGTAGAGTTAGAGTGTTCGCTAAAGGTCCGGGAAACCTGGGTTCAATCCCAGGTCGCGTCATACCAAAGACTTTAAAAATTTTACTTGATGAATCTTTGATTAACACTCAGCATTATAAGGTAAAGATCAAGGGTAAAGTGGAGCAATCCAGGGAAAGGAGTAATGCCCTCCCCTAAGCTTCGGTATAGTAGCTATCGAAAAGGGAGCCTCCTGGTCGCCCTCGACTGAAGGTCGCTAACAACTTTTATATTTAATCAGGTTAAGTATGGAAATAAGCAGCATTGAAAGAAATAAAGAAATAAATAATGGTTAGAGTGTTCGCCAATGGCCCGTGAGACCTGAGTTAAATCCCTGGTCAAGTCATATCGGAGACTTCAAAAATGGTACATGATGCCTCCTTGCTTAACACTCAGAATTATAAGGTAAGGATCAAGGGTAAAGTGGAGCAATCCAGAGAAAGGAGTAGCGCCCTCGCCTACACCTTGGTGTAGTAGCTATTGGAAAGGGAGTCTTCTTGTCACGTTCGACTATGGTCGCCAACTTACTTTTTTTACATCTTCAGGGATTACATCCCTTGCTTACTAAATTGTACTTCTAATAGCCGCTAGATTGCGTAACCAACGTTGCATATTAAAAAAACGTGGCTATCTATCTTTCTATCTATCAGTTCCTGCCATGTCAACTTGAAAGAGCGCACACGTGTATGTGTCTGCCAGTAGAAACGAAGACTGTCGCCCAAGCAAACCTCGTGTCGTACATCACATGATACCATGCTTTGACGTAAGTTTTCACGCAACATCTTTCATTCAATTAGGGACAATTATTTACTCGTCTTGTATTTTATGTCATTCCAGTATTCACTCTGTTTAGTTGTCAGTTCTCCGTGAGTTGTTTTAGATTGTTTGGTACGAAAAAAAGATTAAATTATAATACATTTTCTCTGATATAAGCGCCTGGATTGTGTTCTTCACATATAGATAATTGTGGCGGTAAGTTTAGTTGCTCAGAAGACACACCTTCAAGTTATCGACACCAAAATCCACTCGATTCTATTACCATAAACAAACGAAGAAGGAAAAATGAAGAAAGAAAAAACAAAAAGAAAGACATAATGAATGAGAAAAGATTAAAAGAAAGAGAGGTAAAAAGGAAGAAAAATGCTAAGAGAAAGAAAGAAAAACAGAAAAACAGAAAAAAAAAAAACGGAAAATAAATCAGACAGACTGAAAAATAGACTGACTGACAGACAGAAACAGCAGTGAGAAAAATAATAAAAAAAGAAAAAGAGAAAGCTAAAAAAGAGATAGAAAGAAAGGCAGGAATAAGTAAGAAAATAAAAAATGAAGGCAAAGAAAGATCAAGAAGAAAGAAAGAGAAAAAGAAATTCAGATAGAACGAAAGAAAGACAAAATAGAAAGAAATAAAATAAGTCAGTTAGACAGACAGAAAGACAGACAGACAGACAGACTGAAACAACAATGAGATAAATAATAATAATAATAATAATGATAATGAAAGATAGAAAGCTAAAAAATGATAGAAAGAAAAACAGGAGGAAAGAAGAAGAAAAAAGGTTTGAAAAAAAAAAAAAGAAGACGGCAAAGGTTTTAAAAAAGAAAAGAATTTAGACAGATGAAACGAATAAGATACGAAAAAAAAAAAAAAAAAAAAGAAGACGGCCAGGGTTTGAAAAAAAGACTGATAAAAAGAAAGAAATACAAAAAAAAAAAAAAAAGGAAGTCGGCAAGGGTTTAAAAAAATAAAATAAAGACAGATAAAAAGAAGAAATACAAATAGATAGATATAAAGTTAGCCAGGATCAATCGTTTGGCTTGATATTACAAGACCAAGCGAGTTCTTCCAACCAACTGCAAGTAGAAAGTATATGTTTAAAAACTGTTTTGATCTCTATAAATGTATTTGATAAAAATTTCGAATTCGTGGTTAATGAAAAGTGTTAATTTTACATTTGTTTTATGAGACAGACAGACCGACAGAAAGAACCAAGATATAAATGATATTATTCATTTTATATTTATAGATTCGAGAGTTCATAAGATTTTGCTTAACTCTTCACATATCTTTACTCATTTCAAGAAATGAATTTAATGTCCTTTGGGCACTTGAGAGTCGTATCCTCTGAGGCATTCGTTATTTCTTATAAGTTCAATCAGTTTTAATGAATTCTACTGCTCCCAGCGATATGATCAAGCTTAGACAAGTTACTTCGTAGAGAGAATTTGTTTCCACCCAAATGCACCCTCTATATCGCTTTGAGGGGTCGTCTGACGCAAGGTCATTGTATACTGAGGCTAATTTTGATGATAACAATTCCAATTTCACTTACAGAAGTACTTTGACATTGTTATTATTTTAGATTTTACACGCACTGGAGGCATTTATCAACCCTCAGCAGCATCAGGGTGTGACACAAGGATAAATTTTTTAAAGAGTTGAACAGTTTTGAATTCAAAGCTTTCCTTTTCCTAGACCGGTTGCCATACCAGGTTTAAAGAACCTCATCTACCCTACTGGTTACCCATCATCATCATTATTTTGTGCTGCTACCACAGATTTCCCTGACTCTCCCCTCACCATCAGTCTCTCTCATCCACCGCTTCCGGCAGGTCTTCCAGGCTACATCTTGTGTTCGTACTGAGCTGTTGTTCTAGCTGGTCGTCCTACACTTGCACGTCCGTGTAAAGGGGCGCATAGGTTGATGTCGCTTATGAGTTCGTCCAGGCTCCTCCAGAAGTGTCCTGCATGTCTTGTTCGTCTAATTTTTGTGATCTTCGAGATAGGTGGGCGTACAGTTGCTGTTTTTTGGGATGTTGCTTCCTGGATTTGTTAAATATAATTCGTAGCATCTTTGTGCAATTGCCGTCAGAACTTTTTCCCCCGATATGCTTAGTCAGCATCCAAGTGGTACATCTCTGCAGTAGTATGGACACGACTGCCGGGTGAAAAAAATTGCGTTTTATTTTATCGGATAGGTCTGACTTCCATATGACTGATAGCCTATCGATAGCTGTCCACGCCTTCGCTAGTCGCTTATTGATGTGATTTTCGGTAGATGAGACACTGCTTCTGAGGTAGGTGAACTTGTCCCCTAGTTTCAGAGAGTAACCATTTAGTTTGGAGATGACTGGTTACTCATAGCTGGAGGTAAAATAAGTGTATTCATACTTGTTGGGCCACTTACACCCATCTCACAAACCATCCAAATCAGACTAGCAGTGTTATATAATTAAAGAATGATTTTTTTATATTACTCATTTTCGTTAATTATATTTTATCATTCAGTTTGGTTGGGCTTTGAACTTTTCGGCGCTTAGTTCAGGTGCATAGCATTGGGTACAGTTTACGCTCGCGCGCAAAGGATATGATAATCACAATTGTCATAATAAACCCCAGATAGGAAATGAGACCGGAGTGTGAATGACGTCATGTCCGGAAACGATGGTCCTGAGAATTTGAAAATTTTGAAAAATAGTCAGTTGGGAGTTGACTGTGGACCATGCAGGCAGACAATTGAGCTTCTGCCATTTGGGCAAAGAATGGAGTTCTCTGCCATAGAGTTGAGTTTCAACCGTTGCAGCAGCGGTTAAGTTTTTCGGTTCTCGACCAGCGAAGATGAATTAAGATCTAAAACACCTTGAAATGTGCCGAACGTTGGGGGTGTTATTAGCGTAGTATAATTACGAAAGACTTTTAAGAATTGTCCCGCTCCTCGTGTCGAAGAACCGAAATCAAAAGTTAATAATAATAATTCGTACCTGAACAACGGAGTCGCCTGTGTATTTGAGTCCGCCTGTGTATATGTATTTGACTGTATTTGAATACGTATTTGTAGTACCGTTGTTACCAAATTATGTAACAGCAGGATAGGTTGGGCACCGCTGGCAAAATAAGGACGAAATTATAACCGGCATTCTATAAACTCCTATACACTGCAGTTGGCTGCCCAGCAAAATTTTAAACATGTAAACCATCTTTAGATGTTTACACGTCACAGTATTTTCCTTCTTTTAATCCTAATTTTTTTTTCAGTTGTAGTGGCCGTCAACAGCACTTAATAAGCGTGATGGCTAATAGGGACGAATGGTGATAGAGAGTTAAAGAAATTTGTGCTGTCGGACACCTTGATGAACCATGTACATATATATACTACATACTTACATGTATGCACTCGTTGGGTATATTTTATATACTTTAAAGAAAACAGCATACATATAAAAATAATTTTTTGCTTTGAATTCGTGCAAATAAAGAAATTATTTTGTACTGGAATTCTTTTATATGAATATTTCTTCATTTCAAACAGTGACAATTCTAAATATCCGAAACTTATTCAACGTTTCTATTTGATTTGATTGATCGGTTTGGTTTTATGGGATATCAACCATTGTTGATTATTTAATGCCAAATCCTGTTTTTACTTATGCATTTAATATGTTTTGTAAACACATTTTATATAAAACACTCAATTAAATGTCAAAAGAGTTCTATTTCAAACAATTCAGTTTAGCAAATGTTCAGACAGTTCTATTTCAAACAGTTCAGTTTAGCTTAAGTACAAAGTTTCAATGTCCTAAACAGTTCTTTTTCAAACAATTCAGTTTAGCATAAGAACACAGTTTAGTTCTATTTCACCCATTGATAGGACTCTATTACGTGCTATTACTCTGTGCCATAGTGGACCTGGAAGAGATGGCAAGGAATGGGTACTCTGCATTCCCCAAAACTCCTGCATTACTGAAGCCTCACCATCAGATTGTTTAATGTCATATCCGGAGCACAACTTGTCTATCTGTATGCTTCTATAGACAATAAGTGCATATCATTTTAGTAAGCACATACACGCATAATCTTACCGTACATTTTGGGTGATGAAAAGAAAAAAAAGAAGCTGATTATCTTTTTATACATCAGTGTTGTGGTTTTTCTCAGTTATACAACACTGACACACAAGTAAGCATTAAAAAACAAATACAAAAATATTTATATACATATATTTAAAAATCAATACTTAAACAAGATATCTTTTGCAAATAATTGGTTGTTTTGTTTTGCGGCGTATCAACTCTTTTCGGGTCGTTTAACGCCTAATAAAATTACAAATACTTCACTTAAGTAGAAGTATAGTTTTGTTTATAAACAGTTAAATATCAAAACAGTTCTATTTCAAACAATTCACTTTAGCATAAGTACACAGTTTAGTTCTATTTGTCCCATAAATAGAACGCTATTTGGTGCTACCACTCCAGGATAGAGTGGACCTGGGAGCGATTACAATGAAGGAGTACTCAGCATTCCCCAAAGCTCCTGAATTACCGAAGCTTCACCATCAGATTGTTTAGTGGCATACCCAGGACACTCGTTAGGGGAGTCTTACTCCGCTGCAAAGATGTATTCGGTGTATTCTACAGCCCCAGTCGACTGGGCTATCAATTGTTTACACACAGTTTAAATGTAAAACACTCCTATTTGGCCCATAGATAGGACCCTATCAGGATGTACCACTCCGGGCCAGAGTGAACCTGGGAGCAATGGCAATGAAGGAGTACTCTGCATTACACAAAGCTCCAGCATCACCGAAGCCTCACCACCAGAGTGTTTAATGTCAGATCTAGGACACTGGGAAGGAGTAGCGCCCTCCCCTACACATTGGTGTAGTAGCTATCGAAAAGGGAGCCTTCGGGTTACCCTCGACTATGGTCGCCAACAACTTACCTCTTCAAATAATGCATAAACAGACACCATCTATTTCAACGAAACCTCTTTATGCATTTTGCTTTTTTGGTTCATAATTCTTTTCAGTATAAACCGTTTTTAATACATTACTGTGACGCGAAATGACTAAAATCCCAAAACGGGACTTTATTTTCGCACGTGTGAAGACGGGGCAGGTTGGCACTTGATCCCCTATATAATAAGTCCTCGTTCAGACTTTTTCTCTCAGGCATATAAGAACTGGCATATTATGTGAGGGACTAATTTAGGGCCAGACTGACCGCCGCTGGCAAGGGGTTCCAAATTTCACACTATCCACACTCCCACCAGGCCGCTTTCACTTCCTTCCCCAAGATAATGGAAGAATATGGACCTATAGGTTTTAGTCGTAATAATATTATATTGTAGTAGTCGGCAACTCCGGTTTCCCATGTGATATTGTTAAGGAATTAATTGGACAATTCTAAGCAAGATAACATAAGGCGAATAGAAGCTGAAAAGGAATCATGAAGTAACAACATAGACCACGTGGTAACATAAAAATATATGATTCCTTTACTACAGTTATATACACTTTCAAAGTGTCAAAACATATAATAATTGGACAGTCCACGAATAAAAATGTCTTATCTTGACTTTTGTTTTTCTTCAAATTCAGAGAGAGAGAGAGAGAGAGAGAGAGAGAGAGAGAGAGTGGTATATAAAGTTTGGGTATAAAGGAGAAATCGCCCCAAAGTTACTTATCTTATTTTTCGATGGTGTTCCACTGGAGAATCTTTCTTCTTTCACGGGCTCAGTTATTCTTTTGTCTTCAACCCGGAGTAAATGGTCATGGGTCTGTCTGCCACGAGCCCTGCTCAAAAACTAACTTTCTTACAATCTATTTCCACTGACGGGGGGGGAGCCCCACTTCCGTTTTGGGGTCCCAGCCAATCATTTGGCTTCTCTCTCCCTCCCCTTCCGGTGTCCGGCGACCTGAGGTTACTAAGTACCAACACCTGTTGATATCCCCTCTGTGACCCACATTCTCTCTTAACGGTCACTTTTTTTATGGGTTTCCACTGTTCATTCCAACGGGAGGATAGTATTAATCTTACCTCTATCGTCTCCGCGGGGTATCACGTGACAATTACCCTGAAATCTCCCCAGCTACCTTTCTTTACGCATAATTTGCTTAGTCCAGTCGGCTCGGGTTGTAGAATGCGCCAAATATACCACTGCAGACTTGTATAATTCGCTCCACGAAAGTTCTGGGTATGTCATTAAATCATCTAATGGTGAGGCTCCAATCCTGAAACTTTGAGCAATATGGAGTACTCTTTTATTCCTATTGCTCCCAGGTCCCCTCTAATCTGGAGTGGTAGTACCTTTTAAAAGTAAAGTTGGCGACCGTAGTCGAGGGTGCCTCGAAGGCCCCCTTTTCAATAGCTACTACACCCGAATTACTCCTCTTTACCCTTGATCCGTACTATATAATGCTGAGTGTTAAGCAAGGAAGTATCAAGTACAAATTTTTGAGACTTTGGTATGTCTCGATCTGGGATTGAACCCAGGTCTCCCGGCGAACACTCTAGCCATAGAACTACTTAATCATTTACTATACCTGAAACTATTTAACTGTGTAAAAAAAAAAGGTATTGTTTTGTTGGTTTGTTTTCTTGTTTAATAGAATGTCAACTTTCTTGGGTTATTTAATGCCAAATCCTTCCTTCTAGTACAGTAGTGGTACTATTTTAACCCATAGCTGGGAGGATAAGGGGGTTCATATCTTTCCCAAGAATAATTGTTCGAACGTGAACGTAATACCACGACTGGGGTTCGAACTCACACAAATGATTTGTATTAATACTTAAATAATATAATTATTAATGTTAGATAGCAATACTTGAAGCCATTTAACTGTGTGCCAATAAATGATCTATATCAAATTAGATAGGAATACTTGATAAATAGAATTAATAAGCTTTGATAACAATACCTGAAACCATTTAACTGTGTGCAAATAGAACTATTAGTGTTAAAAAATGATATCTAAAAGTGTCTGTAAACAAATGAGCTCTGGCTTGTTAAAAATGTTTCCTAAAAACAGTTTTCTTAAAAATCAATCATAAACAGGATTTGCCATTTATGAAATGGCAAATCCTGTTTATTAAAACTACACCCAACAAAGCTGCAGTTGTACAGCCACCTACCTTTCATCTCAAAATCCATCCAAATAAAACGGACAAGACATGTAGGACATTGTTGGAGGAGCAAGGACGAATTGATAAGAGACGTTCCCCAATGGAACCCTTTACACGGGCGTGTAGATGTTGAACGACTAATTAGAACAACAACAGCTCTGTATGGACACATGATCTAGTCTAGAAGACCTGCTGTGAAATATATATAATTTCGAATATTGAAACATGTTTGATTAAATAGAAAAAACACATTTTGTCTGTATAATTTAATTAAGATCCTTTCGAGTTTCCTAATAAGAGTCTTGCTGGATGAAGTTACCAAAATTGTCCCAAGCACTTTCTGATCCATCATAAGCCATCATCGTAAGGATCTTAATTAAATTATACAGACGAAATGTGTCTTTACTGTTTAATCAAACATGCTTAAATGAACGACTGCTACCTAACTACACATAATTTCTAATAATATATATATATATAACTTGTAATAATATATATATGTGCTATGGAACTCTTTTCAGAAAGTGCATTGTCAGTCTTCCCGATATATATTGTTATTTTCAGAGATACAATCTCCTAAAGGACATTTAAATTGATATATAATGTTAGATTTTGCAAAACTCCAATCGAGTGTGAGGAATTATCTTTTAATAATTTGTATATATATATAATTTGTAACATTTTTAAACAAACTCAGGCTAATTTGTTTGAGTTTTATTGAACGGTTTCGAGTATTTCTTTTAAATACTAATAATCTAATTAATATTAATCATTTTAACAAGTTGTTAAATGATTTCAAGTGAATAATTAAATTGTTCTATTTGACCCACAGATGGGAACATTACATCAACTATCACTCCAGGTCTAAATTCCCTGTTTTTGGGACGCCTCAGGAGCCAAACAATGTACTCAGCCTTGACAAGAAGGTACGCAATGATACGGAGGGGGTGCTGCGTGTTCTTTTTGTTTAACTTGTGTTTGTATTTGATAGACTTCAGTTCTGAGGAATTTTTAAAATTGTTCTTTAAATTATGGCAAATCGTTTGGTCCCCGTTATCATAGTTTTTTCTGTGAGAGTCATATATTTATTAAGTCTTAATTAGAAAATCTGGTTGGTTGGCTTTTATGGCATATCAACCTTTGTAGGTTATTCAACGCTAAATCCATTTTTATGCAAATAATCAGTTGTATTTCAAACAATTTAGTCTAGCATGAGTACACAGTTTAATTGTCAAAAAACATTTCAATTTCAAACAATTCAGTTTATTCAAATAGTTCTAATTCAACTAATTCATTTTAGTATAAGCACTTATTTTGTTTACACACTGTTAAATCTCAAAACAGTTCTATATATAACAGTTCAGTTTAGTGTAAGTACAGTTTCAATGTCAAAAACAGTTCCATTTCAAACAATTTAGATTAGCATAAGCATGCAGTTTAAATGTAAGTACAGTTTAATTGTCAAAAATATTTATTTCAAGCTATTCAGTTTAGTCAAACAGTTCTTATTCAAACAATTCAGTTAAGCATAAGTGTGCAGTTTACTTCTATTTAACCAATAGATAGGACCCTATCAGGTGCTACCATTCCGGCCAGAGTTGACCTGGGAGCAATGGCAATGAAGGGGTACTCCGCATTCCCCAAAGCTCCAGCATCACTGGAACCTCACAGTCAGATTGTTTAGTGTCATACCCAGGACAATCGTTGGGGTGGGGTTCTTACCTCTCTGCAGGGGTGCAGTCGGTGTATTCAACAGACCTAGCCAACTAGTGAAGTTCCAGTAACGCTGGAGCTTTGGGGAATGTGGAGTACCCCTTCATAGCCATTCAGGTCAACTCAGGCCCTAATCTATATTTCAAATAGAACTAAACTGTGTACTTATTCTAAACTGAATTGTTAAAAATTGAACTGTTTTGATATTTGACTGTACGTAAACTAAAAACTGTAATTATGCTTAACCGAATTACATTTTCTTTTTAAATAAAGGAATTATATTGTGAATTGCGTATTTCCAATCCTCCTGGGAAGTCGTGACTCTGGAGGTGACCGTGTCCTCGGTAAAGAGTACGGATATAACTTTCGAGACACATTCCGGTTAATTGCCCCCCCAATTACTATGACTAGTTAATATGGTGTCTCTTGTGTGCAATATGTATCACTGATGGTAGAGTTTCGGCCCTGCATTCTTTGGTTACTGGTTCGATAACGGTATACACTGCTGATGAGACCTAATAAGGTCGAAACAGCTGTCCAGTGTTTCCCTATGTCACGCGCAAGTGTTTGCCGGATTTTCTGGTCATGGTAATTCAATTCACAACTTAACTGAATTGTTTGAAATGGAACCGTTTATACCTATAAAAATTAATTTGGCATTAAATAACTTTCAATGTTTGATATGCCATAAAACCCAAACAAACTAAATCAGAGTAAACCCAACTTAAGAGGGATAAAACCCTCCTCCACAAAAAAGTTTTCCTGGGTATTATACTAATCTGTATCTGATGGTGAGGCTCCAGTTCTGTACATCTGTGAAGTGTCCCATAATTGTCATTACTCCCATGTCGACTCTGGCCTTGAATGGTGGAACCTGTTAGGTTTGGTTTGGTTTCTTTTTTAATGTCATATCAACCTTCTCTGGCTATTTAATACCAAAGCCATCCTTCAAGAAGAACAGTAGCGTTACAATTCAACCCGTAGCTAGAAGGATAAGGGAGTTCATACCTTTCCCAAGGGTATTTGTCCAAAAGTGAATGTAATAGAGCGACTAGAGTTTGTACTCGCTTACTTGGGTACGATCTATAGGTCAAATTGAATTGATTAAAAATAATACGTATTTGATTGGACCGAGTAAGGAAAATCTTAAAAAAAAAAAACTAAATAAAATTTGCAAATCTGAGCGTATAAGGAACGTGGATACATAAACCCAGGGCATAAAATTGCCCACAACGGATTGAGATGCCGTTAAAACCAGTCAATCAATCAAAAAACATGCTACTGCTTTTCTCCCAAGATCTTTTGTTGATAGGACACGAAATGCATGAGGTAATCATATCGTTGCATGTTTCGTTGTTGTTATTATTTTGATTATTACAACGAAAAACGAGATTGGTATTAATCTCAAAAATCGATCCTGCATTTTTCATTTTGATTTTAGATTATCAGCGGTTATTTTTACTATTTTTTTTTCTGCATTTTTTCCCGACTTTTTGCGATTTTATTTTCTTAGTTTCAATGTGTTTCTATCTGTCGTCAGCATCTTGAAAACAGAATTTTACTTTCAATTTCATTACATTGTATTTTCACAGCTTTTTTCTTTTCTGTCGTTTTTCTTTATCTATCTATCAATCTATCTATGTATAGTTTCTTTTTTATACCTCATCATCCGGTTCAAAAATCAGCATTTCATTTAAGTACATTTTTCTTTCTTTCTTTCTTTCTTTCTTTCTTTCTTTCTTTCTTTTATGATATAAGATTATTTTATCAAATGTCTTTATTTCTTTCTTTCTTTCTTTCATGATGGAGTACTAGTTTTACGTCGTCTTTTCTTCTTTTTCTTTCCTATATAGGATGGTTTATTTTTTCATATTTTATGATCATTTCTCTCTCTCTCTCTCTCTCTCTCTCTCTCTCTCTTTCTTTTATAATAGAAGATTATTTTATCCATTCTTTCTTTCTTTCTTTTAGTCTCTATTTCTTTTATCTGTTCCGCTCTCCTTGCTTAGTGAGTTTCCTTCTTTGTATTTACTCTCTTTGCTCTTATCTTCTCTTTTCCTTCATTATTTTTTCTATTCCTTTTACGTTTTATCGTCCCCGTTCCTTTTTTTTCCACTTCTCATTTTTCCTCGTTTCCCACCCTCTGGTCCTTATGCCTTCAATCGACACGCGTGCCCTGTTTTATTCCAACTTCGACCCTCGATCAATCAGTCTTTAATTAGCCCCGTTATCAATTCCCTCTTTTCCCAGGGAACTGACACTCGGTGAATCAGCCATTGATTGCCAGCCCCTTACTCACAAAGACCACAACTGGCGGCAGCAGCAGCAACAGCAGCAGGAGAGACCATCAAGGGCGAGACTACAACAAAACCTCCACTGTTTCTTAAAAGATTCAATCCCAGAGAGAGAGAGAGAGAGAGAGAGAGAGAGAGAGAGAGAGAGAGAGAGAGAGTCGATGTGTTCGCATGCCGCGTCCTGAAGAAGGGAATGCAAGAGAAGCGTGTTATGTTGGCAAAATAAGTGCTCGATGACCGACGGGCAAAGAAGCGATTATTATTATTATTATTATTATTATTATTATTATTATTAATGAAAACAAGAGACAATAAAAAAGCCTTTGATAATATTAAAAATTGTAATAATAATAACAAAATACAAACTACTACTACTACTACTACTAATAATAATAATAATAATAATAATAATAAGAGGAAGAAGAAGAAGAAAGCTGTGAAAAGTTAGGGCGACGGTGAAACTATTTGTAGTTTGTGCACTTAGCACGGAAAGGAGTCTGGAAGATTTGGAAATCGGGGGTCTAATCGAGACCGTATCAAAGTACAGCATTGTTGAGATCGGCTAGAATACTGAGACGAGTCCTGGAGACCTGGAGAGACTTGCGGTCACTTCGAATTTAGTGAGAGACCATCAGATAACACTTGTGTGTAAAACTCGCAAGGAATTTCGTTTGCTTTTATGGCATATCAACCATTGTAGGTTATTTAATGCCAAACCCATTTTTATACATATAAACAGTTCTATATCAAACAATTCAATTTAACAAAAGAACATCTTCAAATGAAAAAACAGTTCTATTTCTAACAGTTCAGTTTAGCACACGTACACAGTTTAAATGGCAAAACAGTTCTATTTCAAATAATTCAGTTTAGCATGGGTTTAGAGTTTAGTTCTATTTGACCTATAGATAGGACACTATCAGGTGCTACCAATCCGTGCCAGAGTGGACCTGAGAGTGATGGCAATGAAGGGCTAATTTGCATTCCCCGAAGCTCCTGCAATCCTGGACCCTCACTATCAGATTATTTTGTGTTATATCCAGGACACTCGTTTGGGGAGTCTTACCCCTCAGCAGAGAAGCAGTCGATGTATTCTACAGCCCTAGTCGACTGGGTCATTTTTATCGTCTGATTGCTTTTATTTTTTAAAGAATTTTTTCACTTTCTAATTTTGTCACACTCTGGTATTTTCGCTTAATCCTCACCCACTGCGCGTTTTTTTGCTTATTCTTCACTTCATTCACAACTTGCTTTTCTTTAAAGACTTTTTCTTTAAAGCTTTTTTTTTTCTTTCTATAAAGCTGTTTTATGTGTCTTTTTTCTTTAGTTAATGGTCGGTGATGTTCACTTTGCCTTACACTCCCTAAAACGAGACCTTTTCTTTGAACTTACTAGTTCATGCTGTTTAATGCATTCACCTTGTTGCAGACATTTTAATGCCACAAAGATTGATTGATCGAATCCTGCCATTCCTTATTTGGAGCTTTGATTTGCTGTGTAAGGCAACCCATTTTGCATGACATCACCCTTTTCTCGAAACAGGATTGCAATGGTATTTATGGGCATGCGCAGCCTGCGACAAATGATAGGAAGATTGTGTCACATGGTGTATTTTATGGCGTAACTAAAAATGAGACCAAAGACAAAATTACAATGTCGAACGATAATTTGTGCCCACGCGGCTTTTCGCATGCAGCCTTTGATAAATGAACGGGAACATGCACATCTATCTATCTATCTATCTCAGCATGCTCGCATCTCTCACTTTCTCTTTCTCTATCTCCCTCTCTAGCTCTTTCTCTCTCTCTCTATCTACCTCATTAAGCTCAGATCTATCTATCTATCTATCTATCTATCTCAGCCTGTTCATATTTCTCTCTCTCTCTCTCTCTCTCTCTCTCTCTCTATCTATCTATCTATCATTGTTGGGTTCAAGGTTCGCTCTCAGACACAACATGCTGTTTGTTTCTTTCATGTGTGATTGTAGGACCGGAGAGTCTGTGTTTATGCTATCTTCATCATCATCATCATCATCATCATCTCGCGCTGGTAGCACGGATATCCCTGACCCTCTCTCGCCACTCCTCCCTATCGTTCATCGCCCTAGGTAGGTCTTCAGGACAAAATCCTGTATCCTCACATAGCTGCTGAATGTACGTTCGAGCTGGTCGTCCTGCTTTTGCGCGGCCATGTGTGGGGATCCATTAGAGTACATCTCTTATGAGTTCATCTCTGCTTCTCCAGCAATGTCCTGCATGTCTGGTTCGTCTAACTTGAATAGTTTTCGTGATAGGGGGCAGGTGGCCGTACAGTTGGTGTCTTGTGGGGTGTTGCTGCCAGGACTTGTTCAGGATTGCACGCAGCATTCTTGTGTAATTGCCATCTAGTTTCTTCTCCAGCCGTTTTGTAAGCGTCCATGTAGTGCATCCATATAGCAGTATCGATGTGACCGCTGCCTGGAAGAAACTGCGTTTCATTTTATCGGTTAGGTCTGATTTCCGTATAATCGATAGCCTATTGATAGCTGTCCATGCTTTCGTTAGCCTCGTTTCGATAAAAAAAAATGCTATCTTAATGTAGATATAAATACTGTATCACTGATAATGGACACCCTTATTTCATAAACGTCACAAACCACACACACACACACACACATATATATATATATATATATATATATATAATTCATTGATAATAATTATCTTAACATGGCAGTCATCCTTTAATTTTCAATACGAATTGGAGTACAATTAATTCCATCTCTTCATAGTATTAGTTCTTGCTGTAGTCTATGACTTAAGAACCATTGTCACCAGGACCCCCTTGAGGATCCAAATATTTCGCTACAATTTGGTTGCTTGGTGGCGCGCTTAGTGGAACGGTTATTCTCGTATGAAATGGAATCAGTGACCCAACTTTAAATCCCCGAAAGTCGTGCTAATATCTTTTGGAAAAGCAAGAACTCTTCTGTTGTCCCTCCATGGAGGGTAGAGTATTTTTTAGTTTTCATTTGGCAACCAATTTAGAAGGAGATTTTACATTCAAACCATTTTTTCCACTAAAAATTTAACTTTTTTTAGATTGATGTGAAAACGAAGATTATTGATTCATTGGTTTTAATGACATGTCAACCTGTTTAGTGCCATTTTGTCAGTATACGTCAGTAAGTCATATTCATTGTACGTTCATATTTTTATTTTTTAACATTTTTTTAAACAGTTTTTATAGTTTCTTAACAGTTTTTATTGTCTCTTGATAGTTTTTGGTTGCTTAACAGTTTTTATTCTTTCTTAACAGTTTTTATTCTTTCCAAACAGATCTTTCATCGATCCAATCGACTAAGAATAATTTTTAAACAGATCTATTTGACCTATAATTGGGACACTACCACTACCACTTTCAGTCGGAGTGGAACTGGGAGTTATGGTAATTAAGGGGAACTCCAAACTATCCAGATGTTCAGAACTGGAACCTCACCATCAAATGCTGTTTATTGTCATATCGGGGACACGCCCTTTGGTGATGGCCTCCTGCCATTCTGATCAAACCAGCTTATTCTAAGCCTCACCAACAAAGTTAAATTATTATAGAATACTTTTTATTCGTGTAAAACTGATTATAATATTCGATTTATAAACAGGAAATGATAGTAATTGGATTTATTTGCCGCCGATGGCGTCCTTTAACCGATTGAGAGATACCGTTCTATAAGGCCAATAAATGCAAGGCGAGAAATACTTTGAATTAATTGTGGAATATATTAATAAAATAATTTTTGAATTTAGATGGTTGGTTGGTTGGTTGGTTGTTTTACAGCATATCAATACTTGTAACTTATTTAGTGTCAAATCCTATCCATAAATATTTAAAAATACATGTATGATTTGTAAGCGAATAGTTTGTAGGTACTATTATTTTTTAAACGATTTAGAATTTCTTTTTTTCACATACAGTTAAATAGTTTAAATTTTTGCCGTTTCATACGGAAAATTCAATTTAACGGTCATTTGTTTGCACACAGTTAAATTGTTTCATGTATTAGTATTTGAAATTAATAGCTTTTTCTTACTATTAAATAGTTTAAATTATTGCTGTTCAATGCTAAGAATTCAATTTAATGCCCATTTATTTGCACACTGTTAAATGGTTTCAATTATTGGCGTTTAATACTAAGAATTCAATGTAAGTGTCATTTGCTTGCACACAGTTAAATGGTTTCTAGTACGGATAATAATCAGATAGTTCTTTTTGACCCATTGATGAGACCCTTACAGATACTACAATTCCGGATCAGAGTGGACTTAGGAGTAATGGCAATGAAGAAAATACTCCACATTTCCCAAAGCTCTGGGCCTTGAGACTTACCAGAATATGGTTTAGTGTCATATCAGAGACACCCTTTGAGTGGGGGTATTATTCCTCAGTAGAGATTCTGGTCGCGTATTTTACAGCTCAGCCAACTGAGATAAGTAGTCGAGGGCGACCTGAAGGCTTCTTTTTCCATAGCTACTACACTGAAGTGTAGAGGAGGGCGCTACTCCATTCCCTGGATTGCTCCCTTTTACCCTTGATCCGTACCCTTTGATACTGACTGCTAAGCAAGGCGGCATCAAGAACCATTTTTTGAGTCTTTTGCATGACTCGACCTGGGATTGACCCCGAGTCTCCTGAACCATTAGCGAACACTCTACCAATTTGACCAATATATAAAATAAATGTTATTTATTTCGTAAAATAATAAGAGATCTTGTGCAACCTTAGCGAAGGACTTCTTTTTTAAATTGAAAAAAAATGATTTTTTCACAATTTCGGAATTAGAGTTGTGCTTAGTAACAGTTCGTATTTTAAGTCATCTGAAATCTAAGTGCCACTACTGTAGCAGGAGCTATAGTACCGTCAAATAAGGTATGATATCTTTGTTTAATGGCATATCAACATTCGTGGTTATGTAAAGCTAAAGTTATTCTTGTATATATTTAGCAACGAGTAGGATGCGAAATAAAGTCTATTTTTAAGCGGAGTTAAACAGGTTTGAATTTATGGTTTTTCTTCTCCTAGACTGGTTGCCATACCAAGGTTAGAGAGCACAGTCTGCCCTACTATTTACCCACTGCTTAAGGGAGAATAGTTGGATTCATACCTTTCCCAAGGGTATTAGCACTGTGTGATATGCAAACAGACTCGACCAAGATTTGAACCGTGTCCATTTCCGACAATAATATCGATTTCGCTAAGAGCGCCTCTTTTTTTTTTCTCGAAAGAACAGCAGTGATACTATTAAACCCATAGCAGGGTTAACAAAACGGGTTCATATGCTTTCCAAGGTTATTAGTCCGAAAGTGCACGTAACATCTTGATTGGAGTTCAAACTCACTTCGAGGCCGCAGTTCAGCACTTTAGCTACGACTCCCCGAGAATTCCTCAGACGTGTGGGAATAAGATTTTTACCCATAGCAAGCTCGACTAGCAAACCTACACGAGTGAGTTCGAGTCTCATTGGGTGCCCCTTTCATATGGCCCTGTGCCACATCTAAGCAAAAAGCTTAGTAAATTTCCATATATTCGGCTAGAGTTTATTCTGAAAACAACCTGTATCCTGTGTGCTTGCGTATTCTGAGCCCAGAGTGATATCTTTTTCATTAAATGTAGGTAATTAACTCCTTGTGTTATTAGAGAACGCAGTACTGAAAACGACTGCTAACAAATACGATATTCATGACTTTGACGATACATAGGTTCGAACTCTGATTAGCAGAAGACGATATAGAACTGTATCTGCGCCACACACGAAACTAGTTGAATGTTAGCGAGAAACAAGCTGAGATAGAGAGAGTCTGGAAATGGCTGGATTTCAATACAGCCGTACGATCACAAGTGTCAAAACAAACGCGCCAATACGCGGCGCTGTATTTCAACCCGAACCCCCCAGAGGACAGAGTCAAAGGCAGAACTGACCATAGTGGTATGATTGATCGTTCGGCGATCTTTCAACCGAGTCTTGCAGGAGCTGCTACTTTTCGCTGACCACCAGTGAGCGCGGTCTCACGGTTATAAACCCGATCACACGAGATTGGCGCAAGACTTGGCCGGCCATTCCGTGATTGATCGCCTGTCATGGCCGTTCGTTCGGCGCAGGCGTGTGAGTGAGTTGGTTCTCGTGGACCAAATGTAAGAAGAAGCCGATCTGAAAGAACAGCGTGTATAGCTGGACCAGTGGGAATTTAGAAATTGGTTTGTATATATATATATGCGAGTGTGTGTGTGTGTGTGTGTTTGCAAAAGTCATATATACTTGTCTATATCTATAAATTAAAAGAAGTCTCTTGTAAGAATATGAAGAGATTGTCAAAAAGGAAGAGGGAACAAGTAATAAATACAAAGATTTATCAATTGATAAAATTGATAATATATATATATATATATATATATATATATATATATATATATGTGTGTGTGTGTGTGTGTGTGTGTATTAACATTGTACCCATAAAAAACAACCCTACCTAAGTATGTATCGGCAGTTGAGTTAATTTTTATGCTGTGTATCTCTATAATATTATATGGGGGTCGGCTGAAAAGTTCCTTGGCTGACCAAGATACTCCACTGTAAGTTTTGATTTGGCTTGGTTTCTTTATTTAATGGCATATCAATCTTATCTAATGCCAGTATCGTCCACGTAGAATGACTTTTAAAATACTATTAACCCATAACGGAGGGGATTTGCCCAGTTGGTAGAAGCAGGGCTGTAGAATACACCAACTGCACATCTTTCCTGGATATGACACGAAACAATCTGATGGTGAGCCTCCTTTGGAGAATGCGGGGTCCCCTTTCATTGCCATTGCTCCCATGTCTGCTCTGGTCCGGAGTAGTAGTATTACATGTGGTTTAAATATAAGTAAACTGTGTGTAATAACACTAAATTAAATTGCCCGAAAAAGAACTGTTTTAACATTTAAACTGTGTACTTATGCTAAACTGAATTGTTTGAAATGTAACTGTTTTTCTACGCTCAACTAAATTGTTTAAAATAGAACTGTTTTGACATTTAACAGTGTGTAAATAAAAATCATAATTATTGTTGTATTGTGGTAAGGAAAAGATACTCTGTGAAATAGAGTTAATTATTTATTAACTCAAGTGGTACAGTCCAACAAATATAAGTCTCGCGCTGTGGGTGTTACGTCCGAAGTTGGTCTTACTACTGATCGACGTCCTTTAGAGCTCTTTCTCTGCTTCTTCTGTCTCTACTTTAGAGACACGGAGTCTTTTATACTTCCGCGATACCGGAAGTCACGTGGTACGAGCCTCTATACAACAATTATACTAAATTGAATAGTTTGAATTAGAATTGCTTGACTCAACTGAATAGCTTGAAATAGAAATGTTTTTGACAATTAAACTGTGTACTTATGCTGAACTGAATTGTTTTAAGTAGAAGTGTTTCTTTGTATAAAAATTAATTTGGCATTTACTAAACTACATAGGTTGATACATCATAAAACCCAAACAAACAAACAAACTGGGGAGATACGGAGTTTACCTTTCACTGGGCTAGTTATACGAATGTTATAGCAATAAAATGTTTGGAGCTCAAAGTCGCAGTCCAGTATGTTAGCCACGACACCACGTGAACTGCACCATCTCATGGACCAAAGGACATTTTTTCAACATGTCCATGCAATTTACACCATCGTTGTTGCAGTGCTTGATTTCACTGGTCAAAAAAGTTATCAACAGATATCAACGTTCCTCAGCGATTTTTACAACCCTAAAATCCAACTTTAGGAGGACGAAAGTTCATTGACAAGCATAGCACTAGATCTCGAGTCTAGTGAAGCTATGAACAGTAAGGTCACCTGGCATACGTACCCGGAGACTTGGCAAAGATTAGCATAGTTCCCATTGCACTTTGAGATCCTATGACCAGCATAGTCCAAGGCCGCTCTGTCGGCTCGTGTGCGACCTCCCCCTCCTCTAAATCCCCTCAATAAAAAGGCCTTGTGTCAAATCTCAACAAAAGATATCACGCCAACATGTAAACTTTTCAGCCTATGAACTTTAAAACTAATACTTGTATTGATAGATAGATAGATATTACCATCATGATCATGTCGTGCTGCTAGGAGAGATTTATTTGACTCTCTTTCGCCATTCTTCTCTACCATTCATCGCTTCTGGTCGGTCTTTTAGACTGCATCCTGTCTTCGGACAGAGCTGTTGTCGATAAGTTCTAGTTGGTCGTCCAACACTTGCACGTCCGTGTGAAAGGGGACATCGGAGAACGTTACTTATGAGTTCCTTCTTACCTCTCCAGCAGTGTTCATTCGTCTTGTTTGGAACGTTATAGAGATGGGAGGTAGTTGACCAAACAGTAGCTCTTTAGTGAGATGTTGCTTCCAAGATTTATTCCATATAGCTCGTAGCATTCTTGTGCGATTCCTGTCTAGCTTTTTCTCTATACACTTAGTCAGCGTCGATGTGGTGCATCTCTATAGAAGAAATGATACGACTGCTTTGATACATTTATATATATATATATATATATATATATAGGCAGCATTTCTTCGTTAATGCAAATTTCATTAAACAGAATAGACATTTTATGCCTACATATTTTCTTCTGGATCCGTTCGAATTCCCGTATTACTTTTATCGTATTCGGGGGGAATTGATTTATGTATTGTCCATAGTTGTATGTATCCCTAGTACTTTCTGCCCGACTTTGGACCATCATCAGGGGAGAATCTATTAAACAGTAGTAATTTGCTAAAACAAAAGTTACATCGCTTTTGTAATAGATTCTCCCCTGATGATGGCCCAAAGTCCGACAGAAAGTACCAGGGATACATACAACTATGGACAATACCTAAATCAATTCCCCCCGAATACGATAAAAGTAATACGGGAATTTGAACGGATCCAGAATAAAATATGTAGGCATAAAATGTCTATCATGCTTATTGAAATTTGCATATATATATATATATATATATATATATATATATGCATTTTACCTGTCGAAATGATGGCATTATTCTGTCATGGAGCTATTTAGGCAAATGAAGGGTATTTGATACTTCTCAGATCTTCAGGATAGGAGCTTTACCCACAGATGCAATTTAATGTCATAACTAGGGCACCCCTTTTTTGGTGGGGGTGGGGGTCTTGCCACTGTGTATCCTGTCTGCTTATCCTAAGTCACACAGACGAAGCGTAAAATGGAATTCAGTTAAGATTTCAAAGACTAATCCATGGCGGCAAATGTTTACTTTGTGCTGCTGCACCTTTCAATTTTTTTTAAAAAAAGATTTTACTGATTGCATATCTGAGATTTGAGAGTTTAATGTAACAAATAATCATTTAATATCTTTGGGAAGGAATTTTAGTCCTCGTTCGCATCCCAAATGTTCTTCCCATTTGTGAAAAGATATTCAAGAAGGTTTGTATCATTAAAACACACACACACACACACACACACATATATATATATATATAATTGTTAAATACTTTTCTTTCAGAAGTTTTCCGTCTTGGCACTATTTCTTACCTTGAGAAACGAACGCCCTTTCAAAACGCGGGAGAGGTGATGGCCCATTTAAATGAGGGATATTCCGACTGCAGACATTTGTAACTTATATACCGATCATATCTGTTAACCAAACATTTAAAAATTTCCCACAGACAGATGCAGAATTGTCTGAAAGGTCTTGTCATAGGGTTATTAAACTCAATGTTACGTCACATCCTCTTAATAAAATCTTTCAACTCGCACGGTTCTTGAACTACTTGAACACAAGGACGAAAAGTGTAGATCTGATTTATTACGACTGGATTGATTTATTGATTTTAACGGCATGTCAACTCGTCAAGAGTTATTTTATGGCTAGAAGTTAGAGAATCGCATTAATTGTACGTTCATATCTATATTTCTCATGTAGTTTCTTAATATTTTATTTTGGCACACGGTCCTATCGATTAGGAATATTTTTAAACAGATCTGTTTGATCCAATAGATAGGAAGCTAAAAAGTTTTACCACAAGTCTGAGTCGACCTGGGAGTAATGCTATTTGTTGGTATTGTATTAATGCGTAATATATATTACAGCATTCAGTGACCGTTAATAGTTCGTGCATATAATAATTACGAGTAGGCATACGTAGGGTAACGTTGTAGGAATTGGACCCGTCACCAGAAGTTCAAATCCTGGTAACTGCTCTTGTAATCATTCAGTTTTTCGTTTTCCTCTAATTTTTCATTGTCATCTGCAGGTATGGTGATGTTCATGACTCAACATGTTCTTTTCTTTTTTTAAGTCATAACAAGGTCTGGACTTTTGTCTTAGATTGGGGGATCCGTTTTTATCTTAAGATTTAAGACGACTTAGCTGATTAACGGATTAATATAACGGCATTTGAACACGTTCAGGGTTATTTTATGCTTAGGGTTAAAGGGTCCCATTCATTGCTCATTCATATTTATATTTATATTTTGTATAATTTTTTAAGAGTCTCTCTCTCTCTCTCTCTCTCATTCTATATATATATATATATATATATGTGTGTGTGTGTGTGTGTGTGTGGACGCATATATATATATATATATATATATATATATATATATATATATTGCATGTGTATGCATGTGTAGAAGTATATATACATATGTGAGTGTATATATGTGGATGCACACACACACACACACACATATATATATATATATATATATATATATATATATATATATCAATGAGTGTGTGTGTGTGGACGCATATATATATATATATATATATATATATATATACGTACGTGTGTGTATATATGTGTGAACGCATATACATGTGCGTTGAAATGATACATTGTAGTAAATCATGTGTTGTGTGTGTATGTAAGTGTAGACACACGCACACACACACATACACACTCACACACACACACACACACACACACACACACAACACACACACACACATATATATATATATATATATATATATATATATATATATATGCCATATAAAAGAACAACCTTTAAAAATTACTCATATTTTTTGTAATAATATTTATTTCAGCAGACCCTATATTTTAAAAATTTTAGATCTCTATCTTCAGACAAAAAATAATGAGAAATTTAATGAAGATTTAGAAAAACCCACAAAATTCCGGCCACCCTAACCCTCCTTAACCCAAATTTCATTTACTTTTTTTAATTTTTTATCTTTTATTTTTTATTAAATAAAACTAAACCATTTTTTTTTCATGTCTGATTGACCAATGAATTCCTTTATCAAGATGTATCATTTTTGGTCATCTCTTTTCTTTCTATTTCTTTTTTATGTAATGACAAACAAACTTTCAACCCAAATGAAAGAGATCAGTAAAAAATAGAGAATAAAGGAATAAATTGTTTTAGGGATTGAAAATAATTTACTATAAACAACTTACATGAGAATTAATGACCTCTTAACAAAAGTAAATCGTATCATAAAATATTATATTGTATAGTAATACTATTCTATAAAAAAAAACGAAGAAAATTGTCATTTTAATACTATTCAATATAACTGATTACATTAAAAGTAAAAATAAAAATTATACCACTTACTCTTCAGACATTATCTGAATTTGTAAACAAATACAACATTATATTATATATTCTCAAGATTAAAATTCTATCATACACATTATCATAATATTCATATTATTACTAAACCTCAAATCCTTAAATTTATAAATAAAATCATACCAAATATTATAGATATTACCATAAAAAAAATTATCATCACAATTAATATTACTATTATAATTATTATTATTAATCGTCAAACCTATTTATATTATAAACTAATCATCAACTCATTATTATGATAAACATTAATAACATCAATGCTAACAAAAACAAAGACAACAGACAACAAATATATATATGTATATGTGCATATATGTGTGTGCGTGTATGTATATGTGTGTACGCATATATATATATACATATATATATGTGTATATATATGTGTGTTGTGTGTACGTATGTGTAGACACACACACATACACACACACACAACTGAATTGTCTAAATTAGAAATGTTTGACTAAACTGAATAGCTTGAAACAGAAATGTTTTTCATAATTAAACTGTGTACTTATGCTAAACTGAATTGTTTGAAATAGAACAGATTATTTGTATAAAAATGGATTTGGTGTTAAACAACCTACAAAGGTTAATATGCCATAAACCCAAAAAACCACCCAACCAACACACACACACACACACACACACACACACACACACACACACACACACACACACACACACACACACACATATATATATATATATATATATATATATATATATATATATATAAGCGATTGCGTGGTGATCCAACTAAGAAAGTATCTACATTTCTTATTTGTAGGTTTTATCATTATTTTCTTCATCTTAGAAGTTTTTAGAGACCATGATATATATATATATATATAGAATACTTAGTCCAGTTAAACCGGAGTTAGGAGTAATTCCATCAGGACAAGAAAATATTCGTGAATATTTAGATCTTCCTGGTAAAGAGCTCAATGTATCAATTATACAGAGCAATATTTTCATTAAGAAAAAACAACGAAACCAATCACAAAGGATTATAAATTTATTTCAATCCTGTTACGCATTTTTGAAATTTTCAAAAACACGAAAAAAAAATTAACAGGACTTCATCAGATCAATTAGATAAAAAAAACTAGAGTAGACACATGAGAGTGGGAGGGGATAGAAGAGTGGGAGGGGATAGAAGAGTGGGAGGGGATAGAAGAGGGGTGAAGAGTTATCTCTTCATTGAGCCCACTTCCGTTTTAAATTTAAATTTACGGTTGGCACTGTAGTACATTTATTTTAAAACAATTTTTTTTTTTTTTTTTTTTTTTTTTTAAATTTTTTTCTATAGACTTAAATTACAGATATTTCTAATTAGATTTAAATTTTAATTAATAATCTCACGTAAAGATGCAGTAATAGATATATTAAAACAAAAACAAATATTTAATTTACTTAAATATTTTAAAATTTCTAAAATTTCAAAATATCAGTTACATTTTTTATGCGTAGTACATATATATTATATGCTTTTTCATAATTTTCTATCTAATAATTTATTATATTTATTCTCAAAATTAACTCTCATTCTTAAATAAATTTATGCTTTATAAAAAATTTTTTTATTTATAGTTTAAATTTGGCCCTATGTCTACACCTGGCTATTAGTTCATTTCTCTTATTTAGTAAAATTTTTGGCTCAGGAAAAAGCAAAATGTGGATCTTTTCTTCAAGACATAGATTGCACCTACTATCGAAAGATTTTGGGGTACTAGATCTTTTCAATATGGACCATTGAATGTCAGGGGTTAACCCTTTATTTTTTAATCCCCAATAATGTTTTGATAGAGCAGTTTGATTTTTTTGATGCTCATGGGAAAAGGAATATTTATGATTTCCATATCTAATCTTGAAATTAGTAGAAGAAATGCCAATATAATATTTCTTATCACTTATGTCCTCTTTTGGATAAATAATAGCTTGGTATACTACATTATCTAAACTACACAAACCATTCATTGGACAATCACTTTGAGATTTACAATTACATTCTATTTTTTTACTATTAATGTTATTATTATTTACTTGGTTATGAAATTTATTAAATAATTTATTATTATGGCTATTTATTATTTGAGAAATATTATTAGTGCAAGAATAACTTATTTTCAAGGTTTTCCTATTAAATATTTTATGCAATATATTATCTTGTTTAAAATGTTTATCTATCAGCCTCAAAAAATATTTACCTACATCTATATTGGCTAGTTTACAAAAAGGGGGGTTAAACCATATAATTTTCCTTTTTCTATTTTTTTGAACATAATTATTATTTTCTTTAGTAATTCAGTTGTTATATTTTGTTTTAAATACCTAAAATCCTCCTTAAAACCACTATTTTTAAGGGCTTCTATATATCTTTTACTACTCTCTTTGAAAATCTTTTCATTTGCAGATAGCTTACCTATTCTTAAATTTACTGCTTTTGGGATTTGCTTGATTATATTTTTAGGGTGATTTGATTTAACATTAATGTACGATGGGTTCTGATTGGGTTTTATGAAAGGTTTATAGGAATTATTAGATAGATCTAAAGTGACATCCAAGAAATTGGCTATTTTAATATTAGATGAGATTTCTATTTTAAAATCCCAAAAACTTAAAGGCCCTTATAATCCTTTTTTGTATGCTAGAGCTAAGAGGGCCATTACTATTTGGGATATATAATAACCCATCATCTCTATAAAGACCTACTTCTTGAGGACTAATGATTCTAGTGAGTATATCTAATATATATAATCTACAAGGTCTGCTATTTGGGAGGAATCATACCCCCCCATTGGAACGTCAAAATTATCTAATCCATTTTTTACCCAAGTTGAATCGTTATTTTTTAAACAGTTTTCCTACACGCTAATATTATTTCGTATTGTTCAACAGTTATATCTATATATTTACGGGCATAGTTAATGCTATCTATTAAAAATATTTTTTGTTATGGAAGGATAGAAATCGATGATGTTTTCAAATTGTATAAAAGTAGCTTTACTCTTATTTTTTATCCTTCTAAACCATTCAATCATCGATTTCATCGATTTCTATCCTTCCATAACAAAAAATATTTTAATAGATAGCATTAACTATGCCCGTAAATATATAGATATAACTGTTGAACAATACGAAATAATATTAGCGTGTAGGAAAACTGTTTTAAAAAATAACGATTCAACTTGGGTAAAAAATGGATTAGATAATTTTGACGTTCCAATGGGGGGGTATGATTCCTCCCAAATAGCAGACCTTGTAGGATTATATATATTAGATATACTCACTAGAATCATTAGTCCTCAAGAAGTAGGTCTTTATAGAGATGATGGGTTATTATATATCCCAAATAGTAATGGCCCTCTTAGCTCTAGCATACAAAAAAGGATTATAAGGGCCTTTAAGTTTTTGGGATTTAAAATAGAAATCTCATCTAATATTAAAATAGCCAATTTCTTGGATGTCACTTTAGATCTATCTAATAATTCCTATAAACCTTTCATAAAACCCAATCAGAACCCATCGTACATTAATGTTAAATCAAATCACCCTAAAAATATAATCAAGCAAATCCCAAAAGCAGTAAATTTAAGAATAGGTAAGCTATCTGCAAATGAAAAGATTTTCAAAGAGAGTAGTAAAAGATATATAGAAGCCCTTAAAAATAGTGGTTTTAAGGAGGATTTTAGGTATTTAAAACAAAATATAACAACTGAATTTACTAAAGAAAATAATAATTATGTTCAAAAAAATAGAAAAAGGAAAATTATATGGTTTAACCCCCCTTTTTGTAAACTAGCCAATATAGATGTAGGTAAATATTTTTTGAGGCTGATAGATAAACATTTTAAACAAGATAATATATTGCATAAAATATTTAATAGGAAAACCTTGAAAATAAGTTATTCTTGCACTAATAATATTTCTCAAATAATAAATAGCCATAATAATAAATTATTTAATAAATTTCATAACCAAGTAAATAATAATAACATTAATAGTAAAAAAATAGAATGTAATTGTAAATCTCAAAGTGATTGTCCAATGAATGGTTTGTGTAGTTTAGATAATGTAGTATACCAAGCTATTATTTATCCAAAAGAGGACATAAGTGATAAGAAATATTATATTGGCATTTCTTCTACTAATTTCAAGATTAGATATGGAAATCATAAATATTCCTTTTCCCATGAGCATCAAAAAAATCAAACTGCTCTATCAAAACATTATTGGGGATTAAAAAATAAAGGGTTAACCCCTGACATTCAATGGTCCATATTGAAAAGATCTAGTACCCCAAAATCTTTCGATAGTAGGTGCAATCTATGTCTTGAAGAAAAGATCCACATTTTGCTTTTTCCTGAGCCAAAGATTTTACTAAATAAGAGAAATGAACTAATAGCCAGGTGTAGACATAGGGCCAAATTTAAACTATAAATAAAAAAATTTTTTTATAAAGCATAAATTTATTTAAGAATGAGAGTTAATTTTGAGAATAAATATAATAAATTATTAGATAGAAAATTATGAAAAAGCATATAATATATATGTACTACGCATAAAAAATGTAACTGATATTTTGAAATTTTAGAAATTTTAAAATATTTAAGTAAATTAAATATTTGTTTTTGTTTTAATATATCTATTACTGCATCTTTACGTGAGATTATTAATTAAAATTTAAATCTAATTAGAAATATCTGTAATTTAAGTCTATAGAAAAAAATTAAAAAAAAAAAAAAAAAAAAAAAAAATTGTTTTAAAATAAATGTACTACAGTGCCAACCGTAAATTTAAATTTAAAACGGAAGTGGGCTCAATGAAGAGATAACTCTTCACCCCTCTTCTATCCCCTCCCACTCTTCTATCCCCTCCCACTCTTCTATCCCCTCCCACTCTCATGTGTCTACTCTAGTTTTTTTTATCTAATTGATCTGATGAAGTCCTGTTAATTTTTTTTCGTGTTTTTGAAAATTTCAAAAATGCGTAACAGGATTGAAATAAATTTATAATCCTTTGTGATTGGTTTCGTTGTTTTTTCTTAATGAAAATATATATATATATATATATATATATATATATATATATATATATATATATCCTTAATATCCTGTCAGTATCTGAAGACAGTGGGTGTGGATTATTCATGTATAGAATATATGAGGAATATCATAAAAATCTATGTGACAGTTCGATATATGGCGATTGTTAAATCACTTCTTCCTCCCAGGTTTATTCAACAAAACTTACATTCAGAGCGTATACAGTGCAATTAGAAGGAAACTCAAATCTGGTTAAATTGTCATTATAAATTCATTTTGCCGGAGAATATCATTATACTCACCGTCTCCTCAGATAACTATATATGTTTGAAATGAGGTTGAAAAACAGCAAATGTGGATTACAGTCCGTATGAGTATGAAAAAAAAAGTAAAACCTATATAAATTCTAAATACCCAGGCTAGACCAAAGGAGGTCAAAACAATAAAGTGTTAGAAACATTAAGAAACCAGAACAGGGTTTTGCGTGCATTTCCTCCATGGAACACAATAATGATTGGAAGAGGGTTTATATAGGTATCTCCGCTGGGAATCGGAAACAAGGATTGTATAATCACAGACATTCTTATCCAATCCACGACTTAGAAACCATACTGCTCTATTTAAATATTTTTGAAGCCTTAAGGATCAAGGGCTGACCCCCAAAATAAAGTGGAAAATAGTCAGGCAGTCTTCAACCGCGAATAGCTTCAATGGTAGATGTAACTTTGATGAAAAAATTAGTACAATTAATTTTAAAGATCATAGACTACTGTTAAACGAACGAAACGAGCTTGTGTTTATATATATATATATATATATATATATATATATATATATATATATATATAAAGATTGTTGTTGGTCCCAAGAGAGAAAAGTAAATATTTTAAAATGGAGAGATTTGCAAATGAGTTCATCTATATTTGGCATCAAGTTCTTTTTCATGTATTCTCTTTGGGAGATTTACATGGTTCAGGCTGTTCTTTTTATAATAAAGATTGTTTTGATAGGTTGTGATTTTGCTTAATCTTAGTTTTGTGTCTCTGAATATCCCACTGGAGTTAAATGTCTCTGAAGAACTCTGGTCTATTGAAACGCTTTTTTGGTGTTTACACACAAGTATATATTCTCTGTTCGGGTACACATATTTTTTTTCATCATACAACGTGTGAAAGCACGTGCGATACCCTAATCTCATCAGCCGCCAACCAGGGTTATAACACAGTTTCGGTACCTCAAGGCCATACTTATATATTATGTATATATGATATATATGTACTTATGTATATTCACTCATTTACACATGCTCGCATAGAAACATGTATTTTCAAAGGTATTGGGTAGATTTTCGTCCTCCTTTATTCTTTCATTGTTTTTTCCCTTTATTTTTTATTTTTTAGGCATTCACATTAAAAATCAAAATGCAGACATCCAAAAATACCCTCTTTTCAAAACGTCATCACCCAAAAATTGCAAAAAATTCGTTTGTAGAGTGTATATAATGTTTGAACACACACACACATACGCACAAATATGTTATATAATAAAGGAATGACTTTTTTCATATCAATCATTTTTCGTTAATTATATTTTATCATTCAGTTTGGTAAAGCTTTGAACTATTCGGGTTAAGAGTCCAGGTGCATAGTCATTGGGTACAGTTTTACGCTCATGCGCAAAGGATATGACAATCACCATTGTCTTAATAAACCCCCAAACAGGAAATGGGGCTGTAGTGTGGATGACGTCATGCCCGGTCCTGAGAATTTGAGGATTTTGAAAAAGAGTCAGTTGAGAAATTGAGATTGGACCATGGAGGCAGACAGTTGAGTTTTCTACCGTTCCGGCGGGGGTTAAGTTTGAGATCTTAAACATCACAAGATGCGCCGCGCGTTGGGGATAGTCAGATAGTATAGTTAGCATAAGTTCCTAGGAATTGTGTCTCTCTCCTAGTGTCGCCATGGACCAAGGTCAGAAATTAATAAACCCGTTCGTATCTGAAACAACAGTCCACCTGTATTTGCACGTGTCTTGTATTTGTATCTGCATTTGTTTATGCATTGTATTACAGTTGTCATTGTTATCATTATGATTATAGACAAGGCTAATTGCATTTCACATAGCACAAATAATACCCTTGGGAAAGGTAGGAATCCAATTAATCTCCATCCAGTTATGGGTAAATAGTAGCACAGGTTGGGTTCTTCAGCCTTTGTGAGGCAACTAGTCTAGGAGAAGGGAAACTCGGAATTCAAACCTGTTAAACTCCGCTTAAAATTGACCTTGTGTCATATCCTGCCCGAGCGGAGGGGTTGGTAAATAGGATTATTTATCTATCGTAATGGTTATCGTCGTTGGAAATGGACACGGCGACACGAGTTCAAATCCTGGACGAGACTGATTGCATTTCACATAGCACTAATACACTTGGGAAAGGTATGAATTCAATTATTCTCCCTCCAGCTATGGGTAAATAGTAGCACAGACTAGGTTCTTCAAACTTCGTGAGGCAACTAGTCTAGGAGAAGGAAAACTCTGAATTCAAACCTGTTAAACTCCGCGTAAAAATTGACCTTGTGTCATATCCTGCCCGAGCGGAGGGGTTAGTAAATATGGATATCATTATGATTATGGCTATGGTTATACAACACACACACACACACACAAACACACAAACCTATCTTCGCTAAAAACAAAAAAGTTACCATTACATTTGCAGACAAAGGTGGCGGGAATCATCATTCTGAACAAAACAGATTCCCACAATAAAATAATGTACTTACTTTAAGATACCAACACCTACACTCCCACATCTCTCAACACCATAAACAAAAACATAGACAAATTTAAAAAATCATACAAAAAATAATTTCAAAGGAAAACAAGTTCTGGTTTTCAATAACTATCTATCACCCCACCATTGTCACAATTTTTTGGTTACCAAAAATATACAAAAAATCAGCTCCCCCCTTTGTCCCATTTTATCAGGCATAGGGACTGCTCGTCATAACATAGCCAAATCTCTAGCAAAATTATGTACACCTCTCTTGGTAAGTATCAGCCCTTCTCACCCCACAAAAATTCTGGTGATATCCTCAGCAGAATAAAAACAAATATGAAAGACAAACTGTTGGTGAGTCTAGACATTCAATCATTGTAAAAAAAAAAAGCATCGACATTTTAAAACGTCTTTTAGAAAAAAAATTAAAGTTCTCTCCCCTTACCCATTTCCAAAATTATCAAATAGTCAAACTTTGAACCAATCATTGTTTCTTCAAGTATGATAAACAATTTTCAAAACCAAAGTTTGGACAACCTCATTGGCCTCTGGGTATAGTGTTCGTCAATGGTCCGGGAGACCTGTGTTCAATCCCAGGTCGCGTCATACTTAAAAAAATGGAATTTGATAACTCCTTGCTTAATACTCAGCAATATAAAGTAGGTGTCAGGTTAGACAATCCAGTGAAAGGAGTAGTGCCCGCCCCTACACCTCGGTGTAGTAGTTATTGAAAAGGGAGCCTTCTGGTCGCCCTCGACTAAAGGGAGACAACTTGACTTTACTTTATGGGTCTTTCACTTTTCAAATATATCCTACCCAAAGACATCCGTTTCTTTAGATATATTGACGACATTCTAATCATCTATCCAAACAAATACAACATAGAAACAATCACCAATAAACTAAATCACATAAAACTTTGATATGAATTTGAAAAAGATAACTCCATACCTTTCCGAAATATCTTATAAACATATACAAAAACGATGAATTAGAATTCAAAATCACCGCAAACCAAAGCAAAAATGAATACATCCACTGTTTCTCAAACCACAGCGACAAAATAAAAAGAACTTTTCTCGTTTATTGTATGACCCTTATACAGATATCTTGGCATATATTAATCATCAAGAAATTCACGGCGATTATACAATCCATAGATAATCGATTTTGGATGATTGGACGATTTTAATGGAATGGCAACTCGTCTAGGGATATTTTATTCCCATAGCTTAGGGAATTATGATCATAATACGTTCAGAATTAAGTTTTTCTTGTTATATATTTGTTCATCGTCACTTTCGAATACAAATATTTTTTAAAATTTTTTTCACAGGATCATGGGGTCAAGTATTTCCTTATCAGTGAAGATACCTTGTTCACACGAAGTACAATGGTAAAGGTTTTTTCCTCATAAAATCAGACCGGCGTCAATTATATCAAAATTGGACTCATTAGAAACAGGTTGACATTTTTATTGACGAAGTTAAATCCAAGAATGGTGAGAAAATTTGAGCGTTTTTTTTTCTTTTTGTTTGTTTTGTTATTATTATCTTTTCATATCGGACTTTTGTTTGTTTGTTTGTTTGTTGGTTGGTTTCTTTCTATCCCGTTTCACTATTTTTTTCTTTCTTTCTTTCTTTCTTTCTTTCTTTTCCGTTTCATAACTCTTTCTTTCTTTCTTTTCCCTTTCATTTCATTACTCTTTCTTTCTTTCTTTCTTTCTTTCTTTTCCTGTTTCATTACTCTTTCTTTCTTTCTTTGTCATTACTCTTTCTTTATTTCTTTCTTTCTTTCTTTTTTTTCTCTGGTTCTTTCTTTCTTTTCCCCGGTTCTTTCTTTCTTTCTTTCTTTCTTTCTTTTCCCCGGTTCTTTCTTTCTTTCTTTCTTATCGGAAGCTGTGAGTGGTAATTTACTAAGCTTTTTGCTTAGATGTGGCACAAGGCCATATGAAAGGGGCACCCAATGAGACTCGAACTCACTCGTGTAGGTTTGCTAGTCCAGCTTGCTAACCATTACACCACCAGAGGCGCCTTAAATTTACTAAGCTTTTTTTTTGCTTAGATGTGGCACAAGGCCATATGAAAGGGGCACCCAATGAGACTCGAACTCATTCGTGTAGGTTTGCTAGCCGAGCTTGCTAACCATTACACCACCAGAGGCGCGCGGAAGCTGTGAGTGTCTCCATAGCGAAGTGGTTTACGTGCTAAAATGTGACATTGTAGTGAGTGAGTTCGAACTCAAGTCTCACTATTACGTTTACTTTCTTACCAGAACTTTTGGGAAAAGCACGAACCCCCTTATCCACCCCAGCTTGAGATATTTTTGACATTAAATAACCAATGAAGCTTGATATGCCATTAAACAAAGGCACTGAGCTAAACATGAGTTTTTATTCACAATTTTATCCATAAGTAATAATGTTTATTCACATTAATTTTTAACCCTTTCTATTCAAATACTTGTGCTGTTGCAAGGATTGTTGTAAAAGAAATGATATAATAGAAATAATAGTTCGTTTTTGTTTGGTTTGGTTTTATAGCACATCAACCATTGTAGGCTATTTAATGCCAAATCTATTTTTTATGCATATAAACAATTATATTTCAAAGAATTCAGTTTAGTATACGTATAGTTTTTTGTTTATAGTCAGTTAAATGTCAAAATAGTTAGTTCTATTTCAAACAATTCTGTTTAGCAAACAAAAAAAGTTCCATTTTAAACAAATCAGTTTAGCATAAGTACTCAGTTTGAATGTCAAAACATTTCTATTTCAACCAATTCAGTTTAACATAAGTACACATCCTAATGTCAAAACAGTCCCATCCCAACCAATTCAGTTTAACATATGTACACTGTTTAGTTCTGTTTAAACCATAGATAGGACCCTATCATTTTCTACCACTCCGAACCAAAGTGGACCTGGGTGCGATGGCAATTAGGGGTACTCTGCATTACCCAAAGCTTCAGCATTACAGAAGCCCCATCATCAGATTGTTTAGTGTCATATTCAGGAGTCTTGTTGGGGAGTCTTACCTCTCTGTAGAGATGCAGTCGGTATATTCTGCTAAAAATTACGTCTTAGATAAAAGAAAACGCAAAAGTCTGATCGACAACAAAAGATAAAAGTGATGATGAAAAAACTAACGGAGACTTAAACGAGTCTGTAGTGATATATATATATATATATATATATATATATATATATATATATATATATATATATATATATAATTTTTACATATATTTAATAGCAGGGATGCTTATTGGCGACTGTTGGTTTCATGCAGTCTTATTACAACAATCATCAGGCAAAAAAAAAGAAAGATATTGGAGAAGTAAAAAAATCGAAAAATAGTCAAAGAATGTGTACGTTAGGATTGCGTATAATTTTTTCTATCTGTGTATGTGTTTGTGTTGATTATATTTGCGTATTTTTGTATATAGTCGTATACGTGAATTTTAGTATATGTGTGTGTATGATGATAAATGCGCCGCGCGGCAGATTTGATGTTGTCTTTTAAATATATGTGAAGCGATGTGTTTCGAAATTAGCATGACAGACGGAGGTTTGGCCGAATAAAAAACATTTGGCATTGTGATGATTTTAATAAAGGAACGAATTATACTACATTTGGTCTGCCACAAACCCAACAAAGTGAGATAGTGACTACCATACACTGTTATGATATATATATATATATATATATATACGAGGAACATTAGATAAGTTTCCAGATTTTTTTCGTATTGGTATTTAAATTGATAGTACACACATGAAACTCTAGTCCTCTTCGAAGTAATCTACTCCGGCTGCAATGCACTTGTTGTACTGTTCCAACAACTTCTGGAAGGCCCCATGGAAGTCCTCTTTTGTGAGCGTATCAATGACCTTCGTCACAGCATCTTTCATCTCCTCAATGGTCTCATAACGATAGCCTCTGAGCTTAGGGAATAACCAAAAGTCACAAGGAGCAAAGTCTGGACTGTAGGGAGGCTGAGGAACTGTCTTGATGCCTATCTTGGTCAAATAGTCTGTGACAAGGATGGAGTCGTGGACTGGTGCATTGTACTACTGGAAATGCCACTGACCCGATTTGAAGAGTGCTGGCTTCTCCCGACGGAATCTCTTCCAGAACTCCCTTACAACCTCTGCATAGTAACCCTAAACCTAACCGTTTGGCCAATCAACTCTGGTGTATTGACTTCCTTACTCCTGCCACAGCTATCATCATCCCTCACAGACTCCCTGCCCTCCTTGAATCTCTTATGCCACTCAAAAACTGATGCTCAATTCATGCAAGATGGTCAAAAAGCAGTCTGAAGCATTCCATACGTTTCTGTGGCATTTTTATCTAGGTTAAAAACAGAATTTTATTGTATATCGTTCTTTTAAAGTATCCTCCCATCCAGATTGCATTTTTGAAATTCACTTGCTGTGACAATCAGGCTTTAGTAGGGTGTATTCCAATTCCTGCTGTAGCTGTTCATTTGAATCTGAAATCATAAAAAATTGGTCAGTCATCTCATAAGATGTAGAGCAATAACATAATGAATTTTCAAGAGTCTACGACAATTTTAAATGCCTGTACAAAAAAGTCTGGAAACTTATTGAAAGCACCTCGTATATATATATATATATATATATATATATATATATATATATATATATATATATATCTCCAGACTAAACTTTTGGACAAGTTCATCTAACCCGGAAGCAGCGTCGCATCTACTGAAAATGTGACTAGCGAAGGCATGGACTGCTATCGATAGGTTATCGTTCATATTGAAGTCAGTGGTATGCAATAAAATAAAACGCAATACTCCTTTCAGGGTGCACCACATAGATGTTGACTGAGCATATTGAGAAAAAGCTTCGAAGGGAATTGCACAAGAATGCTACGAGCTATATTGAACAAATCTTGGAAGCAACGTCCCACAAAAGAGCTCCTGTACGGCTACCAACTTTCTATCTCAAACATCATTGTGATTGTGTGTGTGAATGATATTGTGTGTGTGTGTGATAGAGTGTGTGTGTCTGTGTGTGTCTGTGTGTGTGTAGTTGAGCCGCTGTTCTCCGTTCAAGCAGGGCTGGTTAAATAGTAAAGACACATGTAGTCTGTATATTTTTATTAGGATCCTTTCAATTTTCCTGACAAAAGCTTTGATTTTAGGTTGGGGTAGGTAGATAAATTTACCGAAATTTTTCTGAACGTTTTCGCACCCTTCATAGGCAATGATCAGAGGGTGGCAGTAAATGTAATGAATGCTTTTTTAAAAGTTTTTTAAATGGCAAAAAACATGCTAATATTTGGATACATAATCGTATAATTGGATTAAACTGACATAGTTAGAAGAAGGCTAACATGGATAAATCTTTTTGAATTCAAATAACCTTAAACAAATTTAAAACAGAACGCTCTCAGAAACTGAATATTTTAAAACTTTTTTTTCAATTCGTTTAACAATTCATGCTCAGAAAAAGAATTATTTACATTTGCAAGCCCCAACTTCTTGATGATGACCTATAAAGGCTTATAAAAACTTCTTATGTAAGAAAAGATAATATTTGCCAAAGCGTTGATATTTGTCAAGATTTACATTACAACAAATATATATTCGAACATAAAACGTACTTGTTTGTGTTGTTTAAGTCTTGTTGATAAAATTTCTGTCTGAGTGTGTCACTGTGTAAGAGAAAATGTATATCTATGCGCTAAAATGACGGCGTATGCAATAAGCAATATTTTATCAACAGGGTAAGACGAAGACCTTAACGGTAGTACGGATTGCTCTTCGTAAGAATTGAGCACTCTGGTAGCCGATAAGGTATAAAAAATGCAAACAAAGGCTGCTGCTGTTGCTAAAAATAAAATACCTTAAAAATCCCCTTAGCCAACGTAGTCTAACGTAAAGTTGGACAGGTTTCGATCCCGGCTTCGAGCGTCCTGCGTGTCTAACCGCACTGAAGAGTTCTGATAGAACCAAACAGTCTGTCTGTGGATGACAATATATATATATATATATATATATATTACCATGATTAGAAAATTCGGGAAACACCTACATGCAGTGCATACCGGGATCTCCAATGAGGCCGAAACAGCTGATGAGACCCAATAAGGTCGAAACAGCTGTTCAGTGTTCCGTATGTCACATGTAGGTGTTAGCCGAATTTTCTAGTCATGGTAATTTAATTAATATATTATCAATTCCTCAAATTATATATAATCTAATTGCAGCTCATGAGGTTATAGTCTATGCAGATGCATAATGCCGACTTATGAAGATGTAGCCCTAGAGATGGTCGTGTCCTCTGTAAGGTAAATACGTACTTTCAAGACGCATTAGATCATGTGGTCGCACATTCTTACCATGACTAGTTGATTTGTCATCGCTTATGTGTGGCATGGACTTGTGGCCCAGTGGTAGAATTTCGGTTTCTGTGTTGCTGGTTCGATATCTTTTGGTGGAGATCACGGTATGCACTGCTGATGAGACCCAATAAGGTCGAAACAGCTGTTCAGTGTTCCGCATATGTTTGCCGAATTTTCTAGTCATGGTAATTTAATTAATATATTATCAATTCCTCTATTTAAATATATATAAAAGTAAAATTGGCCGACCCTGGTCGAGGGCAACTCGAAGACTCCCTACACAATAACTACTTTACCGATGTGTATGAAAGGGTGCAACTTCTTTTTCTGGATTGCTCCACTGTTTAAAAGATTGATCTCGGTATAAAGTAACGCAACAATGGTTGACACACCGTAAACCAACCAATGACAATGGCTACATTGTGGTATACTAGTTAGCAAACTAGTTTCGTTGACCGTTAGCTCCTGAATAGGTTTGTTTTTTGTGTTTGGGTTTTTAATGGCATATCAGCTTTTCTAGGTTACTTAATGCTAAATCCAGTTTTATGCAAATAAACAGTTCTATTTCAAACAATTCAGTTTAGCATAAGTACACAGTTTAACTGTCAAATACCTTTTTATTTGAAGTAATTCAGTTAAGTCAAACAGTTCTAATTCAAACAATTCAGTTTAGTATAGGTATAGTTTTTGTGTACACGCAATTAAATGTCAAAACTGTAAGCTTTCTGAATTTCTGGGACGAAGCTTGATGATTTTTATTATTAAACCCTTAATGATAAAGTAAAAAATAGTTCTATTTCAAACAATTCAGTTTAGCATAAGTGCGCAGTTTAAATGACAAAACAATTATATTTCAAATAATTCAGTCTAGCTTAAGTACACAGTTCAGTTCTATTTGACACATTGATAGGACCGTACCAAGTGCTACTACTCCGGACCAGAGTGGACCTTAGAGCGATAGCAATGAAGTTCCGGCATTACTGGAAATTTACCGTCAGATTGTTTAGTGAACTATCAGGACACTCATTGAGTGGGGAGGCTTTTACCCCTCTGCAGAGATGCAGTCAGTGTATTCTACAGTCTCAGCTAACTCGGCAAATTCTGAATCGGGAGTTTGTTGCTCAGAGTTTGAGTAAATACAAGTTTAGGTCATCCGGCGGGAAATTATAATGTTCGCCTTTTTTTTTTGTCTCAGTATTTGTTGTTGCTCTGTTTTCTCCTGCGTTTTCTTACAATCTTTCTTTATTTGTCCAATCATTTTCATCTTTCAAAGTTTTGCATGCTTAGTCATTCATCAGGTTTTTCCTGTTCGAGGGAAACGCAATAAAAAAAAGCTCATTGTGTGATCGAAGTTAATCAATACTTCAGTTCACAATTTGACAAGACCGAAATTATACAATTGTCAGTGATCAAGAAATAGAAAATGATTCAAATTCTCTTAATGCTGTTGCTTTTGTTGCTGCAGCTGTTGAACTCAGCACTATAATTGATATTTCCCTAAATAACCCGGATATTGTATTTAGGTGTCTGGTGTAATGGTGATCGAGCTAAACTAGAAGATCATTGTTAGTAAGTTGGTTGGTTGGTCATTTTGCTTAACTGTATATCAACCCCTCTTGAGCTATTTAAAGCTAACTAAGTTTTCATGTGTATCAATACATTCATAGAATTAATCTTCATTGATTCCATTGCCCAGTCGGCTGAGGTCGTAAAATACACCGACTGCACCTCTGCAGAGGGGTAAGACACCCCCCCAATGAATGTCCTGGATATTACACTAAACAATCTGATGATTAGGTTCCGGTAATGCTGGAGCTGTGGGGAATGCGGATTACCCCTTTATTGCCATCGCTCCCAGGTCCACTCTGACCCAGCATGTTAGCACCTCATAGGGCCCTATCTATGGGTTGAATAGAACTAACGGCATACTTATGCTAAACTGAATTGTTTGACTAAACTGAATAGCTTGAAATAGAAATGTTTTTCAAAATTAAACTGTACTTGCATTTAAACTGCTAAACTGAATTGTTTGAAGTAGAACTATTTTCATAAAAATGGATTTGGCGTTAAATAACCTTCAAAGGTTGATATGCCATAAAACCCAAACAACCAATCAATCATCGATTCCATCTGAATTAATAAATTAGAAGAAATAATTTTAATTAACTTCATGTGTCTTAATAAAACTGGTTGAAGTAATTTTAATTAACTGTTTCTCCCGATACGGTTGATCCTCAACAACCGCCATGAAAGATAAAAAGGGTTGGGTGTTTGTTTGCTATCAGAGCAATTTGTAGAATAAATAAGAATACCTGAAATCATATAGATGTCTGCAAATTATTTGTTTAGAAATTTTTACGGGAAGCAATAAATACATAAATACGATTATTTTTTATGTTGAGTTACTTGAAATCAAAGAATTCCTTGTAATAGTTAAAACCATACACTTCCTTGCAAAAAAAAAAAAAAAAAAAAGAAATAACTGACTTTGACATTAAATAACCTTCGTTTACATCTATCTATCTATCTATCTGAATCTATTCACGTCTCTACAGTTCATATCTATCTATCTATCTATCTATCTATCTATCTATCCTTATCAACCCCTCTGCTCGGGCAGGATATGACACAAGGTCAATTTTTAAGCGGAGTTTAACAGGTTTGAATTCAAAGTTTTCCTTTTCCTAGACTAGTTGCCTCACCAAGGCTGAAGAACCTAGTCTGCCTTACTATTTACCCATAGTTGGAGGGAGAATAATTGGATTCATACCTTTCCCAAGGGTATTAGAGCTATGTGAAATGCTATCAGTTTCGTCCATTTCCTATGACGATAACCATTACACCACAGGCACCTCCACGTACACAACTGGCACCTCCACTATCTATCTATCTATCTATCTATCTGAATGTATTCACCTTTAACTCAGACCCATCTATCAATGAATAATCCTTGTTCTTCTGAAAAATTTCCAGTACTTGTAGTTATATTCTTTCCCCGTTCTTGTTTGAAAGCATAGTAATTATTTTTACGTTGAATTATTTGATAGTCGTTTATTTCTGAGCTTTATTTATCATTTTAAATCCCCATTATAAAATGTGCGTGATTTTGGCATGGCAGGTGATCTGGTGAACGTGGAGTACCCTTTCGTTTCCATTAATACCAGGTCCACCCTCGTGAATGTCCTCCTCATGATTTTAGACTTTTTACGTCTAGGGTTAATCAGTATCTTACTCTGTTAAGGAGGTTTAGGATTTACTAACCGTAGCCTACGTAGGGTGGCAAGGGATATCCTGGTTATGATACTACATTTCATCTGATGGTGAGGCTACAGTTCTGAAGATCTGGGGAATGTGGAGTACCCCTTAATTGTCATTATTCCCAGGTCCCCTCAGGCCCTGAGTGGTAGTATGTTTTATGATCCTATCTATGAGTCAAATAGATATCTTTTAAAATTATTCGTATAGAATGGACAGCAGAAAAAAACGAAAAAATTCTTAAGACATAAAGACACAAAAACTCAAAAATAACCCCAAAAACTCTAAAATTCAGTGAACACGATAACCTAACCTCTAGGCATAACATAACCCTAAACAGGTTGACCTGCCAGTAAAATGAATCAGTCAATAAACCAAATAAGCAAAAGTATATAAAAAAAAAACGACAACGTTAAAACAACATTTTGCATATGGAAAAGAAATTTTATCATTATTGTTTGTGATGGTTGGTTGTTTTGTTTTACGGCAGATCAACCTGTTTCGGGTCATTTAATGCCGAATCAAATTTTAAATAATTCAGTTTAGTATAAATATAGTTTTTGTTTACAAACAGTTAAATGTCAAAACAGTTCTATTTCTTAGAATGCTGTTTATCATAAGTTCACTGTTTAGTTCTATTTGACCCATAGATAGGACCCTATCAGGTGCTACCATTCAGGCCCAGAGTGGACCTGGGAGCGATGGCAATAAAGGGGTACTCTGCATTTCTCAAAGCCCCAGCATTACGGTAGATTTTACGCCATCAGATTTTTTAGTGCCATATCAGGACACTCGTTGCAGGGTGTCTTAGTCCTCTGCAGAGAAGCAGTCGGTGTATTCTGCAACCCAAGCCGACAGGGCCAGTTGTTCTGCAATGAAGCAGTCGGTGTATTCTACAGCCCCAGCTGACTGAGCAAGTTTATGAAGGTAATTGTGTTGTGGTTTGCCTAGTTCATAGTCGAATTTGACATAGAATGTTGATAAATGTCAAATGTTCCCAATGTCGTAATTTCTCATAAACATTAGAATTCAAATTATGAAAAACATTGATGTTGAGGGTTCACTGCAACTATAATAAAAACAATAACAAAAACAGGTATTTTTCTTCCTTGTATTTTAATACGTTGAGATAGCGGCTGAGTTGAAGACAGAAAATATATTTGGTAGATTAAAAAAAAAAGGAAGATAAGTAAGGAAGAAAAAGTTAACGGAAATGAACGACGGAAGAAAGTGAGAGAACGGAAGTTGTCGAGGGTCATTCTGGGATAGAAGAAATTTGAAGGACTAATTAGGAGGGTTGTACTTTTGATTGTGATATCAAATGAGTTGGAAAGGAAAAGACGAGTGGTAATGAAAAAAAGAAAGAAAGAAAGAAAGAAGTGTATGACGAAAAAAAAAAAAAGATAAGAAAGCGTCGATCAAGAAGAAGAAGAAGAAGAAGAAGAAGGACAACAACAACAAACAAATGCAGAAATTGTCGGGAAGCGATTAAGAAAGCTGAGGAAGTAGAGGATGAAGAAATTGAACAAAAAAAAAACAGTAATTACTACGACTGACAATGATTATGTGTAAAGTGTTGATTTGTAAAAGAAGAGACTGTGGATCAACAGGCATAAGAAACAAATTGCGGAAGGCCGAAGAAAATAGTTTCATGTTAAAGGTTAAGAAATAGAAAAGGATAGAAAACTTTGAGGACAGGACATGGAAAAAAAATATGAAAATTACCGCGAATTATGTATCGTCTGACCGGGAACGACAAGGGGAGATTAATTAGTCTGTCTGTCTGTCTGTCTGTCTCTACAAGCTTTATCTATCCAACATCAGTGTTCCAAAATAAAAGTGATAACATTGGCTAAAATTATGACAATAAAAAAAAAATAATAAAATAAAATAAAGAGTGAGAATATTATGAACTCTTGAGAAAAGAACGTGGAAGTGCCATTTTGAAAAGGGCAAAGATAATTTTGTAAGAAGAAAGAACTTTTCGATGATAATTATATATATATATATATATATATATACTGTGTTTTCTTTTAGGAGACATATATGCGTGTGAACGTTGCGTAGTGAACGTTCTGTTTCTTTAAAGAAATGTGCATTTTTTAGCGTGCGTTTAAAACACATACCACCACACGTACACACACACACACACACACATATATATATATATAAACGTAGAGATGTGTTTATATATATATCTATCAATCTATCTATCTATCTATATCTATATATATGGAAGTAAATATGGATCTAAATCCGATTAAATGAAAAAAGTAAAATACAAAATTGAATAATCCAAATTAGATGAATTTATTTTGATGTAAAGCCAACGTTAAACGTTTCGGTTTTAATAACCTTCATCAGGACTTTGATATGATGAAAATTGTTCACATAGCGATGGATGCTTGTCGAGATAAAAGGGGCACAGAAAATAGATATGACAAAAGATTCATAAACGTACATTTAGTGTTCTTAATTTGAAAGTATTAAGTACGTGTTTGGCGCGTGGATGACTTCAAAATGATCTGTAAATATAAAAACTCACTTATCTCTGCATATTTCTTTAAAAACAAAAAGACTTTTCTGGTCTCTTAAAAATATCCAACATTTTCAAACATCATTCCACGTGCCAAACACGTACTTGATAATTTTAAATTAAGAACGCTAAATACACGTTGATATCTTTTTCGTTATATACATTTTTCTTTACTCCTTTTATTTCGACAAGCATCCATCGCTGTGTGAACAATTCTCATATCAAAGTCCTGATGAAGGTTATTAAAACCGAAACGTTTAGCGTTGGCTTTGCATCAAAATAAATTCATCTAATTTGGATTATTCTGTTTTTTATGCTTTCTTCATATATATATATATATATATATATATATATAAACATGTACAAATATAAAAAACACAAGGTTTTCAGCAGCTTTTGCCACCGGACAGGGTGTTTAATTCTTTTAAATACCCTGTCCGGTGGCAAAAGCTGCCTGGTAGCGGCAGGAGTGGCAGTACCACCTTGAGCTACCGAAACTGTGTTATCACCTTTGGTTGGCAGTTAATGAGGGCAGGGTATCGCACGTGCTTTCACGCATTGTATGATGAAAGAATATATGAACAAGTACAAATATAAAAACACAAGGTTTTCAGAGGATGTTTTAATAACAGTTTGAATTATTTGCCAACGTTAAACGTTTTGGTTTTTAAAGCATTCCTCAGCGCGTTTGAATACAAGATGTTGTATCGTCTCAATTAACATCCTGATGAAGTTTTAATGTTTAAAACTGGAAGGTTTAACATAGCAAATAATTCCATCAATAAATGAAATCATTCTCTACAAACTTTAATTTTTCCCAATTTGTACATTTTCATACCGTCGCATTTACTTCCAGTTTCCCATATATATATATATATATATATATACATGGGGTGCGGAAGCAAAATTAAGAATATTTTTGTATAATAATAAACGACACTTTTATAAAACAAGACAAATTTAAAATTTTAAGAAATAAACAACAAAATAAATAGATAGACATAAACAATAAATTTACTCAATATGGCTGCCATTTTTTAAATTTTTATCTTAACATGCTTGTGAAACGATATGCATACCTTAAAAATAAATTCTTTAGACGTTTTATTCTATTCCTCCTCAAAAGCAGTCTTAAACAAACCATAGGAAGTTATATTTGTTTTGTTTTCTAAAACGCCCCTTATAGTGTAATCAAGGAGGTTAATTGAAGCCATATAGAAAGTCCAAATATTTCTAAAATTTTTTAAAGCTTGGTTTTGGCGTTAAGTAAAACAAATTCTCTGTTGTTTTTTTTCATTGTTCATTCATTTTGCGCTGGATTTTAATTTAAAAAAATACTTGAATATTAGAGATAATCATGAAAATTTCAAAAGATTTAAAAAATTATTCCATTATTTGCTTCCGCACCATATATATACATATATATATACTTTTAAGGAAATCGCTGATTTACTGATTAAATAGTTACCCCTTTCTCTAAAAATAATATTTCCACTTTGTTTTGCATTTTATTAAACATCCATCCGTGATTTAACATAACTAGATATCATACTTCGTCGTCCTGATGATGGTTTATTAGAATTGAAATGTTATAACGTTGATTTTATTTACATAAAATTCTTCTTGTTGGATTACTCTATCTATCTATCTATCTATCTATCTATCTATCTATCTATCTATCAGAGCCTTTCTATAAATAAGTTTTTTTGAAAAAAGCAAAATGATTTTTTTTCAGAATTTTCTTTCCATAAATGGGAACTGTTTGTATTAAATGGATGTTTGCAAAAATATTTTAATTACGCATGAATATTCGTTTTGAGGCTATTCAAAATGGTGACAAATCAAACAGAGTGCTCTTGGCAACGAATGTCCTGGATATGATATTAAACAATCAGATGGTAAGGCTCCAGTAACGCAGCAGCTTTAGGGTATGTGGAATACCCCTACATTGCCATCGCTCCCAGGTCCACCCTGCCTCGGAATGGTAGCACCTGATAGGGTCCTATCTCTGGGTCAAATAGAACTGTTTGAAATTTAAAATGAGTTCATTTAAATATCTTATGCTAAATTAAATTGCTAAAAATAGAACTGTATGACCACTTAACTGTGTGTAAATGAATGATTAATGTTTAATTAAATTGTTAGTTTTACATAGTATTGCTTGGATTTATTGGACTCTGACTTATGCTAGATTAAGTTAGAAATAGAACTATCTGATCGTTTAACTGTGAGTATATACGAAATCTGCTTACAAATTATATTGAATATATAAGTAAAACAGGATTCGGCATTAAATAAGCAACAATGGTTGATATTGCCATAAAACCAAACCAAATTTACAGGATCTGTGATGAGTTCTGAGAACCATGTTTTATTTCAAGAAAATGTTGCCAAAGGAGCTAAACATGAGTCGAGAAAATTCGTAGAATATAAACACACTAACTCTTTGGTAAAGCTGTTCCAGGCGCAGTGGTCAATAAAGAAGGTCCTGCTGACAGTATTTTGGGAGATAAAAGAGCCCATCACAACTGACGTTCTTGAAAAAGGAAAAAAAATGTATTGCAGACTGCTTAAGCAATATTTCACCTTATCTATTCAATAATCCACGTAAAGTTGACGGAAAACGTATTCTTGCAGTGGCAAAAAAGGAGTGTCCTAGGCATGGCATTAAAATGCATCTGATGGTGAGGCTCCACTATTGCTCAAAGGTCCACAGTGACCAGGAGTGGTAATACCTATTTGGGCCCCATCTACGGGCCAAATAGGTCTGTTTAAAAAATTATCGAACTCGAGAGGAACGTACTATAAATAAATAAATAAATATATAGTAATCAAAACAACGCAAAAATAAAAAAATAAAAAAAAAAAACAAACAAAGCAAAAAAAAAATTAAACAAAAACACCCCAACGAAACAATAATTTAGTAAATAACTGCTGAAGAAATGTAAATATGAACGTAGACCCCGAGCAGAAAATAACCCTTGACAGGTTTATTTGCCTTTAGAATTAATTAGTCAATTTAGGAATGCAAGTTGGTTTAGCAGACCATCGTCGGTTTAATTCTTTCAGAGAGCCCCAAATTCCTGGTCTTGTACCACATTAATGATGTGTTTTCGTCTTCCTTATTCCAAAATATTTTGGGTCCCGTTATTTTTTTAGTTTTCCCAACGATACGAAGACATTTTCAGAAGAATCATTTTTACTTCTTAGGTAATTCTTTTTTTCAATTTTAAAAGAAAGAAAGAAAAAAAAAATTATTAGCGAGTAATGGGTAAAATATTTTTCTAACGGAAATATTTATTTTGAGGCTATTTAAAATGGCGAGAAATTTACTCTAGTTTTTGTTTATAATATATTCTTTTTCGTTTATATCATTTCATGTTTCTTTCTTCTTCGAGTTTCCGCTTCTTTTCTTGATTCCCAACCAAGCTTCTTTAAAATCCCACCAGTAACCCAAAAGCAAAGAAGTTTATACACACATACACACCAATATATATATATATATATATATATATATATATATATACAGGAAAGTCACTAATTTTCTGTGAATAATCTTAGACCGTCCGAACATTTTTTTTAATCGTAAATGTCAGCACTCAAATGAGTCCCCTGGAGAACCCAATTTTACAAGGGGTAGGGAAACATGTCACTGTCAACCTTTAAGGAGGTTATTAAGAATCTTCGGAACTATTAAGGGCGACAAAAGGCCAGGACGAAGACCTCTAAACGTGTTTCATGTTCACCTTTAAATAGTTAACCATCATTATAAGCATTCCTTTGCCATTTCCTTTGGACAAATAATACCGTGGCAATTATTATTGCCGGTAATATGGTCAGTATTATCATTGCAACAGCTGTCAGATATTTGTCAAATAAGCTAATGGCTAAATAAAATAACAACAACAACAACAACAATAATCATAATAATAATAATAATTGCGTGAAAAACTCAAAGAGAATGATAACAATAATAAGAATGTTACTATAAATAATAACAACAAAAACAACAACAACAATAATAATAATAATAATAAATTTGACCATACGAACAAATGGTATATGCGCAACCCAGCATCTGTTTTAGAAAATGACACACAAATTCCAATTGGACTTTGGCATACAGACCGATCACCTAATCTCGGCCAGAAGATCAGACCTAATAATAATAATAATAATAATAAAAAGAAAAGAGAATTTGCAAAAATTGTCCACTTTGCTGATCACAGAATAAAACTGAAAGAATGTGAAAAGAAGGATAAGTACCTTGACCTGGCTAGGGAATTGAAAAAAACAAACTATGTAACATGAAGGTGACAATTATACCAATTGTGATTGGTGCTTTTGGTACAGTAACAAAAGGATTATTAAAGGGACTGGAGGATTTGGAAGTTGGTGAACGAGTTGAGACCATTCAAACAACAGCATTATTGAAAACGGCTAGAATACTGAGAAGAGTCCTGGAGACTTGAGGAGACTTGCAGTCACTCAAACTCCCGTGAAAAACCATCAGCTAACGCTGTTGTAAAAAAAACCTCTTATGAGTAAATAATGATAATAATAATGGTATAATAATAATGGCAAGACGTTTAAATTTGAACATACGAAAAAATGATATATACACAACCCAGAAACCGTCCCGGAAAAGGAGGCGCTCAAAATTCTCAGGGATTTTGAGATACAAACGGATTACCTAATCTCGGCCAGACGACCAGACCTAGAAATAGTCAATAACAATAACAACAAAAACGAGAACCTGCCGAATAATACTGACCACTGGGTAAAACTGAAGAGAGGCGAAAAGAGCGGTAAATACGTGCTACTTGCAAGAGAATTAAAAAAAAAAACTGTGGAACATGAAAGTGACGGTAATACCAATTGTAATTAGCGTACTCGGTACAGTCACCAAAAAATGGGAACGGGAGGGGAAAACATGTAAATAAGAAGACGATTGGAGACCATCCACACTACAGCGTTGTTGAGATCAGCCAGAATACTTGGGAGAGTCCTGGCGTTTTGAGGAGACTTGCTATCAGCCTCCAGTGGACAACCATCGGCCAACGCCTGTGTGAAATACTCTCCAATCATCCCCAAAGTACTTTTGAGCACACACACATATATATATATATATATATATTCACACATCACTGTGCGTTTTAGAATATATATATATATATATATCATCACTGTGCGTGTTAATATGCATATATATATATATATATATACTGCAATAGTGTATAGTCACGGCTATTTCACGTGGTAGGTTAGCGGTAGACAAAAGCGCTTTGATTAGGATAGTTCTCAATATCTGTGATCGAGCTAGTGCATAATCATAAATGAATATATAAATCAGTGTTTATATATCATGGATGCTTATTTGCAATCCTCCGCCAGCAAGAAAACATTAGCTTCTGTAGTAATGGTAAAAATACTAACTCGATAATGCTGCTATATGTGTCTGTGCAAAGAAAGAAAGAAAGAAAGAAATTTTGTAAATGAAACCCTAACATTCTAACACGCACAGTGATGTGTGAAAATAATAATAATAATAATAATAATAATAATTATAGATACCACGGAAAACTGGAGAGTTGAATTGACAGCAGGAGGAAAAAACTAAAATGAGGGGAAAATCCAGATAGAGATCTTCCAGGGAGGTGCGCTATCACCATTACTATTTGTAATAGCAATAATGCGACTCAATCACATGCTTAGAAAATGCATAGGCGGATACAAACTTCAACTGCAAGAAATTAAATCAACCACCTAATGCATATGGACGATATTAAATTGTTGCCAAAAATGTGAAAGAATTGGAAATTCTAATACAGGTTGTGAGAATATACAGTCAAGATATTTTGATGGAATTTGCCATAGAAAAATGTGCCATGCCAATAATGGAAAGCGAAAAACGACTCAGAATGAAAAGACAAAATCAGAACAATCAAAGAAATGGAAGCGTACAAATACTTGGGAATATTGGGAACGGACATCATTAACATGAGTACATAAAAAAAGAAAACAATACCTCAGGAGAACGAGAAAACTACTCGAAATCAAACTACATTGCACAAATCTCATTTAATGGATAAATTCATAGGATGTCCCGCACCTAAGGTACTTTGGACCATTCTTTTAAAGGATGAGAGAAGAACCTCAACAAATGGAGCAGAGAACAAGAAAACTTATAACGATGTATAAGGCTTTTCATCCCAGAAATATTGTAGACAGACTGCATGTGCCAAGAAACGAAGGAGACATGACAACACTCAAAATAGTGTCGATGCATTGATACGACGATTAGAAGACTACATAAAAAAGCTTGGAGAAAAACTGATTACAGTGACCAGAAATGATACAGTTAACAGAAGCATCAACAGAACAAAAAAAAAAACCCAACAGAAATCAAAAATGGGAAGAAAAATGACTGTAGAGACATTTACAGCAACAAACAAGCGAAATTTAACACGGGAAAATTTGGACATGGCTAAGGAAAGAAAACCTTAAGAAAGAAACTGAATCTCTTCTGATACCCACTAGAACGAACTATGACAAATCAAGAATTGACCAGACGCAACAAAATAGCATATATAGACTATGTGGTGATAGAAACGATATAACAAACGAATTAGCACCAATTAAATATAAGACTAGGCACAACTGAAGGGGGAAAGTGATCTAATGGAATTTGTGCAAGAAATTTAGATTTGACCATACAAACAAATAGTATATGCACAACCTGGAATCCGTCCTGGAAAATGAGACGCACAAAATTTTCTGGGATTTTGTGATACAAACGGATCACTTAATCCCGGCCAGACTACCAGACCTAGATATAGTCAACAACAACAACAAAAAAAGAAAACCTGCTGAATAGTGGACTTTGCTGTTCAGGCTGACCACGAGGTAAAACAGAAGGAAAGCAAAAAGAGGAACAAATATCTTGCTAGTGAATTGAAAAACTATTGAACATGAAAGTAGCGGTGCGCTCGGTGCAAATTACAAATGGATTGGTACAGAGACTGGAGGAATTGTAAATAAGAGGACGAGTGGAGACTATTAAGACGAGAGCATCGTTGAGATCGGCCAGAATACGAAGTGTCCTGAAGACTTGAGGAGGCTTGCTGTCACTCAAACAGCAGTGGAAAACCATCTGCTAACGCTGGTATAAAAAAAAAAAACCTCTCATATAAACAAATGTTATATTCACAAACCAGAATCTGTCGAGGAGAATGAGATGCACCACGTTTTCTGTTATTTTTAGATACAAATTGGTCACCAAACCAGTGCATAGTCAACAAAAAAAAGGAAAAAAAGAGCCTGCCGGATACTAGACTTAGCTGTCTCAGCAGACCACAGAGTAAAATTAAAAGAAATCGAAAAGCGAGATAAGTACCAAGACTTTTCTAAAGAGCTAAAAAACTATGGAACATGAAGGTGATACTTTTAGGGATTGTTCCGGGCGCAGCGCTTATAATTGGTATAAATTATAAGCGCTGCGCCCGGAACAATTCCAAAAAGTATGGTAAAGGGACTGGAAGACATTGAAATAAGAGGCCAATAAGATCACTCAGAATACTGAGCAGAGTCCGGGAGACTTGAAGATACATACTGTCACGCGGACTCCTCTTCAGCTAACGCTAGTGTGAGAAACTTAAATCAGTAAAATAATTATTATGATAATAATATGGAGGACTTGGAAATAAGCGGACGAGTGGAGACCATCCAAACTATAATATTGTTGAGATCGGCCAGAATACTGAGAAGAGTCCTGGATATTTGAGGAGATTTGCTGTTACGCAGTCTCCAGTAGAAAACCATCAGTTAATGCTGATGTGAAAAACTGTCAAATGAGTCAAATAATAATGATAATAATAATAATAATATGGAGGACGAGTGGAGACCATCCAAACTACAACATTGTTGAGATCGGCCAGAATACTGAGAAGAGTCCTGAAGATTTGAGGAGATTTGCTATCACTCCAGGGAAAGAACATCAGCTAAAGCTGATGTAAAAAAAAACAAACCAAGAAATAATAATAATAATAATAATAATAATAATAATAATAATAATAATAATAATCACTCCCGTTAGGAAGCCTGGTTAAAAAACCTTAAATTTCTCTTTACTTGTCACCGTTCAGACCATCCGGCAAAGGTGCCGGGTTGTTGTAAAGTTTTTTGAACACTTTGTCTCAGAAAGCAGTCCCCTGGCTTTACTTGCTTCGCAGGGTTAGGTTTATTGCGCAACGTCAACAGAGGAATGCCGTCGGAACTAAGTATTGTATGAGTCTCGATTCGTGCGCGGTCCCCACTATAAAATGGCCTTGTGCCACATTTTGGCTCGGTGAAATATCAGATACTTACCAACACGCGTACCCACCTGAAATACCCACCTTCAAAAGTTGTGGTTATCACTAGTTGAACAGTATGTAGTATGATTTCTATTTTGCAACATACACGACTTTCTCATAACGGATTTAGCGACAGTGGCGAATTATTATTATTATTATTATTATTATTATTATTATTATTGTTGTTGTTGTTATTATTATTATTATTGGTATATATTTGTTGTTGTTGTAGTAGTAGTTGTTAATGTTGTTTTTATTGAATTGTTCATTTCAGAGTATAAGAAAATTAGATTTAGCTTTCTTTGTTCTTATTCATGTTGCCCATAAAGTCTCCCTTTATTTCTGTCTATTTATTTAAGTGTTTTTTATTTTATTTATGATTGTGTATATGTTGTTGTTTTTTTTTTTTTAAGTGCAGTCTGACTCACTGGCTTTTATTTTGACTTGAGATCGATTTCAGCTGATGGCGTCGTTCCGATCACGATAAGAGTAAATCCATTTTATGAGGAGAACACTCCCTCCATCTTCTGATTTGAAATCAAGCAGAAAGACACACACAAAGAACGACACACTCAGACAAACGCAAACAGATGCACACGTGCGTACAAGCAGTAAACGTGGACGCTTCTAATAACTTCATGTTTTAACATAATTGTTGGACTGAGCCAAATTAGGTTCAAGGCCACGTTCTTAGTGCACCTGGTTGAAATGAATTGCGGGTAAAAATGGAATTATTTGTATCATATCGCAATGCTTGGAATCATTTAACAGTGTGCCAATAAACAAATTATTTTGAATAGACTTATTAGTGTTAATAGCAATATCTGAAACCATTTAACTATGGGCAAATAAAACTATTATTATGAGTAATACATTGTGTACAAATAAACGAATAATATTAAATAGAATTATTATTGTTAGATAGCAATACTTGAAACCATTTAACTGTGTGCAAACAATAGTACGACTTGTGTGCTACTAAATTAGCTCTAGTTCATTTTAAAAAACAGTTGACCAACAAACAATTCACTCACAAATCATATATATATAATAATTTAATTGTGTGCAAGCAAATAACTGATTTGAATTGAGTTGTTACTGTTACATCGCTATACTTAAATTCATTTAATTGTGTGCAAATAAACAATTAATTGCTACATAGAATTATTTGAGTTAGATAGAAATACTTGAAACTGTGTGGAAAAATTAGATTATTGGTATCTCATAGCAATACTTGGAACCATTTAACTTTGTGCATATAAAACTATTAGTATGAGGACAATTGAAAAAATATCATAGAGTGCAAATTAACGATTGATAATAAATAACATTTTTAGTTTTACATCGCAATACTTAAAACCATTTGATTGTATGCAAAAAATAGCACTATTTGTATTCAAAGAAATTAGCTCGAATTCATTTAAAGATAAGATTACCAACAAATCATATATACATAACCATTTAACTGAGGGAACATACCAAAGACTGGTTGGTTGGTTGGTTTGGGGGTTTTATAGCATATCAACCTTTGTAGGTTATTTAACGCTAAATCCATTTTTATGTAAATCAGTTCTATTTAAAACAATTCAGTTTAGCATGAGTACACAGTTTAAATGTCAAAAACATTTCTATTTCAAACTATTCAAGCAGTTATATACAACAATTCAGTTTAGTGTAAGTACAGTTTCAATGTCAAAAAAACTGTTCTATTTGAAATAATCCAGTTTAGCATAAGCACACGGTTTAAGTGTAAGTACGGTTTAATTATTTCAAGCTATTCAGTTTAACATAAGTTCTATATTAAACAAATCAGTTTTGTGTAAGTACAGTTTCAATGTCAAAAAAACAGTTCGATTTCAAATAATTCAGTTTAGCGTAAGCACGCAGTTTAAGTGTAAGTACGGTTTAATTGTCAAAAACATTTCTATTCTAAGCTATTCAATTTAGTCAAACAATTCAGTTTAGCATAAGTATGCCGTTAGTTCTATTTAACCCATAGATAGAGTTCTCTCAGGTGATACCACGCCAGGCCAGAGTGGACCTGGGAGCAATGGCAATGAAGGGGTGGTCCGCATTCCCCAAAGCTTCAGCATCACTGGAACCTCACCATCAGATTGTTTAGTGTCATTATCAGAACACTCGTTGGGAGGGGTCTTACCCCTCTGCAGAGGAGCAGTCAGTGTATTCTACAGCCCCAGCCGACTGGGCAACTAATGACTGATGTTGAATTGAATTGTTATTGTTATATAGCAATATTGAATATATTTGAGTATGTGCAAATAAATGATTATTACTAAATAGAATTATTTGTATTTGATAGGAATACTTAAAACAATTTAATTGTATGTAAAATTCGAATTATGGGTATAATATAGTAATGCTTGAAAGTATTTAACGGTGTGCAAACAAACAAATAGCGTTGAATACTCTAAGTGTTAAATAGCAATGCTTGAAAACATTTAACAGTGAGCAACGATCGAATTACTTAACATATATCCCGATGGTTGGATCCATTTAACTTTGTGAAAATAAAAGAATAGTGTTGAATAGATTTATTATTATTATTTTTTTTTTTTTGGTTGGTTGTTTGAGTTTTATGGCATATCAACCTTTGAGGGTTATTTAATGCCAAATCCATTTTTATACAAATAGTTCTGTTTCAAATAATTCAGTTTAGCTTAAGTAAGTAAAGTTGGCGACCGTAGTCGAGGGCGACCAGAAGGTTCTCTTTTCAATAGCTATTACACCGAGGTGTAGGGGAGGGCACTACTCCTTTCCTTGGGTGTCAAAAACATTTCCATTTCAAGCAATTCAGTTTATTCAAACAGTTCTAATTCAGTTTAGCGTAAGTACAGATTTTGTTTTCACACAGTTTTATGTCAAAACAGTTTTGTATTAAACAATTTAATTTAGTGTAAGTAGAGTTTCAATGTCAAAAACAGTTCCATTTTAAACAAATCAGTTTAGCATAAACCCGCAGTTTAAATGTCAAAATATTTCTCTTTGAAGCTATTCAGTTTAGTTAAACAGTTCTAATTCAAACAATTCAATTTAGCATAAGTATGCAGTTTAGTTCTATTTGACCCATAGATAGGGCGCTATCAGTTGCAACCATTCCGGGACAGAGTGGACCTGGGAGCAATGGCAATGAAGGGGTACTCCACATTCCCCAAAGCTCCAGCATCACTGAAACCTTACCATCCGATTGGTTAGTGTCAATATCAGGACACTCATTGGGGGGGTTACCCCTCTAGAGAGATGCAGTCGGTGTATGCTACAGCCCCAGCCGACTGGGCAAAGATTTATTAGCGTAAAGAAGCATAAACGAATAATGTTGAATAGATTTATTAGTATTATGTAGTAATACCTGAAACCACCTCACTGTGTGCAAGCAAAAGCAATACTTGAATACAAACAAATTTGCTCTAATACATTTAAGAATAAGATTACATATAAACTAGTCACTTGCAAATCGTATATTGATAACAATTTAATCATGTACAAAAAATGACTGAAGTTGAATGAAGCTGAGAGTATTTTATAACAATATAACAATATAACAAACCCTGTACAAATATATAACATCTGGTTCGTTTAAAAAAGTTATCTACAAACTATTTCTTTACAAATTGAATATATTTGATATATATGTATGAAGAGGATATAGCATTCAATAATCTGTAAGGCCATAAAACCCAATCAACCGAGTGAAAAACTAATTAGCCCTGTCATTATATTATTGTAAACATCACTATAGAGAGATTGTTGTTGTGCAAAGGCAACATCAACAAAAAGGTGTCATTGGTTGAACGCCTCATGGCAAACTAACAACAGAACACAAGCCAGAATCTGTCCTGGGAAATGTGACGCACAAACTCATCTGGGATTTTGAGATACAAACAGATCACCTAATCTCGGCCAGACGATCAGACCTTATAATAATCAACAAAAATAAGAAAAAAAAGAGAACTTGTAGAATTTTTACTTAGTTGCCTCGGCTGACAACAAAGTAAAATCGAAAGAAATCGAAACGAAGAAGAATAAGTACCTGGATCTTTTTAGGGAATTGAAAAAACTGTGAAAAATGAAAGTGACAATTATACCAATTGTAATTGGAGCTCTTGGTACAGTCACCAAAGAATTAGTAATGAGACGCACAAACTTCTCTGGGATTTTGAGATACAAACGGATCACCTAATCTCGGCTCGACGACCAGACCTAGCGATAGTCAACAAAAAAAAAAAAAAAAGAAGAGATTCTGACTAAAAGTGGACTTAGCTGTTCCAGCTGACTCACAGAATAAAATCGAAAGAAAGCGAAAATAAAAATAAGTACCAAGACCTTACAAGATATTATGAAAAAAACCCCAAAAAACCATGGAACATGAAAGTTACGGTAATAACAATAGTAATCGGGGCGCTCAGGACAGTCACCAAAGAATTGGTACAGGGACAGAAGGAATCGGAAATAAAAGGATGAGTAGTCACCATCCAAATGACAACATTGTTGAGATCGGCCAGAAAACTAAGAAGTGTCTTGGAGACTTAAGGAGACTTGCTATCACTCAGGCTCCATTGAAAGACAATCAGCTATCGCTGGCGAGGAAAGCTCTCAATGGAGGAAAATAATAATTATGATAATACTCAATCAGTCAAATGATAAATCTAAATAGATTAATACAAAGGTCTGGAAATAGATATAGCCATTTTAAACTATGACTGTGCCAGTAAGAATGGAAGCACTGATCAAGAAAGTGACACATAAACAAGACACCAGCATTCTGATCCTATATGTAAATACAAAAGATCGCACTTTGCGGAACAGCTCATCTCTTTAAGAGAGTACTATCAATGTAACTGAAGAAATATCATCCAAATGTTGTAGCAAAAAAGTATTATGTATGTAATCACTACCTTCCCTCATGCTAGGTGTTCGGTAAAGATCCAGTGAAAGTAAAGCAAAAAATTATATAATTATAACAATAGATAAGTCAGTAAGTTGGCTTACCGTAGTCGAGGGTAAACCGTAGGCTCCCTTTTCAATAGCTACTATTCCTAGGTGTAGGGGAGGGCGCTGCTCCTTTCCCTTGATTGCTCCACTTACCTTTGATCCGTACCTTATAATAGAATGTTCTTTTAGGAGGGATGAGGTACCGTATTGTGAATCTTTGGTATTATTCGACTTGGGATTGAATCTTGGTCACACTCGTACAGTCGCTGTAGGGGCTGTAGAATAGACTGACTGCTTGTCTATAGAGGGTTAAGACTTCCCCATCGAGTATCCTGCTTATAATACTGAACAAGGTGATGATGAAGCTGCAGTGAATGCTGGAGCTTTGGAGAATGCCGAGTATTCCTTCATTGCCATCGCTCCCTGGTGCACTCCTGACGGAGTGCTATCATTGGGTCCAACAGAACTAAACTATGTACTTATGCAGAACTGAATTGCTTGAAATAGAACTGTTTGTATGCATAAAAATGGATTTGGCATTAAATACCCTTCAATGGTTGATATGCCATAAAACCAAACCAAACCCAACCAATTCGCTCTTTCTTCCGTTATCCATTTCAGTGCATCTCTACAGCGGAGTAAGAGCTCCCTCCAAACGACTGTCCCGAATATGACACTAAACAATCTGATGGCGAAGTTCGAGCGTTGGAGATTTTGGAAATATTGAGTGCCGCTTCATTGACATTACTCCCAGGTGCAATCTGGCCCTGAGTGTGAGCACTTGATAGGGTCCTATCTATGGGTCAAATAGAACTTTTTGACATTTAAACTGTAAGCAAACTAATGACTTTCATTATGGAAAATAATTAAGGTTTTCAATTAATTACGAAAGTTGTAAATTCTTTTTTTATTATTTAAACTTTTAATTTAAAACCGAATTGCGAATTTTCATTCATGTATTTGTTGTTAATACATAGGAGTGTAATACATGTAATTCAGAAATCCTTTGTGTTACTAATTGTTACTCGAAGCTATAATTGTTTGCTGAGGATTATTATTAGAAGTCACTTGAATCCATATGACTATGTGCAAACAAATAGTTTTATTAAATATAAATATTAACTTAAAACCATATAGTAATGTATAAAATATTAGTATTAGATAGGCATACTTGAAACTATATTAGTATGTACAAATTGTTAATATTAGATAAGAATTCATCACTTCATGTAATTATGTGCAAAAATAATTCAAAGGAAATAATTACACAAAACATGTAAATGTTTGATAAGTACAAGGTTGTATGAGGTATATCTCGTGACTAATGCAATTAAAACTTTAGAAGGTACCTGCTGTGATTGGTAGTTGGAGTACTAATAGTACTTATGCCAAATTAAATGGTTTGAAATGGAACTGTTTTGACATTTAACTATGTGTAAATAAGAATTATTTTTATACTAATTTGAATTGTTTGAACTAGAACTCTTTGACTAAACTGAATAGCTTGAAATAGAAATGTTTTTGATAAACTACGTACTTATGCTAAAGTGAATTATTTGAAAAAGAACTGATTATTTGTATAAAAATGGTTTTGGCATTAAATAACCTACAAAGATTGATGTGCCATAAAACACAAACAAACAAACAAACATCATGTGGGCAGTTTTCCATTGAACTTAATTCAAAATCTAAATTAAGAGCAGCATCGGGAGACTAATATGATCATAGTAGTCTAGGAGAAGGAAATCTCTGAATTCAAAACTGTTAAACTCTGCCTAAAAATTGACCTTGTGTCATATCCTGTCCGAGCGGAAAGGTTGGTAAATATGAATATGATCATAGTAGAAGTCATTTTCAACCTGCTTAACTCTACAGTGCTTATCGCTACTGAGCTCCATCACAGCTGTTTCTCCATATACACCTGTTTCTCTTAATTAAGATACACACAAGCTTTGAAATACCAATGCAGGTTTTTCCCTCGACTATCGAAAATCTGGGGAATTTGATAATCAAGTGAAACTGGTTAAATATTTATAGTCCACATGCTATTATTGTTTAGTAGGTGAGCATATAAGGCTTACCTGAAAAGACGAAGAAGCGTCCACGTGGCGTACTGACTATGTGGAACTACGACATTTTAGTAAGCGGGTATTTCCCTAGACTATAAAAAAATCAGGTGAGTTTGATAATCAACTAAAACTGGTAAATATTTATAGTCCATATTCTATCACTGTAGGTGAGCATATGGAGCTTGCTTCAAAAGTTGAAGAGAAGTTCATGTGGTGTACCGGCTAACATTCGGAACTGCGAAATTGTTGTGAGCAAGTTCGAACTCCAATCATTCCACCACGTTCACTTTCGGATAAATACATTTGGGAAAGGCATGAACCCCTTTATTCCAACAGCTATGAGTTAAATAGTATCATTAATGTTCTTCTACAAGGATAGATTTGACATTAAATAACCCTCTATGATTGATATTGTTGGGTATCACCCACCTTTCTCCGCACAATAAACTAGTCCATCCACCATATATAGCAGGGCAGACTAGAAGGTGAAGAGCCGTTTTGTATAACGGAAGCCAATACTATCGTTGGACTATATCCTTATTCTGTCTTCACAAACCCTATGTTCTTGTCTACTAACAGTCTCTCTATTGTATATACTTTTCCTGAGAATATAACTCTATTTCCTCACATATCGTGGCTTGTCCTTTATTTAACACTACAAGCGTTCACTAACCAGAACGCGACAGATATTCCATTTAAAAAACTGTAAAAAGTTGACAATATAAAATCCACACAAAACTGCACACTGAGATTTGGGTGTGACATTAAATTGCATCTGGTTATGAGGCTTCACTCCCGGAGATCTGGCTAGCTTGAAGTACGACTTCCTTGCAATTATTCCCAGGTCCACTCTTACCAGGAGTGGTAATGACGGTTAGCGTCAAATCTAGAGGAGAGATTCGTCTTGGTGTAGTGGTTAACATGCTGGACAGCGGCTACTTAGTATGCGAGTTCGAACTTCAGTTGGTTTATTAATTTCATTTACGCACTAATAACCTTTGGATAGGTTTAGAATTTCTTGTACCCGACCCCAGGTATGGATTAAATTGTACCCCTGCTATTTTTTCTACAAGGATGGAATTGGTATTAAATAACTCGCGAAGGTTGATATATTATTAAACAAAGAAATCACACCAAAAATCACACCAATGTATAATTCAAATAGATCTGTGTAAAAGTTTCATTAGATAATTTATAGGACCGTGGGCAAAAAAAAAAAGATTAAGAAAGAGCTATTCAGAAAATATAGATATGAATGTCCAACCTTAAGCTTAAAATAACCCTAAACAAGTTCACACGCCGTTAAAACAATCAATTGCACAGAGTATTTTTAGCTGGATATTGATCCATTTATTGTTGTTCTCGTAAAATAATAATCTAAGCGATGTTAATGTTGGACTGGGTTTCTTCCACTGATCTGAATCCAAATCTGTCACTTAGCAACAATATTTATGAAAATTTTGCATCATAGTTGCTCGCAGATACCTTTATGACACCTTTCAATTTGATCTGAATAAAGGTAGTGCTTTTCTCTTCAAGTCAGTTAGACATTTACGTGATCTACACATGACAGAATGTTCAATTTTGTCTATATTTGATGCTGGTTACGAATTCTGAAACAATTTTCGCGTGCTCTTTTCGTCAAAAGCATTGTGAAGGTTTTTAGTTGGCTTTTGGTTTGGTTGAGTTTTATGGCATATCATCCCTTGTAAGTTATTTAATGTCAAATCCTATTTATGCATATGTTTAGCATAAGTATGCCGTTAGTTCTATTTAACCCATAGGGCTCCATCAGGTGCTACCACTCCGGGCCAGATTGGGCCTGGGAGCGATAGCAATGAAAGGGGACTCTGCATTCCCGAAAGCACAAGCATTACTGAAGCCTCACCATCAGATTTTTAAGGGTCATATACAGGATACTCGTTGGGCGGGAGTCTTACCCTTCTACAGAGAAGCAGTCGGTGTATTCCTTAGACCAAACCGACTGGAACTCAGGACACAAGTTGGGGGAGTCTTACTCCTCTGCAAAGATACAGTGTATTCTACAGCCCCAGACGACTAGCCAATATCATTTTCATCAAATACCTGGGTGTATTATCATCAGCATCATAATGAAGACCTGATGATAGCACAGATTCCCCCTCTCTCCCCCCCTCTCTCTCTCTCTCTTCATCCGTACTTCTCCATCATCGTCCTTGGAAAGTCCCCTAAAATGCATTCATTAACTGAGCTGATTAATCTCAATTTTTGCTGGTCAGCCAAAACTTGACTGCTCATGGGTAGGACTCCATAGGAGAACGTTTCTTATGGGTTTGTCTTTCTTTCTTTTCCGGGAGTACCCAATATATCAAGCTTATCTTACTTAGATGCTTCCCGAGATGGGCGGAAAGTGGCCGCACAATTGCTGTTTTATAGGGTACTGCTTATTGGATTTGTTCACAAAGGCTCGTAGTTTTTGTCAAACTTTTCTTCCAGTCGTTTCATTAGAGCCCAGTTGGTGCAAGCATATAACAGTACTGACACCGTTACAACCAGGAAGAATTCTTGCTTTATTTTAGACCCATTCAAATGAATAAGTTAGCAAATATGGTTTGCTTATATCAGTGTTATTTATAATAACTGATGGCCAACGGAAGCAAATAGCTTTTTTGCCCCACCAATAAATTTAATCGATTTTCCGCCTTTTTTCAGTGGTCGGTGAAGGGTATTGACTGGAAAATATGACAGTTGAGAGAAAAAAAAAAGCCACTCATAATAATCAAATACAATCTAAAAAAAATTATCATGCTTTGAACTATCGCTTGAAATCCAGCACACAATATCATCGATGTTTTGAGCACCACATACAATTGCCCAATCGGCTGGGGCTGTAGAATACACCGACTGCAGCTCTGCAGAGGGGTAAGACCTCTCCAATGAGTGTCCTGGATATTATGCTAAACAATCTGATGGTTAGGTTCCCGTGATGCTGGACTGTTAATGTAAGAGTTTGCGTTTCAACCGTATAGTTTTTAGATTGAACTTTGCCTCCCGCACCGGTCACTTCCGGGTGGAAGGTGCGGGAGGAACTTCCGGCCTGAACACCGGCTGGCGCGAATTCGGTCTTTTTCAAATCGACTGGCATGCGAGACTGACGTTTTTCTTTGTGGGTCACTACCAAGGCAAAAAGAAGTAAGTACGTGAATTCTCTTGAATTGATTCGATTTAAATCATCACTTTCGTGGTGTATTTCCTCTTTTGAAACATTTACGAGTGCATTTATTTTGTTTCAGTTTTCACGTTGAAGAGTATATAGTTGGAGAACGTACGCATATTACGCCGAACACGTGCGCAAATAAAGATATACAACTTCATCAGTACGAGACTCGTGTCTTTGATTTATTGACCCTAGTTGCTGCTGTTAAACTGGACTTTTGCGGAATGAGGAGCACTCCTTCATCGCAATTGCTCCGAGATCCACTCTAGCCTGGCGTGGTAGCATCTGATAGGGCCCTATCTATGGGTTAAATAGAACTAACAGCATACTTATGCTAAACTTAATTGTTTGACTAAACTGAATAGCTTAAAATAGAAATGTTTTTGACAATTAGACTGTACTTACACTTAAACTGCGTGCTTATGCTAAACTGAATTATTTGAAATGGAACTATTTTTTGACTTTGAAACTGTACTTATACTAAACTGATTTGTTTAATATAGAACTGTTTTGACATTTAATTGTGTAAACAAAATCTGTGCTTATACTAAACTGAATTAGCTGAATTAGAAATGCTTTCCTAAACAGAATAGCTTGAAATGATTTTCACAATTAAACTGTACTTACATTTAAACAGCGTGCTAATGCTTAACTAAATTCTTTGAAACAGAACTGATTATTTACATAAAAATGGATTTGGCGTTAAATAACCTACAAAGGTTGATATGCCATAAAACCCAACCAACTAATCAACCAACCAACCAACCACTTATAATTGATTTGCTATTTTGTATTTGTCTGTTTATACAAATGATAAAAATATTAAGGTTTAGTTTCTATTTTTTTTAAATTGAATATCACCCTTCGTGAGTCATAAGCCAATTATAATCCAAATATTAGTCTTCCAATTTATAATGAAATTATTATAAGGAGACATAAAAATCTATAGTAAACACACAAAACATCCATTTAGCCTTTATTACTTTAAATATATATTTAGATTTTATTAATCCTCAGTATACATTATATGAACCAAAATTATAGCATTTAATCAGATTTTCATATTTATTTTAATTGTCCGAAAAACGAGGTCATTGGGTTATTAAGGGTTATAAGCCATCCTTGTAGAAGGACAATAATACTGACATTTAACCCATACCTGGGTAACAATCATTATCATCATGTCGCGCCATCATTACGGATATCCCTGACCCTTTCTCGCCACTCTTCTCTATCGTCCATTGCTTCCGGCAGGTCATCATGGTTACATCCCGTATCGGCACAGAGCTGCTGTGTGTAGGTTCTAGCTGGTTGTCCTGCCTTTACTCGTCCATAAGAAGGGGTCCACTGGAGTACATCACTTATGAGCTCGTCCCTACTTCTCCAGAAGTGTTCCGCATGTCTGATTCGTCTAACTTGGATAGTTTTCGTGATGGGTGGTTGTTGGCCGTACAGCTGCTGCTTTGTGGGGTGCTTCCATGACTTGTTCAATTTTGCTCGCAGCATTCTTGCGTAGTTGCTGTCAAGCTTTTTCTCCATTCGCTTAGTTAGCGTCCATGTAGTGCATCCATATAGCAGTATCGACACAACCACTGCTTGGAAGAAACTGCGTTTTATTTTATCGGTCAGATCTAACTTCCATATGACCGATAGTCTATCGATAGGTGTCCATACCTTTGCTAGTCGCGTGTTGATGTCTGTCTCGGTTGATGAGACACTGCTTCCTTGGTTGGTGAACTTGTCTATTAGTTTGGAAAAGCAACCGTTTAGTGCGGAGATGTCACAACTTTGATTAAGGCACGTCTACTCAGTCTTGTGTGCATTGACAAGGAGGCCTATGCCTGCAGCTGCTCGTTCCAGACAATGTAGCAGGGATTCGGCTTGGGCGGGTGCATTTGCCAGAAGCACTATGTCAGAAAAATATAAGAGACAGTATGATTATATTATATTATATATCAGTCTGTTTCTATCTATCTATCTATCTATCTATCTATCTATCTATCATGAGATAACATGAAAAAAGTATCCTTTCTCCATAAAAGAACCCCCCAAAATGCCAATGCCCCAGAACTTAAGAAAGACCAGACAGAACTAACTAAAACATACGGAGGAAAAAAAAAAAAAGAAAAATAGAATGTATTTAAAGACAACTGAAGACAATCAGAAACTCGTTAGAAGATGGACAACCACGATTAGAACTGCAGACAGTAAATGAAGTCAGCGGAAAGAAAAGCACCTTGAGAGCAAAACTAAAAACTGCCAGTCAAGATAAAAGACGTCAGAGGTAGAAAGAACATTATAATAAGCTGCTTGGAAACCTCCGTAAAGTCACAGATAAATCTAAAAAAATATTCATAACCAACTAGACACCAAACTAGAACAGTTTATGGAGGAATAAAAAAAAATGAAAATCGAAAAGCTGAAGAAGACAAGTAAATTTAAGGACTTTATCAAAATTATCATCATGTCATGCCGGTAGCATGAAATTCTCTGACCCTCCCTTGCCATTCGTCTCTATCATCCATCGCTTCCGAAGGGTCTTCTATATTACATCCTGTGCCCGTACAGAGCCGTTGTAGATAGGTTCTAGTTGGTCGTCCAACACATGCAAGTCTGTGTAAAGGGGTCCATAGGAGAACGTGCTTATTTCTCCAGCTGAGTTCCAGATATCTTGTTCATCTTATTTAGATTGTTTTAGCGATGGAAGGTAGGTGGCCGTGCAGCTGCTGTGTTGCGGGATGTTGCTTCCAGGATTTGTTAGATTATACGACATGCCTTTAATAAGTTTCCAAACTTGGAATGCTTCAGACTGCTTTTCGACCATCTTGCATGAATCGAGCATCAGTTTTTTAGTGGCATAAGAAGGCAGAGAGTATGTGAGGGATGATGAGAGGTGTGGGAGGAGTAAGCAAGTCATAAGACCGGAGTTGATTGGCTAAATAAAGAACTTCATGGATAAGGACCGTCGTGTGTCCATAGAGACAGTAAGCGCACAGTTTGATGTCAGTGTAGGAACTGTACACACAATTATTCGCGAGGAACTGAAGATGCGGAAGATTTGTGCAAAGTTTGTCCCAAGGGTGCTCAGAGAAGACCAGAAAGAAAGACGTTGTCATTACAGGAGGGAGATGTTCGAGCTGATCAATTCAGATCCTGCAGTTCTTAATGCTCTGGTGACCTGCGATGAAAGCTGGATCTACTGCTATGACCCAGAGACAGAGTTTCCAGACCCAAGAAGGCCTGACAGAGCAAATCCACCCACAAACTTTTGATGATCCCTTTTTTTGACAGCACTGGCATGATCTACATGCACTTAGTTCCCACTGGACAGACAGTCATCAAGGAACACTATGTTGAGGTTTTTAAGGGAGTTCAGGAAGAGATTCCGTCGGAAGAGGCCAGCACTCTTCAAATCGGGTCAGTGGCATTTCCACCAGGACAATGCTCCAGTCCACAACTCCATCCTTGTCGCAGACTATTTGACCAAGATGGGCATCAAGACAGTTCTTCAGCCTCCCTATAGTTCAGACCAGTGGTGTAATGGTTATCGTCGTAGGAATTGGACACGACGATACGAGTTCAAATCCTGGACGAGACTGTTTGCATTTCACATAGCACTAATACCCTTGGGAAAGGTATGAATCCAATTATTCTCCCTCCAGCTATGGGTAAATAGTAGGGCAGACTAGGTTCTTTAGCCTTGGTGAGGCAACTAGTCTAGGAGAAGGAAAACTCTGAATTCAAACCTGTTAAACTCCGCTTAACATTGACCTTGTGTCATATCCTGCCCGAGCGGAGGGGTTGGTAACTATGATAGTCCTCACCTTTCTCCCTGTGACTTTTGGTTATTCCCTAAGCTCAAGGAAAAACTTAGAGGCTGTCATTATGAGACAATAGAGGAGATGAAAGAGGCTGTAACAAAGGTCATTGAAAGGGACTAGAGTTTCATGTCTGTACTATCAATAAAAGTGCCCATACGAAAAAAGTCTGGAAACCTATTTAATGAGCCTTGTAGTTCGTAACATTCTTGTTCAACTCCTGTTTAGTTTTTTCTCTATACGCTTAGTCAGCGTCCATGTGGTGCATCCCTATAGTAGAATTGAAACGATGACCGCCTGGAAAAATGTTTTTATTTTATTGGATAAGTCTGACTTCCTTATGATAGATAACCTATCGATAGCAGCCCATGCCTTCGCTGGTCGCGTATTGATGTCATTTTCTGTAGTTAAGACACTGCTTCGGAGGTAGTTGAACTTGTTCATATCGACAAGTCAAAACTTGAAAGTCATGGAAAGCCGTATGGCGGATGTGAAGTAAGGCAGATGAAATCACTCAAGTTTGCTTTAACTGATGCTGGGGGTGGGGTGGGGGAAGAACCCCACAATTCAATGACCAGGATCACATAGTTCTGTTTGACAACTACTGATACTAATCTACAAGTGTGGTGTCTATTGATGTGATAAAAATACTACCATCGAAACATTATCATGACACTTACTCAATCCATATTTGAGGACATATTTCTCCGATTATTCCCCGTTGTCTACTAACAAAACACAAAAATTGAACAAGTGGTTGTATCCTCCGCTCCCCCAAGAAAGATGACCTCGGAATTTCTTAGAACTACAGCAGCATAAATCTTACTGCTATAGCTGAAAAGTTATAAAATGCTCTGCTTCTCAGTAGTATCAAACCTGAAATCGAGAATTATTTTGGAAAATTCAGAAATTTTTTCGGAAAAATCGATCCACAACCTCACAGATTCTAAATATCCGCCAACACATCGAAGGAGTACGTTAAAAAAACAAACTCGAGAAAACAGTATTTTTTAAGATTTCTCCAAGGCATTTGATACCATTGAGGAAAAATCAAGCAAATACTACTAGCATATAGTATTACCTACCTCTCACCTCTGAAATCATCCAAATAAAACGGACGCTGCTATGGACCCCTTCATAATGTCGTTCAAGTGTTGAATGGACAACAGGTCTTTTCGGGAGGCCTGCCGGAAGCGATAGATGACAGAGACGAATGGCGAGAGTCAGGGAAATCCGTGCAAGCAGCACGATATGTTGAGAATGATGTTTTTTTTTCCAAAGAAGCAGTTACAGATATAATGATGCTTTATAAAAACACGAAAGCAACAGTTCATTCTTTAAATGGGGACACCGTCTATTGTTATATACTGACCTTTGACTGAGCCGTAAATCAAGAGAAGCACCTGTGTCAATAAGCGGAAGAAGAAGCGGTAGCGAGGGGGCGTTATGAAAGAATATAGGCAGGTGCCGGCGGCAGTTGAGTCAGTTGGGGACATGATGGTCAGAGTGAGGGCCAGCTTGCAGACTGAGAGCTGTGGCCCCCAGCGACTCCCGGTTGAGCAACCCACGCCAAGATGCAGAAGAAGTGCTGCTATGGTCAGGAGAAGAAGTTGGGTCAATATAGCAGTCTATCCCTGTCTCCGCTCATCTCTCACACACCTCAGAAACATCGAGAATAAAGTGTGAGAGATACATATTTTTATAAATCGTTCGTTCATTGAAGTTCGTCATTATCATATTTACCAACCCGCTCGGGCAGGATATGACACAAGGTCAATTTTTAAGCGGAGTTTAACAGGTTTGAATTCAGAGTTTTCCTTCTCCTAAGCTAGTTGCCTCTCCAAGAAACTAGTCAGCCCTACTATTTACCCATAGCTGGAGGGAGAATAATTGGATTCATACCTTTCCCAAGGGTATTAGTGTTATGTGAAATGCAATCAGTCTCGTCAAGGATTTGAACTCGTGTCGCCGGGTCCAATTCCTACAACGATAACCATTACACCACGGGCATCTCCATGAAGTTCGTCATTCTTTGATTATGTTTCCGCTTATATGTATATTTGTATTATGTGTAGACAACACTCTGACTTTGTCACTGGAGTCGTAATTTGACCCATGTTTGTTTATAATTTGCCAAGACTACGTACTTCAAAGATCGATTGCTCTTATAAAAGAAAATGGCTTTACATAAGAAAGTAAGAAGTTGATGATATCCTGCCGAAACTATTATAGACGCAGACTATTCAGATGATCAATTGCTTCTTTCAAATACATCTGCCCAAGCCGAATCCCCATTTCAATCATGGCCCAGTCGGCTAGGGTTGCAGAATTCACCGACTACATCTTTGCTGAGGGGTTAGATTCGCTGAACCAATGTTCTGGATATGACATTAAACAATCTGATACTAAAGCTCCAGCAGAATTTTTTGAAATAGAACAGTTTCTGTATAAAAATGAATTAGGCATTGATGACGTATAATGGTATAACCAAACCAAACCAAACTGCGCCCGGAACCTTTTTTGACCAGAGAGTCTGTCTTTTCGACTCTGGCTCATGGTGGAAAACCCATGTTTAACTCATTCGTAAAAATATACTTCTTTGTATACATGACAACCTCTTCTGTGAATTTCACAAGGACTGTACTTCTCAGTCGGGAGAAAATTAATGATAGATCTCTGATCAGGACTGGAACACTGACTTTGATTTGCCACCATTTTGAATAGCCACCAAACAAATATTTTTACACAATTAAAATGATCTTTTTGCTATCAACCAATTTCAAACAAGGCTAAGTTTACATTTTAGTAAAAAGCATTTTGAAAAAGAAATTTAATTTGCTTTTTTTCCAGTAAAGGGAAAAATTCCCTTATTAATTGAATGACCCTCATACACACACACACACACACATATATATATATATATATATAGAGAGAGAGAGAGAGAGGTGGGGGAGAATGTCAATTTTAGAAATATTAATGAAAAATAAAAATTATGATTCAACAATATTGATCCGAAAAATGTATCATATGATCTTCTTTGAGAATATATTTCAATGCATTTAAATGTTCAAGATTACTGGAACGTTGCTATCTCTTTGAAGAACTTGAAAATAGACTTGACTGCCGAAAGAGAATCTCTCGAAATGGTAAGTTTCATCAATGAGGAGTTCTTTGTAAAAGACTCGCTATTTATCAGTCGCAGGACGCCATTAACTTTCATCTTACAACGTCAAAAAATTACGATTTAGGAATTCGACGTAAACGGAAATCATCTAGATAATCTTATTTGTAAATAATTAAAAACAAACAAACAAAAAAACTAAATTTGAATGAAACAGAAAATGTTTTATAAAATATCAATAATGAAGAGAGGATTTTAATAGACGACCGTGATACTCTATACTATGTATCACAACACATTTATTTGTAGATACATATGTATCGTCGTTGGAAATGAAATCGGGGATTTGAGTTCAAATCCTGGTGAACCCTTCAACAAAGACGATGAATTCAGCTATTTAAAATATCCATTACTGCATGTAATGGTGAGATCTGGAGATTTGGGGAGTAAGGAGTTCTGCTTCTTTGCTACAGCTTCCAGATGTACAATTGCTCGGAGTGATAATATCTCTTAGGGTCTCATCCACGGGTCAAATTGATATATTTAAAAGTTATTTGAATTTGACAGAACCGTATGCAAACAAACAAAAAATAGATAAATAAATAAATAAATAAAAAATAAAAAGAAAGAAAAACAATGGGGTTTTCAGACTGTTGTCTTCATCTTTATTGTTATATTCACAACGTTTCGGCCGATATGTCCCCCAACCTTCTTCAGGTATTTCTTGAACATCGGAAAGCTGTAGTACATGGTGAGATAGAAAAGTCGGGTATGGTAGACCATATTTTTTTTTCATCATACAACGTGTGAAAGCACGTGCGATACTCTGTCCTCATCAGCCGCCAACCAGGGTGATAACACAGTTTCGGTAGCTCAAGGCGGTACTGCCACTCCTGGCCGATATGTCCCCCAACCTTCTTCAGGTGTTTCTTGAACATCGGAAAGCTGTAGTAGATGGTGAGATTGAAAAGTCGGGTATGGTGGACCATATATGGAAGAAAAAGAGAAACCATCTAGGATGAAGTTAAAACAATTGATAGTGAGGAACATCGGAGAATTAGACGTCTTAAAGAATCAACACATGTGTTGGGCTACAATGACCTGCTGATTAGACCAAGTATAAAGATGAATACAATATGGGGACCAATAATCATAAAAGTTAGATAAAAAATCGTAATATCAGCTTAGGTAAAGAAATATTTCATAACAGTAGTAATCATAGTGATGTAAGAACATTATAAGTCCCAAAAATTAATTCTGAACTGGACACATACCGTAAAGACTATAGGCGTTCGTTCCCTAAATTTCTAAGTGACAATCATCTGGAGGTTGCAGGTTCAATCTTGACTACAAGTAAGTAACAATACAGGAATACTTGATACTTGAACGTGGTCATGGTAAACGGAATTAGAGCAAGCAACCCCCCCATCTCCGTGGATTAAATAAAGGAAGGGGTTCGAAGTTCTGTGTAGGCTCCCGAGTTCGACAAGAAACACCTGAAGAAGGCCGGAGGACACATCAGCCGAAACGTTGTGAATATAACAATAAAGACGAAGAAAATAGTCCAACAACTTTGAATGATGAAAAAATCCTACTTCCTACAGAACTATACCAAAAATGAAAATATTAACATACAATAAAAGAGATTCTCAAACATCTCAGCTCGAAATATCACTTGATGGATTGATATGCCGTTAAAATAATTGAATCAGTCAAGCACTCAAATATAACTGATTGATTGATTTTAACGGCATGACAACCTGTCGAGTGTTATTTTATGCCTACAGGTTAAAGAATCTCTTTGTATGTTCATATTTACATTTTTTGTAAAGTTGTTTTGGGAGGTTGTTTTTTTTTTGTTTTTTTTGCACACTGTCCCATCAAATCCAAATAATTTTTAAACAGATCTATTTGACCCATAGATGGTAACCTAACAGTTCCAACAAAACCGTATGCAAAAAAAAAACAACAAAAAAACAACAAAAAAAAACAAAACAAGAAAAAACCAAAAAAGCAAAAAATAAAAAATAAAACAAGCAAAAAATAAAAAATAAATAAAGCAATAAATAAATAAATCCCCTTAACAAATACAGAAATAAATGTAAATATGAACGTACAATGAATGGGATTCTCTAACCTTTCGGCATAAAATAACACTGGACAGGTTAACTATCAATTAATTAGTCAAGCACGCAAATATGATTAACTGTGTGATTGATTAGTCTGAACTTCTGAGACGAAGCTTGATGATTTTTGTGATAGCGTAACGGTTATAGGCGTCGGTTCTCTAAGCTTCTTTGGAGACAATAATCTAGAGGTTGAAGTTTCAATCCTGACTGCAGACGAGTAACAATACAGGAATACTTAACACTTTTACTCGGTTATGGCTAAGGGAATGAGAAAAGACGACCTCCGTGGATTCAGTAAAGGACGTAGTTCGAAGTGCCATGTAGGTTTCTGAGTTCGACAAACATCTGATGAAGGCCGGAGGACATGTCGGCCGAAACGTTGTGGAAATAACAATAAAGATGAAGACAATAATTTAAAAACCCTTAATGATAGAAATGAGTGATTGATATACATTTTTTTGTAGAATTGTTTATGAAGTTGATTTTTTTCTTTTGTTTTTGGCACACAGTCCTATCAAATTCAAATAATTTTTAAACAAATCAAGTTGATCCCTTAAAAGGGACCCTAACAGGCACTAAGGGACCGTATGCAATGAATCAGTCAAGCAAGCAAATATTGATTGATTTTAACACCATGTCAACCCGTCTAAGAATAATTTCTGCCTAGAGGTTAGGTAATCATAGTCATTGTATATTCTCGTTTATGATTAAGTTGTAGGTTCAATCCTGACTGCAGGTGAGTAACAATACAGAAATATTTAACACTTTTACTCGGATATGGTTATTGGAGTCAGAGCAAGAGACTTCCGTGGATTAAATAAAGAACGTTGTTTGACGTTCCGTGTAGGATCTCGAGTTCGATAAGAAACACTTGAAAAAGGCCGGAAAAAATATCGGCCAAAACGTTGAGAATATACCTATAAAGATGAATACAATAGTCTGAAAACCCTGAATGATAAAACTTTGTCACAGAATTTCGCACAATTCCTATCTTTTATCGTTTTGTTTAATGCACGTTTTTAATCTTTATTTTACAAGAAAGACTAGTGTCACGTGATGGCTCACGGAGACGAAGAGGTAAGACTGATACTATCCTCCCGTATTGAATTAGAGTATCAAGCAGTCAAAAAGTGACCGTTAGGAAGGAATGTGGGTCACACAGGAGACCAGATGTTCGCACTTAAGTGACCTAAGGTCGCCGGACATCGGAAGGGGAAAGAGAGAGAAGCCAAATGACTTGCTGGGACCCCAAAACGGAAGTGGGGTTCCCTTCCCCTCAGCAGAAGTAAATAGTAAAAAAGTTTTTTGAGCAAGGCTCGTGGCAGACGGACCATAGCCATTTTACTCCGGGCTAAAGACAAAAGATTAACTGGGACACGAGGGACTCCAAAATCCTTCAAGCCAGTACTAAAAACAGAACAAAGTCTATTAGCCCGTGAAAGAAGAAAAATTCTCCAGTGGAACCCCGTCGAAAATAAGATAAGTAACTTTGGGACATTTTTCCTTTACACCCAAATTTTGTTTACCACTCTCTCTCTCAATTTGAAGAAGGACAAAAGTCAGAAAAGACATTTATATTCGTGAACTGTCCTATTATATGTTTTTGACACTCTGAACGTATATATATATAACCGTAGTAAAGAACCTATGTATTTTCATTTTACCATGTGGTCTATGTTGTTATTTCATGCTTTCCTTTCAGCTTCTATTCGCCTTACATTATCTTGCTTAGAACTGTCCTATTAATTCCTAAAGTATCACACGGGAAACCGGAGTTGCCGACTACCACAATATTAATATTATTACGACTAAAACCTATAGGCTCATTATCTTCCATTATCTCGGGGAAGGAAGAAAGCTGCCTGGTGGGTGTGTGATAGTGTGAAATTTGGAACCCCTTGCCAGCGGCGGTCAGTCTGGTCCTAAATTATTCCCTCACGTAATATGCCAGTTCTTATCTGCCGGAGAGAAGAACTCTGAACAGGACTTATTTCTGTAGGGGATCAAGTGCCAACCTGCCCCGTCTTCACACGTGCGAAAATAAAGTCCCGTAATGGGATTATAGTCGATTTGCCGTCACACTAGTTTGTTTATTTAATGGCACATTATGGATTATTTAATGCCTAATCCTAAGGAATTTAGTGGTCCTATTTAACCCATAGCTGGAGTGATGTTGTAATTTTTTTTTTCATCATACAACGTGTGAAAGCACGTGCGATACCCTAACCTCATCAGCCGCCAACCAGGGTGATAACACAGTTTCGGTAGCTCAAGGCGGTGCTGCCACTCCTGGCGCTACCGAGCAGCTTTTGCCACCGGATAGGGTATTTAAAAGAAATATATATCTACTAAGATCAACTAAAAGCAGACATTACATTGGACGTTCGTTCATCTTCATTTTGGTGCAGTTTGTGATTTCAAAATAAGTTTACTTACGGCCGTTGATTTCATAGCAACCGTTTCTTGATTTTGCGTAATTACACGAGAAAGGTGGTTCCGCGTGTATAACATTCATGTTGAAATCCTTTCTATATCCGTTATCTATTCGGTTTGTTTTCTTTCATTTATGCGTTACTGCCCAAAAGCACTCGAGAAAACGTCATCTATAATTCTGCTAAAAGATTTTATTTGTTGATCAATGGGCCCTCAAGATGGGTGGTGAGTAAAAAGAAATCTCCTGGTCTAAGTTTGTCCAGGTAGCTATCTGATTACCCTTAGGCCACTAAATTCTTGGCTTGCAAGAAATGTTTCCAGGACGCTGATGGTCAGCAATGGGCCCGTGAATACTGTGGGGGTAAACCTGATTCATAGGCCCATCATTCGATTTACATTCTCCGACCGGAGAATTACATTGTTCGCACCAGCGCGCCTTGTGGATTCGTGGTCCTCGCAAGCTGTTGAATTTTCTGTCGCAATCACACGTTGTAGCCGGGTACATATCCAGATCTTGTTGTAGTTGATATCTTTCCTAAATGTATGTCTGAAACTGAATGTAGTAACCTGACGGGAGTTTGAACTTGATTACTGGTATGCTGCAGTCGAGCACAGGTACCCTTCCAGACATTGGTTTGAAAAACAAAAATAATCGAAAATTTGGATTTTCTTTTACATTAATCCTTTCGTCTGGATATGTCTGACATCCCCATTATGATCAGATATTTAGGAGAAGAAGGGTACTTTAGCTAAGAAAATAGGGAAAGTAAATTGAGGGAATCGAAGTGACTTAGGGAAGCAAGGGATGAAAAAAAATGAACGAAAAGAAGAATAAAGACAAAGAGGAGAAAGAAAGAGAAGAGATGAAGACAGTGAACGAGTATTGTTGGGAAGGAAAAGAAGGGAGAAGGAAAATGAGGAGAAACGAAAGAAGAAAAAGAAAGATGAGAAAGGGAAGCGGAAGGAGGAGGAGTTGGAGGAAGAGAGGGAGAAAAGGAAAAATAATAAGAAGAAAGAGCAAAGAAAACAAATGAGAAGTAGGAGGTGTAAAGAGACAAAGAGAAGAAGTTAAAAGAAGAAAAAAAAAAACAGATAGAAAAAAAGAAAAAGTCGGAAAAAGGAGAGGACGAGGTTTGGTAGAAGAAGCGAAATAATAACAGTAATGTAAAGAAGAAAACAGAGGAGGAGGAGGAGGAGGAACGAAAATGGTGAAGAAGAAAGGGGTAGTAACTAGAATGAAAAAGTGAGGCAAAAGGAAAAGAAACGAAAGAAAATAAAAAGAGGGCAAAGTACGAGAGAAAAAGGAGGAGTAGAAAGAGAAGGAAAAGAGAAAAAGTAGAAAATGAACGGGTAGCGCAAGAGAAGAAAAAGAGAAAGAAGGTTAGACAATAGAAGAAGAAGATGAACCTTGCCGAGAAAAAAAAAAGACATAATAATAATAAAATTTGACCATAGAAATAAATGGTATATGCACAACCCAGCACCTGTCATGGAAAATGACACACATAAACTCCTTTTGGAATTTGACGTAAAAACGGATCACCTAATCTTGGCCAGAAGACCAGACCTTATAATAATCAACCTTGCTAGGGAATTGAAAAAAAAAAACTATGGAACATGAAGGTGACGATTATACCAATTGTAATTGGTGCTATTGGTACAGTAACTAAAGGATTATTAAAGGGACTGGAGGACTTGGAAGCTGGAGGATGAGTGGAGACCATCCAAACTACAGCATTATTGAGAACGGCCAGAATACCGAGAAGAGTCCTAGAGACTTGAGGAGACTTAGAGTCTCTCAAACTCTAGTGAAAGACCATCAGCTAATTCTGATATGAAAAACTAAATAATAATAATTATGATATGTCACAGACAAGACGCAACAAAATAGCAGCTGATTTGGTGGAAAATGTGAAACGATAAATCACAAAATAAGCGAATGCAATAAATTAATGCAAAGAAAGTATAGGACTCGACACGACTGGGTGGGAAAGGTCATCCAAAGGGAAGTGTGCAAGAATCTTAAATTTAGCCATACAAACAAATGATATATAGAATCCGTTCTAGAAAATGAGACACGCAAACAGATGACCTAATCTCGGCCAGACGACCAGACCTTGTGAGGGTCAACAAAGAAAAACAAAAAAAAGAGAACCTGCCGCGTTGTGGAATTAGCTGTCCCGACTCTCCACTGATTGAAATTGAAAAAAAGAGAAAAGAAGGATAAGTACCTAGACCTAGCTTGAGAACTGAAAAAAACTATGGAACAAAAAAGTGACGATAATACCAATTGTAATTGGTGCACCCGGTACATAAACCAAAAGATTGATACTGGGATTGGAAGACTGGAAACTAGAGGACAAGTGGTGACCATCCAAACTACAATATTGTTGAGTTCAGCCCTAATACTGAGAAGAGTCCTGGTGACTTTCTGTCACTCCAACTTATGTGAGAAACCCTCGGCTAATCTTGGTGTGAAAAACTCTCAAAGGAGAAAAATCATATTAAGAATAATTTATATATATATATATATATATATATATATATGTATGTATGTATGAATATATATATATATATATATATATATATATATATATATATATATATATACGTACATTTATGTACGTATATATATATATATATATATATATATATATATATATATATATATGCATGCAAATCTATGTATATTAAAGACATTATGATTATAAATGTTATTATCAAGAAGAAGAAGATGTTGGAGGAACACAAGAAGAAGAAGAAGAAGAAGAAGAAGAAGAAGAAGAAGAAGAAGAAGATGTTGGAGGAACACAAGAAGAAGAAGAAGAAGAAGAAGAAGAA
>OY757936.1:14701987-14704487 GCA_963585895.1 Sepioteuthis lessoniana
CTGCAATCGAAGCCCGGCTGGTTTTACGTCAGTCAGCTATCTTTCCCCTGATCAATCGTCATTTCAGCATAAGCGAAGGAATTTTTTTGGTATTTATTCATATACGCTTATCAGGTACGGGACTGCTCAATTCATTTAAAGAGCTTTGCATTTACGCCTATGCGGTCGTCGGCAATTCCCTGCTTTAGTGTTCAAAATACAATGGGGAGCACATATATTGTTAATCTACATTCTGTTTCGTTGTATCACTCTCTCTCTCTCTATCTCTGCCTGTCTGTTTCTCTCTTTCTCTTTATATATATATATATATATATATGTATATATAACATAATGGAAGACAAATCAGATGTGGAAATCAATTTTTTAGGGTGTTTGTATATTTATTAATACCTTTCTCAGATTATGACGTGGAAACTTAAATTTGAATGAAAATGCTTGAAAAAGTTACCGCTATTATCATGGTAATGTGATGATTAATGCTGACAGCTATGGAGCTTATATATATATATATATATATGAGACGAAACAGATCAGATGATGATTTTATTCATGGTTGAATTTTTCGTAACATTCTAAAGCTAGTTGATATGTAAATCAAATTTATTTTATTTTTTTAACATGAAACAAAAAAAAAAAAAATAAAATAAATGAGAAAACTATTAACATTCCATTTCTGTTTACGGAGTTCTATTTCAAAAATACAAGACCTAATGAAAAAAAAGTAAATAAAGTAGTCAAGGGTGATCCGAAGGTTCCCTTTTCGATAGCTACCACACCGAGGTGTCGGGGAGTGCGCTGTTCTTTTCCCTGGATTGCTCCACTCTACACTTGATCCCGAACTTATGATCCTGAGTGTTAACCAAGGATGTATCAAATACCATTTATTGAGTCTTTGGTATGACGTGACCTCGGATTGAACCTCGGTCTCCTGGGCTACGGGCGAACACTCTACCCACTAGTTCAATGGGCTGACTTAATTAGTGTCCGAAATTTATATCCTTGAAAACACACATACGCGCACACACAGTTCTCTCTCTCTCTCTCTCTCTCTATATATATATATATATATATATATATTGGTTAAAATATAAGAAAATTAGAGATTTTATTCCATAATAAATCTATTTCGCTTATATATATATATATATATATATGAAAATGAAAACCAATCCAACAGTTTGTAACTGAAAGTTTTTTTAATTACTTTCCTAGTCATAATACTTACAAATTTACACCCACACTTCCCACACACACTCACAAATATATCTGTATGTGAGTGTGTGGGGGTGGGGATGTGTAACAGTTAAAATGATTCTAAAAATTTTTGATGGATTATCAAGCTTCTCATTATCGAATAAAATGTCATTAAAATGATTCGATTCTCATAATTGATAAAGTCCACTTTATAGCCTAATTAGTCTGGAAATGTATTTTAAAAATAAACATGCTTGTCGAAAACAGTCAGAAATTTGTTAGAGATAGATAGATAGATCGGAATGTATGTGTGTGCGTATGTACTGAGATATTGATAGATAAGATCAGATCACATCTATCACAAATACACCCTACACACGTACACATATAATTATTTACCCAATCCCTCCACACGAGAGGAAGTGATTCAAGGTCAGTTTTTAAGCGAAGGTTTGAGTTTTGAGTCTTTCTTCTGGACTGGTTGTTATATAGAGACCAGTCAGCCCTACTATTTACCCATAGCTAGGGGGAAATAGTTGGATTCTTACCTTTCCAAAGGGTATTAATCCAATGTGAAATTCAAGGAGTCTCACACAGGATTTGAACTCAGGTCATCATGTCCATTTTTAACGACGGTAACCCTTACACCATGCGCGCGCACATGAACGCGTATTATATATCGTACCTATGAACATTAACCAATATGTCCCATTCCTCATAAATTTGTTTGCCCAGTTGGCTGGAGCTATAGAATATACCGAATGTACCTCTGCAGAGGAGTAAGACTCCCCAACGAGTGTCCATAGATACGACACTAAAAATCTGATGATGAGGTTCCAGTAATGTTGGAGATTTAGGGAATACGGAGAACCCCTTCATTGCCATGGCTCCCAGGTCTAGGCTGGCTCGGGGAGTTGGAACCTGATAGGGCTCTATACATGGGTCAAATAGAACTAAAATGCAAACTTATGCTAAAAGGAATTACTTGAAATAAAACTTTTTTGACATCTAAATCACATACCTGTGCTAAATTGAATGGTTTGAAATAGAACAGTTTATTTGTATAAAAATGGATTTCACTTAAATAATCTACAAAGGTTGATATGCCATAAAAACCAAGCAAACAAACAATCAAATAGAACTAAACTGTGTACTTATGCTAAACTGAATTGTTTGAAATAGAACTGTTTCGACGTTTAACTGATTGTAAACAAAAACTATTCTTATACTAACGTAAATTGTTTAAAATTTAATTTGCTGTTAAATGACCCGAAAAGGGTTGATAAACCGTAAAACAAAACAACCA
>OY757936.1:14714487-14755115 GCA_963585895.1 Sepioteuthis lessoniana
GAGCATTATTATTATTATTGTTAGTTGTAGTAGCTAGATTATTCCCTTGAGTGTGTAAAAGAGAGCATTATTATTATTTTCAATATTATTGTTCATGGATGAAATATGAAAATAGAGTTAGTACGTTTTTATTGATTAAGATCTTCGTAGAGAAATACGAAAGCCGTGGAACACGAAGTTGACGGTGAAGTTGTTGAGATTGGGACGGTGAAGTTGCTGAAATTGGGACGGTTCCCAAAGGCTTGGATAGAAGATTAGATGAATGGAAAAGCAGAGCTATCGAAACTGTCCAGATTATAGCATTTTTAGATCGGTTTGAATACTGGGAAATGTCGTAGTGACTTGCTGTTCCTCAGATTCCAGTGAACGACTTCCAGTTGAAATTGGTGTTAAAACCTCACCAGGAGTAAAATAATAAAACGGTATATGTACAAACCAGAATCTGCCAGGAAAATGAAATGCATGAAATTCTCTTCGACTTTCAGTTACAAATGGACCATTCAATTCCAACTAGAAGTGTTAACTGATAATAACAAAAAAATTTCACATACTGGGTTTTGCTGTTTCAGCGAATCGCCGTAAAATGGAATAAAAGCGAAAAAAGAAATACTTGTATCTTCCCTACATAGCTGAAAATGCTTTGAAACGTGAAGTTGACGGTGATACCAATAATAAGTGGCGCGCTGGTAACAGTGCCTAAGAGCTTGAAAAACAGAATTAAAACACAGAAGAATTTCGACCATCCAGACGAAGCTATTGTTAATTACCATCGACCAAAATATTGGGAAGAGGACTGGTCATAAGATAAGATATGATATCCCGCAGACATCAGGAAACGATAACCGGTGTGAAAAACGTGAAAGGAGTTAAATAATAATAAACCTTAAGAGAAAAACTGAATCTCTTTTTATAGCAGAACAAAACAACGCCATAAGGACTAACTCTCTGAGTGCGAAAAGGGATAAGACGCAACAAAATAGTAAATATAGGTTATATAGTAATAGAGACGAAATCAGTTGATAAGCGAATGCAAAAGATTTGCACAAAAAAAGAATATAATACAAAACACGACAGGGTGGGCAAGTTGATAAACTAGAAATTGTATAAGAAACTGAAATTTTACCATATTACCAAATGTTTTATACCCTTTGGTCTAATGGGTAGAGTGTTCGCTAATGATCCAGGAGACCGGGGTTAAATCCCAGGTCAAGTCATTGAGGGTAAAGTGCAGGAACACAAGAGAAGGAGTAGTGCCTTCCCCTATACCTCGCTGTAGTAGCAACTGAAAATGGGAGCCAACTTTACTTACTTTTATATACCCAACCCAGTATCCACCCTGGAGAATAAGACGCACAAACTTCTCCGGGATTTTGAGATACAAACAGATTGCCTAATCCCTGTCAGAAAAGAGAGATAAGTATCAAGACCTGGCCAGAGAACTAATAAAGCAATGGAACATGAAGTTGATAGTGATAATTATTGTGAATAGTGCACTCGGAATAATCCTCAAAGGCTTGGAATAGAGACTGGAAGACTTAGAAATCAGAAGAGGAGTAGAGACCATCCAAACTACAGCATCGCTAAGATCGGCCAGAATATTGAAAAGAGTCCTGGAGACCTGAGGATTTTTGCTGTCACTTAGACCCTTGTGAAAGACCATCAGCTAACGCTGGTGTGAAAAACTCGCAAGGAATATCTATAATAATTGTAAATTTAGATGATCCAGTTAGCCACATTGTGAAAATCAAAGAAAACGAAAAGACAGACAAGTACTTGGACCTTACCACAGAACTAAAAGTTTTATTGAATATAAAAGTGACGGTGATATCAATTACAACTGGGACGCTCGGAACGGTCCACGAAAGATTGGTAAGGGGAGTGGGAAAGCTGGTAGTCGGAAGAAGAGCGGAGACCATCCAAATTACAGTAGTACCAAGATTGGCTAGAATTTTGAGAAGAAACCTGGAGATCTGGTAAGACTTGCTGTCCCTCGTCTGAGGGATAGCAAGTCTTACATGAACACAAACTGACACTGCTGGAAAAAGAACTCGCATGTCTTGCTCGTCTGGCTTAGATCGAATGTGAGATGGGAGATAAGTGACCGTAAAACTGACGTTTTATGAGGTTTTGCTTTCAGCATTTGTGCCAAAAAGCAAGCCGTATTCTTATACTTCCTATCTTCTTTTTTCTCCTGGCGTTCCATTAAAGTCAAATTGGTGCAGCCATACTATAGTACTAACATGGCTAAAGCTTGGAAAGATTTCCCTCTTATTTTATCATATAGATCAGATTTTCATAGTCTATAACCTGCCAATTGCAGTTCGTGCTTTCCCTTAGCGTATGTTGATACGGCTTTCAGTAGATAAGCTATTGTTACCGAAGTAGATGAATTGGTCCACTAATTTCAGAGGCTTGCCATTTAACGTTGTTTGTTTGTTTGCTTGTGTTTTATGACACATCAACCTTTGTAGACTATATAATGCTAAATCCATTTTTATACAAGGAAACAGTTCTATATAAATCAATTCAGTTTTGCATAACTACACAGTTTACTTGTCAAAAACATTTATTTCAAGCTATTTAGTTTAGTCAAGCAGTATTATTTCAAACAATTCAGTTTAGTATAAGTATAGTTTTTGTATTTATACACAGTTAAATGTGAAAACTGTTCTATTTCAAACAATTCAGTTTAGCATATTTCAAGTAATTCATAAGTACACAAATCAGTTCTTTTTTACCTATAGATATGGCCCTATCAGGTGCTACCACTCTGGGCCAGAGTGGACCTGAGAGCGATGGCAATGAAGGCGTAATCAGCATTCCCCAAAGCTCTAGCATTACTGGACCCTCCCATCAGCTTGTTTAATGTCATATTTAGGACACTCGTTGGGTGGCGGTCTTACTCCTCTGCAGAGGTGCAGTTGGTGTATTTTACAGCTCAAACCGACTGGGCAAATTACTGGTTGGGTTAGGTTGGTTGCTAAGTCCTGTTTATATACACGAGGAGCATTAAATAGGTTTCCAGACTTTTTTTCGTATGAGCACTTTTATTGATAGTACACACATGAAACTCTAGTCCCCTTCGAAGTAATCTCCTCCGGCTGCAATGCACTTGTTGTACCGTTCCAACAACTTCTGGAAGGCCACATCGAAGTCCTCTTGTGTGAGCGTGTCAATGACCTTCGTCGCAACCTCTTTCATCTCCTCAATTGTCTGATAACGATAGCCTCTGAGCTTAGGGAATAACCAAAAGTCACAGGGAGCAAGGTCTGGACTATAGGGAGGCTGAGGAACTCTCTTGAAGCCCATCTTGGTCAAATAGTCCGTGACAAGGATGGAGTTGTGGACTGGTGCATTGTCCTGGTGGAAATGCCACTGACCCGACTTGAAGAGTGCTGGCCTCTTCCGACGGAATCTCTTCCTGAACTCCCTTAAAACCTCAACATAGTAACCCTAACCCTAACGCCTTGGCCAATCAACTCTGGTGTATTGACTTCCTTACTCCTCCTACACCTCTCATCATCCCTCACGGACTCCCTGCCTTCCTTGAATCTCTTATGCCACTCAAAAACTGATGCTCGATTCATGCAAGATGGTCGAAAAGCAGTCCGAAGCATTCCATACATTTCTGTTGCATTTTTTTTTCAAGTTTAAAACAGAATTTTATTCGATATCGTTCTTCTAAATTGTCAGATTGCATTTTTTGAAATTCACCAGCTGTGACAATTAGGCTTTAGTAGGGTGTATTCCAATTCCTGCTGTAGCTGTTCATTTGAAGCTGAAATCATAAGAATTGGTCAGTGATCTCATAAGATGTATAGCAATAAAAATCTTAAATGGCTGTACAAAAAAAAGTCTGAAAACTTATTAAATGCACCATGTATATATATATATATATATATATACAGCTGCACCCACTCACACACACACACACACACACACAAACACACACACGCATATATATATATATATATATACATATATATGCGCTCCTGTTTATACATATATATATATATATGCACCTCACTCCAAGAATTGAGCACTCCAGTGGGGAATTACCGGTTGCCACATACGCATTCTTTGGGAACCCATAAGCGTTTATTTAAATAAATTCAGACGTAAAATTTTTTTCACCTACGCTGAAAAGGTGATAGTCATGGGGTAAGATATCTGGCTGACTTTACCTCAGTTGGGGTTCGATCCCAGCTTGAAGCATCTCGCGTACCTAGCCACACTGATGAGTTGTAATACAACGAAACAGTCTGTCTATCGATTACAAAACATGTATGTACATGATGTTTGAGTAAATAGTTTGCTGGTAAGATTTGAAACAAAACAGCTCATTTGTCTGCACAGTAAAATGTTTTTAAGTATTGCCATGTAACTCAAAAAAATTCGACTTCACACCAAGCATTTGTTTGTATACATTTAAATTGTCGAACAGTTCTACTTGGGAGTAATAGCAATGAAGGGGTAGTCCATATTCCTCAGAGGATCATGACTGGAGTCTATTCATCAGATGGTATAGTGTCTATCTAGGATACTCATCGGTGGGTGGGGGTCTTACCCCTCTGCAGAGAAGCAGTCAGTGTATTCTATAACCCCATCCGACTGGACTGGTTCGATGTCGGATGAATTTCTGTTTCATTTAATCAAATAGATTAGATTGCGATATGATCGTTCGTCGCTGAAGTATTTTCATAAAATATATATATGTGTGTGTGTGTGTGTGGCTTAACTTTATATTTGTGAATATTTTATTGAAGAGAGAATTTAAGAAACTACTGATTTTTGTTGGTCAAACAATGTGATTTATTGAGCGAACACTTTCACCCAATGAACTGAAAACAAAATTCTTTGAGAAGATTAAATAATGTTTGCGTTTATATCGATTTGTAATAAGCACAGGATAACATATCTTTTTAATGACCCGAAGTCTTATTTCTTTAAAAACACATTTATTCATAGTCAATAATTCATGCTGTCTTATTTCTTCTGTCGTTCATCGAATCACTTTTACGCTTCGTTTTCGCGCACACGTTAACAGAACTTCCGCATTAACTCCGTTTTTAAAAGCTCTTTTTTGCCCAAAATGCACCTTACGATCCTTTCTCATAAATGGCTTCTTTTTCTCCGACATTTTCTCATCCGTATAAACTATGACATTTATTTAAGATCATTAAGTTTACAGACAGAAAGAAAATCGGCTTTTCTCTTCTGGTCAACACCGAAAAGCTGCCAACTGAAGTTGAATAATATAAACGTCATCTGTGTTCTCCGTTGACGCTGAAAGAAAAGCTGACAACTTGACAAATCATGTGGGTCTGGATCACTTCCTTCGGTCGCTTTCAAAAACACAACGTTAAAAAAAAAAAAAAAAAGAAAAAGAAAAGTAACTGCAAAGTGATTTTCTCTCTTTGTATCGTATTTGATATGGAGATTGTAACCGGCTATTGAAGACGTTACCGCTATTTTGTTTGGTTTGGTTTGATTTTATGGCATATCAACCATTTTAGGTTATTTAATGCCAAATCCATTTTTACACATATAAACAGTTGTATTTCAAACAATTCGGTTTAGGATCAGTTCGCAGTTTAAATGTCAAAATAAAAAGTTCACTTCAGTTTAAAGGTCAAAAACTGTTCTATTTCAACCAATTCAGTTTAACATAAGTACACGGTTTAAATATCAAAAACTCTTTTCTTTTAAAAAATTCACTTTAACATAAGTATAAAGTTTAAATATCAAAAGAAACACTTCAGTTTAATATAAGCAAGCAGTTTAAATATCCAATGTATTTCAAACATTAGTACAAAGTTTGAATGTTTAAAACAGTTCTATTTCAAACAATTCAGTTTAGCATAAGTACACAGTTTAGTTTTATTTTAATCCTTAGATAGGACCCTGTCAAGTACTACCTCTCTGGGGCCGAGTGGACCGCGGAACGATGGGAATAATGAGGTACTTCGCATTTCCCAAAGCTCCAGCATTACTGGAACTTCACCATCATATTGTTTATTGTCATATCCAGGACTCTTGTTGGAGAAGTCTTACTCCTCAACAGATATGCAGTCGGTGTATTCTACAACCCCAGCCGACTGCGCCACCGGTATTTTTGCTGGGGGAAATATTTAGATTCAATATTTGCATTGATTCACTAACAATGATTAAACGCAAAGGAAACACGAGATAAACTCTAATAAACATATCAGACACTTAATGCAGAAGCAAAATTAAGAATATTCTTATATTATAATGAGCGACTCTATTATAAAACAAGATTAATTTTACTTTTAAACAAATAAACAACAGAATAAGAAGATAGACAGAAAACAATAAATTTACTCAAAATAGCCACCATTTTTTCAATTATTGTGTCAACACGTAATCGAAACGATTTGCATGTCTTCAAAATAAATTCTTCTGACATTTTATTCCATTCCTCTTCAATAGTAGTCATAAGTGAATCAATGTTTGGATGGGAAGTTGCATTTGTTTTGTTTTCTAAAATGCCCCATATAGCGTAATCAAGGGGGTTAAGGTCTGGGCTTGACGGAGAACAAAGAAACTCCAATTATTTCGGAAATTCATTGGTGGTGCGGGGATTGGTTTCGGCGTTAAGCAAATCATAGATTCTTTGTCATTTCTTTTCTTGCTCACACATATTGGGCTGAATTTTACTGAAAAAGTGCTTGGATAATAGAGCTAATCATGAAAATTTAGATTTATCGCTTTTTTTTCCCAAAAATCTGACTCATCAGATTAAGAAAACGTTTTAAAAATTATTCCATATTTTGCTTCTGCAACCTGTTGAGAATTTCAGACGGATTCTTTTTCCTTGGGTATTTACGCGAAGGGAAACCTGATTCTAAACATCCTACCAAAAAAAAAAAAAAAATAGAAAAAGAAAAAGAAAAGGCGGGACGAGCTGGGCGTAAGGAAAAGGATTAAAAAAAGAAAGTGAGGCGATTGAGATTATAAGATAATTACTGGCACTTGTTTCCTAACCTGGGGAACCATAAAGTTGGTTGGTTAGTTGGGTTTTATGGCATATCAACCTTTCTAGGTTATTTAACGCCAAATACGTTTTTATGTAAATAATCAGTTCTATTTAAAACAATTCAGTTTAGCATGAGTACACAATTTAATTGTCAAAAACATTTCTATTTCAAACTATTCAGTTTATTTAAACAGTTATATATAACAATTCAGTTTAGTGTAAGTACAGTTTCAATGTCAAAAACAGTTCAATTTCAAACAATTTAGTTTAGCATAAGCTCGCAGTTTAAATGTAAGTACTGTTTCAGTTTAACATAAGCACGCAGTTTAAGTGTAAGTACGGTTTAATTGTCAAAAACATTTTTATTTTAAGCAATTCAGTTTAATCAAACAAATCAGTTTTGCATAAGTATGCTGTTAGTTCTATTTAACCCATCGATAGAGCCCTATCAGGTGCTACCACGCCGGACAAGAGTGGACCTGGGAGCAATGACAATGAAGGGGTGCTCCTAATTCCCCAAAGCCCCAGCATTACTGGAACCTCACTATCAGATTGTTTAGTGTCATATCCAGGACACTCATTGGAGAGGTCTTACCCCTCTGCAGAGGTGCAGTCGGTGTATTCTATAGCCCCAACCGACTGAGCAATGGGGAACTGATATAAGCTCTCATCGTATAAACAATTTTTGCATTAAACGAATTCTAAATAATGCACGGTTTATATCTATAGGAAAAAATCCTAAAAGAAATTTAATTTATATTTTCTTTTCTTTTTTTTATTAGTGGAGGAATTACATTGTGAATTGAATTATCATGACCAGAAAATCCAGCAAACACTTACGCACGACATACGGAAACACTTGACTGCTATTATTATTCGACCATATCGTAACTAGCTAATTTGAACTACTGGCTCAGTCATAGAGCTTCGACACTGCAATCTGTGGTCGTCGGTTCGATCTTTAGTTGTAGAGATCGCAGTATGCACAGCCGATGAGACCTTATAAGGTCGAAACAGCTGTTCAGTGTTTCCGTATGTCGTGCGTAAGTGTTTGCTGGATTTTCTGGTCATGGTAATTAAATTCACGAAATATAATTTACTTTTTTAAAAACAATTCTTATTTATTGAATAACACTCGTACAAATATTTTGGTCTTTCCAGAGAGCAGAATAAGCTGTGTAAGGTGAAGTTGACAGTGATAATAATTGGTGTCGGTGTCTTTGAAACGGACCACAAAAGAATGGAGAAATGGAAGATGTTGTAAGAATCAAGACAATCTAAACTATAGTACTATTAAGATCAGCTGGAATGCTGAAAAGAGCCCTAGAGACCTGAGAAGAATTACTGTCATCCAGACTTCCGCGAAAAAGCATCCGTCAAAAGAGGCGGGAAAAACTCACAAAGAGAATAAGACAAGACGCTACAAAATAGCAAATGTAGATAATGTGGTGACAGAGACGAAACGATCAATAACATAAGCGAATACAGTAAACAAGCGCAAGGAGAGTATAAGACTCGACACGGCTGTGTTGGGAAGGTGATCCACTGAAAATTATGTAAACGAATCACCTAAATCTGGCCAGACAATCATACCTAGTGATAGTCAACAAAAAATGAAGAGAACTAGCCGAAAGTGGACTTTGCTGTTTTGGCTGGCTACAGGGTAAAACTGAATGGAAAAGTGAAAAGAAAGAGGAATACCGAGAGCTTGCTGGAGAACTGAAAAAATGAAAGGGACGGTGATAGTAATTGTAATTGATGCACTCGGTACAGTCATTATAGGATTGGTAAAGGGTCTCGGGGATTTGGAAATAAGAGGACTAGTGGAGACCATTCAACCTACAGCATTGTTGAGATCGGCCAGAATACTGAGAAAAGTTCTAGAGACTTGAGGAGACTTGCTGTCACTCAAACTTTAGTGGAAGACTATCAGCTAACGCTGGTTTGAAAAACTTTCAAAGGAAAATAATAATAATAATAATAATAATAATAATAATTATTATTATTATTATTATTATTATTATCTGGACCTTGCTAGGGAGTGGAAAATGAAGGTGACAATTATACCAATTGTGATTGGTGCATTTGGTTTAGTAACTAAAGGATTATTAAAGGGACTGGAGGACTCGGAGACCATACAAACTATACAGCATTATTGAGAACGGATAGAATACTGAGAAGAGTCCTGGAGACTTGAGGAGACTTGCTGTCACTCAAACTCCTGTGAAAAACCATCAGCTAACGCTATTGTGAAAATCTCTAAAGCGTAAATGAAGAAATAAAGATATAAATATATGTTATAAATAATTTTGTCAAAGTCGAACATACCCTCTATTTTCATTAATGTATATAAGCTTAGATAGACAGATAGATAGATTGATTGCTAGATAGCTAGATATGAACAGACTTAGATAGATAGATAGATAGATAGATATGAACAGTGATTGATAGATATGAATTAAATAAGGTAGAGAGATATGAACAGAATGTGTAGATAGATATAAACAGACTTAGAAAGATAAGCTTGAACAGACTAACATAGATAAATAGATTGATAGGTTGATAGAGGAATAAACTTAGATACATAGAAATATAGATATGAACAGATAGTCTGATAAATATATATATATATATATATACATATACACGAAGGTCGAGTCATACCAAAGACTCAAAAATAGTTCTTGATATCTCCTTGCTTAACACTCAGCATTATAAGGTATGTATCAAGGTTAAAGTGGAGCAATCTCTGGAAAGGAGTAGCGCCCTCTCCTACACCTCAGTGTAGTAGCTATTGAAAAGAGAGCCAACTTTACTATATATATATATATATATACCAAAATTGAATCATACCAAAAACTCAAAAATAGTACTTGATACCTCCTTGTTTAACAGTCAGCATTATAAGGTACAGATCAACGGTCGCCAATTCTACTTATATATATATATATTAGTAAGAAGATTAAACTGATACGTTCTGTTTCATAAAATTAATCGAAATCCTGTATAAACACATTAAGAATGACAATAAATTTTATCAGCTTTTAAACAAGACATACAGCGATATATTGTCAATTTGATGTATAAACTACAAAAAATGACATTTTCAAATATTAAAAAAAAAAGAAAATATCACCGACTCAGCAATTATCTGTTCCATTAAAATAGCTCAACGCATAATATTTACAATGATAACAACATTCCATCCCAAACAGACCCACTAAACTAAATTTCTTAAAGAGGGAAAAAATGAAGTTTATTTTTTGTGTAATTTTTTGTTCTAAAAACCTCAAGACAAATGGCGCTAAAAGACATTCACGAGATGCCATAAATTTCAATATGGCCGAATAACATTTTTCTACCTCAAATTCTTGCAACAATTTATATGATGCTAGGTTTGACGTCAACAGAAATATTTCTGAAAATGATTAGTATTCCGCAATATGAAAAAGTTCCTTGCCTCATCTGCTGACAATAAGACCACCCATAATCTACGCTGAAAAGTTTTATAATAATCTTTCTTTTATATAAGTAAGTAAAGCAGGCGACCTTAGCCGAGGGTAACCTGAAGGCTCCCTTTTTCAAAAGCTGCTACACCGAGGTGTGGGGGAGAGCGCCACTCCATTCCCTGGATTGGTCTACTTTATCCTTGACCCTTACTTTATAATGCTGAGTGTTAAAAGCAAGGCATCAAGTACCATTTTTGAGTCTTTAGTATGACTGGACCTGGGATTGAACTCTGGTCTCCCGGACCATTGGCGAACATTCTACTCATTAGGCCAATGGCCTGGTGATCAAGCGTTTGGTTTTTCAGAAAATAATACTTGATTTTTTTAATCAACTTTTAAAACGATGAATTTAAATATCGTTTGAATTGGTTCAAATATGATCTCGAAAATTCTGTTCGGTGTAGTCTTTCTTTGCTATTTTTTATATTGTCTTTGAGTTCTTGTATTGATATATACATGCTATCTTCAATGTAGACGAGTTTTTTTCCGCCTTCTTTTTTTGACACATAGTGTATCCATGTCGATTGTAAAGATTTGCTCATCGTCATTAGTTTTCTTGCGCTCTGATCGACTTGTTGAAGTCCTCTTGTTCATTTTAAGAATGGTCTCAAGATTCTTAAAAGGCAATCAGACGAGGTATTTATCCCTTTGATAAGATTCCTTTTAGTTTCGAAAAGTTTTATCGCTCGTCTGAGACTCTTTTGTTCTTTCATTTTTTCTTTTATCTCCAATTGTTTGATGGTGTCCTCTTCCGATATTCCCAAGTAACTGTAAGATCCCTTCTCTCCCAGCGTTTTGATTCTTTCTTGATTTGGTAGTTGTTGTAATGGAATATTCCACACTCTCTCTCAGTCATGTGGAGTGACTATATATACAGTGAACACGGCATTATACCTATCCTGGCTTAGTAGTGTGCTTTCCTATTCCTTGTCTTTTTCATTGTATCTCTCTTGCAATAATCACTTTCTTTTATTTTACGAACGTGTTGACAGTTCCTTTCGACTCAATTACAACCTTGTCTGATTGCATCATTTTTTTAAGGTCACCTTTGTCTTTTTCCACTTCTCGTTATGGCATGGCACATTTTTCTACACCGAATTCCATCCCTATATCCTGACTGTATATTCTTTGTATTTGAATCTCCAATTCTTCATTTTTTACAAACAGGTTATTGCCGTCCGTGTACATTAGTTGATTGACCTTTCGTAGCGATTTAGTAAATTTGTAGCCGTTTACGCATTTACAAAGTATATGATTGAGTGGCATCATCGCAATTATACATTGTAATTGTCAAAGGGCTTTTCCTTGGAAGATACCTCTCTGAATTTCCGCTTCAGTTAATGTTCTTACTCCTCTGGTCAGTTCTACTGTTCACTTTTTCATGCCTTTCGAGATGAACTTTATGACTTTGTCAGATATTTTGTACAATTTAAGACGACCTACTATTCAGCTTAGCAGGACGATATCGTAGACCCTTTTGTAGTCAATCCATTTAATAGCTACAATTTTCCGATTCGTTTTCCTCTTCTTGAGAATGTGTTGATCAAAGAAGAGTAGATCAACTCTTCCATTTGTTCCTTAGTATCATCCTTCCTGTTTTTCTGGAAACATTCCGCGGCTTATTGGAGATTAATAAATCTCTTTCCTAATCTGTGTCGTTAGGATTTTCCCCATCATAGATAAGTTGTCGGTCTGTAGTTGTATGGGGCAGTTTTTTTTTTGTGGAGATCTTTTTAGATCATGGTGGTCTTTCCTTAGGTCATCCATTTGTTGCTTTTAAAACCAGAATCCATGTATATCTTTTGGCACTTTTTAATTTGGCACTTTTTTGAGTGTTGCGCTGAACGATTCCATGAATATTATCTTCTAGGAGCCTTCTTTAAATACTTGTATACTCTTTTTTCCATATTATTTATCCATTCAGACTTTCTGTTATGATTTTTATTCCCCTATTTTACTCTGGAATAGTTTTCTGTCATTTGCATCCTGTTGTTGGTGTGTCCTTATGTATTCACTACATTGTCACAGGAAGAATTTTCTTTCGTGATATTGGAAAGTCTCATTTTGATTGTATTGCTTCAACCTGTCTCGATATCTTTTAAGTCTCTCTTCTTTCTGTTGCATATTGACCCTTGACCGAGCCGTCAATCAGAGATCTCTCTGCACAGGATGGACCTGTATAAATAAGCTGAAGTAGTCAAGTAGTTGAGTGGAAATAGCGGGCGTTATGAAATGATATATACAGATGCCCACGTGAGATACGGTCAGCCTTGAGTCAGTCTCAGCTTGCGGCGAGAAGTGATTCGGTTAGTCACGGAGAGTGCTAGTGAGTGGCTGGGCGCAGCCACTGAGGCTACGACTCACAGAGTGGAGCAGATGTTATGGGTCAATATTGCAGTCTATTTTTGTCTTCCTCCGTCTTCGTTTGTCTCCCTCACACTACAGAAGCTTTGACATCTTTCGAGAGAATGATATATTTTTGTAAAAAGAAAGTGACATTCCCTCATTCATTATGGTTGCACACGAATTTGCATTTTTAGATTTGTTTGATGTTAACTTTATGTATCGGGCCATTGTTGTAGTGGTAGTGTGTTCGTCAATGGTCCAGGAGACCCGGGTTCAATTCCAACGCGAGTCATACCAAATACTCAAAAAATGGTACTTGATATCTCCTTGCTTCACACTCATCATTATAAGGTACGTATCAAGGGTAAAGTGGAGCAATCCAGGGAAAGAAGTAGCGCCCTCTTCTACACCTCGGTGTAGTAGCTATAGAAAAGCGAACCTTCGAGTCCCCCACGACTAGGGCCGGCCAACTACAATAACTTAAGCATTTTCATCCCAACATACTCCTTCATCCCTACATATTTCCTTCCTAAGCATCTTCGCTTGATATTGTAATTTTTTTTCCTTGCCCTTCTTGTCTAATTTCCCATTTAGGTTTTGTATTTCTGTTCTGGTTCATTAGGAGCATACAGATCTTATCACAGATTAATTTCTTTTCTGCTTTGATCAGTTCGTTTAATTCAGTCATATTGTCAGTTAGGCTATTCGGTAATAAGTTTCAGTTTCTGACTTGATTTTATTCCAGTCTTGGTTTCTGAGGGATGGTAAGGAAGTCTTCTTTTCAGTCATAAATTCTTTATCAAATGTATATTTATTTTGTCTTCTTGTCTTAACGTTCATTTTGTGGTATTGGGGTGTGTGGTGTTCCGGTTTTCATTATTTTGTTTCAGTTTGATTAGGGGGTTCTTGCTTTTCAGAATCTAGCGTTTCAGCTAGTATCGTGGGGTGTTGTTGATATTCTTCTCTATTTACTTGTTTGTATTGAAAAAATCCTGGAGGCAACACCCCACAAAGCAGCAACTGTACGGCCACCTACCACCCATCACGAAATCTATCAAAGTTACGCGAACCAGACATGCAGAACACTGCTGGAAATGTAAAGACAAACTCATAAGTGATATACTTTTGTGGACCCCTTCACATGGACGAGTAAAGGCAAGACGACCAGCTAGAACCTATATACAACGGATACAGGACGGGTGGCAAGAGAGGGTCTGTGAGATCCATGCTGGCAGTGTGACAGGGTGATGATGATGAGAATGATGATATTACTAGTATTTTAAAATCAAGAAACGAATATTTTTTAGTATCATTCTAGTTGAGTCAGGGAAACATGTTGAATTAAGTCTATTGCATTTTGCCCAATTTTCAATCATTATTTTCCCTCATTGCGTAAGATTTCTCTTAAGGTAGCTGTGAAATATCCTTTTTTTGTCCTCCCTAGCCTATTTTTTTCGCCGGTGCCTTGGACTTGAGTTGTCGCTCAGGTCGGTGTTTGCATACCAAAATTTAGAACAGACAAAAATCGTTTAGGTCCTCCATGTCGACTATCAAGAGCGCATATACCAATCATGACATGAGACCTATTGTCTTGTTCCACGTTGTATATTGTGGATATTCCAGACTCAGAGGTTTGCCCAGTCACAGATGTGACCAGGTAGAAAAGATTATATAGCTGGAATCATTCAGCGAAACACTCAATAAAGTACCGAATCAGAAAGTGCCTGGCCATGACGGCATATAGGGATTCTGGTTTTAAAGATACCCGACTATCCATGAAAGACTAAGCAGATTCTTAGAAGAAGAAACAAATGGATGGCCTAAGGGAAGACCGTCCTGATCTAAAAAGCCACCCAACAAAAGCCCCCCCCCCAACAACTATAGACCGATAACTTGTCTACTTATGGTATGGAAAATCCAAACAGTACAGATCAGGAAGGAGATTTATTACTCACTAATAACCTGTGGAATGTTTCCCGAAGAACAGGAAGGATGCCTCAGTCTGGGAACACTGAAGAGTATCATAAAAATATTATCATTCACTTTTTTCTCTTCCTTTATTTCGGTGGACAAGTGGTCATAATTTAATATTACTTAGATTTGTCCAGTGGCAACGACTATGACTGGTGTCACTATCACGTTCATATTCCCTATATTTTTTGCTCCCTGGCATGGTCCAGATACCAGCAGCAGCAGCATTATAACCCCCGTCATAAACGACTGGATTATTTATATGCGGTATTTCTGCTTACATATGGTTTCAAGGTGTTGAGTCTAAAGGGCAGGAACATTGAACGACCGAAATAATTTTAAATAACTCAAAGAAAAAGAAGAAACAAAGAAAGAAAAAGAGAAAGAAAGCGTGAAAGCAAGAAAAAAAAGTATTGTAAAAGAATAAACAAAAGAGAATATGAAAAAAAAAAAAGTAAAAGGAAAAGAGAGAATGAAAGAATGAAAGAATGAATTCAAGCATCGGAAGAAAGAATGAATGATTTGAGAAAAATAACCCTCTCCTCTATAAAGGTAGAAATTAGGAAAAGAAAATGAAAGAAAAAAAAGAACGAAAGAGAAAGAAAGCAAAGGAAAAAGTTAATTTAGGAAAAGGACCACCAACGAAAGAGAGAAAGAAAGAAAGACAAATAAACGAATACTACTGTTAGAGTTTTCACCAATGGTTCGGGAAACCTGGGTTCAATCCCAGGTCGCGTCATACCAAAGACTTTAAAAATGGCACTTGATACCTCCTTGTTTAACACTCAGCAATATAAGGTACGTACCAAGGGTAAAGTGGAGCAATCCAGGGAAAGGAGTATCGCCCTCCCCTACGCCAAGGTGTAGTAGCTATCGAAAAGGGAGCCTTCCGGTTGCCCTCGACTAAAGGGAGACAACTCTACTTACTTACTGTTACTTACTAAGCTAGATATGGTACATAAGCCTAAAATTGCTGTGCATATCTGCAGTTGCTTAAGCAGTCTCCCATCCAAGTATTGAACAAGCACATTACTGGATGTACATTTTCTTTTTAAAGTAGAGGGATTATATTATAAATTGAATTACCATGACCAGATAATCTGGCAAACATTTGCCCGTGACATACGGAACCACTGCACAGCTATTTTGATCTTATTGTCATCGCTTGTGCGCGATATGGACCAGTAACTCCGTGGTAGAGTTTCGGATCAGCATTCTGTGGTCGCTGGTTTGATCTCTAATAGGGGAGATCATACACTGTTTATGAAACCTGGTTTTAATAGGGGAGATCATACACTGTTTATGAAACCTAATAAGATCGAAACAGCTTGTCCAGTGGTTCCGTATTCCACGCGCAAGTGTTTGCTGGATTTTCTGGTCAGGGTAATTCAATTTATGAAGCTCATTACTGCTCAAAATTTTTTATTTCGATATGTTTCTTTTTTTTACTAAATGTTGTAACCAAAGGTTACTGAATGCGAAATAACCAAAACGGAGGTTTGAAATGAAATAGAAATCTTTATATCATTAACAAAATACAATACTTGCCAGCGGCGTGAAGAAGGTGAACCACTGCTAGTGGTGATGATTTAGCCGGCATATTTCAGCTTTTTGTCACGCGCCCCACCAAACAGGCGAGTACAGCACAATGCTTTTTAAAGGTGGGTTTGGGCGCAGGGCCGTAGCACAGACACGTCCGTTAGTTAAAAAAATACCCCGTACTCATCAGAATTCACCTAAAATGGGGCACCTTAGGTGCCAGGCGATAAACCGAACCCCTCCGAGTAGGTTTAGAGCCTGATTGTGGTCGGCTTCCTGAGGCTCGAGGAGGGTCGGCCGTGTGACGTGAATACTGGGCTTTTCCGGCGTCTACGTTAGGCAACCATGACCGAGTGACTGCAACCGTCAGAGACTATTAGCATAGATCAGCCCTGTCACAATAGTTTCCAACGCATTTATAAGGAATGGGACATACCTATTAATATTCATAGGTAGTGTATGAAGATAGCAGAAAAACATAATCCAAATAGGTGAATTTATTATGATGGTCGTGTAAGATTGTATTTGGTATTTGCTTTTCCAAAAGGTCAGTATGAAAGTAAATATGGATCAAAATCCGACAGTATGAAGATAGCAGAAACATATAATCCAAATGGTGAATTCATTATGTCAGATTTTGCTCCATATTTACTTATTTAGGTAGTGTATAAAACACTAATTTCCATATGATCATATGGAAATCAGACCTGACCGACAAAATGAAACGCAGTTTCTTCCAGACAGCGGTCGTATCGATACTGCTATATGGATGCACTACTTGGACGCTAACTAAACGGCTGAAGAAGAAGCTAGACGGCAATTACACAAGAATGTTGCGAGTAATATTGAACAAGTCCTGGCGGTAACACCCCACAAGGCACCAACTATACGGCCACCTGCCTCCCGTCACGAAAACTCTACAAGTTAGACGAACCAAACAAGCAGGACACTGCTGGAGAAGCAAGGACGAATTCATCAGTGATGTACTCCTGTGGACCCCACCCCATATGGCCAAGCAAAAGCAGGACGACCAGCTCGAACATACATACAGCAGCTATGTGAGGATACGGGTTGTAGCCCTGAAGACCTGCCAGAAGCGATGAATGATAGGGAGAAGTGGCGAGAGAGGGTCAGGGATATCGGTGCTACCGACACGACATGATGATGATGATATAACACTAAACTTTGTTTAAATATGGAGCATAGGGCTCAGGTAGCTTACAGTAACCGTTGTTGTTTAAATGGTCACCCATCTAAATACTGAATTGGCTCATACCTGTTTAACTTCAGTGGTCTTGCGGAAACGGGTTGTTTCAGTATGACCTAAGTGTAAATCAGTTCTATGGTTGCTATTCATTAACTTTTGTTTTAGAATTACACAAAGGGCTCAGGTTGCTGAGAGTAGCTGTTGTTCTTTAATTTTCTTAAATAACCAAGTACATATACACGTTTTTACAATAATTGTGATCAAATGCATCGAAACTGAATTTTTATATTTTCAAAAATTTTGAATTTAAATGAAGATCCATGTCTCACTCGTCTCGTAACCAGATTCTGTGGCAGTGGCACAACTCATGCAGCGTGTCTTGAACAGGAGCCCATCCCTCTCCAGGTTTAATGGTGGTTTGAATTTAAAAACCGGTAACCATACCAAGCATAAAAATCTACCCTACTATATAACCATAACTAAAGAGATAATTATTAGATATTATCCTTTTTTCCAAGGGTTTTAGCACTATGTGAAATACAAATTGCCCCGTTCAGGATTGGAACTCTGGTTGCCTGAGTCCATTTCCTACGATGATAACTGTTACGTCATGTGCTGACGTAAGTATCGTTGAATAACTTATAGGATAACATAATGATGTCTTGACTAATCCTAGATGTAAATTAATTAGCGAGTTTAGATAATTATTAAGCGATAAATTATTTTCTGGCTGAACTTTGAGTTTGTAGTTGCAGGTTTTCGATTTGGAAAGGTCAGAACTTGCGTAAACCTTGTTTTGCATACACATGTGAATCATGTCAAAATAAGCGCGACAGGCTTATTTTAGAATCAGATTAAGATTAACTGATATTTAGTAATGATGTGTCACAAAAATGTTTTAGTGATTACGCGTGATTAAAGCATTTGTTAAGAGAATAATTAGAAGAAAATATATAAGAAAGAGATTAAAAGATATACAGCCGGTCAGTCAGTTGGAGACGGAGGCAGATGGAGTTAGTGACGATCGACGACGAAGAGGCTCCTATAGGGGTGGGACCGGGTCAGCGAAAAAGAAATGTCTAAGCCTAGGGTTGTCCGTTTCGCCTTGCAGGATATATAATCTCTGTCAATCGAAATCTAAATTTATTCTGTCTCACTCTTTTTGTCAACGGCTGTAAATGTTGCAGACCCATGTAAGCTTCCGTATCCTGAGTCGTTTTGAATTACGTTATGTTACAACTTTCGATATAGTGCTATAATTTGGTTCGACTTTGTTTTTATGGCATATCAATCATTGTTGGATATTTAATGCCAAATTCTATTTTTACATATATTGAATAAACGATTTGTAAACACATTTTGTTTATACACATAGTTAGATGATCAAACAGTTCTATTCTAACTATTTAATCTAGCCGAAGTCAACAAAGTTAAATGGTTTTAAGTATTGGTTTGGTTTAGTTTAGTGGCATATCAATCATTTTAGGTTATTTAATGCCAAATCCTTTTTATACATATATATTAAATATATGATTTCTAAACACATTTTGGAGGTAACATTTTTAAACGAGTCTGTGCTTATTTTTTGTTTTTTGTTTTTTGCACACAATTAAATGGTTTTAGTTATTTCTTTCTAATACAAATAATTCTATTTACCATAAAATCATTTGTTTGCAAACAGTCCAATGTTTTGCCATTTAACACCAAAAATTTGATTAAACATCAGTCATTTATTTAAACAGTTAAATGATCAAACTGTTCTATTTCAAGCAATTCAAGTTAACATCTCATTTGTTTGTTCACAGTTTAAATTTCGAAGTGTATAGTTTAAATGTGAAACAGTTCTATTTGAGCCTTAGATAGGACCTTACCAGGTTCTACTACTCCGGGCAGAGGGGACCTAGGAGTTATGGCAATAAAGGGGTCGTTGCTTTTCCAAAAGCTCCAGCATTACCGAAGTCTCACCTTCAGATTGTTTCGTGTTATATCCAGGACACTCGTTGGGTGAATCTTTCCCCTTTACAGAGGTGCAATCGGTGTATTCTACAGCTCCATCCGCCTGGGCCATGGAGCCGTCGTCTTACACATACGTCTATTTGGTACCGTAGTTTTACATAGATGTATCTCGACTAAGAGTACATTTTTCGCGGGACGCAATCACTGGGACAAACAAGAGAAAGTTAACTGCCGTATTCTCCATGCATATTAACCTCGATCAATATCAATGATATGTCAAGATATAAGTACATTCATGTAAAAAAGACTCGGCAGATTCACACCTTGTCAGAAAAAAAGTTTCTGAACAATGTCAACTCATAGAAAAATCAATGAAATTGAAATTTTAAATGGCATATAGGGTACTTTCAATAAGCGTTTCATTCATTCTTTATTTCTGACTAAATAAATCGTTTCAGTTTCAGCAATTTTTTTAAACTTCTGAAAATTAATGTTTCATTTATTGTTTTATTCTGTCTTGGTAAATACAGCTTCAGTCTCGATACTTTTTAAACACGAATCGTATTTTGAAGAAAATTAGCGTTTCCTTCATTGTTTAATTTTGTCTTTGTCAATAGTTTCCGTGTAAATAATCTTTAAACACAAATCGTATTTTGAAGAAAATTACCGTTTTATTCATTGTTCAATTCTGTCTTGGTAAATAAAGCTTTTGTCAAAATTCTTTTTAAACCCAGATGTTATTGTGATGAATATTAACGTTTTATTCATTATTGATTTCTGTCTTGTTAAATGCATCTTCAGTCTCGATACAAATCCGGGCTGTGTTTAAAAAATATCTAGACTGAAGCTGTATTTACCGAAATAGAAATGAATAATAAATGAAACGTTAATTTTCTCCAAAATAAGTGCTGTATTTAAAAAGTATCTAGATTTTGTATTTACCATTTCAAAAATAAACAATGAATAAAACGCTAATTTCCTTCAAAATACGAGCTGTGTTTAAAAAGTATCTAAATTGAAGCTGTATTTACCATAGCAGAAATGAATAACGAATGAAACATTAATTTTCTTCAAAATACTTGCACTGTGAAAATTATCGCCACATTCATTGATCATTATTGTCTAAGTAAAAATATTTAGAGTCTCAATAGTTTGTGTACACATCTTATCAACAAGTACCAATGCTAGTTGTTTTAATATTTGTATTATTAGTAAAAGCAACAGTAAAAGCAAACTTGGCTACCCCTACACGAGGGGGTGACCAGAAGGCTCCCTTTTCAATAGCTACTTCACCGGGGTGTAGGGGAGGGGCTATTCCTATCCCTGGATTGCTCCACTTTACCCTTGACACGTACCTTATATTACTGAGTGTTAAGCAAGTAGGTATCAAGTACTATTTTTAAAGTGTTTGGTATGACGCGACCGGGGATTGAACCCAGGTGTCCCGGACCATTGCTGAAGTAGAAATGATTTAAGTGATATTTTGTGCGACAAGAACAAAGAAGAGAACCTGTTAAGTAGTTTATAATTATTTCATTAGTAAATTTATTAAAAAAACTAATACTAATCTTATCTTTATAATTACTAGAAAATATTTTTTTTTTTTCGCTGAGTAGAAATTGTGTCAAAATCTTCAGAAATGTTTTCACGCTGACCTCGTCATATTTGTACTGTAACAATGGAAGTCAGGACAAGATGGCGGAGATAAATATTTGGAAAGTCACCTTATTCCAATCATCCAGAGAAGTATCTGTATTCTGAAGATGTTTGACTGCGGCAAAAATTTCAGAAAAAGATATCGGGACATTAACACACACACACACACACACACACACATATATATATATATATATATGAGTGACAGGCAAAATCTCCAGCATTCTCGAGTTACAAACTGTTGTGTCAGTGAACGATGACGCTGAATTGATTTATACCCGTGTCAGCCTAAGAGAAAATGTCTATTTGTTTATCTACTCACCGACCTGCGAAATTCAACTGTATTTTGTTTATAAATACACACACACACACACGCGCGCGCGCGCATACGGAGTACGTTCAAATCTGTTCATACTTCTAACTTTCTATCTATCTATCTCTTGACATATACTCACACGGGGAAGTATAAGGGTGATGTTCTTTTAAATACACACTTTTACACGCACACACAAACATATACACACATATTCTCTCTCTCTCTCTCTCTCTCTCTCTCTCTCTCTCTCTCTCTCTCTCTCTCTCTCTCACACACACACACACAAGCATAATATTTTCAAATCTGTTCGTATTTCAATCTATCTATCTATCTATCTATCTATCTATCTATCTCTTAACATATACTTACACGGCGATGTATTAGGGAGATGATCTTATAAATACACACTTTTATACGCACGGACATGCATATACACACATAGGAACACACATACAAACTCACACGCATACAAACACACAAACAGACAAACAGATAGACACACACACACACACACACACACACACTGAAACAAACAAACAAACAAACAAGCAAACTCATATGTTCACAATGTATTTGTCTTTCAATCTATCCGTCTCTTGACACTTATTGACACAGGAAGTTTGAGCAAGGGGAAAACGACGTTCTTAAACACACACACACACACACAACATGTTCAAATCAATCTACCTATCTATCTATCTATCTATTGACGCATATTCACGTGGGGAAGTTGGAGTACAGAAGAGACATTCATACCCACACCCACACCCACATGACAGAGAGAGAGAGAGAGAGAGAGAGAGAGAGAGAGTGAGAGAGAGCGAGAGAGAGACGGAGAGGGGGAAGAGTGAAAGAGACCGTAAAAATCTGTGGAGCTTAAGAGAAATGGACAAACATGTAAGACTAAATTTAATGAATCAATTTTGAAATAAATATAATCTGATAAGAAAGTGATTCCCGAAACTGAAAAGAAAAAGGGAAGAAGAAAAAGGGAAGAAGAAAAAGGGAAGAAGAAATAGAAAAGGAAAGATAAAGAAAAAGATAGAGAAAATAAAAAGAAGATAAAAAAGAGAATAATAGTAATGAAAATAAAAGTAAGGAGAGAAAAAGAAAAAGAAGAAAAAGAAAAGAAAAGCCCCAAGAAGAGAGAAAAGAAAAATCAGAAGAAAAAATAAAGAAGGTAAAAGAAAAGAAAGAATAAAAGAAGAAGGTAAAAGAAAAGGAAGAAAAAAGAAAGTGATGGAAAAAAAGAAAAGGATAAAAACAGAAAAGAGTAAAAAGAAAGGGAAAAATAAAAGGAAAGAGAAACGAAAAAGAAGAAAAAAAAAGAAAAAGAAGTAGAAAGAAAGAACATAAATAGTAAAAAGAGAAAATCAAGGAAAAGAATAAAATAATTTCAATAAAGAAAATCAGAAAAAGAAGAAAAAAGAAAATAAAGGAGAAATAAATTAAAGAGGAAAATGAAAACAAAGGGAAAAAAGAAAAAGGAAAAAAGAAAAGGAAGAAAGAAAAAGTAAAGGATGTGAAAAAGAAAAGAAAGACTGAAAATGAAAAGAAAAAGAAAAGGAAGGGAAAAAAGAAACGGAAATAGAAAAGAAAACAGAAGGAGAAAAAAAAGAAAGCGAAGGGAAAAAAGAAAAAGAAAAAAAGAAAGGAGAAAAGAAGAAAAGGAAAAAAAAATAGAAAGAGTTAAAGAGAAAAAATAGAAAAAAGGAAAAAAAGAGAAAGGAGAAAAAATGAAGGAAAAATAAAGAAATGAATGATGCAAAAGTAGCGAAGGTGAAAAACGAAAATGAAGGAAAAAAGGAAAACGGGAGACAAAACAGTAAAGGAAAAAAAATCAAAGGAATAGAAAAAAGAAAAAAAAAAGAAAGAAAAAGAAATAAAAGTGAAAAATGAAAGAGAAAAATGAAAATGAAGGTGAAAGAGAAGATTAGAAGAAAATGAGGAAAAAAAGTAAAAGAAGGGAAAAAAAGAAAATTGAAGGCAAAAAGAATGATGAGAGAAAAGAAAAGAAATAGAAAAAAAAAACAAAAGTGAAGGACTAAAAGAAAATAGAATAGTAAAGAAAAAGAAGAGAAAAAAGAAAAGAAATGAGAAAAAGAAAAAGAAAAAGAAAAGAAACAAAAAGGTAAAAGAGAAGGAAAGAGAAAGAGAAAAAATTGTAAAATTTGAAGGAAAAGGAAAAATAAAAGGGGAAAGAGAAAAAAGAAATGAAAGAAAAATAAAAAAAAGTAATGGAGAATAGAAAAAGAAAAGAAAAAGGTAAAAGAATGAAAATAAATGCGAAAAGAAAAAGAAGAAAAAAAGCAGAAAAAAGAAAAGAAAGGAAAACAAAAAAGAAAAAGTAAACGAAAAGGAATGAAAAAGAAAAAAAACAATTGAAAAAAGTAAAGGAAAGGGAAAAAGTAAAAGGAGAAAAAGAAAAATGAAAAAAAAAAAGATGGAAAGAAGAAAATAAGGAAGAAAAAGATATGGAAAGAGAAAAAAAAGGAAAGACAAAAAAGAAAATTGAGGTAAAAAAGAAAGGAAGGAAAAAAGTAAAAGAAGGAGTAAAAATTAGTTGAAGGAGAAAAAGAAAAAAAAAACGTAAAGAAAAGTACTTGAAAAAAAATGAAGGAGAAAATATAAAGAAAAAACGAAAATGAGGAGATAAAGAAAAATAATGTAAAAAAATCAATGAAAGAGAAAAAGAAAATGAAGGAAAAAAGGAATAAAAAAGTGTGGGAAAAAATAGAAAGAAAAAATAAAAAAAGAAAAAACTAATGGAAATGGTAAAAAGAAAATGAAAGATAAACAAAGGAAATAGAAGGAAAAAGAAAGGTAAGAGTAAAATAAAAGAAGGAGAAAAATGAAGGAGAAAAAATGAAGGAGAAAAAAATGAAAAGAAAAAGAAAATGAAGGCAAAAAGAAAATGAAGAGAGAAAGAAAAGTGAAAAAAAGAATGAAAGAGAAAAATAGATTAAAGGGGGAAAGAAAATGCATGGAAAATAGAATAAAGGAGAAAAAAGAAAATGAAGGAAAAAAATGGAAAACAATGAAGTGAGAAAGAAAAATAAAGGTAAAGGAGAATTAAAAAAAAAAAAAGAATGAAGGAAGCAAAAAAAAAAAGTGAATGAAGCGAGAAAAAAGAGAAAGAAGTAAAAAAAGGGAATGAAGGGAGTAAATGAGAATGAGGAGAAAAAAGAAAATAAAGGGAAAAAAGAAAATGAAGAAAACAAGAATAGAAAGAGAGAGCGAAAAATAAAGAAAAAGAGAATGAAAGAGAAAAAAGTAAATGAAGGAAAAAAGGAAATGAATAGAGAAAGAAAATAAATCGAAAAAAGAAATAAAGGAAAAAAGAATGATGGAGAAAAAAGAGAATGAAGCGGAAAAAAGAAAACGAGAAGAAAAAAGAAAATGAAAGAAAAAGAAAAAGGAAGGAGAAAAAAGAATGAAAGAGAAAAAAGAATAAAAGAGAAAAAAGAAATAAACGAAAGAAAAAAATGACGGGAAAAAGAAAAAGAATGGAAAAAGAGACTGAAACGGAAAAAAAGGGGGGCAAAAGAAAATGAAGGAAAAAGGAATAAAAAAGAAAATAGCACGGAAAAGAAATAGAAGGAAAAAATAAAATAAAGAAGAAAAAAGTAACGGAAAGGGTAAAAAGAAAAACAAGACAAAAAAAGGAAATAGAGGGGAAAAGAAAGGAAGGAAAAGTAAAAGGAGAAAGAATGAAGGAGAAAAGAAATAAGAAGAAAAAGAAAATAAAGAGAGCAAGAAAAGTAATTGGCAAAAGGTATGAAAGAAAAAAAAAGAATGAAGGTGAAAAAGCAGAATGAAGGGAGAAAGAAAAGGAATGGAAAAAAGTGAATGAAGGAGGAAAAAGAAAATGAAGGAAAAAAGAATGGAAAAAATGAAGAGAGAAAGAAGAATGAAGGAAAAAGAGAATGAAGGCAAAAAAGAAAAGAAAGGGGGGAAAAGAAAAATGAAGGAAAAAGAAAATGAAGAGAGAAAGAAAAAAGGGTAAAAGAAAGGGAAGAAAAAAGAATGAAAGAAGGAGAAAAAGGGATTAAAGGAGAAAGAAAAGAAATGGAAAAAAGAGAATGAAGGACGAATAAAATAAAGAAAAAAAACAAAATGAAAGAAAAAAAGAAAATAAAGATTAAGCAAAAAATAAAAGAAAACGAGAATGAAGGACAAAAAAAGTAAATGAAGGAAAAAAATGAATAGCGAAAGAAAAGAAATCGAAAAAGAGAATAAAGGGAAAAAAAAAGAAGGAGAAAAACGGAATAAGGGAAAAAGATAAGGAATGGAAAAAAGAGAATGAAGCGGAAAAAAAAAGAAAAGGAGAGAAAAAAGAAAATGAAGAACAAAGAAAAGGAAGGAAAAAATGAAGGAGAAAAAAGAAATAAAGGAAAGACAAAAATGAAGGGAAAAAGAAAAAGATTGGAAAAAAGAGACAGAAGCGGACAAAAAACGAGGGAAAAAGAAAATTAAAGGAAAAAGAGAATGAAGTAAAAAAAAAGTAAATGAAGGAAAACAAGGAAATGAAGGATGAAAAAGGAAAATGAATAGGGAAAGAAAAGTAACGAAAAAAAAGAACAACGTGGGAAAAACTAAAAAGATTGGGGGAAAAAAAGAAAATGAATGAAAAAAGAAAATGAATGAAAAAAGAAAATTAAGAGAGAAAGACAAATGAAATAAAAAAGAGAATGAAAGATAAAAACAGAAAATAAAAATGAAAAAAGACAAGGAATAGAAAAAAGAAAGAATCGTGAGGAAAAGAAATAGGTGGGAAAAAAAAGAAAATGAAAGAGAAATAAAGAAAAGGAAAGTAAAGAAAAATCATTGATTGGTACTGGATGTTTTCATTTCACGGTGAGGCACCTGTCTTCCTTGTATGATTTACTCGATTCAATTTGGGTGGTTCTCAATACAAAAATGAAATAAAATACCCAGTAACAGCCATAATAATATCACTCTTCGAAAAAACTACAAGTATTTTAATTGTTTGGAAATCACTAAAAAATCATTTGTTTGGCACCAGAAGTTTTCAAAGACTTACCAAAGTTTTTCATGCCAATTAAACTTGATGTAAACACAAGTGTATACGTAATTAGTTCATTTCTTTCAAGTTGTTGCCCTGTCAATACTACTGTAAGGTTGCACCACAATGATAGTGTTCGCCAATGGCCCGGGAGACCTGGGTTCAATCCCAGGTCGAGTCATACCAAAGACTCAACAAATGGTACTTGAGGCCGCCTTGCTTAACACTCAGCATTATAAGGTTGGGAGTGGGGGTAAAGTGGAGCAATCCAGGGGAAGGAGTATCGCCCTCCCCTACACCTTGGTGCAGTACCTATCGAAAGGGGAGCGTTCGGGTCTCCCTGGACTAAGGTCGTTAACAACTTACGTGGACTCAGACGAAACGAAAATGCAAGAATTCAGTGTGTTGTTTTCAACAAATTCTGGAAGCAGAGTCCTATAAAACAGCTGTTCGGCCACTTATCTCCCATCTCACTGACTATGCGAGTAAGACGAGCAAAACATTATGGCAACTGATGGTGGAGTTAAGACGAACACATAAGTTACGTTCTCCGATGGACTCCTACACACCGATTCATGAGTATTGGCCAATGAGCAAAGACTCACATTCATCAGCTCTGTGTGGACACTGGATGTCGTCTAGAGGATTAATCAAGAGCGAAGGCTTAGAGGAATGGATGGTGAGAGAGAGTCAAGGGAATGATGCTGATGATCGTTATTACTATAATTGCCGAGGAACAATTACTTCGTTATTTATACTGTTTGATGGTGTTTTATGGCATATCAAAACTTGTCGGCTATTTAATGTCAAATCATATATATATATATATATATATATATATATGCCAAATGAATAATGGCTGTGAGTATCCAAAGAAAGAGTGCTCAAAGCACGGCTATTTAATACAAAAAAACCCGCAGAGCAAAATATATTTTTGTTTAAAAAATAAATTTAAACATAGTTTGAATACTATTTCAAAAATTCTTGTTTTTGAAATATATTATAATAATAATAATAATAATAATAATAATAATAATAATAATAAATGGTATATGCACAACCCAGCACCTGTCCTAGAAAATGACATGCATAAACTCCTATGGGACTTTAACATACAAACGGATCACCTAATCCCGACCAGAAAACCAGATCTCATAATAATCAACAAAAAAAAAGAGAATTTGTAAAATTGTCGACTTTGCTGTCCCAGCGGACCACAGAATAAATCAGAAGGAATGTGAAAAGAAAGATAAGTACCTCGACCTTGCTAGAGAATTGAAAAAGCTGTGGAACATAAAATTAACGATTGTGCCAATTGTGATTGGTGCTTTAGGCACAATAACTACAGGATTATTAAAAAGCCTTGAAGACTTGGAAGTTAGCGAACGGGTAGAGACTATCCAAACGACAGTATTGCTAAGAACGGCCAGAATCATGAGACGAGTCCTGGAGACTTGAAGAGACTTGATGTCACTCAAACTCCAGTGAAAAACCATCAGCTAACACTGATGTGAAAAACTCTAAAGGAGTAATTTATAAATAAATATAGATTGAAAAAATAAATATATATTAGATATTCATGGAATTTAGACTCCGGCCACTGGGTTTCATGGAGTTTTTTTTGCAAAACAACAATCATCAGGCAGTTAAGAATATGAAATGAATCGAAAATCGAAAAAATACAGTTAAAAACCGTTGATATATCGTATGAATATTTACGTGTGGTTGTAAGTGTGCGAGTGTGTGTGTGTGTGTGTGTGTGTGTGTGCGTATGCGTGTATGGGTTAATGTTGCGTATTAATGTGTGTTTGTATGAGTTTAAGTGAATTTACAAACGCAGCGCGTTGTATAAGCGGATGTGAATTCGTAGGCGTATCTTCATATTTCGCCACATTATTTTATTTCTGTATGTGTTGGCGACTATTGCTAAGGAACAAAACATGCAATGATGATGTTTTGATATATATATATATATATATATATATATATATGTAATATAATGGCTGAGGGATTTCATTTTATATATCTTACCTTTCTGTTTAGTTAGGCTAAGAACCTTTCGCTTAGCGCATGGGTTAGTTAGGTGCAACATGAGCGCAGATGTTCGCGCGCGTGCGCAGGTAGGATGTGTCATTCACAGATGTCAAAATAAAAAACCCAGATAGAAAATGGGAACAGGAGGTATGAATGACGTCATGCACCGGAAGCGTGGGCTGAGATTTGAGAAAAAGCAGAGTTGAGTTTTTGCCTCCGAAGATGAAGGTTGACTTTCGGAGCATGCAGAGGCCTTGCGGCGGGGGCCGCACGTGGTGGTGGTGTGTGTGTGTGTGGGGGGGGGCAGGTGGAAAAGTCCGCATAGAAAGATTGTGTATCACTCTCCTTATGTCGAAAAACCTTTTAACTAAAAGGTAATAAAAAGTTTCGTACCTGAACTGAGAAGTCTTAAGTGTTTTTCGTGTTTCGGGATTCCTATGTTATCTATATATGTGCGTTATGGACATTATGAACGTTTTGCATACCGGTATGAATATGTCTATTTCACGTATTCATGTATGGTTGATCCTATTTACCCAACCCCTCCGCTCGGGCAGGATATGACACAAGGTCAATTTTTTTTTTTTAAGCGGAGTTTAGCAGGTTTGAATTCAGAGTTTTCCTTCTCCTAGACTAGTTGCCTTACCAAGGCTGAAGAACCTAGTCTGCCCTACTATTTACCCATAGCTGGAGGGACAATAATTGGATTCATACCTTTCACAAGGGTATTAGTGCTATGTGAAATGCAATCAGTCTTGTCCAGGAATTGAACTCGTATCGCCGTGTTCATATCCTGTGACGATAACCATTACACCACGGGCACCTCGCGTATTCATGTATGGCTACGTAACACAGACACACACAAATATATATATATATATATATAAATTAAAAAATGATTGTGAATATCTAAAGCACGGCTATTTGATACAAAATATACCTCCAGAACTAAATATATAGTTTTTATTCAAACTCCATTTAAAATCCATCGGATGAGCTTTGATGAGCGAAATAAATTTATCATGGAATACAGTTTCTAAATTTTTTGCGTTTTAAAACAATATATATATAGACTACTTCGACATTTTTGCAGGAGTACTGCAAGGACATATTAATTAGCCCCATGCCTCGTTATCATCAGTCTAGACGATGTGCTTAGAACACGTATCGATAAAATCAAAGAAAACGGTATCCCGTAAAAACAATTACCGACGCCGACTACACCGATGACATAGCGCTTTTAGTAAATACACCCGCCCAAGCCGAAACCCTACCACGTAGTCTGGAACAAGCCGATGCAGACAGAGGCCTACATGTCAATGCACACAAGACGGAATATATGTGATTTAATCAAAGAGGCAACATCTCCACACTAAACGTTAGCTCTCTGAAACTAGTAGACAAGTTCACCTACCTACGAAGCAACGTCTCATCATCCGAGACAGACATCAACACGCGATTAGCACAGGCATGGCCAGCTTTCGATAAGGTATTGGTCGTATGGAAGTCAGACCTAACCGATAAAATAAAACGTAGTTTCTTCCAAGGAGCGGTCGTGTCGATACTGCTATATTGATGTACCACATGGACGCTAACTAAACGTACGGAGAAAAAGCTTGACGGCAACTACACAAGAATGCTGCGAGCAATATTGAACCAGTCCGGGAGGCAACATCCCACAAAACAGTAGCTCTACGGTCATCTACCACCCATCACAAAAATAAACAAGTTAAACAAACCAGACATGTGGGGCACTGCTGGAGAAATAAGTCCACTTTCGGACAAATACCCAAGGGAAAGTTATGAACCGCCTTATCCTTAATAGTACCACTACCGTTTTTCTAAAAAGGTTGGATTTGGCATTAAATAACCCGAAAAGGTTGATATGCCAATAAATAACAAATAGAAAACCTATAGATACACGAAAATTAAGGTACGAACATATGCCAATCAAAAACCTTTGATAATATTCAAATAAAACACTGTAAATATTTCCACCATTACTATGCAACTTATCAAAGTAATTGCTGTTGATTATCATCTAAGCAGAGGGTAGCCCACTTAGAACACACTGATAGCATCTCTGCAGAGGGGTAAGACCCTGTCTCTAACTACTGTCCTAGATATGACATCCGATGGTGAGGCTTCAGTAATGCGGGAGCTTTGGGGAAGGTGAAGTGCACCTTTATTGCCATCACTCCCAGGTCCACCCTGGCCCGGAATGGTAGCACGTGATAGTGTTCTATCTATGAGTCAAATAAAACTAAACTGTGTACATAAGTTAAAGTGAATTGTTTGAAATAGAACTATTTTGGCATTTAACTCTGAGTAAATAATAAACTATATTTGGACTAATGACTAACTGTGTGTAAGGAAAAGACTGTACTTATGAAATTAAGTGAAACCCTTTAACTGTGTGAAAAAAATATCAAAAAACAACAAAACAAAAAAAAACCCAAAGAAACTCAGGCTTGTTTAAAATGTTATCTTTAAAATGGTTTAGAAATCATTTATTTGGGGTGTCTTCGTGGTGTAAGGGTTAAAGCGATGGACTACGGAATCGTGGTAAGCGATTTCGGACTCCAGTTACGCTATTACGTTCACTTTCAGACACATACCTTTTGGAAATATCCTCTTATCTATGGGTTAAATAGCACCACATATTGTTCTTCTAGAAGGATAGATTTGGCGTTAAATAACCGAAAAAGATACCATTAAACCATTAAACAAACAAATAGAAATCAATGTTAAGTAAAACTTTATCATCTCAAGTGCTATAGCTTTTGTTTAGATATAAGTTACGTGGGAAAATTTTGGATCGAAGTTATGTCAAGATTAATACCAGAAACAAAAAGAAAGTCTTTTTTCATTGATTAGTTGGTCGGTGATTTATGGCATTTTAACCCTTGATTAAGGGTGGAACGATAAAATTGTCGCCCTAGAAAAGACGACATGATTCCATTTCCGTTTAATGAAAACCGGTTTTCTTTTTTTGTTGCAGACCATCTACTAGTTGGCCAGTTGTGTACAAATCCCAAGAGCGATAGGAACCTTCTATCATGTCTGAAAGTGACACAATGTTCAACGAGCGAGATCGGAGATACACCACTGTACAAAACATGCTCTCTACCGATCCAAGTTATGATAACAGGACCATTGCCAGCATCCTCACAATGCAAATCTGGATTGCCATGAATAACAGGGACGTGCCCAGGGTGATGAAAACAGTTTCCGGCTACAGATATGGTCTTTAGTGTGGTTTCAAGTGAGGGCCACATCATTTCACCTCATATCTTCGAAGTCGGCTTGAAAGTTAACACCAAAGTGTACCTAAATAGGCTGAAGAGTGTGGTGATCCCCTGGTGCAATCAGGTGGCCAGTGGTAGACCCTGGGTGTGGCAGCAAGACTCGGCGCCGGCTCACAAGTCCAAAGAAACCTAGGTTTGGCTTCAGGAGTGCTACGACTTTGTACCCTTCTCTTACTGATCCCCCTCCTCCCTCGACCTGAACCCGCTGGACTACTTCGTTTGGTCATACGTCAAGAACATCACCAATATGACGTCCCACAAAACCAAAGCCAACCTGATCCCCGCCATCCGCTGAGATCCCGCCGGCGCTTGTGGAAAAGGCATGCTCCCCAGTTCCGGATCCATATCGAGGCGGTGATTGAGGCTGAAGGCGGCTACATTGAATAGATGTCAGCTCTACTACATAATCAAGTTACCTAAATTAGAACTGTTTGACTAAACTGAGTTGCTTGAAATAAAAATGTTTTTGACAATTAAACTTCGTACTTACATTTAAACTGCGTACGTATGCTAAACTGAATTGTTTGAAATTGAATTGTACTTACGCTAAACTGAATTGCTTAATATAGAACTGTTTTGACATTTAACTGCGGGTAAACAAAATCTATACTTATATTGAACTGAATTAGTTGAATCAAAACTGTTTGATTAAACTGAATAGCTTGAAATTAGAAATGTTTTTCTCAATTAAACTTTGTACTCATGCTAAAATGAACAGTTTGTAATAGAGCTGATTATTTGTTTTAAAATGGATTTGGCATTAAATTACCAGCAAAGGTTGATGTGCCATAAAATCCAACGAGCCAAACAATCATAATTCTATTTGATATTAATCATTTGCTGGTAATATGTTCAATGGTTTAAAATATTTCAAGCTAACAATCAGAATTTTATTTAATATTAATCATTTGCTTCCTCACAATTAAATGGTTACAAGTAGTAGTAGTAGTATTTACCTTTAATACTTTCATTTATCAAACATTTCTATGTAATATAGTAATTAACCAACAGCTTTATGGTTTTTAGTAATTCGTAGTCAAGAATTGAACTTTTCTATTTGACTCATAGATGTGGCTTTTACAAGTACAACCAACCAGGGTCAGATTTGACCCAGGAGTAATGGCAATGATGTAATTATCCCCATTTTCCAAATCTTCAGGACTGGAGCCTCGCAATCTAATACAGTTTAGTGCCATGCCCAGGACACGCTTGTGGGGAGCGTCTTACCCTTCTGCAAAGGTGCAGCCGGCGCATTCCACATTCCCCGTCGACTGAGTGGGTTGTTGTTACATACTGACCTTTGACAGACGGTTAGTGTTGAGTTCGTTAACAGGATTTGCAGCTGTGTCTTAAGGTAACCAAGGGACAGCGGAAATGAGTCACGTGAATTGCGCCGGAAGGAATAATATGCGGGCAACTAGAAAATATAAAATGACGGAGTTTTCGATTCTAGGGTCAGTTGGAGGGAGCAGTCAACTGAGTAGACCAGACGCACCGAAGTAGGGCCAGGTGGCTCTCGTGTTGAGATCCGACTTTTCATCAGGCTCTTGAGAAAGAAAACAAGAAGCAAGACTCTGAAAATACGTATCTTAACGTAGGTTAAGAAGATATGATGCCAATCATTGCAACCCGGTGCTCCGTCTCTTTCTTTCTATTACCCGTAATATTTCGACTTTCGTGGTAAATAAAAAGCAAGTATATATTTTTATGAACAAGTGTTATGGCTTCTACATTTCGAGTATACAGCATTGTTTTTTAGGTGAAAATTTTGGTTTTAAAACGTCGTTCATTACACGAGCACAAACGGTACTTTAAATAGCCAAAATTGAAACAGTTATTGATACATCCTAGATATATATATATATATATATATATATATATATATATATATATATATATAGAGAGAGAGAGAGAGAGAGAGAGAGAGAGAGAGAATGCCGTTTGACCATGATTATACATTTCAAAAATGGAAGAAGCCTTTTATCAAAGATTTCCGTTTGAAAGTTCATGAGGAAAACGCCTTAGTTTCAGGTTGGTCGTTGTATATAAAAATAAAACCATAAAAACGCTAGTCACAAACTTCCATAGACTACACCAGCAGCCGACATAAAGTAATACTTGTGGACAAAACAAATAAGTGAAGATATTGATTTTCTACTTTCATTTGCGAGCATGTTAGACGTGAAAGAATTCTCTTGTACTGATCTCTAAAAAGCAAATGCAGACAGATGATAAAGAAAAAAAAACATAATATTAATTCACTGACATTTTCATACGTAGCGTATAAATTTATAGACTTCTTCATGAATAGAATTTTCTGGTCTAAAAAATGTCCGCACTTCAATGCTTCTCTAGAGAATTCAAACAACCTTTGTTATCGAGGGATGATTTAATGTCAAATATTGTCTTGACACACGAAATTTGTTATTCGGAGTATTTTCTTTGTTTCAAAACTTGATAGCAAATAACAAAAAGCAAACTGACACACTTGTGTCCTTATAGTCATGTCAATAATTATAAGGAAAAAAAAAAGGAAATGAAATTTTTTTCTAGTTAAAGGGAGAGTTCATTCAACCAAAAATAACTTGTCTCGACTTAGTTTTCTTCCCACAAGTCAATCATTTTAACTGATAGAGTAAAAAAAAAAGTTTTCCGGATGAGAATTCCCAAGTCTTTCCAAGTTGTCCGTTCCTTGAAGATGAACACCTTTCCAGATCAGGTGAATAAACTTGTAAAGTAAAATAATTATATGCTGAGGTACAGTAATGTAGCCTCACCCAGACGACTTGGCTTCGAATACACAAGTTGTATCTCCCCGAGAGGAGTTTGAACCGCACCCCACAAAAAAGAAGGATGTTGAAAGTATAAGAGTAAGCTACATGTGATAGAAAAACTCCAATTTTGGAGATATGGATTATCACTTCATTATATTGCACAGCCATAATGATATCAATCACAACAGTAATAGAAATAGATATAAAAAATACAGGTGGACTTTTTCGTTTCGGATACGAACGGGTTTATTAATTTCTGGCTTCGATCCATGGCGACACGTGGAGAGAGACTTAATTCTTAAAAGCCTATGCTAACCCTACTATGCTGACCCCAACCCAACGCGCGGCGCATCCTGTGATGTTTAAGATCTCAATTCATCTCTGCCGGTTGAGATCCAAAAAACTCAATCGCACGCCTCAACGGTAGAAAACTCAACTGCACCTTCAACGGTCGAATATTCAACTATTGTCATTTCAAAATCCTCAGATTCTCAGGACCATCTCTTCTGGGCATGACGTTATTCACGCTGAAGCCCCCATTTTCTGTCTGGAGTTTATTAATGCAGATGATGATTGTCATATCCTTTCCGCACTGGCGTAAGACTGCACCACCTGACTATGCACCTGGACTAAGAGACCCGAATAGTTCAAAGCCTTACCGAACTAAATAATAAAATATAATTAAAGAAAAGTAATTGATATAAAAAAAATCATTACTTTAATTATATAACAATTATTATTACTCCCGGGTCTACTTTAACTTGAAGTGGTAGTACCCGTTAGAGTCCCTTTGTGTGGGACTATGTGCAAAAAATACTTTCAAGAAATAAATTCACAAAAACGAAAATATTAACGTAGAATGAATGTGATTCCTTAACCTCGAGACATAATACAAACCGAGACTGATTGACACGCTGTTAAAATCAATCAATTAATCAATTCGTCCTTTCCAATTTTCAACAGATCTTTCTTTCCAAATCAGATGACAACAACTTGCGAAGAAAAATGATTTCGTATTCAGTTATATTAGTACTATTGTCATCTTCGAAGTTATTACAAGCAGAAATCTCGCGAGAGAAAATCTACTGACGTAGTTGTTCATGTGCTGATGTTCATCATCGTAGTAAGCGTGTTCGAACTCCAGTCGCGGACTGATACTCATGGGAATGATATGAAACACCTTATCGTTCCAGCTATATTCCATTAATGTTCTTAAACCATGATCGCGTTGGTTTATATGCTATTAAACAAAGAAACCAAATTAATTTAAAGCGTGTTTTTGTCTGCTCAGTCCACATCTGAAAAGATTCAGTTGAATATCGAAAATATGAGATATATTTTAAATCCGACTAGCGGTAATGAAATCCCAACATCTGATGGTGTGGTTTCAGTCTTGGAATTTGGACAATGCGAAGTTCACTGTTGAACTCTGACCCGGAGGGGTACTACCTGTTAGAGTCCCAACTAGAGGTCAAACAGAACTGCTCAATATTTTACTACGGTTTATTATTAACATTAAATATAATTATTAGTGTTACATAGAAATACTGGTATTTAACTGACTTCCAACCAATTTTGCCCAGTCGGCTGGGGCTGTAGAATGCACTGACTGCGTCTCTTATCCCCCCATCTATCGTTTGTTTAGCTTTATGGCATATCAACCTTTGTAAGTTATTTAATGCCAAATCCATTTTTATACAAATGAACAGTTCTATTTTCAACAATTCAGTTTACAATTCAGTACACGGTTTAATTGTCAAAAACATTTTCCTTTTAAGCGATTCAGTTTTGTCAAAGTTCTAATTCTAACAATCCTGTTTAATATAAGTATGCATTTTATTTCTATTTGTCCTATAGATAGGACCCTATCAGGTGTTACCACTCCGAGCAAGAGTGGACCAGGGAGCAATGGCAAAAAATGGGTATTCCACATTTCCCAAAGCACCAGTATTACTGGAACCTCACTATTAGATTGTTTAGTGTCATACCAAGGACACTCGTTGCGGTGGAGGGTCTTACTTCTCTGCAAAGATGCAGTCGGTGTATTCTACAGCCCAAGTCGACTGGGCAATACCCCTCTATGGGTTAAATAGTAAAAAAAAAAAAAAAGATACGTGTGGATTTGGCATTAAATAACCCGAGAAAGTTGATATGCCATTAAAAATAACAAACTAGTAGGTAAATATATATATATATAGTCATCCACAGACAGATCTGTTTCGTTCTATCAGAACTCATCAGTGTGGCTAGACATACTAGCTTCCCGTAGCTGGGATCGAAACCCGGTTAACTCAAACGCCAATCCGAGCCTCTAGCCCTCAGCCACTAGGAACCAGTAGCAGCGAATGAAATTTTAAACGGTTATGAATCACAATTACAATTGTTTACATACATCCGTTTAACGGCTACCGAGACCGCAATTCATATATGAGGAGACTTGCAATAAACGCTAATGGCAACACGATTACTACATTCGCTAGAGAACTCAACCCTACGGAGGTAGGGGAGTATATATATATATATATATATATATATATATAGAGAGAGAGAGAGAGAGAGCTTGATCAAGCGTATCATTTTATAGCTGGCACAGTAGAATAGATGTTGAACTTTTTCAAGTAGTCAAGTGGATTTTTTTGTAATTCATTATTTCTCTTTCCCGTACCAACCATCCAAAAAGTAAATAGTTCGGATTCAAACCATTCAGTTTAGTATAAATATATTTTTTTTGTTTACACGTACTTAGATGTCAAAACAATTCTATTTCAAACAATTCAGTTTAGCATACAAAATAGTTCCATTTCAATAAAATCAGTTTAGTATAAGTACGCAGTTTAAATGTCAAAACAGTTTTACTGCAAGCAATCCAGTTTAGCATAAGTACACAGTTTTAGTTATATTTGCCTCATAGACAGGACCCTATTAGGTGCTACCATTCCTGGCCAGAGTGGACCTGGGAGCGATAGCAACGAAGGGGTACTGCACTGAATGTGAAAAAACACAATGAACCACTTTTTTTTTCAATATACAATGAATTATTTTTTTGCAGCAGAAAATCCACCCCAACCAACCCCAACTCAAGGCTCATTTTTAAAATTTCTGTTTCTCACTTGTGGAGTTAAGGGCCCACGTTAAGAATTAGTTTGTATGTTTGCTTTGGGGTTTTTATGGCATATCAACCTTTGTAGGTTATTTAATGCCAAATCCATTTTTATACAAATAAACAGTGCGATTTCAAATAATTCAGTTTAGCATAAGTCCGCAGTTTAAATGTCAAAACCGTTCTACTTCAAGCAATTCAGTTTTGCATAAGTACACAGTTTTAGTTCTATTTGCCCCAAAGCTAGGACCCTATCAGCTGCTACCAATCCGAGTTAGAAGGGACCTGGGCGTGATAGCAATGAAGTGGTATCACGCCCAGGTATTCCGCATTCCCCAAAGCTCCAGCATTACTGGAACCTCACCATCAGATTGTTTAGTGTCATATCTAGGACATTCATTTGGGGGGGAGTCTTACCTCTCTGCCAAGAGGCAAGAATTAGTGAAGACGACCCAACAAAAGTGATGACGAGAGAATCAAAGAAATAGGATCTGTTTGTGCGACTTGACGATGATGTTGATAAAAAATAACTTCCTACTATCGTTCGTTTAGGAGATCTTTTTTATTTATGAAATAGCAGCAGGGGTGTTTGTATTTATGGAGGATTCAGTACATGGATCTTTCTGGGGATGGATACTCTGCAACTCATTCTTCTTTCAGTTTAGAAAAGAAGGAAATAAATAACAAGTTTGTGTAAAGTGATTATTTTTTCTTTCCTTGTTGGTTATGTGGAAAGAGATTCTTTTAATTGAATTATGGATAATGGCCCTTACCCAACACATCAACCCAGGGATATTTTCTCTCTCCCTTGTCCAATGATAAATCATTCCAGTTAATAGAAAAAAATATGAAATAAATAATTTAAAAAAAATATTTTTTTAAGAGATAGATTTTGCCTTTTTTTCATTCATAATTGAAAAGCTTTTGTGTATAATACTTATTTACAGGATATTATTAAACTGACTGCTTGACATTTGACTGACTTTTTTTCATTATAAGATTTTTAGATAAAGTCATTTATAAATTCTATTTAAATGTATTTACTAAACATGTACCGAGTTAATATATATATATATATATATATATATATATATATATAGATAGATAGATAGATAGATAGATAGATAGATTCACCCAATTGTATGTTTTAAAACGTTGTTGTTTTTTCCGGTTTCAATTTTCCTGAATATTGTATTCGGTATTATATTGTTTCTCTGTTTACTTCAACTTTTCTTTTTTACCTTTTTCTTTTTCACTTTCTTCTTTTTTTCGTTCCTTTTCTTTCATTCCTCCTCCTCCTTTTCTTCTTCTTCTTCTTCTTCTTCTTCTTCTTCTTCTTCTTCTTCTTCTTCTTCTTTGCAGTTACAATATATATTCTAGATTCTTTTTCGTTGCCTTTCCTTTTACTTCTCTTTCATTCATTTCCCCTTTCTTCTTCATTTTTTACATAATCTCATTCATGTCCTTGATATTTAATCCCCTCTTCTTTCTTTAACCTTTATTTCTTCCACTTCTTTGCATTTTCCTTTCTTTCTTCCTTCTGTCAATCCTTTTTACTTTCTTCCTTTCAGTTTATCGGGCATATTTGCTTCATCTTTTCTCTTCATCTCTTCCTACTTCTCAGCGGGAAGTCTCTGTGGCGTAGTGGCTAACGTGCTGAATTGTGACATCACAGTGAGTTTGAAATCCAGTCGCGCTATTACATTCACTTTCAGTCTAATACTGGGCACCTCGGGTAGACTAGCAAACCTGCACGAGTGAGTTCGATTCTCATTGGGTGCCCCATTCATACGGCCTTGTGCTATATCTAAGCAAAAAGCTTAGTAAATTACCACTTCCTGTCTAATACTCTTTGGAAAGGCATGAAACCTCTTGTCTCTTCAGTAATGGGTTAAACAGTATCATTACTATAATACTATGAGGATAGCTTTGGCATTAAATAACTCCAAAAGGTTTATACGCCCCTGAACAAAGAAACCAGATTAAACCAAACCAAACCAAACCAAACCAAACCAAAACCATTATCTTCCAATTATGGGTAAATTGCCGGGCAGACAGAGTTTTTGAACCTGCAATAACTCCGCTTAAAATTAACCTATGTAACCCTTTATAAATATTGTGGGAGGAGGTTGTAGAATACACCGACTGCTTCTCCGCGGAAGAGTAACACCCTCCCCAACGAGTGTCCAGGATATAACACTAAACAATCTGATGGTCAGGCTCCGGTAATGATGGAGCTTTGGAGAATGCAAAATTCCCCTTCATTGCCATCACTCTCAGGTCCACTCTGTCCCGATGTAGTAATAGCTGATAGGGTCCTAACTATGGGTTAAATAACACTAAACCGTGAATTTTTGCAAAACGGAATTGCTTGAAATAGAACTGTTTTAGTCTTTAAACTGTGTACTTATGCAAAACGGAATTGTTTTTAAATAGAATTATCTTGACATTTAAACTGTGTACTTATGCAAGACTGAACTGTTTGAAATAGAACTGTTTTTAAATAGAACTTAGCTTTGTACTTATGCTAAACTGAATTGTTTAAAATAGAACTGTTTTGACATTAAACTGAACTATTTTGACATTTAACTGTTTATAGACCAAAACAATACCTAGACTAAACTGGATTGTTTGAAATTTAATGTGGCCTTAAATGATCCGGAAAAGGTTGATATGCTGTAACACCCCCCCAAAAAAACCAACCAACCAAACAAACAAACTAAAATCAACCAACGAAATGCTGTATATAAATATATATAGGTTGTAATGGGTAAATTATTATCATTTTAGATTACTGATTTTTGCGCATACACTTCGTTTCCGGTTTTGACTACTGTGCAGCCAACTCGAGTCAATTTGGCTGTGTCGATGATGAAAGCAACATCG
>OY757936.1:14755315-14770315 GCA_963585895.1 Sepioteuthis lessoniana
TATATATATATATATATATATATATATAAGGGTCATTCAATAAATTATGTGAATTTGCTTAAGGAGTTGGCACTAGTAAATGCTGTTTGCAGTCGCACCTTTTTCAAGGTAATTCATTCAATCATTTTTTAACAAAGTAAGTTTAGCCACTAAAAGAATTTACAACTGTACCAGAGGACAAATTCAATTGTTTGATAAAAGATAATAATAATAAAAGTAGTATAAATTTATGAATAGAAATTGCAAATAAAAAACAATATTCCCATAGATAATTTCTTCGTAAGTTTTCCTCCAAAGATATTCCAAAAAATATGGGTTGATAATATGACTACCGTTGTCTCTCATATTTCGAAATTTCGTCTTTACAATTGCCGAAAATCTTTCTGGTCTTTTTCCTCTCTCATCATAGTTTCAATTCTTCGCCTTCTTTCTTTGAGAAAGACTCGCCTGATTCCGTCTCAATAACGTTTCTAATTATTCGATAGAGATTTCAGTTTGAGGACTGCTGCACATGCACGTATGTAAATAGTTATAAGTAGAAAGAGAAAGATATGAATATACTGAGAATTAATTTTTATTTATTGCGGAATATACTGGTATAGATGTAAATGATCTGAGATAGATAGATAGATTGATGGATATTAACATTATATTAGGTGGAGATATATATTTAATATCTATGTATAAAGAGGATTTGGTATTAAATAATCTTCAATAGTTGATATGCCATAAAACCCAGCCAAACCAAATCCAATATATCTAATATCTATCTATAAAGAGGATTTGGTATTAAATAACCTACAATGGTTTGATATGCTATAATACCGAACCAAACCAAATCCTATAAATTCAATATCATATTTGATATCTATTTAATATCTATCTAAAAGCCAATCAAACCAAATCGTATATATTCAATATATATGTATAAAGACGATTTGGCATTAAATAACCTACAATGGTTGATAAACCATAAAGCCCAACCTAACCAAATCTTATATATTTAATATCTATGTATGAAGAGAATTTGGCATTAAATAGCCTACAATGGGTGATATTCCATAAAACCCACCCAAAACAATACTATATATTCAATATATATGTATAAAGAGGATCTGGCATGAAAAAACCCAACAATGGTTGATATGCCATAAAACCCAGCTAAACCAAATCGTATATATTTAATATATATGTATAAAGAGGATTTGGCATTAAATAACCTATAATGGCTGTTATGCCATAAAACCCAGCTAAACCAAATCGTATATATTTAATATATATGTATTTGGATTAATTTGGCATTAAATAACCTAAAATGGTTGATATACCATCAAAATCAACCCAACCAATCAACTGATCTACTGAAAGTGATGGCTGCATACGCGTGCATAAAACATTTGACTCTTATAAGCCGGTAAATGATCATACATAAATTTGATCTTTCTGATAATATAAAACATTTATTCGTCTAAGCTGTACCCGTATCAGTACTACAGTATTGTTGCACCACTTAGACTTTGATGAACTACTTGAAGAAAAAGCTAGATGGAACTACAAAAGGATCCAGCGTATTGCTTTGAACAAATTCTGAAAGCAGCAAACAGGGGTTGTGCGGCCACTTACCTCCTATCACAAAACCGTCCTTGTAAGACGAGTATGACGAGCTGGGTAATACCGGTGGAGTACGGACGTTTTCATATGGACGTACTGATCATTAATTTCGTGTCAACGTTGAATGCTGTCGAGACATCATACCAAAAGTGATGCCAGATGAAGCAAATAATACCTTCCTCAGAACACTTAATGTTTGACATAATTGCTAGACTTTTGGTTTTGGTAGAGCGACCAGACTAAGAATAAAAAATTAAAAACACCAAATTAGCGAAGTATTTAGAGCAACTAAACGGACTTGTTCACACAAAAATATAACAAGCTTGTTGCAAAAATTAGCTCACACGGGTAGAAACAAACTTATAAATAAACGCACTTTCCAGAGGATATTTCTCTGTAGTGACAGAAAACAAAACAAAAAAAAGTATTTTATATATATAATGCTGTTATGGTGGTGCTCGTGGTGTAATACTTATCGTCGTAGAGAATGGATTCGATGAGACGAGTTCAAATCCAGGATGTGGCTGACTGTATTTCAGACTGCGAATACCCTTCGCAAAGGTATGTATGCAATTGTTTTCCCTCCAGCTATAGGTAAATTGTAACGCAGAGTTCTTAAGATTTGGTTAGGCAACCAGTCAAGGAAAAGGAAAAATCTGAATTGAAACCAGGTGAACTCTGCTAAAAATTGACTTTGTGTCACATTCAGTCCGTTCAGGGGTGTTAGTAAATACATATACATTAGCTCGTTTGGATTTCAGATATAACAAACCGAGTCGATTAGGGCTGTAGAATTCACCGACGATATCTCTACAGAGGGGTAAGACAAATCCCTCCAACGAGTGTCCTGGATATGACATTAAACAATCTGATGGCGAGGCTCCAGTAATATTTGAGTTTTGGGAAATGTGGAGTACCTCTTCACTGCCATCGATCTCAGGTCTCCTTTGGCCCAGTGTGGTAGCACCTGAAAAGGTCCAAGCAATGAATCAAATAGAAATGTTTAACATTTAGACAGTGGCAAACAAATTACTTAAGCTAAATTGAATTGTTAAAAATAGAACTGTTTTTACATTCAATTGTGAGTAAACAAACGACTGATGTTTAATTGAATTGAAGGTGAAACATAACAATACTTGATACGTGTTGACTTACGCTAAATATAATTATTTGTAATTGAACTGTTTGATCATTTAATTTTGTAAACAAATGGCCAATATGTAACTTAATTATTAGTGATATATTCCAATACTTGGAACTATGTAGCTTTCTTGACTTATATTTACAAATCATATATATATATATATATATATATATATATATATATATATATATATATATATATATATATAAATATAAACCAGATTTGGCAGGCATCAAATAACCTACAATGGTTGATATGCCATAACCCAAAACCAATCAATAGATATAACGTATTTAATTATGCTATCCTGAACATTGTGATAATCGTAGCTGGATAAAAGCTATTTGGATGTTGTGTATAATACACCCCCCTAATTTTTAGGCGTAAAAATGTGTGGGAAAGTGTGTTATACACGAATAATTAAGATATTTTGGTTACATGTGCAGGATGTGACAAACTCAGTTTTCTTTTTGCTTTTATTTCAAATTATTTGACTCTTTTGTTACCAAAAAAGAACTTAGAAATTTATTAGATATATTGCTAAAGTTTTTCATATATTTCAGATGCCACTCGGCGAATATATAGTCTAGAGACCATAATTCAACAGAATTTACTAGCAGAAAATCCAAGTCCTTTATCAGCTACAACACTAACTAACTGACCCATTTGTGTTACCATGGATAGTAACGGTCGAACGTGTGGCCTATAATAACAAAGCTACCGATGTGTGACGGTCAAATTCAATAACTCCGTAGTCAGTGCCTCTAATGACGCGGAATAATTTCTTCCATTCAGAGCTTTCATACTTACCGATGGATGCCAAGAAAAAACAAACATGACCGCTAAAATCAGCAGACCATTACAAAAAATACGGGCGGCCAATTAACAGGAATTATTATTTACTCTTTGAGAATTTTTCACAGTAGTGTTAGCTGAAGGTCTTCTAGAGTTTTTCACTTCAGCGTTCGCTGATGGTCTTTCACTGGAGTTTGAGTGACAGCAAGTTTCCTCAGGTCTCCAGGACTCTTCTCAGTAATCTAGCCGTTCTCAATGATGCTGTCGTTTGGATGGTCTCCACTAGTCCACCAACTTCCAAGTCCTATTATTATTTACTCATTAATGTTTTCACATCAGCGTTAGCTTATGGTCTTTCACTGGAGTTTGAGTGACGGCAAGTCTCCAGGACTCTTCTCAGTATTCTGGCCGTTCTCAGTAATCTCGTCCACCAACTTCCAAGTCGTCCAGTCCCTTTAGTAATTCTTTAGTTACTGTTCAAAACGGTATAATTGTGACCTGCATGTTCCATAGTTTTTTCAATTCCCTTTTCACATTCTTTCAGTTTTATTCTGTGGTCAGCCGGGACAGCAAAGTCGGCAATTTTTCAAGTTCTCTTTTTCTTTTGTTGATTATTATTAGGTCTGGTCTTCTGGCCGAGATTAGGTGAACCGTGTGTATGTTAAAGTCCCATAGGAGTTTATGTGTGTTATATTCTAGGACAGGTGCTGGGTTGTGCATATACCATTTGTTCGTATGGTCAAATCTAAATTTCTTGCACATCTCCCAGTGGATCACCTTGCCCATCCAGGCGTGTCTAATTCTTATATCCCAATTTGCTAATTTACTGCATTCGTTTATTATGTGATTGCTGGTTTCATGTCTGTCACCGCATAGTCTACATTTGCTATTTTGTTGCGTCTTATCTATTCTCGCTTTGATATGATTGGTTCTTATGGTGTTGTTTTGTGCTGCTATTAGGAGAGAGTCTGTTTCTCTCTTAAGTTTTCTTTTCTTAGCCACGTCCAGGTTTTCTCGAGTGAGAGGTTTATTAGTCGTTTAAAACGCCCATAGAGTTGTTTTCCTTCCCATTTTTGTTCCTAGTGATTGTTATTCTGTTGTCCATCGTGTTATCAGTATCGTTTCTGATGCCTGTAATGAGTCCTCCATTGTGTTTTTGTATATAATCTTCGAGTCGTTGTATCGATGCGTCAACGCTGTCTTCAATGCTGGCAAGTCCTCTTCCTCCTTTTTTGATACATATAGTCTGTCAACGTCGTCTCTGGGATGAAATGACTTATGCATGGTCATGAATTTTTTTTTTGTTCTTCGGTCCATTTGTTTAAATTAATTTCTGGTCCACTTCAGAAAGGGTCCAGAATATCTAAGGCGGGGTACAGCCCAGGTATTTATTCCTTTCTAGTTCTCCTGAGATATTCTTTTTGAATTTTGTTTTTCATTTCCACATTATTATTATTATTATTATTATTTTTTTCTCCTTTGGGAGTTTTTCACACCAGTGTTAGCGGACGGTTTCTCACTGGAGCCTGAGTGACAGCAAGTCTCCTTAAGAGTCCAGGACTCTCTTCCATATTCTGACTGTTCTTAATAATTATGTAGTCTGGATGGTCTCTACTAGTCCTTTTATTTCCAAGTCTTTCAGTCCCTTTACCCAACCTTTGGTGATTGTCCCGAGTGCACCAATTACAACTGGTATCATCGTCATCTGGATGTTCTATTGTTTTTTGTAGTTCTCTAGCAAGGTCTTAGTACTTATCTAAGGACCCATCTCTCTTTTTGCTTTCTTTTATTTTCACTCTATGGTCTGTTGGGACGGCAAAATTCATAAATCGACAGGTGTTTTTTTTGTTGTTGACTATAACTAGGTCTGGTCGTCTGGCCCGATTTGGTGATCCAAACGGATCACCAAATTCCCAGAGAAGTTTGTGCGTCACATTCTTCAGCATCGATGTGGCTTGTACATGTATGTTTTCTTCTTGTGGTCAAATTTTAAGTAAGTGGATTTTCAATATCAAAAACAGTTTCATTTCAAATAATTCAGTTTGGCATAAGCACGCAGTTTAAATGTAAGTAAAGTTTAATTGTGAACAACATTTCTATTTCAAGCAATTCAAACAGTTTTTATTCAAACAATTCAGTTTAGCATAAGTATACAGTTTAGCTCAGGACACTCGTTGGTGGGGTTTTACCCCTCTCCAGAGAAGCAGTCGGTATATTGCTGACTGGGCAATTAGGCTCCTTTCCAATTATCATTATTATTATTATAGAGTTTCTCACTCCAGCGTTAGCCGATGGTTTTCAAAAGGAGTTTTGAGTGGTAGCACGTCTTCTCAAGTCCCCAAAACCCTTCTTAGTATTTTGGTCGATCTCAACAATGCTGCAGTTTGTATGGTCTCAACTAGTCCTCTTATTTCCAAATCCTCCAATCCTATTTCCAAATCCTCCAATCCCTGTACCAATCCTTAGTTGACTGTACTGAGCGCGTCAATTACAATTGGTATCACAGTCACTTCCAAATAAATTAATGCAATTTTTTATCTTAACAATATAATATATATAATCAAAATATATAAAATACAATATGTATTACTCTCTATATGTTTGAAATTATAAATTAACATATATTAATATCATCATCATCATCATCATCATCATGTCGTGCCGCCAGCACGGATATACCTGACCATCTCTCGCCACTTCTCACTATCATTCATCGCCTCCGGCAAGTCTTCAGGGTTACATCCTGTGTCTTCACATAGCTGCTGGATGTAGATTCGAGCTGGTCGTCCTGCTTTTGCTTGGCCATATGTGGGGGTCCATAGGAGTACATCACTTACGAGCTCGTCCTTGCTTCTCCAGCAGTGTCCTGCGTGTCTGGTTTGTCTAACTTGAATAGTTTTCGTGACGGGAGGCAAGTGGCCGTATAGTTGGTGTCTCGTGGGGTGTTGTCGCCAGGACTTGTTCAATATTGCTCTCAACATTCTTGTGTAGTTGCCATCTAGCTTCTTCTCCAGCCGTTTAGTTAGCGTCCATGTAGTGCATCCATATAGTAGTATCGATACAACCACTGCCTGGAAGAAACTGCGTTTTCTATATTAATATACATATTTATATAATTAAAATATATAATCTTATCAATTATATTATTTCGACCGGGCCATTGGCCTAATAAAGAGAGTGTTCGCCAATGGTCCAGGAGATTGGAGTTCAACCCCAGGTCTAGTCATAACAAAAGACTAAAAAATCATACTTGATGCAGCCTTGCTTATCACTCAGCATTATAAGGTAAGGATCAAGGGTAAAGTGGAACAATCCAAGGAATGGAGTACCGCTGTCCATTACACCTCGGTGTAGTAGCTATTGAAAAGGGAGCCTTTGGGTTACCCTCGACTACTTAATTATTCCTATTTTTTGATATTAGACATTAATATGTATAAGTTTGTATTATAATTATAAATTATTGATAGTATCATTTACATGTCAATGATTATATAATTATTACCGTATTAGTATAATTATTATATTAAAATCTATATATAATATTCTTAGTATTCTTGCCGATCTCAATAATGTTGCATTGTCTTAAATCGTCCTCTTATTTCCTCTTATTTTACTGATCCCAGTACCAATCCTTTGGTGACTGTACCGAGTGCGCTCATTAAAATTGGTATTACTGTCACTTTCAAGTTCCATGAATTTTTTTCAGTTCTCTTGCAAGTTCTAAGTATATATATATATATATATATATATATATATATATATATATATAATTCTGTGAATTTAAAAGCGCAACTGGAGTTCAGACTCGTTTACTACGATGTTGCAATCTAGCACATTAACCACTGCACCTCTTTTTTCTAATTGACTCTTCCCAATCATTTTATTTCTACATGATTCTAATCCACTCATCAAATATCTTCTAAATTAGAAATATTTTTAAAAATTATTTCTTACAAAAATCTCATATATGTACTTATTCATGAGTGTGTGTGTGTATTTTTTTAAATAGCAATTACCCTCGGGAAGCCTCCAAAGGATATGAACCTTTGGAATTTTCCCGGGGGTATTCGTTCGAAAATAAACGTGATAGCACGACTGGAGTTTGAACTCGCATACAACAGTTTGGCTGTTCATCGCTTTAACCATAACACTACGAGGACAATCCCGCCGTGGTTTTTTTTTGGCTTATCAACCATAATAGTTATCTAATGCCAAATCCATTTTTCTACGTATAAACAGTTCTATTTCAAACAATTCAGTTTAGTAAAAGTATAATTTTTGTTTATATTCAGTTAAATGGCGTAACACTTCTATTTCAAACAATTTAGTTTAGCCTAAACACAGTTTGGTTCTATTTAATCCATTAATAGAACTCTATCAGCTGCTACCACTTCGGGCTAAAGTGGACCTAGGAGTGATATATATCTACATTCCCCAAAACATTAGCATTACTGGAGCCTCACCATGAGATTCTTCAGTGTCATATCCAAGGTGCCCGTGGTGTAATGGTTATCGTCATAGGAAATGGACACGGCGACACGAGCTCAAATCCTGGACGAGACTGATTGCATTTCACATAGCACTAATACTCTTGGGAAAGGTATGAATCCAGTTATTCTCCCTCCAGCTAGGGCAGACAAGGTTCTTCAGCCTAGGTGAGACAACTAGTCTAGGAGAAGGAAAACTCTGAATTCAAACCTGTTAAACTCCGCTAAAAATTTGACCTTGTGTCATATCCTGCCCGAGCGGAGGGTGTTGGTAAATATATATATATATCCAAGACACTCGTTGGGGGAGTCTTACCCCTCTGCAGATGTGCATCGGTGTATTCTACAGCCCCAGTCGACTAGGTAATGTGGTGGTTGCCTTTTTGTAGTTGCCAGCGTGATACGTTCATTAACCCTTGTAAGTTTTTCTCTTTCCACGTGATTCCGTCGGACAGCTAGAATTGTAGACAGTCTGAATGAAGCCTTTTTCGTATCTGGATAACAGAATCAGCTATTGTTATTATTAACGAATATTCAACATAGTCCATCAAATTATTCGTCGACCAGCAAAAACTTTCATTTATACGATCTGAGTAGACACTGGTTGCTGTCAAGAGGAGTTAAAAGCTGCAACGAACGATAGGGATCAATTGAAAGAGTGTTTCAAGCGAATCCGTGCAGTCAGTATTTATTTATAATGATGATGTATTTCATTAGGGATACAAACAATGTGTGGTTCTAGGAAGAAGGATTTTTATATATAATTTGATTTTCTTTCTCCTCAGAATTTTTTAAATAAGAACACTGGCATGAAAATGTCGCTAAGGACATAAACCTCTAAAAGATCATTTACATGAAACTCTAAATAGTGATAATTTTTTTATATATATTTATTCAAAAGTATTTTATTACTGTAATATGGTTGATATTTACTCAATATTTTGTGTAATTTTTTTACTGGTTTTACGGCCGTCTTATATTTTAACTAAACATTTTAGATTTTACCAAGCGGTTATAAATAAATATATATATATATATATATATATATGTGTGTGTGTGTGTGTGTGTGTGTGTGTGTGTGTGTGTGTGTGTGTGTGTGTGAGTAAGCATGCACGGATATGTGTGAGTGTATATATATATATATGTGTGTGGGCTGTGAACACATGTGTGTTGGTAAGAAAATGATAAAATGAAAATAAGATCTTTAAGTGAGGAGAAAAGCAATAATATTTGTAAACGTGAGCGAAAAAAAAAAATAACAACAAAAAGCAAAAAAACAAAAAACAAAAACGAAAAACAAACAAAAAACAAAAACAAAAACAAAAAAAAAACAAAACAAAACAACAAAGAAACCAAAAAGAACAAAACAAAACAACAATTAATATCAGTCTCTCTTTTTTTCTCTCTCTCTCTCTATATATATATAGATACACACACACACACACACACACACACACACACACACACACACACACACACACACACACACACACATATATATATATATATATATATGTATATAAGGTAACGCATTGTTATGTACACTCGGAATTAATATCAGTCTTTTTCTTCCAATGTGTATATATATATATATAATGAGAGAGTGAGAGAGAGTGAGTGAGAGAGAGTGAGTGAGTGAAAGAAACAGACACATATATGTATATATACTCATTATATATAAAGACAGATAGATAGATAGACAGACAGACACTCAGTCACACACACTCTCTCACACACACACACACACACACACACACACACACACACACACACACACACACACACACACACACACATATATATATATATATATAGGCATATAGATATAAGGTAACGCATCATAATGTATACTCGGAATTAATATCAGTCTCTTTCTTCCTATGTGTGTGTATATATATAGTGAGAGAGAGAGAGAGAGAGAGAGAGAGAGAGAGAGAGAGAGAGAGCGTGAAAATCACAGACACCTATATGTATATATACTCATACACACACACACACACACACACACACACATATATATATATATATATATATATATATATAATTGTAACTGTACGTACCATTATCTATATATAGAATGTTTTTCTTTTAACTTGTGTATTTCGCTGTGTTGTTTCCAATTTGAATGTCAGTAAGGCTAAGTTTTTTCTTGTTTTGTTTTCCTATAAGACTTCTACTTCAAGTTATTGGTTTTCATGCTTGTAGCCTGGTTATGTTCAAAACTTGATGAGCTGGAAGAAACAAAGATGAATGCTTATTTGCTTTTTCTTATTTCAGAGAATGCTATGAGCAAAGTAAAAGATAATGATTGAATATGATGCTAATATGATTTTTTTCTCTCCAAACAATACACTTAAAACAATAAAAAATAATATGTATCAACCCTTTTTTAATATCTGAATGTATCCTCGGCTTCAATCTCATTTAAATCCAATAAAATTACTGTCAAAAAGGGTGGTAGATATTACTTAACCGTCAGTCTTTCTGTTCTAAAGCCCTTTCCCCCGACCTTTCTACGCTATGTAAAATATGTGTGTTTTACTCGGACGATCGATCGGCTCCCATCTCCTCACTTTACTTTCGTTTGTTTTCCACTTCACTTTGGCTTTGCTCCAGTCGATCTTTTTGTCGCCCCGGTCGCTCTGATGTCACATTCGTCACACCATTGTTCTTATACGTTGATGAAGAACGACAATACGGCTACAATTTCATGTGCATATTTTATTTTTATTTAGTCGCGACTTTTCCCTGCATTGCCCGCTGTAGCCTAAACGGAGAATCAGTGAAAACTTGATGGAGTCTTTAACCTCACGCGTTGAGAGTTTCCTACTATTCTAACTCTAGAACCGTTTGGTAAGCAGAGTGAAACCATCCGATTAGGGCTGTGGTCTTAGATTGACTTCGAGTTCAACGGTTGTCCATCAAACTGGTTGAACTTTATGTATCTTTCTATTCAGAATCCTACTTGAATGCTACATTACACGTAAAAATAGATCAATGTTGTGTTGTATTTCCAATAATGACAAAAGAAGATTTATGCTAATGTTGATAGTTCTAATGAAAGAAAGTATTTTCACCTAAAAAAAAATAAAAAATAGGCAAGAAGATGCCAATATGTCGCAAAAACTATTACTGAGGCAGACTACGCCGATTATCTAAGGCTTCTTGTAAATATAGCTTCTCAAGTCGAATCTCTGCTGCATCATATCCCAGTCAGCTGGGGCTGTAAAATACACCCACTACATCTCTACAGATGGGTAAGACCTCACGAATAAGTGTCCTATATCTGGCACAAAACAATCCGATGGCGAGACTCCAGTAATGCTGGAGCTTTGGAGAATGTGGATAACCTCTTCATTACCATCCCTTCTAGGTCCTCTCTGCTCCAGATTGGTAGCACCTGAAAGGGTCCTATCTATGAGTAAAAATAGAACTATTTGACATTCAAACTGTATACTTATGTTAAATTGAATAGTTAGAAATAGAACCGTTTGATCATTTAATCGTGTGTAAACAAATGACTAATTTTTAACTGAATTGTTTGTAATAAATCGCAAAGCTTGGAACCATTTAACCGCGTTCAAATCAATGAATAATTTGGAATAGAATAATTTGTGTTAAATAGCAATAATTATAAGCACTTTACTGAGTGCAAACAAATCTCTGATGTTACATTGTAACAGTAACATTTCAATAATTGAAACCATTTAACCGTGTACAAACAAATGGTTAATATTAGATAGAAATATCCGTGTTTGATAGAAATACTTGAAACCATTTAACCGTGTGCAAATGAATGAACTCTGTCGCGTTTAAAAGATATCGAGTTTACTTATCATATATAGTTAGTATATACGTAAAAACAGAATTTGGAATTAAATAACCAACAATGGTTTATATGCCATAAAAAGCAACTAAACCAAACCAAATCGGCAGCATAGCGTGGAACAAGCAGCATGAGTCATTGGTCTCTATGGTCAAGTGGCTAGCCTCTAAAATTCGCAGACCAGTTCACATTCTTCGGTAGCAATATCTCATCAACTAAATAGGATGTTCACATACACATGAGTAAAGCGGCTAATATTACAGTGGTGTAATGGTTATCGACGCAGGAATTGGACACGGCGACAAGAGTTCAAATCCTGGACTGATTGCATTTCACATAGCACTAATACCCTTGGGAAAGGTATGAATCCAATTATTCTCCCTCCAGCTATGGGTAAATAGTAGGGCAGACTAGGTTCTTCAGCCCTAGTCTAGGAGAAGGAAAACTCTGAATTCAAACCTGTTAAACTCCGCATAAAAATTGACCTTGTGTCATATCCTTCCCGAGCGGAGGGGTTGGGTAAATATGATATGATAATACTGACTGGTTAACAACCTTATGGGAATCTGATCTCTCAAATAAAACATATCGGGAGTTCTTCCGAGCTGTAACCGTTTAAGTACTACTGTGTGGCTGCACAACTCAGAGCGGGTGGATAAAAAGCTTGATAGGAACTACATATAAATGCTGCTTACTGTTTTCAACAAATCCTTTACTTCCCATCACACAATACATCCAAATAAGATGAACAAGTCATGCTAGGGGCAAGTCAGGATAAATGCAGCAATGTTTTCTTATAGACTCCTACGCACAGACACACCAGCGTTGCCCGATCAGCAAAAACTTACGTTCAACAGTTCTTTGCTGACCTTTGATGCCGTCTAGAGGACCTACCAATGTAGAATATTCAATATTCAATACAGAATGATCACCCATTTCCGGAACAAGTATGAAAAAAGAAACCCCTGCTCAAAATAAAATAAGTAAATAAATGAATAAATAAATAAAATGGCTGTCTATTTATTTCTCAAATCTGACGTAATCTATTCGCAAAAAAGGTGATCATATTGCAATGAATTAGAATGGGAAAATGAATTGCCTTATAAAATCTTAAAAAGAAAATTATTTTTGTTCGAAAAGTAAAAAACGTTATGGTGACTTTTAGGGTCTAATTAGTTCAAATCACAAAACAAATTTTTTGTGGACCAGTCGGCATCTCTTCAGAGGGGTAAGGCTCCCCCAACAAGTGTCTTGGAAATGACACGAAACTATCTGTATTTAAACAAAAAAGACTGTACTTATGCTAATCTGAATTGTTTGAAATAGGACTACGTTTGACATTTAAACTGTACTTATGTTAAACTAAATTAGTTGTCTAAATTTCTAAATACTTAACGCTTGTACCCGGTTATGGCTTACGGAATTAGAACAGGTGACCCCGTGGATTCAATAAAGGACGTAGTTCGAAGTTTCGTGTAGGTTTCCGAGTTCAACAAACACCTGAAGGAGGCCGGAGGACATATCGGCCAAAACGTTCTGGAAATCACAATAAATAGTCCGAAAACCCTTAATGATAAAACCCTTAATGATAAAACCCTTAATGATAAAATCACAATAAATTGTCCGAAAACCCTTAATGATAAAACTAAATTGTTTAAAATAGGACTGCTTTTCACATTTAAAGTTTATTCATGTTAATTTGAATTGTTTGAAATAGAACTGTTTTGACATTTAATCTGCGTACTAATGTTTATTTGAATTGTTTGAAATAGAACTGTTCATATATATATATATATATATATATATATATATATATATATATATATATATAAATCGATTTGGTAATTAAATAACCTACAATGGTTGAAATACCATAAAACCAAAGCAAACTATCTGGAATTTATTTTTTATCGTTAAACTTAAACAGGTGTTCGTGCAGCATTTTATCGGTAAATATTTCATTTACTTAAACTGATGTATCTGCCTTACAGATAACTTACTTACTGGCACTAAGCTATATTGTATTTCAAGTACTTCTGCGTATTTATGGAGGAGTTGATTGAGGGTACTTTGTGGAGTTTTATATTTCATATCGTATTTTATAATTTATTTTGCTTTTTTTTAATAATTTAAAAAAAGACTTTGGAGAAGATTTAAGAATATCAACCATTATTTATTCTTTGTAAAATTAATTGTAAGGACCTTGGTTTGTCTCTGAGGCTGGTATCGCTTCCATTGAAACCTCTAAACTAGTTTTGCGCCATGTTCCTTGATAGTTTCTGGGCCCTCCACATCATTAATTTCTTTTGCGGCTGCCCTTAAAAAATCCTTTTTTTCCCCCATGCCTAGCATAAAATAGACCTAATTGCAATTTTTTCACATTTCATTATCAAAGTTGTAAAATAAAGAGTAAACAATTAATGTTTATATGTTATACAGAGTGTCTCAATATACATGGGACCCATGGGACTACCCCATTATTTCTGCTCACTCAGTATATGTATATATATATGCTGTGTGTCTCAATATACATGGGACCCATGGGACTGCCCTATTGTTTCTTTTCACTCAGTATATGTATATATATATATATATGCAGGGTGTCTCAATATACATGGAACCCATGGGACTGCCCCATTATTTCTGTTCACTCAGTATATGTGTATATATGCAGAGTGTCTCAACAAACCTGGGAAACTGGGACTGCCCTATTATTTCGGCTCACTCAGTATGTAAAGTGTCTCAATATACATGGGACCCATTGGACTGCCTTATCATATCTGCTCACTCAGTATATGTATATATGCAGGGTGGCTTAATATACATGGGACCCATGTGCCTGTTAATAACTCTACAAATAATAATGTGTTCTTTTTAGCTTCAGATTTGAAAATAGTATACTATAACAACTATTAATCCTCGATCTCAATGCCTTGGACCAGAGAGGGAAAATATTTTGCGTTATTATTTACTTGGAGACAAAATCATTCAAAACTGTGCAAGCAAAATTTCGCAGGATGTTTAACTGTAACAATTATCCCCAGAAAAGTCAACTTTATCGTTGGATACACAAATTTTAAGCAACAGGGTCAGTAAGCAATCTCAACAAGAAGGCAGAAAATTACAAAACTGGCAAG
>OY757936.1:14775315-14925315 GCA_963585895.1 Sepioteuthis lessoniana
TTATCGGTCAGGTCTGATAGTTCGGAACATCAACAAACAAAACACACACATACGCATGCAAAACACACACACAACACACACACATTAACAACAAAGAAATACTCCTACAGTGATCACTGGTCCTGTTACTTAATTTGGTCGAAGGAGTCTCCCGTTATGTAGTTTATCTTGAGTAGGAATAGCCTAGCGGAGCCCATCCCACTGCCGGTCTTCTAGTAGTTTCAATTCAGAGTTGTCCTTCTTGATTGGTTGTTACACCATGCTTAAAGAGCCTTCTCTGCCCTAATAAATACTTATAGTTGGAAGGGAATTTGTTGGGTATATACCTTTGCCAAAGGTGTGAACGCTGAGCGAAATACAGACAGCCCAAATAAGGATTTGAACTTAATGCGTCGCTTCCATTTTCTCGGATGATAACCGTTTCGCTACGCGCGTTTACTTGGTATAGTACACATAGAAAATCATTCTCCTTACCCACTGTGGATTTAGTGACTATCATACAAAAATACGATAAACAGCTGCTATATATTTAATGTGCTTAGTTAGAATGATTTTTGTAATTGTAGTCAATTATTTCTATGGGAGCACTGATTAATAAACTTTTTTATTATCTTCAAATCAACATAAATATTTTTCATACAGTTTTATCCATCAGTCTACTGAATCAGGAAATATGTAGCGAGGGTAAGAGAAGTACAACGCTTAAAAACAAAACAAAACAAAAAACATAAACAAAAACAAAAAATGATATCCGATAGTGGTAATTTATTAAACTTTTTGCTTAGGTGTGGCTCAAGGTCATAGGAATTGGTCACCTAATGAGAAATGATCTCTGATAGTGAGGTACCCATTTATATTTACTAAGATTAGTCTGGCATAAGGATAAAGCGAAGATCAAAATCCTTATATTGTTGTAATGAACTGAGAAATTTATTCATTAAACATTGTCTGTTTAGGTTGAAAATGTTACACTTAAAAAACTTCAACTTACAATAAAATCTTTTCAGTTTCATTTTAAGCAAAGTCAACGTTTATGAACTAGTTAAAGTTTGTAATTTTGAAAAGTTTACCAAAAAGAGCAGTCTCTGTTAAAATTAGCACAGTCGGTTAGGTCTGTTGAATACACCAACTGCATATTTGTAGACGGGGTTAGACCCCCGCTCCCAACAAGTTTCCATATTACATCTGATGGTGAGTCTCCTGTTCTAGAGCATTTGGGAAGGTGGAGCACACCATTGTATATTACTTCCAGGCCCACTTTGATTCGTTGCGGTTGTACCTGTTAGGCTACCATCTGTGGGTCAAATAGAACTGTTCGATCGTTTACTAAGGGTTATTATTATTAGTTCTTTGAAATCCTTCAGTTTAGAGCAAATTATTTATATTAGATAGGAATGGTCCGGGAGACCGGGGTTCAATCCCAGGTTGAGTCCCAAAGACTTTAAAAATGGTACTTGATACCTCCTTGCTTAACACTCAGCATTATAAGGTACGTATCAAGAATAAAGTGGAGCAATCCTGGGAAAGGAGTAGCGCCCTCCCCTACTCCACGGTGTAGTAGCTATTGAAAAGGGAGCCTTCTGGTCGCCCTCGACTACGGTCGCTAACTTTACTTTTACTTGATAAGTAGAATTACCACTACGTTGGCATTATATTCAGGTCCACTCAGCATGGAACAGCAGTACCTGTTTTGCGTTCCACCTATGGATCAACTAGAAATATTTAATCTGTCTCTATACTTGAATGTGTTTATCTTTCATGGGTAAAATAATAGGGCAGAGAGTCTGGGTTGGCAAACAGTTTTGGCGGCAAAAACTGAAAACAATCCAACATTGACTACAATCTTGCCTTAGCAACTTCTTCAGCAACATCGGTGTTAAGTTGTATCAGCCTCGGCTTTTCTTTTGGATAAGATTGGTGATATGGTGGTGAAAGAATTATTATCTGGGTAATTTATTTTTATGCTTCTTCTTTCTCGAACATTAGGAGAATTATTAGTAGTTGTACTATCTTCGATTTAAATGATGTTTTTATTCCAAGAACGAAAGCTATGTAATAACGCGACTGGAGTTCGAACTCGTTTTTCGTCAAACACGTTACCACAACGTCATTATGCCTGTATTTGTTTTAGCATACGAGTAGCGTAAGTTTTGTTTGTTAAGACAATTTTGCTTGCATTTGATTCATTTAGTGATAGATTTATTATATGATTGCTGTGTCAACCTGCCTAGAGTTACCATTTTGCGAGAGAATAGGGAATCGCGTTCATCATACAGTAAAGGACAAAACTCAGGACTTTCTGAACAAAAAATTCTCTGAAATACCAAAAAAACAACAACAAAAAAAAAAAAACCGGAAATATTTTTGATCTTTTTTCTTTTCCTTGATTTGATTGCCTAATTTATGATCAGTCTTTTGGTAAGTAATTTCGCTGCAACGAAATTAATTTTGATAATAATAATCAAGGAAAATAATTACTTCCTATGTGTGTCTACGCAGTTAGAATTTGTGGCAATATCGAAAAGATCAAGTTAACTATGAACTATATATATATATATATATATATATATTAATATATATGTATGAACAGAGAAATGGTAGATTTTGGTGAATCTGACAAGATGATAAAAATAAGTGTAAAAAAGGATAAATTAAACACTTACAACGGGTTTAGAAGTAATATTTCGTCCTTTAATCACAGCAGTCTGAAGAAGTTCTTCTGAGAATAAAGAACGAAATCTTACTACTAAACCCGTTGAAGGTGTTTGGCTTATTCACATTTTCACTTATTTTCATCATATATCTATGTATATGAACAGATTTTGGTTTTAAATAACCTACAATGGTTGATATGCCATAAAAGATAGCCAACGAACAAACTAACCAACATAGTCAAAACTTTTAACCACAAAAGCGCAAATATAGACATATATCCTAACCACCTAAACCTCTTGGCTTAGAATAGACCAGAACGGGTTGACATGCAGTCAAAACCAATAAACCAGCGAGGCAAAAAATCAAATAAAAAATGTCGGCAATCACGAGATTGGTTATTCTTGTTCCTTTCAATGTATGATTTAACTTGATAAATATAGATGTGTCAGACTGACCTCCACGACGAACAAAAGAAAAGAAAGGAGAGAGAGAGAGAGAGAGAGAGAGAGAGAGAGAGAGAGAGAGAGAGAGAGCAGTTTAAAACAAAAGGAAATTAAAATAAGAATAGAAAAAATCAAAGAAATTTGGTAAAATCATTGCAAGAGACCTACACTTTTCAATGTTCGAAATAAAAGAGAACTTCAATCGTATTAAGAAATGGATGACGGACCATACAATACACACTCTCATTGTGAACGAGTTTATAATACGCTGACTGTATTCCCTCAAACGGTTTTAACTCCCACGCAAAAATAAGGGCTGACTTAACTTAACAATCGTATAGAAGACCTCAGTTTTGAAGTGTGAAAAACCTTTTTCATTGCCATTACTGCCTGAGGTGTAGTACCTGTAAAGGTCTCATTCTTGCATAGCACTTTCTCTTCACTTTACTTCCTTCTTCACTCAGTCTCTTTTACGGTCATTCGTTTTGTCGTATCGGTAACCCTGAAGTCTCCATATGGCCATCTTTTTTTTTTCATTCATTGTGGATAAATGACAATGAGACTACCATTTATGAGGAACATTTTACTTTTTATTCATTTACAACGTTTCTCTTCATTACCCGCTCGGCCTAAACGGCAGTGTGAGCTGGATGAAGCGTTCAACTTCTCATTAACTGAATAATTATTTCTAACTTGAGAACCGTTTTGGTCACCTTACTGAAACGATCCACTCGTAATCTCATATTGACCTTGAGTTCAACGGGTGTCCATCATCCTCATTGACACGGTTGTTTTTTCCTCTCAGGACATAAGTTGAATGCTACACTACGTGTCAAAAATAGATTTCGCCATTCTATCATGTAACTCCGTCGATGATTCAAATACAGTGGAACCTCGGTTTTGTTCGACTGCCGATTTGTTCGAAAACTGAAATAATGCTGCTTGGGTAGATTCGGCCGGCCAGTTTGGTTGTGTTCGGTTTGCCACGGCAGTCATTCGTGCGTGTTCCGTTTTCATCGGCTTGAGTCTTGCGTTCGAACTCCGAACACTGAGGCATTTTTTTACACAAATTTTGTTCGATTTGGAAGTCGTTCGATAACCGACGTTCCAAAACTACAACAAAAATGTAAATATGAACGTACAATGACCCCAATTCCTTACCCTCTATGAAAAATATAACCCTAGACTGTTTGACATGTCGTAAAAATCAATCAACATAACACTTGTTATCCTTTTTATTGTTTTTTCCTTATACTCTTTTATCTAACCAACTGCTGCGCAGGGATGTTCTCGTTTAGTAATGGTTAAAGCGATGAACTGCTGAATCATAGTAAGCGAGTTCGAACTCCAGTCGTGCTATCAAGTTTACTTCCGGACAAATACCCTTTAGAACGGTATCCTCCCAGCTCTAGGTTAAATAGTACCGCTACTGTTCGTCTAGATGGATGGCTTTGGCATTTAATAACCTAAGAAGTTTAATATGCGATTAAACAAAGAAACCAACCCCACCGTGCAAATAGGATATAAAACAAAGTCAATTTTTCAAAGTAGTGTAATGGGTTTGCATTCAGCATTACCCCTCTCCTACACCAGTTAGCATACCAAGGTCAAAAAGAACTGGCTGACCTATTATTTATCCAACGCTACACGGAGAATAGTTTGAGGCATACATTTTTCAAGAGTATTACTCTTATGTGAAATGCAAACAGCCTCTTCCAGGATTTGAACTCGGGTCGCTGCGTCCATTTCCTACGACGATAATCGTTACACCCTGAGTGGGTCTACAGCTGTTTCATTCCATGGGATTGCTTGTGTTCAATATTTGCAAATTTTTGCTGAGATTCCAAAGGATTCTTGGACACCATTTGCCTACCAGGCTGCATTTGGAGTGACGAGATCGGGTATTATTTGCCCTTTACACCTTGACCTTTACCCTCGTGAGACTTTCACTTGATCGCAAATGACTGCCATGTACCTTATAAATCTGAGAATTTTTAATGTCTACATTTATATGTTTCTAGTCATACCAACAACCTTTATTCAAAACAAACTTCTGCAGGAATGAATAAGTGCGTCTACTTATATGCCTACCATTTATTCATATTTCAATAAATCAATTTTTTTCTTTCAGAATCTATACCATATTTCTTTTTTAAATCTCTCTATCTATCTGAATCTGATCTATCTATCTATCTATCTGAGTTTGTTCTATCTATCTATCTATCTATCTATCTATCTATCTATCTAATTCTATTCCTATCTATCTATCTATCTATCTATCTATCTATCTATCTTATTCTATTCCTATCTATCTATCTTATTCTATTCCTATCTATCTATCTATCTATCTATCTTTGTCCTATCTATCTATCTCTATCTATCTATCTATCTATTTATCTATCTATCTCATTCTATTTCTATCTATCTATCTATCTATCTATCTATCTATCTATCTATCTATCTATCTATCTTATTCTATTCATATCAATCTATCTATCTATCTATCTCATTCTATTTCTATCTATCTATCTATCTATCTATCTATCTATCTATCTATCTGTTTATCTTATTCTATTCCTATCTATCTATCTATCTCCTCATTCCTTTATACACATAAACGGACACATCCACATTAGCACACAGGAAACTGTGTTTTGTTCTTCGAACCTTTGCATCGGATAATCAAATGGTTTCCATGATTTATACGTAGATGCATTTAGATAAATAGGCTTCTGCATGCTTCGATGCATTGCTGTCTCGAACAGAACAACGCCGAACACCCTGACAGGACAATCCTTTTCCAGCGTGAAACTTTGGCGAGCATCGCCTGCGAGAGGTGCGTGGAGGGCAAAGATGGGGAGAGAGAGAGAGAGAGAGAGAGAGAGAGAGAGAGAGAGAGAGAGAGAGAAGGGGGCAGGAGAGCTACTGTTTTTGTAGATTTCGCAATGGAAACTTGTGCTATGGTTGATGTAGTCAAAGAGTTTTACAGGAGATTGGGGGTAGCAAAACCCATGTTGGAAGAGCTTTACTCACTTAACGATATTATCCATTCATTCAAGCATTAAACTCTATGTATGCAGACACATACACACTATCTACACATAAACGGACACATATATACACACACATGCATATATATATATATATATATATATATATATATATATATGAAGGTAGCAGGAAAAACATAATCCAAATAGGTGAATATATTATGATGTAAAGTCGACGTTAACGTTTCGGTTTCAGTAACCTTCATCAGGACTTGGATATCAAAATAGTTCACATAGCGATGGATGCTTGATGAGATGACAGGAGCAAAGGTCGGATTTTAATCCATATTTACTTTCATCTATCTATCTATCTATCTATCTATCTATCTATCTATCTATCTATCTATCTAGCTATCTCAGTCTTTTCAAATCTATCTATCTATCTATCTATCTATCTATCTCAGTCTTTTCAAATCTATCTATCTTTCTATCTATCTCAGTCTTTTCAAATCTATCTATCTATCTATCTATCTATCTATCTATCTATCTATCTATCTATCTATCTCAGTCTTTTCAAATCTATCTATCTATCTATCTATCTATCTATCTATCTATCTATCTATTTCAGTCTTTTCAAATCTATCTATCTATCTATCTATCTATCTATCTCAGTATGATAATATCTATCTATCTATCTATCTATGTCGATGTGAGTAATGTGCGTGTATTTGTGTACGAGACTGTATATTATATAAAGGAAGTTTCAGAAAAAAATTCGTTATCATTTCCTAATCAAATAACTTAACCAATTCTGGTTCAAATTATCTTAAATTTGAACAGCATGTGTTGAAAAACTTCAAAATTCTATGTTTAATATTTGTTCTTTTCTTTTCAGCTATAGAAATACAATTTACAAGAAGAGAAAATATGTTTAAACATTAAACACTGAATTTCTAGTTTCTTCTAAACACTCTATTTAAACTTGAGATCAACTGAACAAAAATTGATCAATTTGATTACAAAATCATATCAATTTTTTTGAAACACCCTCTTCATCTCAAAGAATATCAAATCTTAACAGCATGTGTTAAAACAACTAGAATTTTTTCTCTGTTTTGTGTATTTTTTCTTTTAAATTCTAGAGATTCCATTAACACGAAAATAAAAGGCTTTTAAATACAAAACGTCAAATGAAATAAAATAACAAGTTGTTGATAAAAAATAATTAAAATGCATTATAATATATAAAATGCACTAAGAATTAGGACAAAAAAACAAAAACGTGTAAATATATAAATCAATAAGTCTCTTAAATGTGATTTCCATAAGCAAAAATATTTTCCCCGAACAACACATAAGACAAAAAAAGAAAAGTTGGCGACCATAGTCGAGGGAGACACGAAGGCTCCCTTTTCGATAACTACTACACCAAGGTGTAGGGATGGCGCTACTCCTTTCTCTGGATTTCTTCATCTTAACCTTGATCCGTACCTTATCAGGTTGAGAGTTAAGCAAGGAGGTATCAAGTACCATTTTTTGAGTCTTTGGTATGACTCAACCTGAGATTGAACCCAGGTCTCCCGGCGAACACTCTAACCATTATCTCAATAGGACAACATATCACTTTATTTTCTATATAACTTTTTGCAATTCTAATTTGGATTTCATGCCCAGCAAGTATCTGGTTGGAACGAACGTAATGTTCGATTTTGGGGTATATAAAAAAAAACTCATGCTTATAGAAATATTTAATCATTAACATAACTCCGATTGCTTTTGAGAACTCCATCCCGTCAATCAGCAAGCTTACAGATTCAACGTACCTAAAATTCTTTGAGTTTTGTTACAGAATTTGAGACCAACTCAAGTTAAACCTTTTTACTTGATTCCAAACTGAAACCATGGTCCTGTGAGACATTGCTTACTGGACACACCAAAAAAAAAAAAAAACCTTTTCGGGACAGGTTTATTACTAGTGATGAGAAGTGGATCTTTTATCATAACGTTAAACGCTATCGTCGAAGAAGCAAACGTATTCAACAAACGAGATGTAGACTTCATCCAAAGAATATCGTAGTGAGAGTATGTGGGATATTTAAAAAAAATAACCATTACGAACTGTTAGACAATTATCAAACTATTACATATAATATCTACAGCAATTAACTTCGTCACTTGGTCACAACTTCGTCACTTGGTCGTCAAACTTTGGTCACAAACAATAGCGAGAAAAAAAGGTAGTTATTCCTTATCAGGATAAAGTTCGTTCTCACTGCTCATTTAGAGCGGATCAATGGTTAAAAAATTGCTTCATCTTTCTGATTTTCCTGACTTTGCCTTTTCTGATTCTAACAGGTTATTGAACCATTTGTATCGTCTTCGGTTAACATCAAGAGAAAAGTTTGAACTCAAGTTGATCGTATATTCAACATCAAAAATAAAACAATTTTCCCAATCGGGCAATTATAAGCTTGTGAACAGATGGAATAGATTTCTAAGAAGCAATTGCAGTCCTGTTAACGATTAGATATTTCAACAGGCATACATTTTTTTTTTATTTAAAATAAATACGTTTCGTCCCAATTTGAAACTCCAGCAAGTAAACATAGAAAATATGTAATTCAATATCTAGATTAGCATTATTACAATGATTATGTTGTGCAAAATCGAACTGATCAATCAGATTAAGTAAAAGATAAGTTGGTTGTTCGGATTTTATGGCATATCAACCTTTGTAGGTAATTAAACGCCAAATCCAATTTATACTAATAACCAGTTCTATTTCAAACAATTCAGTTTAGCATGAGTACATAGTTTAATTGTCAAAAACCTTTCTATATCAAACTATTCAGTTTAGTCAAACAGTTCTAATTCAACTAACTCAGTTTAGTATAAGTACAGATTTGGTTTACACACAGTTAAATGCCAAAACAGTTCTATATTAAACAATTCAGTTTCGTGTAAGTACAGTTTCAATGTAAAAAAAGTTCCATTTCAAACAATTCAGTTTAGCATAAGTACGTAGTTTAAATGTAAGTACAGTTTAATTGTCAAAAACATTTCTATTTAAAGCTAATCAGTTTAGTCAAAGAGTTCTAATTGAAACAATTCAGTTTATCATAAGTATGACGTTAGTTCTATTTAAGCCATAGATAGGGCCCTATCAGGTGCTACCATTCCGAGTCAGAGTGAACCTGGGAGCAATGACAATGAAGGGGTGCACTGCATTCCCCAAAGTTCCAGCATCACTGGAACCTCACCATCTGATCGTTTAATGTCATATCTAGGACACTCATTGGGGTGTCTTACAGTCGGTGTATTTTCTCTTTCTTAGCCTTGTTCAGGTTTTCTCGTCTGTATTAATTTGATTATGTTCAACTTGGGTATCATTTATATTTGTCTTCTACACATAAAACTTGAGCATTCTATTTTAAAATTAAACCGTTTTATCTATTTGTTACCAAATTATTTGGAAAACAAGACAATTTAGCATAAACTTTGCTATGATAAGGAACCCCTCAACTTGCCCGTTGATTCATCTACTTAAAGCCAAGTAACATTTACTTTTTGATTTGGTTTGGTTTCTTTGTTTAATGGCATATCATTTTTTATTTAATGCTAAATCCATTCTCAAAGAAGAACAGCAGTTGTAGTATTCAACCCATAGCTGAGGGGGGGGGATAAGGGGTTCATACCTTTCCCAAGGTTAGTTGTCCGAAAGTGAACGTAACCATAGTTACGACCCCTCCGCTCGGACAGGATATGACACAAGGTCAATTTTTAAGCGGAGTTTGACAGGTTTCAATTCAGAGTTTTCCTTCTCCTAGACTAGTTGCCTCACCAGGGCAGAAGAACCTAGTCTGCCCTACTATTTACTCATAGCTGGAGGGAGAATAATTGGATTCATACCTTTCCCAAGGGTATTAGTGCTATGTGAAATGCAATCTGTCTTGTCCAGGATTTGAACTCGTGTCGCCGTGTTCATTTCCTAAGACGATAACCATTACACCACGGGCACCTCCGAAAGTGAACGTAATAGCGTGACTGGAGTTCGAACTCGCTTACAACGATTCCGCAGTCCATCGCCTTAACCATTACATCACTAGGATACCCGCTATACTTTGTCCGTATCTCAGCTATTAAAATTTTAACATCTTACACCAAACACTTCTAGGAGGGGTGTCCTCGTGGTGTAATGGTTAAAACGATGGACTGCGGAATCGTAGTACGCAAGTTCGTACTCCCGTCGCGTTATTACGTTCACTTTCGGACAAATACCCTTAGGAAAGGTATGAACGCCCTTATCCTCCCAGCTATGGGTTAAATAGTACCACTACTGTTCATCTAGGAGAATTTCTTTGGCATTAAATAACCTAAAAAGAGTTGATATGCCATTAAACAAAGAAACCAACCAAACACTTCTCCTTTATTCTTTCGATATGTAGGACTATTAACAATAACTTACTAATTAAATTTCTCCAGTCCTTTCTAAATAGAAGCATCATGGATTGCAGTTATCTATGAAATGATAATAGGATTTTTTAATTATTTTGCCATATAAACATCAGTCATAATGGACCGTTACTTACTATGATTTCACTTTTTCTGTAATAGATGTATCGATATCATCTTGGGCCACAAATAATTATGAAATAATAATTAGATTTCTTTACTCAATTAAAAAGAACCCGAGATTAATAAATATGACTGAACTCTCTCTCTCTTTCTCTTTCTCTTTCACTCCCCCCCACACACACACACTCACATATATATATATATATATATATATATATATATATATATGTATGTATTTGCATATATAAATGACAACATCGTACTAATCCTTCAATTTTTCAGAATATGACCAGTAACTATTACATCAAACGAATATATATATATATATATATATATATATATATATATATATATATTCGATTAAGACATCTCAGGTAGTATAATGGTTAAAAAGCTAGACAAGCAAACCTTTACGAGTTCGAGCCTCACTGAGTACCCAATTCATACGGTTTTTGTCACATCTAAGGAAAAAGCTTTGTAAATTCCTCTCTCTCTCTCTCTCTCTCTCTCTATATATATATATATATATATATGGGGATCGATGGATATGTTTTCCTTATTTCGAAATATCAATTTTATGCATGTGATTTATTTATTTCAGCTTTAATTTAGTGTGCAGCCAACTAGAGTCAGTTGGGAATTTTCTATGAGAAAAAACGTACCATGATGCAATTCACCCCTCCAGAAATTTGGAAACATCATGCTGTACAACATGGCATTCACGACAGATGATCCAATACGAAGATTTAGAGTGTGCTTGAGTGTCAGTCTGAGTACAGATTCTTATTTAAATTGATGAAAAGCAAACACTCAACATTATGTTGTTTGAAATTGGCACAAAACATTTATATGTAATTTTAGTAAATATATCTAAAATGATAATTCAGTACTTTCGTTTTTGAGTAATTTACATGAAAACTGACCCATTGCCCTTTATACATATACTAATCCCTCCATCACGGACAAAATGTAAAACAATGTCAATTTTTAAGTGAAGTTTAACAGGTTTGAATTTGGGGTTTTCCTTCTCCTTTACTGGTTGCCACACCAATGTTAAAAAACCAGTCTATCCTACTATTTACTCTTAACTGGAGGAAAATAGTTGAATGAATACTTTTACCAAGTATAAAAGCACTGTATGAAAGGAAAACAACATCGTCCATGATTTGAACGTGGGTCGTCGCATACATTTTCTACGACCATAACCATTACACCCTGAGCGCCTCCTCTCTGCGTGTGTGTTTGTGTGTGTGTGTGTGTGTGTGCGCGCGCATACATTCGTATGTGTGTTTGTGTGTGTGTGTGTGTGTGTGTGTGTGTGTGTGTACATTCATATCTATCTATTTCTCAATCGATCTGAGATTATTATTAATATGGTGCCTATCTATCAATCTCCCTATCTATCTGAATGTGTTAATTATAAGTCAGAGTCAAAGAGGATCAGAAGATGAGTACATCTAACAAACCATTGCGCAGTAAAACAATATATATATATATATATATATATATGGAGTGGTAACATACTGAAATATTGCCCAGTCGGTTGGGGTTGTAGAATCTACCGACCCCGCCAATGAGAGTCCTAGATATGACACTAAACGATCTGATGGCGAGGTTCCAGTGATGCTGGAGCTTTGGGGAATGCAGTGCACCCCTTCATTGCCATTGCTCCCAGGTCCACTCTGGACTGGCGTGGTAGCACCTGATAGGGCCCTATCAATGGGTTAAATAGAATTAACGGTATACTCACGTTAAACGGAATTATTTGACTAAAATGAATAGTTTTAAATAGTAATGTTTTTGACAATTAACTTACATTTAAACTGCGTGCTTATGCTAAACTGGATTATTTGAAAAAGGATTGTTTTGACATTGAAACTGTACTTACACTAAACTGATTTGTTTATATAGAACTGTTTTGACATTTAACTGTGTGTAAAGAAAATCTGAACTTACACTAAAATGAATAAGCTGAATTGGAACTGCTTGACTAAACTGAATAGCTTGAAATAGAAATGTTTTTCACTGTTTATCTGTACTTACATTTAAATTGTGTACTCATGCTAAACTGAATTGTTTGAAATAGAATTGATTATTTGTATAAAAATGGATTTGGCGTTAAATAACCTACAAAAGTTGATATACCATAAAACCCAACCAACCAACCAACCAACCATACTGAAATAGATAGATAGATAGATTGATAGATAACTGTAATCATAATCATAAACTTAATATATTTAACTTTAGGAATCCGTCACGAAAGACAGGCCCATTATTATCTCAGTGTGATAAACTTTCTCTCCCATTTCATTGCTTGTTTGTATCTTCAGTTGCTCCCGTAGATGTCACCATGAACATAAAAGCATTGTGAAAAAGAAAAATTAATGAGGTTGTTAACAAGGAACTCAAGTGTCTGTCGTCTCCATTAGACACATTTATTACTTCGACATAGAAATTATGATTTGTCCAATCAGAGTAACACCAGTTGCTTCGGATAGGAATGTTCTGGCGACGACGTTGGTGGACGGAGGAAATGAAGAACCTGGTGAGAGACGAAGGAGAAAAAGAATGTGTGTTTAGAAATGGTCGTAAAACTATCAGAACTTGGTTGTTGGATTGTGACTAAAAGACAACAGTGATAGTTCTGTCCGGTAATAAAACCGAATGTTTTTAATAGACCCGGATTATAAAGTTTGATTACTTGTCTGGTTTTTATTGGCAAATGGCCAACTTCAGACATTGAAGAGAAGAAAAAGTAAATTACAGAAAAAAACGAAGCGTACTGCTGCTGTTTATAATAATGATAATAATGATAATAAACGGATTAATCACATTATAAGCTAATGCAGCAAATTGGCGCCAAAAAAGTATAAAACTTGAGTCGACTAAGTTGATGAAGGTGATCCACAGGGAATTGTACAAGAAATCGAAATTTGATCGTACTACCAAATGGTGTATGCACAATCTAGAATCCATCTTGGAGAAGGAGATGCCCAAACTTCCCTGGAATTTTGAAATAAAAACAGTTCACCTAATCTCGACCTAACGACCAGACCTAGTTGTAAGTAAGTAAAGTTGGCGAACTTAGTCAAGGGCAACCAGAAGGTTTCCTTTTCAACAGCTACTACTCTTGTAATATAATTGCGGTTTTTTTTTATAGTATCATTTTTCGTTTTATATATCTTGCCTTTCGGTTTAGTTTGGCTGAGAACCTTTCGGCTTTGAGCATGGGTTAGTTAGGTGCACACATTGAGTGCAGGTGTTCACGCGCGTGCGGGGCGGATGTGACAACCAGAGATGTCACAATAAAAACCCCAGAGAGAAAATGAGACCGGGGACGTGAATGATGTCATGCCAAGAAGCGATGAGGATTTTGGAATTTGAAAAAAAAACAGTTAGTTGAGATTTGGGCTTGGACGAAGCAAGTCAATTTTCAGAGCTCGCCGAAGCCAGACCAGTAGTTTGCGGCGGGGGCCGCACGTGGTGGTGGTCGGATGAAAAAGTCAGTATAGTAAGAAAGTGTGTCTCTCTCTCTTCATGCCGAAAAACCTTAAACTCAAAAAGGTAATAAAAAGTTTCCTACCTGAACCAATTTCTTGTTTTTCGGATTCCTATATGCGTATATGAACGTTTTTACATGTTCATATCTTGGTTGTATTTTTGGACCCATTATATACTACACCCTGAGGTGTAGGGGAGGATGCTACTCCTTTCCTTGGATGGCTCCACTTTACCATTGATACGTACCTTATATTGATGAGTGTTAAGCAAGGAGGTATCAAGTACCATTTTAAAAGTCTTTGGTATACGGCGACCTGGGATTGGCGAACAAAGAAGAAGAAAACCCGCCAAATAATGGACTTTGCCCTCTCACAAAAGCGAAAAGAGAGGTGAGTTCTGGGACCCTGCCAGAGAACTAAAAAAAATCTATGGAATATGAAATTGACGGTGACACCAATCATAGTCGGTGCACTTAGAACAGCCCCCAAAAGGCTTGATAAAGGGACTATAAGACTTAGAAATCAGAGGACTTGTAGATACAGCCTGAATAACGAGAAAAGTCTTGGAGACCTGAATAGAGTTGCTATCACTCAGACTCCTGTGAAAAACCATCAGCTAAATCTGTTGGGAAAAGCTCTCAAAGGAGTTATAAAAATACCAAGAGTGAAAAATCGAAAATAGGCTTCAGAATAGCAATTGATGGTTGTTCAGTGATTGAGAAGAAACAATTATTCATGTAATAAGTGAATTCTGTCAACTAGTATAAAAAAAGAGTACAAAGCAAGGCACGTCTGGGTTGGAAAGGTAATTCACGGGGAACTGTGCAAGACATTAAATTTAGGCCTTTATACTATATGATGTATGCATAAACCAGAATCAGGTCGAGTGAATAAGACGCATAAAATTTCTTTGGATTTTGACAAGCAAAATGATCACTTAATCTTGCCTAAAGGATTACATCATGTGGTATTTAATAAAAGGAAAAAAATAGAATTCCTGTCTTGTGAATTTTGCCATTTCAGCAAATTCCAGAGTAAAAAAAAAAAAGAAAGTGAAATGATAGACAAATACTTGGACCTTACCAGAGGACTAGATAAAAAAAAGTTGTGGAACATAAGGATTAGCTTGTATTTGGTATGTTTGGAACGGACCTCAAAGACTGAAAGAATTAGAAAGCAGAGAAGAATCGGGAACTGTTGGAATTGGCCGGAATTCTGAGAAGAGTCCTGGAGACCTGAGGAGACTAACTTTCACTCAGACTCCAGTGAAATGCCAACATTAGCTGATGGCAAGGGGAGATTTCGAGATTCAAACGGATCATCTAATCTTAGCCAGAAGACTAGACCAAGGTATAGTCTATATAAAAAGAGAACTTGCCGAGTTCTGGACTTTGCCGTCCCGGCTGATTACAGGGTAAAATTGAAAGAAAGTTAAAAGAGAGATGAGTACTGAGACCCTGCTAGAGAACTGAAGAAAACTATTGAACATGAACGTGACGGTGATACTAATTACATATGCAATGAAGAGGAATCGGTATTAAATAACCTACAATGCTATAAAACCTAACCAATTTTTCACTAAAATTATCTACATCTATCTGATCAAATCTCTGGTGAAACCTGATACATTTGACTCCATCAAGCTCCAACATACACCCAGACAATCACAATCAAAACCAATAACCCCTGCCACTATCACTTAAAACCACATCTTCCCTCATCTACATCTTGTCCTTGAACTCTCTCCCTCTTTTATACTTTTATTTTCTCCCTTATTTTATCTATTTCCTCAATTGGTTGAATGTAAAAAGTTGGCGCCCGTAGTAGAAGGATTCCCGAAAGCCCCCTTTTCAATAGCTACTTCACAGAGGTATAAGGGAGTGCACTACTCTTTCCCCTGGATTGTTCCATTTTACCCTAGAAACGAACCTTATAATGCTGAGTGTTAAGCAAGGAGATATCTTTGGTATGACTTGGCTTGAGATTGAACTCCGGTCTCCTGGGCCATTGGCGAACACTTTACCCACTAAGCCAATGGACCGGTCAAATGTTGAAAAGCTAAAAAAATATTTAGTCTGAACAAATTCTCGAATAAAGAATGAAATAGTACAACAAGACCATTTGTAAGTGTCTGATTTACCCCCCTTTTCCACTTATTTTCATCATATTTTACATGTATAAAAAGGATTTGACATTAAATAACCTACAATGGTTGCTATGTCATAAAACCCGGCGACCATATTCGAGGACGACCAGAAGGCTCCCTTTTCAATAGCTACTACACAGAGGTGTTGGGGAGGGTGCTAATCCTTTCCCTGGATTGCTCCATTTTACCCTTGACACGTACCTTTTATGGCTGAGTGTTAAGCAAGGAGGTATAAAGTACCATTTTAAAAGTCTTTGGTATGACGCAGACCATTGGCAAACACTCTATCCACAAGGACAAACCAACCCTATCCCAAACTAGTAATTTATTCACCATTATATGGTTTCAAATAACTATTCCTAACCAATAATCATGATTATCGTATTTGTCATGTATATTTACACAAAGATATATGGTTCAAAGTATTCTGATGTAATACAAATAATTTTCAAACTCATAGAACAATTGCTCCCTGGTCCATTCTGACCCAAACTTTTAGATCGTTAAAAAAAACTCTTAAGAAACAACACACAAAATGTAAATATTGTTATATAACATATGACATATTTTTTCGGTTCGTTCCTAGTGACGCAGTGTGCTTTGACAAGCTGTCACGTTATGATTAGTAAACAGGGCAGCACGATCAGGGCAGTCGGGTACAACAGGTGTGTAACTGGAAGGAGACCACGAGATGAGAACCACGCGGTCAGATTTAGAGGGAGGAGAGAATCGCAGTCGAGTGAGGGACACGCGGCCGATCAGAGGTGTCTCGGCTTGCAAGGGGTTGAAAGTGTTGGCACCCCTGGCTCCCGGAAGAAGACATGGAAGAAGTCCTCTCTCTGAGTATATGTCTCTCCATCTATCTCTCCACTAATCTCTCCACCAATAACAAACTGTGGGCCCTTTTCGAGAATAAAATGAGAGATATATCTTTATAAAGAAGTGTGTTGCGTTCGTTCATTATCATTGATTATGTTTCCGCTTGTATTTGTATTACGGCTATTCAACAATATGATCGAACAACAAATGCGATTTACTAACGTCCTGGCATACAATAACCCTGGGTTGTTTAACATGCCGTTAAAATCAATCAATCAATCCTATGATTCTAATAATTATCAGGTATTGATAATTATTATACTAATCGATTATCTGATTCTAAACATTTTCAAGCAGTTTTGCTTGACTCATTGAGCAATTACTCTCAGATCCACTCTGACCCGGATTAGTACAGCTGTTTAAAAAATATTCGAGTTGGATAGAACCGCGTGCAAAGAAAACAACAACAACAAAATGAAACTTTTAAGAAACAAGTATACACAAAACGTAACTGCGAGCGTACAATGAATGTGATTCTCTGACTTCTTGCGATAAAATAACTCTAGACAGGTTGTCATGTCGTTAAAATATGCTTTATCGGAAGCATTTCGCTTTGAACAGTATAAATACACTTTACAAGGTGTTTAAAAGATTATTATCATGGTAAAATAATTAGGAATTTTTGTATATTATTTTAATAATAAATTGTTGTCCTGCTAAAATTTGGGTTGGTAGTTGCTGGTTTTAAAGTTGTAAAGGTCAGAGGAATCGAGTAATCCTTGCTTTGTGCAAACATGTCAAAATAATAATCGACAAGCTTGTTATAGAATCAGCTGTGGGCTAAAATATATTAAGATACACATTTACGTAGATATCCGCTGATATTTAGCAATGACGTGTCACTAAAACGTTTTAGTGATTTTGGTGTGATTAAAACCATAATTAGGAAAGAATTTGAAAAATATATATAAGAATGGGATTTTGAAGACACGTGGAGATGGAGTTAGAGTTGGACTCGAAGTCGAGTTGGGTCACAGTCGGGACAGACGATGGAGAGGCCCTGGTGTTTCCGTGCATTGGAGTCCACTGGAGAACGTCACTTATAACTTTTTTCAATCTTCTCCTGCAGTGCCCAGCAAGATATGTTCGTCCTCTCTAGATAGTTTTTGAGATGGGAAGCAAGTGGCCGTTCACCTGCTGTTTTGGGGTGTGCTGCTTTCAGAATTTGTTTGAAACAACTCGCAGCATTCTTGTAAAAATCCCATGCAACTTTTTCGCCAAGTATTTAATTAGAGTCAAGGTAGTGCAACCATACAGTAGTACCGACATGGCTACAGCTTGTAAGATTTATCGTTTTATTTTATCAGGGAGATCAGATTTCTATGTGATAGATAACCTGTAGTCTATGCCTTTCCTATGTATATGTTGACATCGCTTTTTATAAGATATTGCTAACGAGAGTTGTCATTTAATCTGGAGATAGTACTTTTTAAAAACATCTGAATTCACAAGATGCGCTAGATAATCTGCGTAGTGTTCATCTGTCATTGTGTATGCTGCTTTTTGGATTTGTTTAAAACAGCACGCAGCATCCTCATGTAAAAAAAAAAGGAAAAAAGCCTGATTAGCCACTGTGTTTCCCGCGGAGGCTTTTCTGCGTCCTGTCAGGCATTTGTGCCGGACAGTCAATACTCAATAGCAGGGGTTTCGTTTAAGTATTGTAGTCATATCTTAGTATTAAAACTGTTGATGAACGAGTCAATAATTGTATATGCTTTGCTTTTGTCTATATTGACATCACTTTCAGTAAATGATTTGCGAGAAGGGAGGTATATGGCCAAATAGACGCTGATTTGTAGCCTGCTGTTTCCACGATTTATTCTAAGCAATATGCAGTATTCTTACATTTAGCTTTTTCCAAGCGTTTCATTAAAGTCCAGATAGTGTAACCATACAGTAGTACCGACATGGCTACAGCTTATAAGAATTCCTGTTTTATTTTATAAAAGATTTAGGATTTTCATATAATCAATAACGTGTCAATAGCAATACTTCTCTACCTATGCCCTTGTAGACATCGCTTTTCGTAGATGAGATATTGCTACCGAATTACGTGAATTGATTTACAATTTTAGAGGGCTGCCATTTAAAGTGTAGATGGCTACACCTTGGATGGTTTGTGAGACAGGAAATAATTGGTTATACAACTGCGGTTTTGTGGGGTGCTGCTTCCACGATTGGTTCAAACAGCACAGAGATGATGAAAACAAATCAATTTTTATACAAATAATCAATTCTATTTCAAACAATTCAGTTTAGTTTGAGTACACAGTTTAATTACTTAAAGCATTTCAATTTCAAGCTATTCGGTTTTGTCAAACAGTTCTAATTTAACCAATTCAATTTAGTATAAGTAAAGATTTTGTTTACACACAGTTAAATCAGTTCTGTATCAAACAATTCAGTTTGGCGTAAGTACACAGTTTAATTGTCAAAAACATTTCTATTTCAAGCTATTCAGTCTTGGACTGTTTATAGAACCTGCATTTTCTAAGCGGTCACCAGTCCATGTATTGAGCAAGCTAACCGTTGCTTAACTTTGACGATTAAACCTGGAACACAACCATGGTGCATGTTGTGAGGATTGAACTCACTACTATGGGCTCTAAAAAGGGTTGGTTGCGTCTAATGGTGAAGCTTCCATGCTAGAGATTTGGGGAATGTAGAATACACCTTCACTTTCATTACTCTCAGCTCCACAGTGACCCGGAGTGGTAGTGTATTTTAGGGTCCTCTCGATGTGTCAAATAAATATGTTTAAAAACTACTAGTTTGCACTAAGAACTGCTATTTGACGAGTGCCCCATATACGCTCGAGTATGACACAAGGGCTTTTTTATCATGGAATCAGGCGCGGAGCCGTAGCCCACACATGTCCGGCGGTTCCAAAAATGTCTTAAGCCTCGTTTGTTATAAGACCCTGTGCAAGAAAAATACCTCTAAAGAAACAATTTCCGAAAAATAAGGTAAATATGGACGCTCAATGAACGCGATTCCTTAACCTCCAGGAATAAAATATCCTAGATGGGTTTACATTCCTTTAAAAATTCATCCATAGTGGACTTGGATAACCGAGTTCGAATCTTGAATAAAGCTGTTTGTATTTCAGGTAGTACTAATCATCATCATCATATCGCGCTGGTAGCACGGATATCCCTGACCCTCTCTCGCCACTCCTCCCTATCGTTCATCGCCCTAGGTAGGTCTTCAGGACAACATCCTGTATCCTCACATAGCTGCTGAATGTACGTTCGAGCTGGTCGTCCTGCTTTTGCGTGGCCATGTGTGGGGATCCATAAGAATACATCTCTTATGAGTTCATCTCTGCTTCTCCAGCAATGTCCTGCATGTCTGGCTCGTCTAACTTGAATAGTTTTCGTGATAGGGGGCAGGTGGCCGTACAGTTGGTGTCTTGTGGGGTGTTGCTGCCAGGACTTGTTCAGGATTGCACGCAGCATTCTTGTGTAATTGCCATCTAGCTTCTTCCCCAGTCGTTTTGTTAGCGTCCATGTAGTGCATCCATATAGCAGTATCGATGTGACCGCTGCCTGGAAGAAACTGCGTTTCATTTTATCGGTTAGGTCTGATTTCCATATAATCGACAGCCTATTGATAGCTTTCCATGCTTTTGTTAACCTCGTTTCGATGTCCTTTTCGGTTGATTCGACGCTGCTTCCTAGGTACGTGAATTTGTCTACTAGTTTAAGTGGGGTTCCTTCTAGAGTGGAGATGTCCCCCGTTTGGTTATAGCACATATATTCCGTTTTGTGTGCATTAACATAGAGGCATATGCTTGCTGCTGCTCGTTCCAAACTATGCAGAAGTGTTTCGGCTTGGTCAGGTGTATTTGCCAGTATCGCTATGTCATCGGCGTAGTCGGCATCGGTAATTGTTGTTGCGGGGTATCTTCTGCTTCTTTTCTTCGTCAGTTCGAAGCCATTCTCTTTGATTTTGTCAATCGATGTTCTAAGTACGTAGTCTAGACAAATGATAAAGAGGTACGGGGCCAGCGTGTCCCCTTATAGTATTCCTGCTACAATGTCAAAGTATTCTGTGTCTCCATCCGGTGATCGTAAGATCCCCCAGTTGGCTAGGTCTCAAGAATATACCGAGGTGTAAGCCCCCACCAACGAATATCCTGGATACGATATGAACCCATCTGATGGCAAGGTTCCAGTAATGCTGGAGATTTGGGGAATGCGGAATACCTCTTCATTGCCATCGCTCCCAGATCCACTTTGGCTCGTAGTAGTTGTACCTGGTAATGTCCTATCTATGGATCAAATAGAACTAAAGTGTGTTCTTTGGGAAATGTTTTTGTACAGTAGCTAACACCGCTCTCAGTACTCTACCAGATGGCCTGGCTCGTAGCCTTAAATAGCCTACGATTAAGGACTTCAACTGTTGATTAATAAGTTGTTGCGGATGCCGGAGAGGCCTAGCATTCGTGTCACGCAGCCGAGACTGACTTGTTCCTTGAGCATTAGGGTGCCGTGCTTCGAGGCTCTAACTCTCTTCGGAGGGGCTAGGTTTATGTCCTGAGGCGCCTTTTTTTTAGGGAAATACCAACTGGACCCGAGGCATTTTTGGGAATGCCAAGTTTGTCTGGGCTACAGCCCTGCGCTTGGACTCTCTTTAAAAAGGCTTTGTGCCTTACTTACCCGTTTTGTTGAGACGCTCGACGAATACCGTTGATTTATACGTTGATTAATATTCAGACTGATCTAACTTCGTTTGGCTATACAGCATCTTGGCCCTCCTCTATTCCTCGTAAATTCTCTTGTTAAATGTTTGTAACTTATTGTACTGTGTCTTTTTTTGTATGTATCCGTTTAGCACCGGATACTGGTGCTGAATAAATATATTAAGCACTCATTCTTCTGTGTGTATCATTCAGCCTGACGATACTACAAATGTGAATCACCTCTTCATTACCATTGCTCACAGATCTACTCTGGTCCGGAGAGGAAAAACCTGATAAGGTCCTATCTATTAGTCAAATAGAACGGTTTAAAATTTAAATTGAGTGCTAATAAATCACATGCTAAATTGAATTCTCAGAAAAAGAACTATTTAATCATTTAATTGAGTGTATTACTGGAACCTCTGCATCAGATTGTTTAGTGTCATATCAGGACACTCGTTGTGGGTGTCTTGCCCCTCTGCAGAGAAGCAGTCGGTGCATTCTGCAGCTCCAGCCGACTGGGCCAGCCAGGAAAGAGTAAAACAATGTGGGAATATTGTTAATGAGTATACAAAGCTTTGTAAGGATTCGGGTTGATTGGTTGTTCGATTGACTAATTCATTCATTTAAACGGCATGTCAATTCGTCTGGGATTATTTTATGCCTAAGAATTAGAGAATTCCACATATTGTATGTTTATATTAACCATTTTCTGCTGTTTTTGAGAGTTTTATTTTTACACATGGGTATATGATATCAAGGATCTCTATTTAAATCAAATAATGTACAAACCGATCTATTCGACTCATTGATGGGATCCAAACAGATGCTAAAACAGTGGGTTAGATTTGGCCTTGAAGTTGTGGTAATGAAAAGTTCACATTCTTCAGTGTGATTGTCTAGGCGGGTCCTATCCACAGGGAATACAGAGAGTGTAGTCTAAGCCCCACCGACGAGAATGATATGGATTCTTTTATTCATCTCATCATCGACTGCTAACTCACATAGTCAGAGGAATAGACAGATAAAGACCCCTACAACGAGTTTCCTATTTATGACTCTAAACAATTTGATGGTGAGGTTCTAGTAATGCTGGAACTGTGGGGAATGCAGGGCACCACTTCATTGACATAGCTCCCAGGTCGAATCTGTCCCGGAATCATAAAACCTGATATGGTCCTTTCTATGAGTCAAATAGAAATGTTTGACATTTAAACTGTGTGCAAACAAATGCTAATGCTAAATTGAATTGTTAGAAATAGAACAGTTTTTACATTTAGCTGTGCGTAAATAAATGAGTGATGTTTTATTGAATTGTTAGTGATGTATAGCAACACTTCGAACTGTTTAACAGTGTGCAAATGAACGAATAGCATTGAATGGAATAATTAGTGTTAAATAATAATACTTGTAACCACGTCACGGTCTGCAACCAAATTATTAATATTGACTAGAATTAATGTTAAAGAGAAATAAGTGAAATCATCTAATTGTGTAGAAACAATAGCGATGCCAGAATGCAAACAAATGAGTTTTAACTCATTTAAAAATGAAATTACCAACAAACTATTCTCTTCCAATTAATGTATGTATAGCCATTTAAATATGTGGAAACAAATGACTAATCTTAAATTCTTAGAGTTACATAGTAATACTTTTAAACATTTAACTGTGTGCAAACAAATGACTAATAGTAAATTGAATTATTCGTGCTTGATAGAAATACTTGCAAAAAATAAACTAAGGCTCGTCGAAAGATAACATCAACAAAATCTGTTTACAAATCATATACATTGAATATAAAGAGGATTTGAAATTAAATAACCTACAATGGTTGATATGCCATAAAACCCAACCAAACCAAATCATATAAATTTAATATATAAGTATAAATGGGATTTGGAATTAAATAATGTACAACCCAACCAAACCAAATCTTTTATATGTAATATATATGTATAAAGAGGATTTGGCATAAAATAACCATCAATGGTTGATACCCATAAAACCCAACCTAACCAAATCTTACACATTTAATTTATATGTGTAATTTGGATTTGGCATTAAATAACCAACCAGAGTTGATATGTCGTAAAAGTCAATCAAACTAAACCGATTGGGTTTTTTAATACGGTTATTATGACGGTTTGAAGCGGCTAAATGAACTTTGGATTTTATTATTATAAAGTTTGCGATAACGCTGATGATAATGCGGTTTCATATGATGTTGATTAAAATATTTGTGGTGAGGTGTTTTTTTTTTTATTATTATACTTTTATTTTTTTACATACAGCAATTATTGGATTCGTCGTTTGTATAGGATTGATTGGGGAGAGACTCTTATTGATGACGATGATTAATCCAGATATTTTAGAAAAAATTGTCATTAAAATACCAGCAATAAAACGTGAATAGATTCTCATCATCATCATCATCATTATTATTATTATTATCATTTTTTATTAATGTTGTTGTTGAGGAGGAGGAGGAGGAGGAGGAGGAGAAGTTTTGCAATTTAGCGTTTTTTATTGGCTTGGCTATTTTTATTGACTCGGTAAATATTTCTATGCTTTTACGATAATTAGTTTTCCTTCATATTTTTTGTCGGTGTGCTGAGGGTGTAGCCCCCGTGGTCTAAAGGCTGAAGTGCCGGACAGCAACCGCGCAGTAAGTAAGTTCACACCTGAGATGCACTAATACGTTCACTTTCGAACTAATACATCTTAAGAAAGGCATGAACCCCCTTATCCCTACAGGTTAAATAGAAGCACAGCTGTTCTTCTTCACAGGTTGAATTGGCATTAAATAAACCATAAAGTTTGATATGCTATCAACGAAACCAAACAAATTTTATGCTTATAATAAAAATATTCCATCAAGAACAGAAATGTAAAATTTGGAACCTGATTATTTCCTTCGCAAACGTTTTTCTTCGCATGATTTAGCAGCAAGGGTTGGGAACTTTAAACGGAATAATCTTCCAATTAGCGTGTCAGTGGGGTTTATAATATGTTGACTGTATCCCTTGCAGAGGAGTAAGACACCTCTGAGAAAAAAAGGGCTCGCTTCGGTATGGCATTAAACTGTATCTGATGGTGAGGCTCCAGTTCTAGAAATCTGAGGAATGTGTCCTAACCTATCATATTTATTACTCCCGGGTCAACTCTGTCTCGCAGAGGTAGAAAATGTTGGTATGTTGTCTATGGGTCAAGTATATCTTTTTAAAAATTATTCGTGTTAGATAGGACTGTGTGCAAAACAAAAATAAATAAGGTTGTTTGCTGAGGAACACTTGCTAGTGAGGCTTCGTTAAATTTATCAGTTTTAAGAATGTTAACTTTTAGAGGATTATTTAATGTCTAGTGGTTAGGGAATTGTATTCGTTGTGCATTCATATTTACATCATTTATATTGTATCTTAAGAATATTTTTTACTCGCGGTCCTTTCGAATTTGATTTGGTTTGGCTTAGTTTTAGGGCATATCAACCATTGTAGGTTATTTAATGCCGAATCCTTTTCATACATGTATATCAAATATATGATTTGGTTGGGTTGGTTTGGGTATTATATCATATTAACCATTGTAAGATATTTTATGTCAAATCCTTTTTATACATTTATATTAAATATATGATTTCTTAACACATTTTTGAAAGGATTTAAATGGTTTGATTTATTTCTATCGAATACAAGGAATTTCATTTGCTATTAATTTTTTGTTTGCACACAGTTAAATGATTTCAAGAATTGCTATTTAACGCAAACAATTCAATTAAATGAATCAAACAATTCTATTACAAACAATTCAGTTTAGCATGTCAAATGAATTGAATGGTTCCAAGTATTGCTATGCATCACTAACAATTCAACAAACATCAGTTATTTGTTTACACATTGTTAAATGATCAAATAGTTCTATTTCAAACGATTCAAATTAAAATAGGTCAAAGTTAAATGCGTCTAAGTATTGCTATGTATAACTAACAATTCAATTAACATCAATCATTAGTTTACATACAGTTAAATTATCAAATAATTCTATTTTAAGCAATTCAGGTTACCATAAATAATTTGTTTGAAGTCAATATATATGTCAAAGTACGCAGTTTAAATGTCAAATTGTTCCTTTTGACCCATAGATAGCAAACTATCAGGTCCTGCCGCTCTGGGCCAGAGTGAAACTCGGAGCGATTGTAAAGAAAGGAGTACTCGGTATTCCCCCAAACTCCATCTGATTGTTTAGTGTCATATACAGCTCGCGCGTTGGTTGAGGTCTAACTTCTCTGCAGAGATGCAGTCGGTGTATTGTACAGCCTCAGCCGACTTGGCCACAGGACACTGGTTGGGGGAGTTTTACCCCTCTGCTTATATGCAATCAGTGGATTCTACAGCCCTAGCTGACTTGGCCACAGGACACTACTTGGGGGAGCTTTACCCCTCTGCTTATATGCAATCGGTGTATTCTACAGCCCTAGCTGACTTGGCCACAGGACACTACTTGGGGGAGTTTTACCCCTCTGTTTATATGCAATCGGTGTATTCTACAGCCCTAGCTGACTTGGCCACAGGACACTACTTGGGGGAGTTTTACCCCTCTGCTTATGTGCAATCGGTGTATTCTACAGCCCTAGCTGACTTGGCCACAGGACACTACTTGGGGGAGTTTTACTGCTCTGCTTATAGGAAATGGTGTATTCTACTGACTATCTATTGACTATCGAATTTGATTGCTTTTTAAACAGATATTCAACTCGTAGATACGAACCTAATAAGTACAACCACTTTGGGTTAGGGTGGATTTGGAAGTAATTACAATGAAGATGTATTTCACATTTTCAAAATCTCCAGATCTGAAGCCGAGTCATCAGATACACTTTAGTCTCATGCCAAAGACACGCCATTTTTTGGAAAGTTTTTATCACTCTACAGAGGATAAAGATAGAATATTTTAAGCCTCATCAACAGGACATTGCCAAGAAGGCTGGGGAGGCTTGGGAATACACCGACTGCACCTCTGCAGAGGGGTAACGCCACCATGAGATATGACACTAAACGATCTGATGGTGAGGTTCCAGTCATGCTGGAACACATGGGAATGCGGAGCACCCCTTCATTACCATTGCTCCCAGGTCCACTCTGGCCCGGAATGGTAGCATAGAATGGTAGCCCGGAATGGTAGCATAGATAGTGCCCTATCTATGGGTAAAATATAATTAAACTGTGTACTTGTGCTAAACTGAATTGTTTGAATTAGAACTATTTGACTAAACTGAATAACTTGAAAGAGAACTGTTTTTGACAATGAAACTCTTCTTACATTTAAACTGCGTGCTGATGCTAAACTGAATTGTTTGAAATGAAACTGTTTTTGACATTGAAACTGTACTAATACTAAACTGAATTGTTTAATTTAGAACTATTTTGACTTTTAACTGTGTGTAAACAAAATCTGAATTAGTTGAATTAGAACTGTTTGAATAAAAGGAATAGGTTGAAATAGATATGTTTTTGACAATTAAATTGTTTACTCATGCTAAACTGAGTTGTTTGAAATAGAACTGGCGATTTGCATAAAAATGGATTTGGTGTTAAATAACCTACAAAGGTTGATATGCCATAAAACCTAAACAACCAACCAGCCATCATCAACTGGGCTGAGTTACGATTGTGTAATGATTACAGCCCTATACGGTACTCAATATTTAAGATCTTACACCAAATTTAAATCCTATTTGAATTAATCAATTTCAATCAATAGTATATTCGCCATTATTTTGAATCATTTCTTACCATTTATCAGTGATCTTACTGATTCCTCTTTTGAAAAGTTTAGCTGTTTTCGAGCTCAAGAACTTTTCAACAAAAGTTTTCAGCTGATCTTTTTGAAATTTTTATTGGGAAGGAAAAAGATGAAAAACACCGGGTGTAATGTTTATGATTAATGAGGTAGAAGATACCAGTCGAAATCCAATATTTTTTTCGGCGTGATTCTTGTTGAATGTGGTGTTGTGTTCTCAGAGAAAAGAACAACGTTTCCCCGATTGACGAGTGTGCGCGTTTTTGGATGCACACATTACAGTTGTTGATGCACACATTGCAGTTTTTAAGAGTATAAGTCTGCATTTAGCATCTGATTGCAGTTTAATAATTTAAGATAAATTATACCACGATAATCCCACCATATACACATACAAAAAGCTCAAACTTTTGGAGTATTTTGCTGATATAAATCTTTGTATATCTACAGACTTTTGCATCAGACTTTGATATTAAAGATCCATTTTTTGTTACCTGTAATGATATTCTTGAGAAAAAGGTTATTTCTCTGCATTGAAAAAAGACTTGTCTCCACAGAAATGCAATCTTCTTTATTTTTCTCGTTAAGAATATGAGGAACCCAGCTCTTTTTGTATCTCTTTTCAAATGACACCTGATTGTATATAGGGATGTATTGAGATCAAGTAATAATTCTTGAGTACTTTTTGACAGATTGCATTACAGCGATTCTCTTAAAAATGTCTTCATTGAAGACTGACGAGCGTTCTGGTGTGGTTTCGTCTTTCTATCACCGCCTGAAAAAAATTTTGAAAACCATTTTCAGACTTAGTAATTAGTAAAGACACCTTGGCCATCAACACTACAAAATTTCCTTGCTATTTCCCACGAGTTTTTGTTATTTTTACACTCCCACAACATCACGTGTCGAATATGCACTTTCTGTTCCTCTGTTTTAAGGGTGTGAGATAATGGATTAAATGATGATCCATATTTACCAACCCCTCCTTCTCCTAGACTAGTTGCCTCACCAGGGCTGAAGAACCCAGTCTGTCCTACTATTTAACCATAGCTGGGAGGTGGGGAGAATAATTGGATTCATACCTTTCCCAAGGGTATTAGTGCTATGTGAAATCCAATCAGCCGCGTCAAGGATTTAAACTCGTGTCGCCGTGTCCATTTCCTACGGCGATAACCATTACACCACGGGCACCTCTTTTTTCCCAACCCCTCCGCTCGAGCAGAATATGACACAAGGTCAATTTTTAAGCGGAGTTTAACAGTTTTGAATTCATAGCTTTCCTTCTCCGAGACTAGTTGCCTCAACAAGGCTGAAGAACCTAGTCTGTCCTACTATTTACCCATAGCTGGAGGGAGAATAATTGGATTCATACCTTTCCCAAGAGTATTAGTGTTATGTGAAATGCAATCAGTCTCGTCCAGGTTTTGAACTCGTGTCGCTGTGTCCATTTCCTACGACGATAACCATTACACCACGGATTAAATGATGATGCACGCTTTTCCACGACTGAAATAGGAATGATTTATGAAGGTTCTTTTAATTAATTGGCGGTTGCGTTTAGAAATTGAAAGTTTGAAATCCGAATCAACAACTCGTTTTTAAATAAAATATTTTTTTTGTAACTCAATCGAATAGTTATTTATTAAGCTTCGCTTATTTGTGGTACAAGGCCGGAAGTATGGAGCACTCTGCTAGATTCGATCTCACAAACAATGGTCTACTAGTCCAACTTGCAAACCATTTGAGTGGGCTTAGTTTAGTTGTGGCAAAAGGCTGGAAGTCTTGGCCACCCTGTGAGACTCGAACTGATTAACAATGAGTTGTTAGTGAAGCTTGTTTAACATTACACATCAAGATGTGCCGAAAGTTTAGTAAATAACAAAGATCAGTTATAGTAGTAGAAGTGTACTAGTTGTAGTAGTAAGAATAATAGTAGATATGATTAGAGTAATAGTAGTAATAGTAATAGTAATTGTAGTAGTCATAGTAGCAATATTAATAATAGTAGTTATTGTAGTAGTAGTATTACTAGCAGTTATAGTAGCAGTAGTAGTAGTAGTTGTGGTAACGATGTTGTAGCTGCGGTTCGTTGGTCGTTTGAGTTTTATGGGATATCAACCTTTGTCGATTATTTAACGCAAAATCCATTTTTATACAAAAAATCAATTCTATTTCAAACAATTCAGTTTAGCATTAGTACACAGTTTAATTGTCAAAAACATTCCTATTTCAAGCTCTTCAGTTTAGTCAAACAGTTCTAATTCAAACAGTTAAATGTCGAAACAGTTCTATTTCAAGTAATTCAGTTTTGCATGAGTACGCAGTTTAATAGTCAAAAAGTATTTTTATTTCAAGCTATTCAGTTTAGCCAAACAATTTAGTTTGTATAAATATATTTTTCGTTTACACACAGTTAAATATCAAAAGAATTCTATTTCAAGTAATGCAGTTTAGCATAAGTACACAATTTAGTTCTATTTGACCCATCAGGTGCTACCACTCTGGGCCAGCGTGGACCTAGGAGCGATGGAAATGAATGGATACTCCACCCCACCAGTATTACTGGAACCACACCATCAGATCTTGTGTGTCATATCAGGACACTCGTTGGTGGGGGTAGTCGTACTCCTCCGCAGATATGCAGTCGGTGTATTCTACAGCTCCAGCCGACTGGGCAACTCATTTTGTAGATACTTTTTTAACGAGTCAGAGTTTATTGTTTTATACATGTTTAGATGGTTTCAAGTATGTTAAATGATCAAACCCTTCTATTTCTAACAATTCAGCATAAGTCATTTGTTTGCGCACAGTTTAAATGTTAAACAGTTCTATTTAACCCATGGATAGGACCCTATACGGTGCTACCACTTCAGGCCAGAGAAAACCTGGGAGCGACGGTAATGAAGGGCTACTCCGCATTCCCCAAAGCTCCAGCATTACTGGAACCTCACCATCAGATTGTGTTGTGTATTATCCAGGACACTCGTTGAGGGGAGTCTTACCCCTCTGCTTATATGCAGTTGGTGTATTCTACAGCCCCAGCCGACCGGGCTAATGTAGGACTTGTAACTTTTATTATTGCCATACGCTGGAAAATTTTATCCTTTCATTAAAATGAAAGGATAAAATTATCCAGTCAAAAGCGTATAATAATAGCTGAAAATACTTATTTAAAGACTTTATTTTTGTATTATTAAATCGCAAACCTCCTGGTATAGGGTGAGACGCTGTAACCACAAAGCCAAACAAGACTGTAGGTTGTTAATGACTATAAACAGAAAAGAACCATATTCAGCCATAAATATTTTTTTGTTCTATTTCATTTAAGTGTTTCATATTATAAATGCCAATAGTGATAAAGACTCATAAAAATCGAAAGAATACTTCCCGATTTGTCAGCAGATAGCTGATAAATGTGCTTGGGGTTTTGTGACTCAAAAATTTCTAGACCCGTAAAAAAATTAGAGTTGGAGCTAAAAAATGTGGGATAAAGATAATAGATAGGGGCCAAGGGATCAGAATGTTATGGGCTCCTGCATTTGCCATAATTATTTTACGTGTAACAAAGATATTATCATAATAACAATTATTGCTGAATGAAATCTTCGTATAAAACAAAGGTTAAAAAAAATTGAATAAAAAAAAGAGGAAGAGACAAAAATATTAAAATGGAAAAGTAAGAAAGAGTAAAATTGCTAAATTTTTCAGCAGAAACTGATATAGCAAATACATTACTCGTTATATACATATATATATATATATATATATATATATATATATATGTGTGTGTGTGTGTGTGTGTGTGTGTGTGTGTGTGTGTGTGTGTGTGTGAAGTAAAGGATAATGTAATAAGCAAGTTAATATGCTTCCTTTGAGTATTGGATTCGTGATTTAGTTTGGTTGGTTGGTTAGTTGGTTGGGTTTTATGGCATATCAACTTTTGTAGGTTATTTAACGCCAAATCCATTTTTATGCAAATAGTTCTATTTAAAAAAATTCAGTTTAGCATGAGTACACAGTTTAATTGTCAAAAACATTTCTATTCCAAGCTATTCAGAGTAATTTTAATTCAGCTTATTCAGTTTAGTATCAGTATAGATTTTCTTTACACACAGTTAAATATCAAAACTGTTTAATAAAAAACAATTCAGTTAAGTGTAAGTACAGTTTCAATGTCAAAAACAGTTCCATATCAAACAATTCTGTCCAGCATAAGCACGCAGTTTAAATGTAAGTACACAATCTAATTGTCAAATTATTTCTTTTTCAAGCTACTTATTTAATCAAACAGTTCTAATTCAAAAATTCACTTTAGAGTAAGTATGCAGTTTAGTTCTATTTAAGCCATAGATATGGCCCTATCAGGTGCTACAATTCCGGGCGAGAGTTGACCTGAGAGCAATGGCAATGAAGGGGTACTCCGTATTCCCCAAAGCTCCAGCATTACTGGAACCTGACCATCAGATTGTTTAGTGTCATATACAAGACATCCGTTGGGAGTTGGAGTCTTACCCCTCTGCAAAGGTGCAGTCGGCGTATTCTACAGCCCAAGCCGACAGGGGGCGATTTAGTTTGGTTGATTTTAAAGGATTATCATCCCATCCAGGGTTATTTTATTTTTAGATTTAAGGTTAGTTAGTTTGATTTTATTGCATATCAAATCTTGCAGGTTAAATAATGTCAAATCGTCTTTATATATATATAAATATATGTATATATATAAAGAGGATTTGACACTAATTGACCTACAAGATTTGATATACCATAAAATTCATTTCAGTATTGGATTCGTAATTTAGTTTGGAATGAGTTGATTGATTTTAAAGGCTTGTCAACCCATCCTGGATTATTTCATACCAAGAATTAAGGTTAGTTAGTTTGGCTTTATGGCATATCAAATCTTGTAGATTAATTAATGTCAAATCCTCTTTATATATATATATATATATATATATATATATATATATATATATATATATCCACTGTAGTCAAGGGCCACAGGGAGGCTCCCTTTTTTTTAGCTTCTACACCGAGGTATTGTGGAAAGAGGTACTTTTTCCCTGGGTTACTCAACTTTACCCTTGATCTCAACTTTATAAAGCCGAAATTACACAAGAATGTTGCGAGCAATATTGAACAAGTCCTGGCGGCAACACACCACCAGGCACCAACTATACGGCCACCTGCCCCCATCACGAAAACTATCCAAGTTAGACGAACCAGACATGCAGGACACTGCTGGGGAAGCAGGGACGAGCTCATAAGTGATGTACTCCTATGGACCCCCACATATGGCCGAGCAAAATCAGGACGACCAGCTCGAACATACATACAGCAGCCATGTGAGGATACGGGATGTAAGTCTGGAAGACATGCCGGAGGTGATGAACGATCGGGAGAAGTGGCGAGAGAGGGTCAGGGATATCCGTGCTTGCGGCACGACATGATGATGATAATGATAATTAAACAAGAAGGAATCAAGTATGATTTTTTGAATCTTTGGTATGAATCGACTTCGGATTAAACCCCGACCACCGCATCCATAGACGAACATTCTACTCATCAAGCTAATGGGCCGGTATAAAATTCTGACTGTAAATATATGATTTGCAAATGCATATTTTGTAGATAAAAATTTTAACGCGCCTGAGCTCATTTACTTGTACACAGTTATGTGGTTTCAAGTATTCGTTATCTAGCACTAATAATTCTATTAAATATTAATCATTTGCTTAATCTCAGTTAAATGGTTTCAAGTATTGCCACGTAACAATTTAATTTAACAACTGTCATTTTTTGCCCACAGTTAAATGGATATACATCTCTGGTTTCTAAGTAAATAGTTTAAAGGTAATTTTTATTTCAAAAAGTGAGAGTACACATTTAAGTATTGCTCTTGTTTGCACGCAATAAAATGGTTTCCCAAAGCTAATGATTCTGTTTAAAAATAATCATTTGTTTGCATACAGTGAAGTATTTACAAGTATTGCTATATAATACCAATAAATCAAGTTTTGCACACATTTAAAATGTTTCAAGTATTGCAATTCAACTCTAATAATTCTATTCATTATTATTCATACGTTTACAAACAGACAAATGATTCCAACTGTTGCTGCCGCGCGATTACGTTCACTTTCCGACAAATACCCTTGGGAACGGTATGAACCCCCTTATCCTCCAAGCTATTGGTTAAATAGCACCACCACTGTTCTTCTATGAGAATGGCTTTGGCATTAAATAACACACGAAGGTTGATATGCCATTAAACAAAAGAAACCAAACCAACTATTGCTATTTAGCTCTGACAATTCAATTCATCATCCCACATTTGTTTACACACAGTTAAACTGACAATGTTCTTTTTTTAACAATTCAATTTTACATACATCTTTGTTTTGCTTGCAATTTAATAATCAAAAAGTTCTATTTGACCAATCGATGTACTGCCATTTTGATTTCTAGTCAATCTGGGAGTAATAGCGATCAAGGAGTACTCTATAATTCTCAGATTTTCAGAATTTGTGCCTCACCATTAGATGCAGTTTATTGTTACACTCAGGACACCATTCTATTTGGGGTGGGGGATCTTATCGCTCTGCAGGGGATGGATGCGCTATAATCTACGCTCTGCCGACAACTTTGTATGAATCGGTCGGGGTTTTGTTCACAACGGCCAATGATGTTATTGGTGGTTCTACTTATGGAATGAAGGAATCTAATTAGCATATCATATCGTTTTATCGAAAGTTTGATTGATTAAACAATGAGGTTCAACGGGAACTCAAACCACACCAAATCATCATACAGTTGTAAATTGAACAGGAAATCGTCTTATTCTCTGACTCTGAAGAAAACAGACTAGCTTAATGACACTACTTCCTGATTTTAAATCTAGTGTGGTTGGTTGGTTGTAAGGTTGGTTGTTTGGGTTTTATGGCTTATCAATCTTTGTAGGTTATTTAATACCAAATCACTTTTTATATAAATAATCAGTTCTATTTCAAACAATTCATTTTAGCATAAGTGCACAGTTTAATCGTCAAAAACATTTCTATTTCAACCAATTTAGTTTCGTCAAACAATTCTATTTCAAACAATTCAGTTTAGTTCAAGTATAATTTCTCAAACAGTTCTATTTTAAACAATTCTGTTTATAGGGTCAAATAGAACTAAACAGCGTACTTCTGTTAAACTGAATTACTTGAAATAGAACTGTTTTGATATTTAAACTACGTACTAATGCAAAGCTTAATTGTTTGAAATAGAACTGTTTTGACGTTGAAACTGTACTTTCAATGTCAAAACAGTTCTATTTCAAACAATTCAATTTAGCATATGTACGCAATTTAGTTCTGTTTGACCCTATCAGGTGTTACCACTCCAAGCTATTGTGGAACAGGGAGTGATGGCAATGAAGTGGGGGGGGGGCTCAGCATTCCCCAAAGCTCGAGCATTACTGGAACCTCACCGTCAGATTGTTTAGCGTCATATCCAGGACACACGTTGGGGTATCCGTCGGTGTTATTCTACAGCCCCAGCTTACCGGGTAAGAATCTAGAATGGTTGCTTCTTAAGGCTCTAAATCCACACTGCCCCACGGTTTTTTTTACATGACCAAAAAGAGACGTGATAGAAAGAAGCTCAGTTTCCTTTTGATATCAGTGCGAAAACAACCTCAACCATATTTTTTGATGCCAATTCCATTGTTCGTGCCGATAATGGTTTTGAGACATACACCTTCGTATATACAGAAAAATTCAACATAGATAATATTATATTTTTGAGAAAACTGAAATTAAACTCAAAATTATGAATCAGTTATTCAAAATAAAGATATAAGATACGTCAACGAACCAAGACGGTAAAAAAAAACCCGGAAAAACATGTAAAAAATTGTGTAGAAACTTCTATTTCGTAATTCGTTTCAAAACCCAGAATATCTTCCTAGAAACCACTTGCTTACAAAGTATATATATATATTAAACTTACAAAAAGACCAAAGTTATTCATGTTAAAAAATAGAAATGAACAACTAACCGGTTTCGGTCCTATCTGATCACAGTTTGAAATAGGACTACGATTAAGACACAAAAAGAGGAAACATACTCTGTAATGTTAGGAAAAAACGGCAGGGAGGGAAATGTTGAATGGTAATTGAATTAATTCCCGATAAACATTCCCTCTGCTTACAGAGGGACGGTTTATGGGTTAAAATATGAAATAGAAACCCGAAATGGGACCAGCTTAGAATAGCTAATAGATCCGCATATCTAGGACGAGGCACAAACACGGTTATTCATCAGATGTTCAGCAATTGAAGTCCCGTATGTATTGTTAATAGATTCCCCTCCCTGCCTTTTCCCCCCTATCAGTCTGTTTCCCCTTTTTGTGTCCTAATCGTTATCCTAGTTCAAACTGTGACCAGTTCGGACCGAAACCGGTTAGTTGTTTATTTTTATTTTTTAACATAAATAAATTTGTTCTTTTGCAAGTTTAATTAAATTGTGTACCCCCACAGAATATATATATATATATATATATATATATATATATATATATATATATATTGACATCATAGCACAGATTTCCCTGATCCTTTCTCGCCACTCGTCCTTATTGTCCATCTCTTACGGCAGGGCTTCCGCGCTTCATCCTGTATCAGTACGGAGTTTTTGTACGTAGGTCCTAGTTGGTCACCCTACCCTTGCTTGTCCGTGTGAAGTGTTCCACAGGAATACATCGCTTATGAACTCGCCCTTAATTCTCCAGTAGTGTTCTGCATGTCTTTCTCGTCTATTTTGGATGGTTTTCGAGATGGGTGTTAGGTGTCCGTACACCTGCTGCTTTGTGGGATGTTGCTCCCAGGACTTGCTTTAAATGCAAGTAAATAATAGAAAACAGTCCGATAATATAGAGAAAAATTGAAAAACAAAGTAATCCAAAAATGATGTGTTTAATAATTTTTGAAATATGAACAATTGTTTCATAGCCACTATTAACGCCATGTGCGAAATAGACATATAATGTTCATAACGATAGAACATATAAAGAACATAGGAATGTCGAAATTCGAAAACACGTAACGACTTTTCGTTCAGGTACGAAGCCTTTTTATTACTTTTGAGTTAAAGGTTTCGACATAAGGAGGAGAGACACAATCTTCTATGCTGTCTTATTCATTTGGCCCCCATCTCGAGCGGCCCCCATAGGGCGCAAGTTCGCCTCGTCTCAGTGAGCCCCAAAAGTCGATCCTCCTCGTTTGGCGTCTAGTACTCAACTCTCTAACTTTCTTCAAATCTCCACAAACCTCTGCACGCTTCCGGTACGTGACGTCACTCGCACCCCGACACCCGTTTCGTCTCGGACTATTGTGACATCTGAGTGACTCCTCCATCCGCCCGTGCGCGCCCGCGTTAACACCTACCCGAATGTTTGCGCCTAACTAACTCATGTGCTGAGCCTTTGAGTTTAGTTAGACTCTAAACTCAAAGGCATGGACCGAAATCCCTTGGCCATTACGTTACACAATGACTTATCAATTAGACTGTTACCGACCTCTCTTCTCTGACTGCAACATCTACCTCCTTGTTCTGTATTGTATTAAACTTCCATTGGTGATCTACCGACACTCGATAACATCTTTTCTAAGCCCTGATGATGGTTTATTAAAAACTGAAACGTTACAACGTCGACTGTTTTATATTAAATTCTTCATTTAAGATTTCATTGTTTTTCAATTTTTCTACACACACACACATATATATTAGGATCATGGATAATTTCTTACTGATTTTTATGAAAAGTAATGTTTATTTTTAAAAAATAGTGAGAAATTTGTAATTGAAAGCATTGTCGATTGCTTGCCACTTTTTCTTATCTCTCTGGCAGCATTTGAATTCCACGTCGCAAAAACGACACGTCTTTTGAGGCTAACCACGAATCGACCCATTTCTTAGCATCTCCATAAGAATGAAAGTGCTGCTCAGCCAAGTCATGTGCCATCGATCAGAACAAGTGATAATCGGACGAGGCTATGTCTGGTGAATGGGGTAGTCGGATTGGACTTCGCATTTAAGAGTTTCCAAGTAGGTTTTCATCCTTTTTGCAACGTGTAGCCTAACATTTTCATGTTGCAAAATGACTTTGCTGGGTCTCTGCTTGTATAGTTGTCCTTTCTTCTTTAAGGCTCGGCTGAAACGCATCAACTGAAGTCGATAGCGATCTCTCGTGCTGGTATCGATCGGTTTGGGCAGTTCATAATAGCTGATCCCAGAAAATGCAGAGCAAAAGTTTCGAACCATCGATATTTGTTCATGCATGGCCAGGCTTACGACACGCATCACCGGTCACGATACGAAGCAAAAAACATTTCCTTTTCACCCGTTGAAACAGATGTTCACACGTGAGAAGACGTCATTCGGCGTCTTTCGGCTTCAACTCGAACAGCACCCAATGTCCTTGCTTTTTAAACCTTCCAAATGCTTTCAAGCCTTTCGAAACTTGTGTGATCAGCTCCTGATTCTGCAAGTTCAGCTTACTCCTGACATGAGTCCTCCTGAAGTAATGTCTCGAATTCTTCGTCTTCAATTTTTTTTTCGATGCACCAGAGCGTTCTTTGTGTTCATCATCAAAATCATTATTTTTAAAGCGTCTAAACCAATATCTGCATGCTGTTTTAGACAGAGCATAGTGACCGTAAGTCTTAACAAGTTGCAGATTTCTTTTTTATAATGTAGTGCCGTGAAAATCCCTGCAAATACTTTCTTTGGCTGAAAACCTGGCATGTTTAACGCGATGAAAAATACAGTTTAAACTTTCACGAAATGACATTCCCTGAACTTCAAGATTGCTTATAGTACTTCCTTAAATTACACACACGCAGTTCCGAGAACGCCGCCTGTAGGAAAACAGCGAGAACGTATTCAAGGACCTAATATATATATATATATATATATATATATATATATATATATATACAAAAAAAACAAGATTTGGCATTTAATAGAGTTGGTGACATAATCTTTTGCCTCTATTTCTATTAGTATGATTAAAGTTGTAATACCTCAATTTTTTTATTGAAAACTCATTAGTATATATATATATATATATATATATATATATATCATTAAGTCGCACAGTCGTACGGATTTCCTTGACTCTCTTTCTCCATCCATCTTTATCATTAATCGCTTCCAGCAGTTCTAAGCTACACCCTGTGCCTGCATAGAGCTGATCACCCCAATAAGTTCTTGCTGGTTGACCAACATTAGCACCTCCATATGTTGGGGTCCAAAGAAGGTTACTTATCAGTTCGTCCTTGCTTCTCTAGCAGTGTACCGCATGTATAGTTCATCTTACTTGTGTGGTTTTTGAGATAGGAGGTAAGTGGCCGTACAACTCCTGTTTTGTTGGGTGCTATACTTTTATTGGCACACGGTTAAATTATAATATAAGTTACTCATTTAGATATTGAATTTTAAAATCAATTAAGGCATGTTTCTTTTCGATAATACATTACCCCCTTGATTAATACAAAGGCTGGATACGGTTGATGCACCACTGAACTTGCAACCTGTGCATGTTTTGATCCCTCAATATGATCACCTACTGTTGCGCTGTTATACTACGTGAAATTTTTATCAGGACAAAATTGACTCACATATTCAGAAGGTTTCAATTTTATTTTCAGTGCATAGAGCAGTGAGTACTAGCTTTTACGAAGTTACAAGACGATGCAATTACACATACCAATTGCATAGTTTTACATAAAACAATACACGTATATATTTATACACACAGTTAGTAGCAGTCTCCTCAGATGATCTAATGCTTCGTGCAAATGTACCTGCTCCATTCTAATCTCCGCAGTATAGCTGGGAGCAGGCATCAACAAGCACTGGCCTTTATGGGAACTCAGATAAAGCATGTGTACATATGTTTTGATGAAGACGGTGCCATCTTGAATTGACAATGATTCGTCTTAACAACTGTGTTAACGTTGTCTGTGCGCACCTCTTTGATTTGGTCACGATCTTAAAATGAAAATATTTAAAGGTTCATTTTTTGGTGCCATCTTCTCACTAAGTGGCAAGCTTCTAAAACCAGTTCATATACCTCGGTAGGAATATCCGATTTACTGAAGACGATATCCAGGATTTCAACATATAAAAAGCAGGGACTGTTATTGAAAGGTAAATGACCATATAGAAATCTGATTTCGCAGATAAAAAACGGGAATTTTCCAAGTTCTAGCTTTGTCAGTACTACTGTATGGTTCCACTACTCGCACTTTAACGAAACGCGGCGTAATGAGTTGGGATCTTTAACCTTGGTATGGTAACTAGTCTAGGAGACGGAAACTCTGAATTCAAACCCATTGCAGACCTAGAGGAGGGTGGATTCTTCCGGACTATTCCTGCATTAGATACGTTACATGATTAGCGCCCACAAAACAGAGCAAGATACAGTACTTGTGAGTGATTGAGAAGCAAACCTATATAGCAAATACCATCCCGACCACCTCTATGTCTTTACGGATGTCTCCAAGGACAACAATAAAACAGCGTGCGCAGCTGTTTTAAGCAAAACAATTCTTAAGAAAGCTCTTCCAATGGAAAGCTCTATCTTCACAGTAGAAGCCCATGCAATAGACCTAGCTCTCAACATCCTCTCGAAGAATAAGCATAAGAAATTTATAATATTCTCAGACTCGCTCTCTGTCTTGCTCTCATCAAGAAATTTAAAAAAATTCAGAACCCTCTTATCATTAAATTGTTGACTAGATTAGACTCTCTGTCAAGTAGAATAGAAATAATCATATGCTGGACCCCAAGCCACATTGGTGTGAGAGGGAATGAAAGAGCAGACTCGGCAGTCAAATCGGCCTTAGATTTGACCCCCAATAAATCCAGGATTCCATATACTGACCTGAAACCAACAATTAATAAATTCTTTCAAACAAAATGGCAACAACAATGGAGCAATAACATCCACAATAAACTCTTCCAAATTCAGCCCACCTTAGGAGAGTGGAGACCAGCATCGAGGAAATCAAGAAGAGAACAAAACGTTATTTCCCGATTACGAATTGGTCATACAAGGCTTACTCACTCTTTCATTCTAAAACAGGAACCATAACGACTGTGTTTGACCTGTCAGACAACTTGCACGGTTACATACATTCTTATAGAATGCAGAGCTTTCGCTGTCACCAGAAAGTGATTTTTCAAAGTTAATAGTTTAACCGATCTGTTCGAAAACGTCAAAATAGATGACATTCTGTCCTTCTAGAGAGAGACAGGGTTGTACCAAAAATATGACTACAAGGGTTGATATGTCATAAAAATCAAACAACCAACCAACCAACCAAAAACATTACGAATCAAAACTGGTTAATCATTTACAAACAAATGAAATCCTGCTTATAGAAAATTTTACCTACTAAGTATTTCGAAATGTTTGGTTGAATGTATATACATATAAACAGAATTTGGCGTTAAATAACCTACAAAGGTTGATATGCCATAAATCCCAACCAACCAACCAAGAAAGAACCTGATCTATAAATCACTACTGGCTACTGAGTTTGGTTCTCTCTAGGTGCTTTAAGTTTATTGCCTTGAACTTGAAGTACTTATTCAAATAAAGAATACTTAGAATATAAATATGAATAGAGCCGTATTCAGTACATATATGATATGTTTGTAGGCAATAAATTGTCTGTAGACATAAAACTCTCAATTTATAAACGTTGCATACGAACACAAACTCTATGTCTCTCTCTCCCAAATACACACACACACCTACACACAAAAGCATATATAAATATATATATATATATACTTCATTGAGTAGGTAGCAATTAATCGGACCAAAACTTGGAGTGTATATATATATTTTTTTCATACGTAAACGATCCGTCACATGAACCTTTGAGTGATCTAATTAGGTGGAATCAATGATTGATGGGAGGCATCCAGATTCTGGCCTCTTGAAGGCGTTCTCCGAAAATCTTGAAGCATTAGGTTCGTAGATCAATGGGAGCTTCCACAAATTTAATGTTGACTAACAAGCAAGATTAATGACCACTTGTTTGACCTCTCGTCAATAATGGACATTGGTATAGACGTAACTTAACAGAAAGATATGAAGTGAAGAGTCGAGATAGATGGATAGATTGAACGATTTTGATTTAAAGAGATGAAGAAAATTTGATCAATAGAGTGGAAAACTTTGTTCAAATAATCCAATTCTTGTCCGTCTTTGTCTTTCCTCGTTGTTCTTATGTAAGCTTACACAAACACACACATAGACACACACACACAGACACACAGACACACACATATATATATATATATATATAACATTTGGTTTGGTTTATTTGTTTTAAATGGCGTATAAACCTCTGCTGTAGATCGAACTCTAGAAAACGAAGTCACTGTCTGTGGTACTTCCCCTTAATAAAATTTATACATATAGATATATTATACTGCATATTAAAAACATCAGGAGTAGCGGTTATTGTCGAAAGAAATAGACCTTATAAGCCGAGTTCAAAATCCTGGATGAGGCTGTTTTGCATTTCACTAATACCCTTATGTATCCAACTATTCCCTCTTGCCCAGTCGGCTGGGGCTGTAGAACACACTGACTGCATCTCTGCAGATGGATAAGAACCCCCCCTGCTAATGAGTGTCCTGAATATGACACTAAAGGATCTGATGGTGAGATTCCAGTGATGCTGGAGCTTTGGGGAATACAAAGCACTCCTTCATTGCCATTGGTCCCAGGTCCACTCTGGCCCGGAATGGTAGCACCTGATAGCGCCCTATCTATGGGTTAAATAGAACTAACTGTATACTTATACTAAACTGAATTGTTTGAATTAGAGCTGTTTGACTAAACTGAAGTGCTTGAAATATAAATGTTTTTCACAAATTAACAGCGTACTTACATTTAAACTGCGTGCTTATGCTAAACTGAATTATCAGAAATGGAACTGTTTTTTACATTAAAACTGTACTTACGCTAAACTGAATTGTTTAAAAAAGAATTGTTTTGACATTCAAATGTGTATAAGCAAAATCTACACTTATACTAAACTGAATCAGCTGAAATAGAACTGATTTATTAAACTGAATAGCTTGAAATAGAAACGTTTTTGATAATTAAACTGTGTACTCATTCTAAACTGAATTGTTTGAAACAGAACTGATTATTTGCATAAAAATGGATTTGGCGTTAAATAACCGACAAAAGTTGATATGCCATAAAACCCAACCAACCAACCAACTATTCCCTCAGCAGCTATGGGTAAATATTGGGGCAGACTAGGCTCATTAAGTTGGGTATGGCCACTTGTCTAGGAGAAATAATTTTTTTTAAAAATCCAATACATAAATTGATATTGTACTGCATTCTGCACTTTTGGGTAACGATTTTTTAAAGGAAATAAGAATCGACAACCCAAATTCAAATACTGAAGTAGGCTGTTTGCGTTGCTCTCCTTCGTAATCTAAATTATATATATATATATATATATATATATATATATATATATATATATATATATATTATAAAGACAAAATTCACTTTCTTGAACAAAATTCACTTTCTTGATATCATAAATTTATTTCAGGCTCTTACAAATTCTTTTAACTTATAAGCTTTATAAATGTAACGCAATGGCCAAGGGATTTCGGTCCATGCCTTTGAGTTTAGTTAGGCTGAGAACCTTTCGACTCAGCACATGAGTTAGTTAGGTGCAAACATTGGGGCAGGTGTTAACGCGGGCGCGCGGGGGCGGATGGAGGTGTCACTCAGAGATGTCACAATAGTCCGAGACGAAACGGGTGACGGAGTGCGAGTGACGTCACGCACCGGAAGCGCGCAGAGGTTTGTGGAGATTTGAAGAAAGTTAGAGAGTTGAGTACTAGACGCCAAACGAGGAGGATCAACTTTTGGAGCTCGCAGACGCGAGGCGAAGTTGCGCCCTATGTGGGCCGCACGAGATGGGGGCCAAATGAATAAGACAGCATAGAAGATTGTGTCTCTCCTCCTTACGTCGAAACCTTTAACTCAAAGTTAATAAAAAGGCTTCGTACCTGAACAAGAAGTCGTTATGTGTTTTCGAATTTCGACATTCCTATGTTCTTTATATGTTTTATCGTTATGAACATTATATGTCTATTTCGCACTTGGCGTTAATTGTGGCTATGGGATATAAAGAGTCATTATCATTGAATACTCATATTGGATACTACTGCCACTTGGATTTCCTTCTTGGATCATATATATATATATATATATATATATATATATATATATTGATAATGTTTGTTTAATTGTAATTGTCAAAAAGAAAAACGTTCAATATCAAAAAGGTAAAACGACTCTCGTTAAAAAATCGTTTTTTAAATTAAAAAAATCGTTATACTTTCACACTAAAATAAAATAATCAATTTACCATAGTTAGAGTACAGCTAACTAAAGCTTAAAATGTATCGATTCTATATCCACCAGCTAGTGTTTAAATATTATCACTGCTGTTCTTCGGTACGGATGGCTTTGGCATCAAATAACCTATGAAGGTTAATACCATTAAACAAAGCAATTAAACAGAACTAAACTAGTACAAGACACACACACATACACACACGCACACACACACACACACACACACACACACACATATATATATATATATATATATATATGCGATTGGAAATGCTCACAACCTTTTATTAGCCCAGTCTGCTGAGACTGTATCTCTGCAGAGGGTAAAAATCCCTCCAACGAGTGTTCTGTATATGACATTAAACAATCTTTGGGGGAATACGGATTAACCCCTCATTTTCATGGCTCGAAGGACCACTCTCGCCCGGAGTGGTAGCACCTCAAATGGTCTTATCTATGGATTAAATAGAACTGTTTGATATCTAAACTGTGTGCAAAAAAATGACTTATGGTTAGAAGAAGAACTGTTCTTTCATTTCAATGTGTTGGGGTTGGTGTTCTTTGTTTTTAACGGCATATCAATCTTTGTAGGTTATTTAATGCCAAATTCATCCTTCTAGAAGAACAGCAGTGATGCTATTTAATCCATAACTGGGAGGATAAGGGGGTTCATACTTTTCCTAAGGGGATTTGTCTGAAAGTGAACATAATAACGCGACTGGAGTTCGATATCGCTTACTACAATCCTGCAGTCCATCGCTTTAACCATTACACCACAAGGACACCCCACCCCCGATTCAACTGTGTGTAAGCAAATGAGTGATGTTTAATTGAATTGTTAGTGACACGTACCAATACTTGGAATAATTCAACTTTGGTCAATTGAATTGTTAGAAATAGAACTGTTGGATCATTTTACTGTGTGTATTTACAAAATATATTTACAAATCATATATTTGATGTATATGCAACAACAAAATTTGGCATTAAATAGTCTACAATGGTTGATATGCCATAAAACTAAACCAAACCAAACCAACCAAACAAACATTTATACGTATGTGTGTGTGCATGTGTGTATGTTTCGTGGTGGGTGTATGTGTGTTTTTGTGTGTGTCCCCAATTATATCGGGGGCGGGTTGACCTCGTGGTGTAAGGGTTAAAGCGATGGACTGCAGGATCGTAGTAAGTGAGTTCTTACTCCAGTCGTGATATTACGTTCACTTTCGCGTAAATACCTTTGGGAAAGGTATGAACCTCCTTATCCTCCCAGCTATGGGTTAAATATTACCACTACTGTTCTTCTAGGAGAATAGCTTTAGCATTAAATAGCCTACAAAGGTTGATATACCATTAAACAAAGAAACCAAACCAAACCATAACCAATTGTATCTATCTGTCCTAATATCTATCTATCTATCTATCTAATTTAATTCCAACTGAAACTACTGTGACAATACCCCTTCGGACCTCCGTACTTATCAACTTCTTTGAACAATTTTGTCTTGGCCGGTGATTCATCTAGTGGTTCCGATCGGGACATCACACATTTCTTTATGGCCACAAGAAATACAAAAGAGGGAGTGGGAGAAAAAGAACAAAGAACAAACGAACAATATGGGCTTGGGTCAACTCAAAGAGCAAGAAGGGGAATTCTGTAATACTGCACTCCCTGTGCATCTGTAGACTAACGCTGACGTGCATTTTTCGCAGAACTTCTACAAGCTAGTAGGAATGCCGACTCTTCTTTGACCGTCTTCCTCACTGCTGACCGTTGTAGACTCAGGACTGTGAACTCATCTTGTCTGTCTTCCTCACTGCCCCTGGAGTCTATCTCACCCGACTGGTCTCTTCTGCTGTCCGTCGTCGACTGTCCCTCTGCGTCACCCATCACCAACTGCCTTCTTTGAGTTCCTTTTTCCAACTCCTCTTTCGCGTTCCCTTGCCCCCTTCCAGTCTCGTCGAAGATCTCGAGTTCAGGCCTTTGTTCGGTTTCGCGCCAAAACAGACAAAAGGGATCGTCTACTTGGCGGGCCACTAACATAGTGTCAGACTACGCGGAAAAATTGAACTTGTGTTGGATCCTGCTCCTGTCGGACAGTTTGTGTTCCTATATAACACGAAGAAGGCTTAGCGTAACGGTTATCGTCGTAGAAAATGGAATCGGTGACCCTAGTTCGAATTCTGGAGGAGGATGTTTGCTTTGCAGTTTTGAAAAAGTAGGAATCCATTTCTTCTCCTTTGACGATAGCTTAGTAAACGAGTCATTCACAGATAAATATTCTTGGTTAAAGTATAAGCTCCCATCACCAGTTCTCAGTTAAATAGTACCACTCCTTTTCCTCTACAAGGGTGACTTTAGCATTAAACAATCCACAAAATTTGATGGGCCATTGAACAAAAAAATTTCAAAATTTTCTCCCAGCTACACGTCAATTGTAGGGCATGCAGAGTTTTTATCCCTTTTTAGGCAACCATTCAAGGAGAATGAAAACCTGCACGACTCTCCTTGTAAATATAACTTGTGTCATATCATTTCCGTGATGGTGAGGCTGGTTGAACACATACACACACACACACACATATATATATTAAGTTCAAGAATAGACTTATAAGGAACAATCCCTCATCATCAACATCATCACGTCACGCATGACCCTTGCTCGCCACCTGTCTCTATCATCCATCGCTCCCAGGTGGTCTTCCAGGCTACATCCTGTATCAGCACAAAGCTGTTCTATATAGGTTTCAGCTGGTCGTCCAACCTTTGCTCGTCCATGTGAAGGGGTCCACAAGAGTACATCGCTTATGAGTCCATCCTTACTTCTCTAGCAGTATCCTGCATGTCTGGTTCGTCTAACTTGGATAATTTTCGTGATGGGTGGTAGGTGGCCGTACAGCTGCTGCTTTTCAGGATGTTGCCTCCAGGAATTGTTCAATACGGCTCGAAGCATTCTTGTGTAATTGTCGTCAAGCTTTTTCTCCATAATCTTTATATATTATAAATTTCAGTATATCATGAGTGAGATGTCATCTCACTCAGTTTATGACGTCATCTCATCATGATCTTCACACGTGTCCCTAACATTCATTATGTTTTCATTTTACCTCAATCAAATTTATGACAAAACATGAATCTATTTTATTTACCTTTGGTCTTCCTGTCTAGAGATGACAGGTGTCTCCTATTGTCTGTTCGCTGGTACACGCGCTTGACCTTTCGAATTTGACTTACTTTTCCACTCAAAAGATTTTAACTAATTAAAATGACACCTGAACGAATCGCGACCTGACCAAACTAAAAAAATGAAATAATTAGTATAGTTAAACAGCACGATAATTATTTCACAATAGAGAAATCCAGCAGACATTTTTTTATTTTTATACTGGTTTAATACAACTACATCTGGTAGCGCCCTCCCCTACACCTTGGTGTAGTAAGCTATCGAAAAGGGAGCCTTCGGGTCATCCTCGACTATGATCGCCAACTTTACTACTTACATCTGGTCTCGAAGAGAAAGTGTTTTGTTGAATTTTTCAAATGTAGACTCTAGTTGCTTTGAAATAAGGATTCAACAAAGATGTTTTTTTCTAATTTTAGGTACCACAACATATGTAGGATGATCTCAACCTCCAACCTTACTTCATAAATGGGACAGAAATGGGGTATACTTCATAAATGGGACAGAAATGGGGTATACTTCATAAATGGGACAGAAAATGTGCTAAAAGGAATAAATCTTTAAATTTTTTTAGCTTTAAAATCGAGACGAAATAATAAATAGGCATGATAAGACGAATCATTGTTAATTCAAGATAATTTTTGGTTTGTTCTCTCGTACTTTTCGAAGAGATCATTTTGGTCAAACACAGGATTGTTCCAGTTCAGCACCTTCTAGACTCTTAATATCTAAGTAAAAAAAATAAAAATAAAAATAAAGATGGCGACCTTAGTCAAGGGTGACTCGAAGTCATCTTTTTCAATAGCGACCACGCCGATGTATAGAGGAGGGCGCTACTCTATTCCCTAAATTGCTCCATTTTACCCTTGATCCCTACCTTATAATTCTGAGTGTTAAGCAAGACGGGATCAAGTATCATGTTTGAATCTTTGGTATGAGTCGACCTGGGATTGAACCCTGGTCTAACGGGCTATTGACGAACACTCTGCTCATTAGCTCAATGGCCCGGTTTAATATCTACCTGTTTATTATTTTCTCGTGATTGCTAAACTACACATTTATCTCAAGGGTAAGATTTTAGAAGATTTGTAAAGTATTAAATAATATCCAAAACATGCCGGAATGCCAAAAAGTTCTTGGCCCTACCAAGAAGTGGATTAATTTAAAGAAATTACAAAAAAAAAAAAACTTGTGAAAAAAGGTTTGGTTTGTTTCTATGTTTTAATAGCATATCAATATTCGTGGGTTATTTAATGCCAAAGCCATCTTTTTAAAAGAATAGCAGTGATAATATCAGGTAGAGGAATAAGAGGGTTTATACTTTTTCCAAAGCTATTGCGTAGGCCATTCGTCTAGGACTGCGAGAATGCACTGACTGTATCTCTAAATAAGGGTTAGACCCCCCAACGAGTGTCCTGTTATGACATAATATAATCTGATGGTGAGGCTTCAGTAATGCTGGATCTCTGGAAAATGCGGAATACCTCTTCATTGCCATTACTCCAGGTCCACTCTGTCCCAGAGTGGTAGCACCTGATTGGCTCCAGTCTATGGGTCAACTAGAAACTAAACTATTTACTAATGCTAAACTGATTAGTTTGAAAGAGAACTGTCTTGAAATTGAAACTGCGTACTTATGCTAAACTATACTGTTTTTACATTTAACTGTGTGTAAATAAATGACTGATGTTTGATTGAATTGTTCGTGATAGATAGCAATAATTGCAATCATTTAACTTTGTTGATTAAACTGAACAAGTTGAAAGTGAACTGTTTTTGACGTTGAAACTGTGTATTTATGCTAAACTGAATTGTTTGAAATAGAACTGTTTAAATGTATAAAAATAGATTAAGCATTAAATAACCAACAATGGTTGATATGCCATAAAAACAAACCAAACTAAAATCGGACATTACATTCGTTCCAAACGAATATTTTTTGTCAGTGTTATTCATTATTATCAGTGTTTTAAAATGTCCAAAACCATCCAATATTCGTTTCTTTCATACGTTCCATTACAACCTTTACCCTTCAGCTCTTAGTCGTTTTCTTTTTTCCTCCTGTCTCCTCTTGACTTAAAAAGAGAGAGAAAAAAAACAACTTAAATGGCGGCTGTATTCGATATTTTTATGTCTATCTTCACATAAGCGACATCTGGCATCTGCAACTGAAGAATGAATGACAGCTGCTCCCTCGCTGAATCCGAATTCTCTAATTTCGCTAGTTTCTCACGAATATATAACACAACGCGTGTATTATTATTATTATTATTATTATTATTATTATTATTATTATTATTTACTCCTTGAGAGTTTTTCACATCAGTTTTTGCTGATGGTTTCTCACTGGAGTTTGAGTGGCAGCAAGTCTCCTCAAGTCTCCAGGACTCTTCTCAGTATTCTGGCCGTTCTCATTAATGCTGTCATTTGGATAGTTTCTACCCGTCCACCCACTTCCAAGTCCTCCAGGCCTTTTAAAATCCTTTAGTTATTGTGCCAAACGCACAAATTACAATTGGTACAATCGTCACTTTCATGTTCCACAGCTTTTTCAATTCTCTTGCAAGGTCGAAGTACATATCCCTCTTTTCACATTCTTTCAGTTTTATTCTGTGGTCAGCCGAGACAACAAAGTCGACAATTTTGCTAATTCACTTTTTTTGTTGTTGATTATAATGTCTGGTCTTCTGGCCGAGATTAGGTGGTCTATGTGTATATCAACGTCCCATTATTATTATTATTATTCACTCATTAGAGCTTTTCACATCGGCGTTGGCCGATGGTTTTTCACTGGAGTCTGAGTGACAGCAAGTCTCCTCAAGTCTGCGGGACTCTTCTCAGTATTCGGGCCGTTCTCAATAATGCTGTCGTTTGGATGGTCTCCACCCATCCACCAACTTCCAAGTCCTCCAGTCTCTTTAGTAATCCTTTAGTTACTGTTCCAAGCGCACCATTTACAATTGGTATAATTGTCACTTGCATGTTCCACAGTTATTTTTCAAAAAGCAAGGTCGAGGTATTTATCCTTATTTTCACATTCTTTCCGTTTTATTCTGTGGTCAGCAGGGACAGCAAAGTCGACAATTTTGCAAATTTTCTTTTTTTGTTGATTATTATAAAGTCTGGTCCTCTGGCCGAGATTAGGTTATCCGTGTGTATGTCGAAGTCCCATAGGAGTTTATGTGTGTCATTTTCTAGGAGAGGTGCTGGGTTGTGCATATACCATTTATTTGTATGGTCGAATTTAAATTTCTTGCTCATCTCCCAGTGAATCATGTCTAGTCTTATATTCCTTCTGCGCTAATTTACTGCATTCGCTTATGTGATTGATGGTTTCATCTCTGTCACCACATAACCTGCATTTGCTATTTTGTTGAGTCTTATCTATTCTCACTTTGATATGATTGGTTCTTACGGCTTTGTCTTGTGCTGCTATTAGGAGAGATTCTGTTTCTCTCTTAAAGTTTCCTTTTCTTAGCCATGTCCAGGTTTTGTCGTGTGAGATGTCGTTTAAACCGACCATAGAGTTTTTTCCTTCCCGTTTTTGTTTCCTAGTTATATTCATTATGTTGTCCATCGTGTTATTAGTATCGTTTCTGGTGGCCGTAATAAGTCCTCCATTGTGTTTTTGTATATAGTCTTCGAGTCGTTGTATCGACGCGTCAACGCTGTCTTCAGTGCTGGCAAGTCCTCTTCCTCCCTCTTTTCTTGAAACATATAATCTGTCAACGTCGTCTCTGGGATATAAAGGCTTATGCATTGTCATTAGTTTTCTTGTTCTTTGGTCCATTTGTTTAAGTTCGTCTCTGGTCCACTTGAGAAAGGGTCCGGAATATCTAACGAGAGGTACAGCCCAGGTATTTATTCCTTTGATAAGGTTTCTGCCGGAGAGTTTTGTCTCGAGTAGTTTTCTAGTTCTCCTGAAATATTCTTTTTGAATTTTTTCATTCATTTCCATTTGTTTGATGGTGTCATCTTCCAATATGCCCAAGTATTTGTGGGTTTCGTTTTCTGCGAGCGTTTTAATCTTATCTTGGTTTGGTAGTTTCATTCCGTCAGTTAGCTGCCGTTTGCCACATTTCATAACAAGCATTGCACACTTTTCTATGCCAAATTCCATTCCTATGTCCCGACTGTATATTCTAACTGTATGTATTAGGGTTGCCAGTTCTTTTTCATTTTTTTGCAAATTGCTTGATGTCATCTATGTACATTAAATGATTGACGTTTTCCTGTGATCTACTAAGTTTGTATCCGGCAGTGCATTTTCTGAGTATGTGGTTAAGTGGCATCATGGCAATTATGAATAGTAAGGGTGATTGAGCATCTCCTTGGAAAATACCTCTTTGGATCTTTGTTTCAGCTAATCTTCTTCCACCTGCTGTAAATTCCACTCTCCATGTTTTCATGGTTTTGTCGATAAAGTTTATGACTTCATCTGATATTTTGTACATTTTGAGGCTGTTTATTATCCAGCTATGTGGAACCATATCATATGCCTTCTTGTAGTCAATCCAGGCCATAGCTAGATTTTTCCATCTGGTTTTGCTCTCATTTAGAATGTGCTGATCTATGTAAAGTAATTCTGCTGTGCCTTTGGATCCTTTGCAGCATCCTTTCTGTTCGTCATGGAACAATCCGTTGCTTGTTTGCGAGTAGGAAATCTCTTCCCTTATTTGTGCTATTAATATTTCCCACATCATTAGTATGCAAGTTATGGGTCTGTAATTGTTTGGGCGGTTCTTTTGTTTGGGTCCTTTTGTATCAATGTAGTCCTTCCTTTGGTCATCCACTCGGGTACGTGTGCTGTTTGTAGGCATTTATTCATTCCTAGTGCTAGTCTGTCGTGAATGGAGGTGAACCTCTTGAACCAGAAACCATGTATTCCATCATGTCCTGGCGTTTTCCAGTTTGATACCTTTTTAAGTGTCGTTTTGAGTAAATCAGTGTGTATTTCAGCTTTCGGACCTTCTTTGAGTTCTTCTAGTTCGCTTGTGATATGGTTTATCCATTTAGCCTTTTTTTTTTTTTTTTTTTTGGTTGGCATATTTCAGTCCAGAATTGTTGGGTTTCTTTTGCACCCGGTTGTTGGTATGTTTTATTGTCATCTCCTTCAAATTGTTGAGAGAATTTTCTTTCATTGTTTTGGAATGTCCTATTTTGTCTGTATTGTTTTACCCTTCGTCGATATCTCTTAAATCTTCCTTCTTTTGCCAGTACTTTCTGGTATATTTCCTCAAGTTGTATTGTAAATTTTTCCTGTGTTGTCTTTTCTTTCCTGTTCCTATTTATTCCAGCGTTTTTCTTTTGTTTTATCACTTTTAGCTGTTTTCGTAGGTTTTTTATCTGAGTTTCTAGTTGAAATTCCCATACTGGTTTTGACTTTTCTTTTATGATTTTTGAGGGGATCCCAATTTTCTCGCAAACTAATTTCGCTCCTGAATAAATAAGTTCATTTAATTCAGTTATATTATTCGTTGATATATATGTCAGTACTTGATTCACTTTATTTTTCTCTGCCTTAACTATTCTCCATTCAATGTTTCTTAATGATGGTAAAGTGGTCTTTTCACTGTTTAAAATTCTCTTTACATTTCTTTGAATTAACTTTTGTTCTTTTGTTAGTGTTAGTTCTAGGTTGTTTTGTTGTGTCGTGTTTGGTTGGGTGGGGTTTCCATTTTCCGAAGTTGGTGGTTGATTTTGGATGGGCTGTTTTGGTTTGTTAATACTTGATGTGCCTGGTAATGTATTATCACTCCTTTCTTGATCATTTATTTTTTGCAGTATTTCAATTATTTCAAGTTCTGAAAACCAACCCTTCTTCATTATCGTTCTAGCTTGATCCGCAAGTCTCTAAATAGTTGTCTGAAAATTAGAAAGTTCTTGCCAGATCTCCATCATTCTTTTCCTGTATCCTCTTTGTGCAGGGTTACCCCTAAAATAGCAGTGTAATGCAAGTTGGTTGTCTTCCCTGGTCCATGTTTTCCGTTTAGGTCTCTGGTTGGTGTGGTTCCTTAAGTCACTATTTGTGTACCTGAAAAGAGAATAGCCAACATTCGCAGGATGACGAACGGATCTCCCATGTTGGCTATCAAGACAACACCTGCCGATCATGACACCCAAGTCTAAGTCCTGGGTCCCACGTTGGGTAATATTTGAAATTGACATTTTATCATGGGTGGTATATTGTGGCTATACCAGACCCAGGGGTTGTTTATCATCTGCTCACCTGACACAGGCGTGACCGATGACAGACATGTGACTGTTCATTGACAGCGGGTCACAACCCCCACCCCAAAAAACCCAAGTTTTAACTTATTTAAGTCCAATTACTTACTCTTATGATTTATTTCATAACTTTGAATCATTCCCGTGTAATCTTTCTGTTTCCTATTTATTGCCCGATTTTCAAATTTCCATTAAACTGGTAATATAATAAATAGAAAGCTCCTAATATTTTCTTAATATGAGGGATGGGAAAATTCTAATACTTTCAGGCTACATCAAATATAGATTTCCTCTGATATAGAATCGTCACAAAAGTGATATAGGAGATAATAGGCGGCTAAATTTAAACCAAATCTATTTTGTCGTCTCAAAAAAAATTACCTGAAATAAGTTTTGGCCAGTTAGTAAGTCTTCGTTTAGATACAACTGTTAAGCAAACGATTTTACGAGACACGAAAATCAAAACTTTTCCTTTGAGCAGAACTCAAGGCAACAGATCTGTTTCCTCTGACCCATTGTAATGTTCTGGAACCATCGTGGCCCTTTATATATATTCCGAAAAATGGACACCACGTGGTACCTCTAGAATCACCCATTCCAACCCTACCCCTTCGGTGGGGGGCACACGATTAGTCGTTTATTTATTATTTATTTTTAATTTTATTATTTTTAGAATAAGTTAAAATCACTTTTAGGTTTTAATTTTGAAATAAGTTTTATGTTTGTTTTTATTTTATGGTCATTTCCCCTCAGGACTCTATATATTTCCATAACCGAACAATTAATCTAGTCATGGAACTAGGGCGCTAAATTTAAACCAATCTATTTTGTCGTCTCAAAAAAATTTACTTGGAATAAATTTTGGCCAGTTAGTAAGTCTTCATTTAAATACAACTGTTAAGCAAACGATTTTTCGAGACACGAAAATCAATGTTTTTAAATAGAGACATAGTTACCAAAACTTTTCCTTTGAGCAGTCCTTGAGTTTTTCATATCACCGTTAGCTGGTGATCTTTTAATGAAGTTTGAGTGACAGCAAGTCTCCTCAAGTCTCCAGGACTTTTCTCAGTATTCTAGCCGTTCTCAATAATGTAGTAGTTTCGATGCTTTCCACTCGTCTGCCAACTTCCAAGTCTTCCAGTCCCTTTAATAACCCTTTGGTGACTACCAAAAGCACCAATCACGATTGGTATAATTGCCAACTTCGTGTTCCATTGTTTTTTCAATTCCCTAGCGAAGGAGGTCGAGGTACTTATCCTTCTTTTCACTTTCTTTCAGTTTTATTCAGTGGTCATCCAGGACAGCAAAGTCCACAATCTTGCAACTTCTCTTTTTTTTCTTTATAACCATAAGGTCTGGTGTTCTGTCCGAGATTTGGTGATCCGTGTGTATGTCAAAGTCCCATAGGGGTTTATGTGTGTCATTTCTTAGGACTAATGCTGGATTGTACATATACCATTGATCATATGGTCGAATTTAAATTTATTGCACATCTCCCAGTTGATCACCCTCCCCGCCTGGTCGTGTCTAGTCTTATACGCCTTCTGTGCTAATTTGCTGCATTCGATTATTATTATTATTATTATTATTATTATTCATTTACTTAATTTTCAGCTTCACTAGATCTTTACCCGAGATATACGTTTAGGGAAAGTTGTGACTATACAGGATGTCTCAAAATAGATGCAATCTATTAATATGATAATGATCTATTACTGAGACAAGCGCGATTGTGATTATTTGAAACAAGTCCTGTAAAAAATGAATCTTTTGAGCCCGAGACATCAAATAAATGTTTCTTTCTAATTGTTATTATAAAGCTTCCAGGACATGCAATGTTTGTTTTTAGTTTCTAGTCTCAGTAATAAATCATTAACATATTCATAGGTTGCATTTATTTTTAGACAGTTTTTAATGATTATATCTCCAAATAAATAGTGAGGCAAAATATTTTTCATCTCTTGACCAAAGCATTGTGATCAAGGATTAATAGTTATTATAGTCTACTATTTTCAAATCTGAAACAAAAAGAACGTAACTTATTCTTATTAGTAGAGTTATTAGCAGTCACATGTGTCCCATATATATTAAGACATCTTATATATATTCTATGTTTTTGCTTCATGCTTTTTTATGTTATTTTTCTGTCACTTAAAGAAATAAACAGTTTTGCAAAGTGGCTTTTTTTCTATGACTTTTCTATTTCTTCAGTTTAGCATTGTAAGAAACGAGTTCGAACTCCAGTCCTTCTATTACATTCACTTTCGGACCAATACCCTTGAGAAATTTATGAAGCCCCTTATCGTCCCAGCTACGGGTTAAATAGTACCACTACTGTTCCTTCAAAAGGATGTCTTTGGCATTAAATAACCCACGAAGGTTGATATGGTCTTTCAATGGAGTTTGAGTGATAGCAAATCTCCTCAAGTCTCTAGGACTCTTCAGTTGTCTGGCTTATTTCAATAATACGGGATGATCCCCACTTCTCCTATTATTTCAAAGTCCACTAATCCCCTGTGCTAATCCTTTACTGACTGTACCAAGAGCACCAATGACGAATGATATAATCGTCACTTGGATTCTTGGTTGTGTATATAGCATTTGTTCACATTGTTAAATTTAAATTTCTTGAATAATTCCCATTGAATCTCCTTGCCCACTCAGTCGTGTCTATTCTTATACTCATTCTATGCTAATGAACTGCATTAGCTTATCATATGATTGATCGTTATTTCATTCTTTAGAAAGTTTTTACCTCCAGTGTTAGCTGATGATCTTTTACATGAGTTTGAATGACAGTATGTATCTTCAAGTCTCCAGGACACTTTTCTGTATTTAAGTCGATCTCAACAATATTGTAGTCTGGATGGTCTCCACTTTTCCTCCTATTTGTAATTCTTCCAATCTCTTTACCTAGCCTTTAAGGATTTTTCTAAGCACACCAATTACAATTGGTATCGCGGTCTTCTATAATTTTTTATTTCTCAGGCAAGGTCTAAGTACTTATTTCTCTTTTTGATTCATTTAATTTTGCTCGGTAGTCCGCCGCTACGGAAAAGACCACTATTCGACTGGTTCTCTCTCTCTCTCTCTCTCTCTCTCTCTCTCTTGTTAACTATTACAAGGTCTGGTCGTCTGGCCAAGATTAGGTGATCCGTTTATATCACAAAATCCCTTGCGCACCATATCGTATCTTGTCTTATACTCTTTCGCAGTAATATCAGCCCTCCCGACAGGGTTTACAATACACTGACTCATTTCCCCGTAGAGAGGAAATACTCCTCCCCATCAAAAATGATGAAGTCTATACGACACTAAAATGCACCTGACAATCAATCTCAATTCCTGGCGGTCTGTGACAGTGTAGGGTTAACCCATCATTGCTATTACTTCAAGTTCCACTTCATAGCATCTGTTAGGGTCCCTTCTATGGATCAAATACATCTGTTTAAAAAGTGTGCATATTAAATACAACCGGGTGCCAAAAAATCTCCCGAAAACACCGAAGAAACAACTTCAAAAAAACTATTTCCCAGTCGGCTGGGGCTGTAGAATACACCGACTGCATCACTGCAGAAGAGTAAGACCCCACCCACAATGAGTGTCCTGTGGCCCAGTTGGCTGGGGCTGTACAATAAACCGACTGCATCTCTGCAGACGGTTAAGATCCAACCAACGATTGTCCTGGATATAACACTAAATTGATGGTGAGGTTTCAGTAATGCTGTAGATTTGGGGGATGCAGAGTATCCCTTCATTGCCATCGCTCCCAGATCCTATCGGTCCCAGAGTGGTAAGGTCATATCTATGGGTCAAATGAAACTAAACTGTGTTCTTATGCTAAACTGAATTTCTTGAAATAGGACTGTTTTGACATTCAAACTGTGTACTTCATTTAAACTTCGTACTTATGCTAAACTGAATTGTTTAAAACAGAACTGTTTTGACAGGTAAACTGCGTACTTATGCTAAACGGATTAAATCAGGTACTTGTGCAAAACTGAATTGTTTGAAATGGAATTGTTTTTGTATGCTAAACTAAATTGTTTGAAATAGAACTGTTTTTGACACTGAAACTCTACTTACGCTAAACTAAATTGTTTGAAATAGAACTGTCTTGACATTTAAATGTGTGTAAATAAAATCAATACTTATACTAAACTGAATTGTTTGAAATAAAACTGTTTGACTAAAGTGAATAGCTTGAAGTAGAAATGATTTTGACACTTAAACTGTGTACTTATGCTAAACAGAATTGTTTTAAAAGGAAATGTCAAGTTGTATAAAAATGGATTAGGCATTAAATAACCTACAAAGGTTAATATGCCATGCAACCCCAACCAACCAACAAACAAACAAACAAACAAAAAATGTAAAGATTACGGACAATGGATGCGATGTCTTGCTCTATAGGCGTAAAATAATCCAAGACGGGTTTTCATGTCGTTGAAATCAACCAATGAAATCAGAGTTCAATAAAATCATACCTGATTTTGTACCTCTACGGGAAACTGTTGAACTGTCAATAAAAAACAGATTACCAAACTTTTCTGCATAATAGATTAATGTATCGTCTCAACTGAACTAGCGTCGAGTCTCAATGGAATAGGGCCTATCGTAGAGGACAGCGACATTATAGTCTGCTGATTTTAACTCCATCGGAATAATTGCCTTCCCTTTCGAACTTTCACTTGGGAGAGGTAATAACTCCTTTATCATTCCAGTTATAAATTGTACCACTACTATTCTTCTAGAAGGACGGCTTTTGCTTTAAATAATCGGCAAAATTTGATATGCCATAAAACGAAGAAACCAAATCAAGCCTCAACCAATTAAGGGATCTGTTTAGGATCAAAATTTTATGGGACCCTATGAGCTGGGGCTGCAGAATACACTGAATGCATCTTAGCAGATGGATAAGACTCCCCCAACGAGTGTCCTAGATATGAGACTAAATAATCTGATGGGGAGGTTCCAGTAATATTGGAGTTTTGAGGAATGCAGAATACCCTTTCCTTACTATTGCCCCTAGGTCCAGTCTGTCCCAGAATGGCAGCACCAGAAAAGGGTCTTCTCTCTGGGTTAAATTTAAATGTTTGTCGTTTAAACTGTGTGCAAACAATTAATAACCCAGTCGGCTATAGCTGTAGAATACAGTAACTGAATCTAAGCAGAGGGATAAGACCCTCCCCCAATGAATGTCCTGGATATATGACACTGAACAACCTGATGGTAAGGTTTCAGTAATGATAGCGCTTTGGGGAATGCGGTGTACCCTTTCATTGCTATTGCTGCCCGGTCCACTCTGGCCGGAGTGGTAACACCTGATAGGGTCCAATATATGAGTCAAATAGAACTATTTGACAACTAAACTGTTTGCAAACAAATGACTTATGCTAAACTGAATTGTAAGGAATAGAACTGTTTGGTTTGATTTGTTTTATGGAATATCAGCCTTTGTAGGTTATTCAATGCGAAAGATATTCTCCTAGAAGAACAGTATTGGTACTATTCAAGCCATAGCTGGGAGTTAATACGTTTCCCAACGGTATTTGCCCGAACGTGAACGTAATAGCGCGACAGGAGTACGAACTCGCTTACTACGATTCCGCAGTCCATCGTTTTAACTATTACACCACGAGGACACCCACTGAATTGTTTGGTCCTTTAACTGTGTGTAAACAAATGATTAATGTTTAATTGAATTGTTAGTGATTAGCAATACTTGGAACCATTTAACTGTGTGCAAGTTTGTTTGTTTTGTTGGGTTTTATGGCATATCAACCTTTGTAGGTTATTTAACGCTAAATCCATTTTTATGTAGATAAACAGTTCTATTTAAAACAATTCAGTTTAGCATGAGTACACCGTTTAATTGTCAAAAACATTTCTATTTCAAACTATTCAAGCAGTTATATATAACAATTCAGTTCAGTGTAAGTACAGTTTCAATGTCAAAAATAGTTGAATTTAAAACAATTCAGTTTAGCATAAGCACACAGTTTAAATGTAAGTACAGTTTAATTGTAAAAAACATTTCTATTTAGAGCTATTCAGTTTAGTCAAGCAATTCTACTTCAGCTAATTCAGTTTAGTAAAAGTACAGATTTTGTTTACACACAGTTACATGCTAGAACAGTTCTATGTTAAACAATTTAGTTTAGTGTAAATACAGTTTCAATGTAAAAAAACAGTTCTATTTGAAATAATTCAGTCTAATACAACCACGCAGTTCGAATGTAAGCATGGTTCAAATGTCAAAAACATTTCTATTTTAAGATATTCAGTTTAGCTTAAGTATGCCGTTAGTTCTATTTAACCCATAGACAGGGCCATATCAGGTGCTACCGCACCGGGCCAGATTGGACCCGGGAGTAATGGCAATGAAGGGGTGCTCCGTATTCCCCAAGGCCCCAGCATTACTGGGACTTCACCATCAGACTGTTTAGTGTCATATCCAGGACACTCGTTGTGGGGGGTCTTACCCCTCTGCCGAGGTGCAGTCAGTGTATTTTACAGCTCCAGCTGACTGGGCAACTGTGTGCAAGCGAATGAGTAATGTTGAATAGAATCATTAGTATAAGATAGCCATAAATGAAGCCATTTAACTGCGTTGAAGCAATAGTTATACAAGTATGAAATTTAACTTATTTAAAACTGAAGTTACCGACAAATTAATCCCTTACATATCATGTATATCTATTTAAATGTGTTTAAATGACTGCTGTTAAATTGTTACTGTTACATAGAAATACTTGAAACCATTTAACAGTGAGTAAAAATGTGCTTAAGCTCGTTTAAGAATCTTATCAACAAATTGTCTTTACACATCATATATTTAATATATATTTAAAGAGGATTTGGTATTAAATAACCTTCAATGGTTTGTATGCCATAAAAACCAACCAAACCAAATCCTATATATGTAATATATATGCATAAAGAGGATTTGGCATTAAATAACCGACAATGGTTGGTATGCCATAAAAACAAACGAAACTGAATCAAATTATTTGGCGAAAAATTGGGAATTTTTAGTAAAGGATTCAGACGAACAATATTTCAACGTTCCCTTCAATCCAACATTAATTTCAGCCAGACAACCACTGAGCAAAAAAGACAGAAAATAGAAATACCCTCATTTCAATCCAGAGACCCTTTAACAGCAAGAATAAAAATAATTAAAAACGTTATAAATCAAAACGCATTTAAAATATCTATCTATCTATCTATCTATCTGATAGAAATAAGTGTAAAATTGGGTAAACCAGACACTTTACTCAAATTTAGATGTGTGATATTTCGTTCGGGCTTTATTTCATCTTCACGAACCTCTTCAAAACATTTTCGAATGAATTGAGCACTCTGGTATCCGGTAAGGTATAAATGTACACAAACAAAAGCTACTACTTAATGTCTTATAATTCCTGAGTTGATGTGGTTCGCTTGTTGGCTGAGCAGTACGTTACTAAGTCTAATGTAAAGTTGGGTGGGTTTCGATCCCAGCTTCAAGCGCCCTACGTGTCTAGCCACACTGAAGAGTTGTTATACTAGAAACAGTCTGTGTGTGGATGACAATATACATATATATATTGTAAGATTTGAATGACCCACAAGGGTTGATAGGCCATTGAACACCGACCAACAAACTCTTTTGGGTTTGATTTCTTTGTTTAACGGCATATAAAACTTTGTGGGTTATTTAAAGCCAAAGCCACCCTTGTAGAAGAACAGTGGTGGTACTCATAGGAGAGGGAGAAGGTATTTCATACCTTTTTCAAGGGTATTAGTCCGAAAATAAACATTGTAACGTGACTGAAGATCGAACAACCTTTCCGATGCAGTCCAGCTCGCAAGACACAATGCCACGAATGATTGATTTTAACGACACGTAAACCCGTCTAGGGTTATTTTATGCCTTGAGGTTAGGAAAGGATTTTAGCTCACAGTTGTAAATACAAATTTCTAGTTATATGGCATAAAATGTTCCTGTCCAATACAAATAGTTTTTAAAAAGGCCCATAGATGGAGCTCTAACAGGTTATTTTGTCCGTAGTTTAAATGTCAGTCTCCAAAATTCAAATTTTTCTCTTATTAAAATTAATCAATCAAAGTTCATATTATTATCAATCTCGATATGTCACACAAATTGGAAAAAAGGAATATTTTGTATTGATTAATTGCTTGATTGATTTTAACAGCAAATCAATTCGACTAGGTTTACTTGCTAGACATGTTTGATCATAAATGTCGTCCACACCCCGAATAGTTTCTATGGAATATCGTCTGCTTCTTGCATTTTTTTTTTTAGCGTGAAAGCATTTTCTTTCATTAGATCTATTTGTATTTTTTTTACTATACCCCACCTCCGAGGACTTCCTGAATTAATTAAAAATTCGATTTCTCATAAGCGACGCTAAATAGGCCATCGACAAAAAAGGGTTTCGATGATACGGCATGATGAGAAAGATGTGGCAATTGAAAAGGAATTAGAATTATTGGAAAGAGGAAAATGTGTGAAGATGGGAATTCGAATGTAACGAATATATAAGGAGTGGCTCAGACATTTTAGGATCAATAAGATACCTATTGATTTTGGACTTTAAGATCTAATTAATTTGAGTGTTCTGTGTTTTCTTAGACCAAATTACTTTGTCCATTTTGACCTTAGTTAGCATGGCTACCAAAATAAATAGATAAATATGCTATTGGGGAAAAAACATATGGAAGATTCTTCCTTATTTCAGCGTTTTGAGGAAAAAGGCTTTTTGGAAGTTGCTTCAAGAACGAAGGATGTCAAGAAAGCATGTGTGAGATAGCTAAAAATTGGTGAACTATGTTTCGTCTGGAAACTTCTGTATTGACGGTTTAAAAGCGTGGTAATCGTTGGAACATGTTCCATGAGAGTAACGCGAGAAAATTGAGAAATATTTGGCCCCATGCTAATTGGGGAGTGGTTGACGAGAGGAAATAATTTCTCTAACAATCAAACCCTGTGTTCGTTTCTGTGCCCTTTCAAGCAGTTATAACAAATAAATAGAATAAATAAAAAAGAACTCAAAGAGGAGAAAAGATGATAGAGAGCAGTAAAGTTAGTCTCTCATATTTTACGGCATATCAACTCTTGTGGGTTATTTAGTGCCAAATCCTGTTTAAACTTATATAATAGATATATAAGATTTGTAAACAAATAATTTTTAGGAAACAATTAAAAAACAGAGCTCATTTGTAAGCAGACAAATGGTTTCAGATAAATAGTTTCAAGTATTGCTTTCTAACACAAATAGTTTTATTGGCATACAGTTAAATAGTTTTATGCATTGCATTCAGTAATAGTTTTATTGTTTAGTTTCAGTTTCTTTTTTTAATGGCATATCAACCTTTGCAGGTTACTTAATGCCGAATACTTAATACTTGCAGGTTACCTAATGCCAAAGCCATCCTTCTAGAACAACAGTAGCGGTACGATTTATATTTAACCCATAGCTGGGAGGATAAAGTGGTTCATACTTTTCTCAAGGGTATTAGTCCGGAAGTGACCCTAATAGTCCCGACTGGAGTTCGAACGCGCTTACTACGATTCCGCAGTCCATCGCTTTAACCATTACGCCACGAGAACACCCCAGTTTGATTTGTGTGCTGTTTCATAGTTTCAACTTACGTAATGTAATACTACGAATTCAATTTAAAAGTCATTTGTACGCACATAATTAAATGGTTTTGATGATTGGCTGGTTGTTTGGGTTTTATAGCATATCAACCTTTGTAGGTTATTCAACCCTAAATCAATTTTTATGAAAATAGTTCTATTTCAAACAATTCACTTTGGGATAAGTACGCAGTTTAAATGTAAGTACAGTTTAATCGTGAAAAGCAATACTATTTCAAGCTATTCAGTTTAGTAAAGCAGTTCTAATTCAGCTTATTCAGTTTAGTATAAGTACAGATTTTATTCACACAGTTAAATGTCAAAAAAGTTCTATATTAAACAATTCAGTTTAGTGTAAGTACAGTTTCAATGTCAAAAAACAGTTCCATTTCAAATAATTCAGTTTAGTATAAGCACGCAGTTTTGTCAAAAACATTTTTATTTCAAGATATTCAGTTTAGTCAAACAATTCGTTTTAACATAAGTGTTGCATTGTCATCTGCTGATTCACGCAGAAATATACATATATATGCTGGATACATACCGACACGATGATAACAGACGCAATGATAAAGACGCAGGAAGACTTCTTTAACAAAATATGTACCTCTCACTTTATTGCAAGGGTTCGAAAAGGGTTACCCAAGGTTTGCTTGTGAGAGGGAGCTGGAGACCGAACAGAACTGAAATATTTTGACCCCAAACTTATGGCCGGCAACGTTGTGTCTTTCTCGTTCTCCCGGGCTGCTCAACCGGAGGCCCAGGGCCCACTCTGCTGGGTGATGGCTTTCTTTATTGCATCTTATCAGCATCTTCTCTGGACCCCAACTCATCAGGGCCCCAAGCCCCTTCGGGCTGGTGTGGCTTTACCTATCACATCTCGTCCTCTCGTCTGCAACTCAACTGGTCATGGCTCGTCGAACTCAACTAAGTTATATAATCGTTCGACGCCCACTCGATCTTTGAAATCGAATGTTTAATCGTCATCATGCGGAAATAACTGTCATGCAGTTCAGAGGTCACTCTCTTCCGGTGCGTCAGTCTATGAGAGTATCATGGGATTTTTTAGCTTGTCACATTTTTTTTGCCAATTTACGCCAAGGCGATTTCCTCTCCTAACTGCCATTCGAATGTATCACTTCCTTCCGGTGCATCACCTTGAATGGCATTTTGCTCAGGCCGAAGGTCAAAATACAACATAAGAATGCCGTTAGTTCTATTTAACCCATAGATAGGGCCCTATCAGGTGCAACCACGCCGGGCCAGAGTGAACCTGGGAGTAATGGCAGTGAAGGGGTGCTCCGCATTCCTCAAAGCTCCAGCGTCACTGGAACCAGATTGTTTGGTGTCATATCCAGGAGACGCATTCGGGGGAGATCTTACCCCTCTTCAGATGTGTAGTCGGTGAACTCTACAGCCCCAGCCGACTGGGCAAAAATGGTTTTGAGTATAGGAAATGAGGCCCTAACATTTATTATTACGCCTAATCAGAGTGGCCCTAGGAGTAATGGTAATGAAGGAGTACTCCACATTCCCCCAAAGTTTCAGGACTGGAGCCTCATCATCAGATACCGTTTAGTGTCAGAGATACAGTCGGCGTATTCTACAGCTACAGTCAACTGGGCAAGGGAAGTGAGGGAGGGAAGGAGAGAAACAGCAAGAGAGAGAGAGAGAGAGAGAGTGTGTGTGTGTGAGAGAGAGATAAAGAGTTGGTGTGTGGGAGAAAGAGAGTGTAGGAGAGAGAGAGAGAGTGTGCGTGTGTGTGAGAGAGAGAGAGAGAGAATGTGAGGGAGAGAGAGTATGTGTGTCTGTGAGAGAGAGTGTGTGTGTGAGAGAGAGAGAGTATGTGAGCGTGTGTGTGTGTGTGAGAGAGAGAGAGAGAGGGAGAGAGAAAGTGTGTGCGTGTGTGTAAGAGAGTGTGCGTCTGGGTAGTATGAGAGTGCATGCGTGTGTGTGCGTGAGAGAGAGAGAGAGAGAGAGAGAGAGAGAGAGAGGGAGGGAGGCCTGAGTGGAGATGGGAAATGCGTACCATATCTTAGAGAGAAACACGAAAACAGTGAGACTAGCGATTTTGCTGCTAAAAAATATCAGCTTCTGTTGATTTAGCCTCAACATAGTCAAGGCAAATCGGCGTGGAAGGTGCTGTAGAATACACCGACTTCTTCACTGCAGAAGGGTAAGACACCCCCCAACGATTGTTCATGGATATGGCACTAAGTTCTCTGATGGTGAGGCTCCCGAGGCTTTGGGGAATATGGAGTAATCCTTCATTGCCCTACCCAGTCAACTGTGGCTGCAAAATCCACCGACTGCATCTTTACAGAGGAGTAAGACTCCTCTAACGAGTGTCCTGTATATGACACAAAAATTTCTGATGGTGAATCTCCAGGTTGGAACTTTAGGGAATGTAGAGTACCCCTGCACTGCCATCACTCCCAGGTCCACTCTGACTCTGAGTGGTAGCACCTGAAAGGATCCTATCTATGGGGCAACAATATGACATTTAAATTTTGTATATACAAATGACGTATGCTAAAATGAATTCGTAGAAATTGAACCGTTTGCTCATTTAACTGTGAGTAAACAACTGAATAATCTCTACTTGACGTGTTTGTAATGCATAGCAATACTTGCAACCATATGATTGAATGCGAAAGGTCTTAGAATTAATTTTTATTTATTGCGGACTTTTCGTCCTCATATTGGTAGTTTTTTTGTGTTGTTTCTTCTTTCACTACGTTTCGGCTAAATTTCACCTCTGGCCTTCTTCAGGTGATTTACCGCGACCTCGGATAGGAATGATGAGTCTTGTAACCGTATCCCCAGTAAGTACTGCCTTCCAAAGTTGTTGTCTATCGCACCACGTTTTTGACCAAGTAAACCTCTGGCCGGCTTGGGTAGGATTTGAAACCGCTATCTTCTGACAATGTTCACCTGGAACCATAGAGACTCAACGCTTCTATCCGCTGTTCCACGTCCGCAATAAATAAAAATTAATTCTCAGATTAAGAAGCCTCATCTCAAAATGATTCCAATTAAAGACAATTGCGAAAGGTCTTATTAGTATTAAATAACCTACAATGGTTGCTATGCCATAAAACCCAACCAAATCAAACCAAACAAAACCATATATATTTAAAATATATGTATAAAGAGGATTTGGTATTAAGTAACCTACAATGATTGAACTGCCATTAAACCCAACCAAACCAAATCATATATATTTAATATACATGTATAAAGAGGATTTTGCATTGAATAACCTACAATAGTTGATATGGCATAAAACCCAACCAAAACAAATCATATATATTTAATATATATGTATAAAGAGCATTTGGTATTAAATAACCTACAATGTTTGATATTCTATGAAACCAAGCCAAACTAAATCATATATATTTAATTTATATGTATAAAGAGGATTTGGCAATAAATAACCTACAATGGTTAATATGCCATAAAATCCTAACAAACCAAATAATATATATTTGAATAAATATATATATAAAGAGGATTTGACATTAAATAACCTACAATGGCTGATATGCCATAAAACCAAACTAAACCAAAAATGTTATCTACAAAATGTGTTTACAAATCATATATATTTGATATATGCGTATAAAGAAGATTTGGAATTAAATAAACCACAAACGTTGGTATACCGTTAAACCCAACCGATGCAATCAGCACAGTTATGAGTAATACAAAGCGAAACTCAATCCCGAAAATATAAAATGCGGAGAGTTTTAAAAAAATAAGGAATATGGGAAGAGAGAGACAGGAGGAAGAAGTACAGAACATTAGAGAGAGAAGATCAATGAAAAATAGAACCAATAATATTTTATTAAAGTCTTATAAAAACACCACCCCCACCAAAAAAAAAAGAACAACAAAAAACACAGAAATAAAAAACATACAAATTAAAAATGAGTAGAAATGAAAATATAAAAGAAAGAAAAAAAAACTCCTGCTTTCAAACCTTTACACCTTTTCTAATGTTTTTTTTTAAAAATGTTTTCTCTTTTCCAACATCCAAACGCAATTCAATCATTGTTTCTGTCCATGGCACCAAATGGGTACTAAAAATCGCTAACAAGATATCCTTTTTAAAGCGAAACATGGCCGTAAAATGATCGAACCATATCGTCCCCCTACACATACACACACACACTCTCACACTTAACGTTGCTGTTTTATCTTTCATTTTGAGTTGACCACATTATTTAAGATGGCTTTGTTTGGAAATTGGTACAATGCCTTTGAGAAGAAGAAGAAGAAGAAGAAGAAGAATGAAATGCTAACGTAGAAATTGAAGAAGAAAGATATAAAACGAAAAGAACCAAAATTATAACAAAAATAAGAAAACGAAAAGAAAAAAAAGCAATCAAGTTTGGTGTTAGGTGGAAAGAAGCATTGTGGGGAAACATAGAAAGAAATAATAATAAATTCTCATTTATCTGTAAGATGGATGGCAAGTTGTCTCCATGAAGTAAATACCCGATGCTATGGTCTACTGGAAAATCAAAGAGTATGAGACAGTGTATTGATTAAAGAAAGGAAAGGTTTGTGACGTAAAAATAAGAGAGCGAGAGAGAGAGAGAGAGTAGGGGATGTAAGGTTTCTTTGTTTAATGGCATATCAACCTTCGTGGGTATTTCGATGCCAAAAACATCTGGGTAGAAAAAAAAACGGCTGTGGTACTACTGAACTCATAGCTGAGGAAATAAGGAGTTATATACATTTCCCCAGGGTATTAGTCCAAAAGTGAACGCAAGAGAGTTCGAACTCACTTACTATTTTGTTATAGCCCCAAACGAATTTCCTGGATAGGACACTAAACAACCTGATGATTGGGCTCCAGTAATGCTGTTTAATGGCAAATCAACCTTTGTGGATTAGTTTATACCAAAATACTATCCCAGAAGAAAAACAGTAGTGGCACTATTTAAGATGTAACAATAACTTGGGGACTTCAGGGGGGGGTCTTACTTTTTCGAAAATATTAGTCAGAAAATTAACTTAATACTCTGATTGGAGTTGGAATTCACTTACCTAGATGTTGTAGTCCAGCCGCTATGCCACGAAGACTGCCCCAGATATAGATGGGGCCCTAACAGGAACCATCACCATCGGATAGATTGGTTGGTTGGTTTGGTTTTATAGCATATCAACCTTTGTAGGTTATTTAATGCCAAATCAGTTTTTATACAAATAATCATTTCTATTTCAAACAATTCCGTGTAGCACACAGTTCGTCAAAAACATTTCTATTTCAAGCTATTCAGTTTAGTCAAACAGTTCTAATTTAGCTAATTCATTTTAGTATAAATATAGATTTTGTTTACACACAGTTAATGTTAAAACAGTTCTATATAAAACAATTCAGTTTAGCGTAAATTAGTTTCAATGTCAAAAACAGTTCAATTAAGCAATTCTGTTTAGCATGATGACACAGTTTAGTTCAATTTGGCCCATAGATAGGACCCTGTCAGCTGCTACCACTCCAGGCCAGTGTTGACCTTGGAGCGATAGCAATGAATGGGTGCTCTGTATTCCCCAAATCTCCAGTATTACTGGAACCTCACCATCAGATTGTTTAGTGTCATATCCAGGACACTCATTGGGCGGAACTTACCCCTCTGCAAAGGTGCAGTCGATGTATTCTACAGCCACAGCTGGCTGAGCAACCATGGGAGAGTGCACCTGGAAGTAATATTTATCAAAGGGGTACTATACACTCCCTAGATCTTCATAAGTAGATTCTCGCCATCTGATATAGTTTCGTGTCATGCCAAGAGCACCCTCTTTTTTTTGGTGGGGGGGTACTTGATACTAAATTATACCAACGAGGTGATTGAACATAGAGAGAAATATGATTTTGTCTTTTTTAATACACTGAGGGGTAAGACGGATTTCTTCCTTGCTGTGGCTCTGCCAGTACTACTATTCACACATGGCTGTGTCAGTACTACTGTTACAACATAGAAGTTACCGTAACACATGGAGAAAAAGCTAGATGGGAAATATTCAAGTAGGCGATATAATGATTTTTAATAATCCTTGAAGCAACGCCCTATAAAAGGGTACGACCACATCGCATCTCACAAACTATCCAAGTAAGTCGAAGAAGACATGCCCGTGGGGTGACTGTTGGAGAAGTAAGGAATAACCCCAAAACGATGTTCATTTATAGAACGTTAGGGAATAGTAGTTAGGTTCATATGCGTATTTGATGAGGTCTAGAAGACTGGTTGGTTGGTCAGTTGATTGGGTTTTATGGCCTATCAACCTTTGTATGTTATTTAATGACAAATCAATTTTTATACAAATAAACAGTTCTATTTCAAACAATTCAGTTTAACATGAATACACAGTTTAATTATCAAAAACATTTCTATTTCATGCTATTCAGTTTAATCAAACAGTTCTAATTCAACCAATTCAGTTTAGTATAAGTATAGTTTTTGTTTACCCACTTATCAAAACAGTTCTGTTCTAAACAATTCAGTTTAGCATAAGTACAGTTTCAATATAAAAAAAACAGTTCTATTTTAAACATTTCAGTTTAGCATGAATGCGCAGTTTACATGTCAAAACAGTCCTATTTCAAGCAATTTAGTTTAGCATAAGTAAGTGATTTAGTTCTTTTTGACCTATAGATAGAACCCTGTCAGGTGGTACCACTCCGAGTCAGAGTGGACCTGGAAGTAATGTTAACAAAGGGGTGCAACGCATTCCCTAAAACTCCAGCATCAGTGGAACAGCAATATCAGATTGTTTAGTATTACTTGTTAGGTAGGGTGGGGGGCTACACCTCTGCAGAGGTGCATTCGGTGTATTCTACAGCCTCAGCCGACTGGGCAGCTAGAAGACTGGGCCAGATGAGGAAAGAGAGAGAGAGGGGGGGAGTACTCCGTGATATCAGTATGGTTTGAAGAAAAATAATGATTAAAAGATATTCTCTCTTTTTCTTTAGGTTTCCTCTCCTTAGCCATATTGGTTGATTGTAGCGTTTTACGGCATATCAACCCTTGTAGGTTTTTCAATGTCCTATCTTATTTATACATTAATTTTAAATGTAAATGGTTTTCAAATGAATTCTTTATCGATAGCATAATTTTTAACGGTCAAGAGTTGTTTTGTTTGTACAGGGTTAATGATTTCAATTATTGCTATCTAACACTAAAAGTTTTATTAGCACATGGAGAACTTCAAGAATTGATATTTAGCACTAATAGTTTTGTTTGCACACAGTTGAATGTGTTCAAGTATTGCTATTCAAAATTAAAAGTTTAATTTTCTCAATATTGCGTGTTTTGATGAATTGCTATTTACCTTAAATAGTTTTGTTTGTGATATCGAAATCAATGGCAGATTCAAGGCCAAAAGACCCAAGACTTCGACTGGTCCACCTTCGGGTAGACGAGCTGTAACATTGACACCTTTGTCCCCTTTGAATAGCACTGGACCTTGCTGTCCAGTTAAAGCTATAATCAGGCATACTTGGGTACAAAACCAGCTAAGCTCATTAGGTCCACATTGCACTAAGTAAGCCGATGAGCAGCATAGACCAGCAGGGCTCGAACCTCGGCTTGTGCTCGACCTTCCTCTCTTCTAAATCCCCACTATAATCGACCAAGGGTCATTGAACTTGTGTCAAGTCCTGTCTGGTGGGAGGCAGCGACAAATTTGAATAATAGTTTTGTTTGCACGCAGTTAAATCTTTTTAAAAGTTGATATTAAACATTATTAGTTTTTTGCACACAGTTAAATAGTTTCACTAATTGCTATTTAACACTAATGATTTTATTTGCGCACAGTTTCAGGATTTCAAATATTGCTATTTTACTCGAATAATTTCATTTGCCCATTGCTGTATGTTTTCAAGAATTGCTATCACACACTAAATTTTTTATTCGTACATAGTTAAATGATTTCAAAATATTGCTATCCAACACTAATAACTTTATTTTCACACCGAAGAATGTTTTCGAGTATTGCTATCTTTTATTTTCCCACTGTTCAATGGTTTCAAGTATTGCCCAGGAAGATTGGTAGTTTTATTTGCACACAGTTAAAATTTCTTTTTATCATTAATGATTTTATTTGCACATCATCAAATCCTTTAAAGTATTGATATGTAGGATAGTTTTATTTGCACACAGTTAAATGTTTTCAAATATTGCTATTTAACACCAGTAGTTTTATGTTGAATGTTTTCAACTATTGCTATCTAACAACGATACTGGACACAGTTAAATAGTTTCGAGAATTGCTATGTTACACAAATAATTTTATTTGCTCACTGTAAATTTTTTTCAAGTATTGCTATTTACCATGAATAGTTTTATTTGCACACAGTTGATTGCTTTTAAGTATTGCTATCTAACATAAATAGATATATTTGACCACAGTTAGTTTCAAGAGTATTAAATTAACGGTAATAATTTTATTTGTACGCAGCTAAATTATTTCAAATATTGCTAGCCAACATATTTTAATTTTATTTGCACACAGTTAAATAGTTTCAAGAATTGCAATTTAACACTAATAGTTTCATTTGTACATAGTTAACTAGGTTCACGTATTTCTATACATCACTTGTAATTCTATTCAACATAAATGGTTTCCAATATAGTAAGCAGCAGAGAAGAGCGGAGAAGAAAAAAAATCTCAGAGGGCAGCTATTAGATGTCACGTCGCCCTGGGTTCTGAGCTCTGACTTTGCGCCAGACTGCCCCGGGTTGAGAAGCGAGGAGAAACTAAGATGAGTTGATGCCTTAAAATGGAATTGTATGAAACTTGAGGAAATCGAGAAGCGAGGAGCAACTGAGATGATTTGATGCCTTAAAATGGCCCAGTACGAGATTCTAGAAAGCTGATAAACGAGAAGAAACTAGAATGATTTGATACCTTGAAGTGGCCCTGTATGAGGCTCTAGAAAGTTGAGAAGAGAAGAGAAACTAAAATGATTTGATACCTTGAGGTGTCCCTGTAAGAGACTCAACAACATAGAGAAGCAAGGAGAAACTGAGTTGATTGGATGCCTTGAGTAACCCCTGTACGAGATTCTAGATAGTAGAGTAGCGAAGAAAAACTAAAATAATTTGATGCCTTGAAGTGGCTCTGTACGAGACTGGCAAATGTAGTAAAGCGAGGAGCATCCAAGTTGATTTGATGCCTTAAGATGGCCCTGTACGAGACTCTAGAAAGTAGAGTAGCGAAGAAAAACTGAAATGATTTGATGCCTTGAAGTGGCCCTGTACAAGACGGGCGAATGTAGAGAAATAAGAAGCTGAGTTGATTTGTAGCCTCATTAAATCCATAACACTCCTTTTCTTTGGAAGGGAAAAGATCTTACATTTCAGCGTATTGCTAATCTACTCAGGATTTGCCTCATATAATTCCTTTGTATAGAGTTTGTCTTTTCAATGTTTTCTGAACCTGGAACGAACTAAGGCAAGTCGATGTAAAATAAATAGGAAGACACGTTAAATTGATACTTGAACATGCACATTACCTTTCTGAATTACTCGTGTTTTTTTTCTTTTAAGAAATTTACTATAAGTCAAATTATATTACATTTTTACCTTCTCTTTTCTATCCCTCCGTTCCTTTTCTTTCCTCCCATTCTCCTCACTTCTCTTTTCCTTTCTTTTTCGTTTATTCTTTTCTTTCTTCTCTTTTCTCTATCTCTTCTCCCTCTTTATATTCTTCTTCTTCTTCTTCTTCTTCTTCTTCTTCTTCTTCTTCTTCTTCTTCTTCTTCTTCTTCTTCTCTGATGGTTCCATTTGTTTAACATCATTGCCTTACACAATCACGAAATATTTTTTAAATATATACACTGGTTAAAGGATTGAATGGCTGTATGTTCTTTCTTTTCCCTTGTTTTTGTATTTTATCAAACATCCATCGTTGATTTATCAGCACTTGATATCATCATTTTTATAGTCCTGAAGATCGTTTATTAAAACCCACTCCTTGCAGCGTCGACTTTTTTGACAATAAATTTTGTGAAAAATATATGGAAAAGTCGATAAACCAAAGAGAGATAAGTGGATTGTTTATCCATTTTTCCATTTATTTTTTCCAATCTACTATTTTCTCCATATAAATATAATCTATTTGAAATCTGCTCTGTCCCGTAGCATTTGCACATTTTTTATTCTATTCAACCAACTTTTATTTGAGAGTTATGGAGTCCCCGGATGTAATAGATAAATTATGGCCAGTTTCCGTTATGTGTGATTGACTGATTCTAAAGACATGCCAACACGTTAAGGTTTATTTTATACCCAGACGTTATGGAATAGTACGTTCAGATTTACATTTTTTGAATTTTTTTTCTTAAGATTTTTTGCACTTGGACCAATCGAATAAGAATACTTTTCACAAAGAGATATTTAACCAGGAAACTGATGCATGCTAAAAATCCTGGTCAGAGTGGCCCTGGGAGTAATGGGACTTAAGGAGTAATCTACATTGCTCAGATACCCAGAACAAGAGCCAAAACATTATAATCAGTTGATTGTCCTACCAAGGCCAGCTTTTTTTAGGGGAGTCCCTTACCCCTCGGCAAGGGATACAGTCAGCTTATTCTACCACTGCCGATAGGGTGAGCCGAGAGGATAGCTAAACCAGTTAATAAGCTATCGTTACGGTCATTTTGAATCACTTCTCGTCTAGTGGTGCGACTGGAATGTAGCCGGCAGCAGTAAAATGAATCCTCACAAGCGGATTGCATCGTAATTGGGCGAGCGCTAAACAATTCGATAGAGATTTTATTTATTCAGAAGATTTCAAATTCTGCATTAGTCTGGGGGTCAGTGCTCTATGGCTGTCGGTCAAGTCATGGGATGCTTGAAACAATGTGAAAGCGGCCATACTGCCCGCAGTTATTTTCTCTTTCTGATTTGATTTCTAAATTTTCTGTTTCCTTCATTCTTTTGTTTAATACTTTCTTTTTTTCTCTCGTTTTTGTTTGACTATTATGGTTTGGTTTCTTTGTTTAATGACATATCAACTTCCCACGGTTATTTAGTGCCAAAACTATCCGTTTCGATGGACAAAAATGGTATCATTAAACTCCTACCTGGATTAGATTGGTTTGTTTTCTTTGTTTAATAGCATATCAACCTTTGTAGGTTATTTAATGCCAAAGCCATTCTCCTAGAAGAACAGTAGTGGTACTATTTAACCCAGCGCTGGGAGGATAAGGGGCTTCAATACCTTTCCCAAGGGTATTTGCTCGAAAATGAACCTAATAGTGCCATTGGATTACGAACACGCTTACTACGATTCCGCAGTCCATCGCTTTAACCATTACACCACGAGATCACCCAAGGGATAAGGAGTTAATACCTTTTACAAAAGCGATCGTATTAGCGAGACTGGAGATCGAACTCACTCACTATGATTCCGCAGTCCAGCATGTTAGCCACGAGGACTTAAATTTGAGTATTCTGGTTGTGACACAAAACAGCATCTGATGGTGAGGTTTGGTTTATTTTGGTTTTGTTGCATATCAACCATTGAAGGTTATTTAATGGTAAATCTATTTTATAATTATTTACAGTTCTATTTCAAACAATTCAGTTTAGTATATGAACAAAGTTTAAATATCAAAACGATTTCTATTTCAAATAATTTAGTTTAGCATAAGTACAGTTTAAATGTCAAACACTTCAATTCGACCCCTAGGTTGGACTCTGTCAGGTGCGATTGCAATGAAAGGGTACTCCGTACTCCCTTCTGCAGACATGCAGTCAGTATATTCTATAGTTGCAGCTGACTGGGCCATAAGTCTTTTTTAAATGTGAAATCAGTTCTACATCTAACAGCTCAGTTTAGCATAAGAACACAGTTTTTTGTTTACACACAGTTAAATGTAAGAACGGTTCTATTTCAAACAATTCAGTTTAGCTTAAGTACACTGTTTTGTCCTATTTGACCTATAGATAGAGCCCTATCAGGTGCTATTACTCCACGTTTGAGTGTACCTGTGTACGATGTTAATAAAAGGGTATTCCGCATTCCCCAAAGCTCTGGCATTTTTGTTCAGTGTCATATCTAGGACACTCATTGGCGGAGTCTTACCCCTCTGAAGAGATGAAGTCGGTGTATTCTGCAGCCCTAGACGACTGAGCCACAGGACACTCATTGGCGGAGTCTTACCCCTCTGAAGAGATGCAGTCGGTGTATTCTGCAGCCCTAGACGACTGAGCCACAGGACACTCATTGGCGGAGTCTTACCCCTCTGAAGAGATGCAGTCGGTGTATTCTGCAGCCCTAGACGACTGAGCCACAGGACACTCATTGGCGGAGTCTTACCCCTCTGAAGAGATGCAGTCGGTGTATTCTGCAGCCCTAGACGACTGAGCCACAGGACACTCATTGGCGGAGTCTTACCCCTCTGAAGAGATGAAGTCGGTGTATTCTGCAGCCCTAGACGACTGAGCCACAGGACACTCATTGGCGGAGTCTTACCCCTCTGAAGAGATGAAGTCGGTGTATTCTGCAGCCCTAGACGACTGAGCCACAGGACACTCATTGGCGGAGTCTTACCCCTCTGAAGAGATGAAGTCGGTGTATTCTGCAGCCCTAGACGACTGAGCCACAGGACACTCATTGGTGGAGTCTTACCCCTCTGAAGAGATGCAGTCGGTGTATTCTGCAGCCCTAGACGACTGAGCCACAGGACACTCATTGGTGGAGTCTTACCCCTCTGAAGAGATGCAGTCGGTGTATTCTGCAGCCCTAGACGACTGAGCCACAGGACACTCATTGGCGGAGTCTTACCCCTCTGAAGAGATGCAGTCGGTGTATTCTGCAGCCCTAGATGGCTGAGCCACAGGACACTCATTGGCGGAGTCTTACCCCTCTGAAGAGATGCAGTCGGTGTATTCTGCAGCCCTAGACGACTGAGCCACAGGACACTCATTGGCGGAGTCTTACCCCTCTGAAGAGATGCAGTTGGTGTATTCTGCCGCCCCAGACGACTGAGCCACAGGACACTCATTGGGGGAGTCTTACCCTTCTGAAGAGATGCAGTCGGTGTATTCTGCCGCCCCAGACGACTGAGCCACAGGACACTCATTGGCGGAGTCTTACCCCTCTGAAGAGATGCAGTCGGTGTATTCTGCCGGCCCAGACGACTGAGCCACAGGACACTCATTGGCGGAGTCTTACCCCTCTGAAGAGATGCAGTCGGTGTATTCTGCCGCCCCAGACGACTGAGCCACAGGACACTCATTTGGCGGAGTCTTACCCCTCTGAAGAGATGTAGTCGGTGTATTCTGCAGCCCTAGACGACTGAGCCACACGACACTCATTGGGGGGTCCTACCCCTCTGAAGAGATGCAGTCGGTGTATTCTGCAGCCCTAGACGACTGAGCCACAGGACACTCATTGGCGGAGTCTTACCCCTCTGAAGAGATGCAGTCGGTGTATTCTGCAGCCCTAGATGACTGAGCCACAGGACACTCATTGGCGGAGTCTTACCCCTCTGAAGAGATGCAGTCGGTGTATTCTGCAGCCCTAGACGACTGAGCCACAGGACACTCATTGGCGGAGTCTTACCCCTCTGAAGAGATGCAGTTGGTGTATTCTGCCGCCCCAGACGACTGAGCCACAGGACACTCATTGGGGGAGTCTTACCCTTCTGAAGAGATGCAGTCGGTGTATTCTGCCGCCCCAGACGACTGAGCCACAGGACACTCATTGGCGGAGTCTTACCCCTCTGAAGAGATGCAGTCGGTGTATTCTGCCGCCCCAGACGACTGAGCCACAGGACACGCATTGGCGGAGTCTTACCCCTCTGAAGAGATGCAGTCGGTGTATTCTGCCGCCCCAGACGACTGAGCCACAGGACACTCATTTGGCGGAGTCTTACCCCTCTGAAGAGATGCAGTCGGTGTATTCTGCCGGCCCAGACGACTGAGCCACACGACACTCATTGGGGGGTCCTACCCCTCTGAAGAGATGCGGTCGGTGTATTCTGCCGCCCCAGACGACTGAGCCACAGGACACTCATTGGCGGCGTCTTACCCCTCTGAAGAGATGCAGTCGGTGTATTCTGCCGCCCTAGACGACTGAGCCACAGGACACTCATTGGCGGAGTCTTACCCCTCTGAAGAGATGCAGTCGGTGTATTCTGCAGCCCTAGACGACTGAGCCACAGGACACTCATTGGCGGCGTCTTACCCCTCTGAAGAGATGCAGTCGGTGTATTCTGCCGCCCCAGACGACTGAGCCACAGGACACTCATTGGCGGCGTCTTACCCCTCTGAAGAGATGCAGTCGGTGTATTCTGCCGCCCTAGACGACTGAGCCACAGGACACTCATTGGCGGAGTCTTACCCCTCTGAAGAGATGCAGTCGGTGTATTCTGCCGCCCCAGACGACTGAGCCACAGGATATTCATTGGCGGAGTCTTACCCCTCTGAAGAGATGCAGTCGGTGTATTCTGCCGCCCCAGACGACTGAGCCACAGGACACTCATTGGCGGAGTCTTACCCTTCTGAAGAGATGCAGTCGGTGTATTCTGCAGCCCCAGACGACTGAGCCACAGGACACTCATTGGGGGAGTCTTACCCCTCTGAAGAGATGCAGTCGGTGTATTCTGCAGCCCCAGCCGACTGAGCCATTAATGGTGAGGTTCTTTTTCTGAAGTCTTCTTCGCCATTACTCCCAGATTCTCTCTAATTTTGAGCACCTGTTAGAGTCCTATCTACGGGTCAAAAAGATCTGTTTGAAAATTATTTGTATTTGATAGTGTAACATAATAACAACGAAATATTGGGATTTATTTACTTTATTCAATATCAGAGCAAAAGCAAAATTTTATTTAATAGGCATCTTTCTTTCTTCCTTCTCTTAATTTTTCTTTCTTTCTTTCTTTCTTTCTTTCTTTCTTTCTTTCTTTCTCTCTACTTCATGCTGTTTTTCTTTCTTCACTTTGTTTTTCTTTCTTTCTTTCTTTCTTTCTTTCTTTCTAGTTCACATTGTTTTTCTTTCTTCACTTTGTTTTTCTTTCTTTCTTTCTTTCTTTCTTTCTACTTCACATTGTTTTTCTTTCTTCACTTTGTCTTTTTTTCTTTCTTTCTTTCTTTCTACTTCGTGTTGTTTTTCTTTTTTCACTTTGTTTTTCTTGCTTTCTTTCTTTCTTTCTTTCTTTCTTTCTTTCTTTCTTTCTTTCTTTCTTTCTTTCTTTCTTTCTTCGTGATTTTTCTAGAAATAATTTCCTAATTTTACTTTCCTTCATTTTCGTTCTTCGATTTTTTAAATTTGTTTTCTTTTTTCTTTTTCTTTTCTTGTTTATTAGTTTCTTTATTCAATCCTTTCTTTCTTTCTTTCTTTCTTTATTAATTTATCAAATTTTTGTCCTAATTTTTTTTTATTGTTTTCTTTTCATTCTGTTTTCTTCTCTATTTATTTCTTCACTAATTTCATTCCTTTTCTTCCTTTAGTTTTTTCTTTTTTGTTTGTTTGTTTGTTTCTTTCTTTCTTTTTTTGGTTCCTATCTTTCTTTTCATGATAATTTCTTTCTTTCTTTTATATCTTTTGTTCTCTCTTTCTGTTTTTTTGGTTGTTTCTTTCTTTCTTTCACTCAACCTAAAGCAGTTGGCCGCCTTAAGGGCTGTAAATATTACCGGCGCCGAACAAATTCACAGCATATTACAGAGCGGCATGGTGTACATGGAACGATTTCGATGACACAGATTTGATTTCAGTCAATCACATGAGCCATAATACTCTTCCTTACCCTCATCCACCGCCTCTGTGTCAAATAAGAGTCTCTCTTTGTAATCTGCTTAACGATTATTACTACATCCATTCTGACAAGGGACTTCAGACCTATAAATGTCACTGAACATTGTACAAAATATTTGGATTAACCATTAAAATATCTTTTGAAGATTACTGATAGAAGTAAAATCATGACTGTCTTTCTAAGAGGAAACAGATAGTTATATAGCAAGTGTTTAAGAAAACTGATATCATTTAAGATGTACAGAGTGTTTAAGAAAAACTGATATTATTAGATGTGTACAGGGTGTTTAAAAATTGATATCATTCAATGTGTACAGAGTATTTAGGAAAAACTAATATCATTTGATATGTACAGGGTGTTTAAGAAAAACTGATATCCTTTAATGTGTACAAAGTGTTTAAGAAAAAATTGATATCTTTCAATGTATATAGAGTGCTTAGGAAAAACTGATATCATTTGATATACACAGAGTGTTTAAAAAAATGATATTTGATGTGTACAGGGTGTTTAAGAAAAAATGATATCTGATGTGTACGTAGTGTTTAAGAAAAACTGATATCATTTAACGTGTACAAAGTCTTAAAAAAAACCCTGATATAATTAGATGCGTGCAGGATGTTTAAGAAAAACTGATATCATTTAATATGTACAGTCGTTAAGAGTCTTTAAGAGAAACTGATATAATTCGATGGGTGCAAACTGTTAAGAAAAACTATTTGGTGTGTAAAGAGTGTTTGAGAAAAACTGATATCATTTGATGTGAACAGAGTGTTTCAGAAAAACCGATATCATTTGATGTGTACCAAGTGTTTCAGAAAAAATGATATCATTTAAATATGTACAGAGTGTTTCAGAAAAACTGATATTTGATGCATACAGAAAAACTATTTGATGTGTAAAGAGTGTTTAAGAAAAACTGATGTCATTTGAAGTGTACAAAGTCTTTAAGAAAAACTGATATCATTTGATGTGTACAGAGTGTTTAAGAGAAACTGATATTAGTTAATGTGTACACATTTTTTTAAGAAAAACTGATATCATTTAATGTCTACAGGGTGTTTAAGAAAAGCTGACGTCATTTAATTTGTACATAGTGTTTAAGAAAAACTGATATGATTTAATGTGTACAGTGAGTTTAACTAAAACTGATATCGTATTTGCAAAGAGTTTTTTTTTTTAAATCTGATATCATTTAATGTATACAGAATGTTTAAGAAAACCTGATATCATTAGCATGTACAGAGTATTTAAGAAAAACTGATATTATTCAATGTGTACCGAGTGTTTAAGAAAAACTGATATCATTAAAATGTATAATTTAAGAAAAACTATTATGATTTGATGCGTACAGAGTGTTTCAATAAACTGATATCATTTGAAGTATACAGTGTTTAAGAAAATCTGATATTATTCAATGTGTATAGTGTGTTTCAAAAAAGTGATATCATTTAATATTGTACATACTAAATGATATCACTTAAAAAACTGATATCATTTGAGATGTACAGTCTTTTCAAGAAAAACTGTTACTTTTTGTGATATGCTTAAAAGAATCATCATTTTTTAGCACATAGTTATATGGTTTTAAGTATTACTATCAAACATCAATAATGTTATTTGATATTCACTTTCCTGAGTACAGTTAATTGGTTTCAAATATCTCTAACTTATAATAATCATAATTACAGTAATAGTTCTATTTGATAGTAATCATTTGTTTGTCTATTGTTAAAAAGATTCAAGTATAACTGATCAACGCTGATAGGGTGGTCCTCGTGGTTAAAGCGCTGGACTGCACAATCGTCGTCGGCGAGTTCGAACTCCAGTCGCGTTATACGTTAACTTTCGGCGTCATACTCTTGGGAAAGGTATGACACCCTCCTTATCCTCTCAGATATAGGTTAAATACTACCACTGTTGTTCTTCTAGAAAATGACTTTGGCATTAAATAACTCACAAAGGTTGATATGCCAAGAAACTAACCAACACTGATAATTCTATTTGATATAAATTATTTGTGAGCTAACGGTTTAAAGTATTCGAATCCAACATTAATAATTTTATTTAATATACAAAAGTATTACGGATCACCACCCACGGCCAACAGGTAACCTCGTTGGGAAGGAGTGTCTCACGTTTCTAGAGGTTTAGTTTTCTACGGTCCCTGTCAACAGAATGACATACTACTTCTTGTGTGGGGAGAGCATTCGTTGTGTCGTCCTCATTCCTGGTTTTCTTGGACAGCTATTGTTCAGATTGAACTGAATTTTCAATTATCCTGTTCGGCGTTTTGACTTCCCGTTGCATTTTTTCTTTTCTCTTTTTTTTTTGTTTTATTTGGTGTTTTTTTTTTGTTTTTGTTTTTTTTGTTGTGTTTTTTGCCAGTTGAAGACTTCTTCACTTTGGGCAAACAGCAAGGCTAAGAAATGGGAAAACATCAATGATATAAAAATAGCAGAAAATAAAAAAAAGAAAATAAAAAAAATAAAATAAAAAAGAATCAGATTCACACTAGATTTCTTTTTCTTTCCAACGACTTCATCTGTTATCTTTATGCTTCATTGACTTGTAGTTTCACCAAATAACACATTATCCATTTCTTGAGATTTTTTTTTATTTTATTCTTTTGATTTCCTCATTTCTTCAAGACTAACGTAATCCCGGAAATAGATCATGGTTCCCTTTGCATTCCCAAGACTGAAATCATTTCTTTTGTCGATTGATGCCATTTGGCTACGTGGGAAATTAAGCTTTCTGTTGCTCATCTGGTAATAATGTTGAACAAATAATGCCAATTCAGGTTGTTGGCTCGTTGATTTCTGTATCAAATGAAGGAAATCCAGTTATGCATGCATATACACATGTTATCCATCTATTCCATCCTATACATATCTGTCACTCGCTTATATATATATATATATATATATATATATATATATATATATATATATATACATATATCCTTCCGTTCATATATGTTTACTCCTTTTATATATATATATATATATATATATATATATATATATATTAATTAAATTACCAGAAAATCCAGCGAACAACCACATGCAACATGCGACATACGGAACACAGAACAGCTGTTTCGACCTTATTGGGTCTCATCATAATCTCCACCACTAGAGATCGAACCAACAACCCCTGAATGTAGAAACCGAACTTCTACCAATGGGCCACCAATTCATGCCACACATAAGCGATGCCAAATCAACTAGTTATGGTAAGAATGCGCAACCGTATGATCATATGTATCTTGAAAGTACGTTTTTACTTTACAGTGGACACGACCACCCCAAGGGCTACGACTTCCCAAATAGGTGACAAGCATCTGTGTAACTATATCCTACAGGGCAAGAATTAGATTATATATAATAGAGGAATTGATAATTTTAATTAAATTACCATGACTAGAAAATCTAGCAAACACCCACATGTGACATACGGAACCGCATGCTGGATTCTCTGGTCATGGTAATTTAATTAAAATTATCAATTCCTCTATTATATATATATATATATATTTAGTACGGTTGGCGACCGTTATTGAGGGTGTCTCAAAGGCTCCCTTTTCCTTAGCCACTACACCGAGGTGTAGAAGAGGACACTTCTTTCCGTGCATTACTCTAATTTACCCTTGAACCGTATGTTATAATGCTGAGTGTTAAGCAAGGCAGCATCAAGTATAATTTTTTGAGTCTTTGGTATGACACGGGCTGGGATTGAACCTCAGTCTCCCGAACTATTGGTGAACACTCTACCCACTCTCTATCTATCTATCAATCTATCATAGAGATCTTGAAGATTTAGTGACGAAAATACAACGGAGTTACTGGATCGAAGCTTAATGGTTCTGGATTAAAATACTGATCCTTCTACTCTACTGCAAGACTGGAGAACCGAGTCTGCCCTATTATCTACATACAACTGGAAGAGAAGGGATGGATTCATGCCTCTTTGCTGAGCATTAACATCCAAATAGCCTCGTCCAAGATATCAATTCGTTCGTTAAGTCTATTTCCTGTCGAATTGAATTTTATCCAATCCGAGCAATATGCTTATCGATTATTTTGATATATTTTCTTCTGTTGACTGTCTCTACCGCTCTCTCTCTCTCTCTCTCTCTCTCTCTCTCTCTCTCCGCTTTCTCAATAGAGCTTAGAATATGCTGACTTTATTCCTTGTAAAAAATGGGTGGGGGGCTGGCTATAACACAAAATTGCATCTGATGGCGAGGCTCCAGTTTTGGACAGTCCAGTCGGCTGAGGCTGTAGAATACACCGACTGCAGGTCTGCAGAGGGATAAGACCCTCCACAGCAAGTCTCCTGGATATGACACTAAACTATCTGATGGAGACACTCCAGAAATGCTGGTGCTTTAGGAAATGCGGAATTCCCCTCCATTACAATTGCTCTCAGGTCTACTCTGTAAGGGCCCCATCTATGGGTCAAATAGAACAGTTTGGCATTTAAACAACAAATGACTTACGCTAAATTGAATTGTTAGAAATAGAACTGTGTGTAAACAAATGACTGATGTTTAATTGAATTTTTAGTGATACATAGCAATAGTTGGAACCATTTAGATTTCTTTACTCAAGCTTAATGGAATTGTTAGAAATAGAACTGTTTCATCATTTAGCTGTATGTATCTAAAAATGCGTTTACAAATCATATATTTAATAAATAAGTAAAAACAGGATTTGGCATTAAATAACCAGCATTGGTTGATATGCCATAAACCACTCCAAACAAAACAAAACCAAGATCCAGTTCTGGAGATCTCGAGAAATATGAGTATCGCCTTCATTGCCATAAGTCCCAGATTCAGAGTGGCAATAACTGTGATGAAATAGATCGGAAAATTATTTGTAATAAATAGGAATAATTGATGCCATAAAACTCTAAATTATTCACATTAAGATTATTTATTTGAAGCAATAATTGTTTACTAAGGATTATTATTCGTGGTCTTATGCTTGTCACAATACTTGATTGTGGCCTTGGTTCCATGACAATCACATGCGTTTCTGGCTTCGGTGCCTACGTTGTGTTTGAAAGATCCACAGATGAGCGATGACACAATCTATCCAGAACTTCTTCTGACGGTCGAGTTGATTCGTTTGAATAAGTTGCCTGGGTGTTTGCAACTCAAAGAGATGAAAATCGGTCCGTTAACAATTAACAATTATTTATTGAAACATAATGGTGTACCAATAATATAAATATGCAATATATATATATATATAGAGAGAGAGAGAAATTGTCGCTTTTATTGTATTTGAGAGACAGACAATTGTAGTATTGGATAGGGCAGTATTCAATATTCGTATTCAATTTTTTAGTGAGTGGTGCTTTTGTAGAGAGGCTTTCGTTCTTGAAGAAATTTCTTTTCTTATTCTCTTCGGAATGGACATCGGATCTGTTCTCACCTTTGACCCTAAAATACATTTATATTTATCGAGGATTCCCCAGAGAACAAACATGACCGATTGACTAAGCAATCACACATCATTTCGTATTGTTTTCCAGCTTTTTGAGTGGTCATCCAATCAAATGTATTGAGGAGTATCCTTTCCACATATCAGATTTTGATTAGTCATTCAATCTAACCTCAATATAAAGGCTAGGTTAATCAAAGATCTCAGACGACGCCTCCTAGGAGTAATAACTCTGTTCACTTTAAGCAAAACCAAAATCAAAGATCAGATCTTTTAATTCCAAAGCCTCTTTACCTTTCGTTTTGACAATTTGAAAGTTCGGTTCGTACAGACCTTTGAATGTCTTTTTATATTGTTATAAAAGGAAAATCATATTTTCCTAACTAAAAAAAGTATCATACTCACCGAAAGTTTTTAGCGCCAGTGAATACTTCATATTGTCATATATTAGTTTCTGGAAACCCTCTCACTATGCACAAACTTATTGATTAGATATAATAAGTTCTGATTATTAGTGTTAGGTAGGAATACTTGAAACTATAGAATAGCATGCAAATTATTTGGATTGAATGGGAATGCTTAAAATCATATAATTGTGCCAAAAACAAACAAATAAAACAACACTTAAAAATTGCAACAAAAATTTAAATATCAAGTCCAATAAAAGTGATTCCATAAATTCTGGATTAGAATAACTCCAAACAGGTTGATATGTCATTAAAATCAATCATCCAAATAATAACCCTTTCTTTCTTTCTTTCTCGAACGTATTCTGTCCCAGTATATATATTTACCAACCCTCTCTCGTACGAGAAGAATCTGATACAAGGTCAATTTTTCAAGCTGAGTTTAACAGTTGAATTCAGTTTTCCTTCTCCTAGACTGGTTCCCATACAGAAGTTAAAGACCTATTCTGCCCTATTATTTACCCATAGCTGGAGGAAGAATTGTTGGATTCATGCCTTTCTCAAAGGTATTAGCGCAATGGGAAATGCAATCAGCCTCGTCCCGGAAGTCACTCTGTCTATTTCTAACGATTACAGCCATTATACCACGGGCACCTCCATCTTATTCTGTCCCTATATAACATTGTTGTCATCTATCTATATAATTAGAAGAAATTAAATAATTAGGGATCTTTACCTAATAATAAATAGCTTCAAGTCTCAACTGATTGATAATGACCTTGTGATACGTATTAACTACATAGTGAGATAGTTGATTTTATCAATTATTTTATCATCTGGTTTGGTTTGGCCGCAAGTTTGTTTTTTTGTTAGCTGTTAAGTTAGCTAAAATCTTTGAGCGGATATGTAAGTCAAATTGGAAAGTTCAAGCGAGTGCACCCCGACCAGGAGATGAGACCTGTCTATTCTACACGGGAAGACCAAATGTAAACAAAAGAGATGCATGTCTTGTTAAAAGTTTGAGTAATTGAAAAACAGGGTAAAATTTGGAAACACAAGTGTGATGACGTAACAACTTAGTAAGATGACATTACACTACTGATATGCTCGATATATATATATATATATATATATATTTATAAATTAGCGAATTTTTAAAAAGTATTTAGTTGTCTGTTAGAAGTTGGCATTAAGAGAGTTAGGTCGGGTCAGGGGGTGCGTCTCTGTCTCTGCTCATAGACCCTTATGCATTTTCTCTCTCTCATGCTTCTGTACGCAATTTTAACATCGAACAGTATATCTGGATAATAAAGCGGCAATTTTCTTTAAAAAAATATTACACATATTACAGTTATACATGATTGTTAATTGCTGACGGAGAGTTCTTCTTGTTTTTGAGTTGGCAACACCCAGGCAATTTTGTTCCAACGAATAACCTCGACTGTTGGAAGAAGTTCCGGGGGAGGGGGTCGTGTCATTTCCTATAAGTGGATCTTTCGGATACAGCGTGGGCACAGAAGGAATTGATAAACAGACTACCTGGAAACGTATATGGCGCCACCGTTACCAGGACAAGACCAAAGTAAAAGCCTCCTTGGAGGATATTATCTCACATGGCACTGGATCTACGGAGTAGTGAAGTGATTCCGATTTTATATTTAGTTTGTTGATTCCAGGACTATCTATAATGGTTTTGTTTCTTTGTTTAATGTCTTATCGACCTTTGTGGGTTAATTAATCTCCGTTAAAGAACAGTAGTGTAACTATTTAACACATAGCTGGTGGGAATAAGAGAGTTCATGCCTTTTCAATTTCAGGAAATGCAACTAGACTGAACTAAAATTTTTGCATGTCACACATATTATGATAGATGTTAGTTTCAGTAGGGGTTATGGGGAACCGAAACATTTGTTGGTGTTATTTTTATTTTTTATTTTCGTAGGTTATCAGTATTTGTGTTTAGATATCTGACTCCATTATTTTCTTTGTTCTTTTCTCCATTTAATTCGTTGGCGTCTTCTCTTACTGTGAAGGTTGCAAAAGAATGACTAAAGGAAGGAAGAATGGAGACGAAGATACCTTTCAGATTCCAACTTTATTTTTGGTTTTCATACTGCTAATCTGTTGCGAGGACATGTCTTTTTTGACCATTAGAAAACAGTCATGTCTTCCAAATAAGGCCTTGAAATGCACTAGCCATTTCCAGGGGGTGATACGTCCAAATTCGGTGTGGTGATTTCCAGTGGGAGCTTTTGAATATAATGCTGTTAGAAGAGATACGGTCTTACGCCAGGGACGAACTTGGGCGACCACGTGCGCAGCCTCCTTGCAGCCAAGGGAAAGAAGGTAAATCTCGTATAAAAAGTAAAGATGAACTGAAGATGGGTTTCCTTCTTGCGCCGGTAAGTGTTTTTCAGGCGTATGCAGTTCCTACTTCCTGTCAGAGGCCTCAGGGGACCGCTACCCTTGAATTTATTTTATTCTACGTCTATTTCTATTTTTCCCGTCCAGACTCTGGATAGGTCATACAAGGATAACACACCCTTATTTCCTCGAAGCAAAACAATAACCAATGTGTTATGCATGTCAGACCAAATACACCATGAGACACGTTCTCATCGAATGTACCGACCTAGCCCATATAAGAAAAACCTTCTATAGTGCAAACAACATGAAGAAACTGTTCTAAAACACTGAAATAAATAACGTAATATCATTTCTAAAAACAGTGAAGTTATACACAAAATCTAAAGAAATTTACAATAAGATCAAATTACTTCTATAAACCCTTTCTTTACTTGAACCTGTTTCACAGTTTTTTTTATGATCATGATTCCCTACAAATAAACTCCTAAAAAACAACAAATAACCAACTAATTATCTAAAGTTTATCATTAATTCCTAAGACCTCTCCTTTGAATTTCTTTTAAGACTTACTTTCTTAAACTCGATTCGGCATTAAATGACCGATAAGGTTGATATGCCGTAAAACAAAATAACAAACAAACTATTTTTACCCCAACAAAATCTTTGCATACGCTTAGAAAATATGGTGAGGTTGTACAATAACTTTCTAGCAGACGTCTTCCATAGTCTAAAATGGCATTCTTTGCACACCAACACGTTTCAGAGGCCGATGATGTCTTGTCAAAAATGAGACTCACGTTGGCCGACGACTATAAAATAGTATGGGATGAAATGTGCTTTCGAAAAAGTAATAGATGTTACGATCTTGGAAGTAGAGTGACACATCTTTTGAGACCAAACACTCGATCTACAGTCAGACGGTATTTATTCGTGCTCCTATCACAACGCTGCTTCAGCGACACTGCCACAACGACACTGCCACAGCTACAATACTACTATACCATCTAAATCACATGTTCATTTTTTGACTGAGCCCATTTCTACTAATGTGGGAGGGCAAAATCATTCAGTGTGTAATTTTCCTACCCTTCCGCAACTAATAGAATGTAATGCAAGGTCGATTTTTAGCGGAATATTGCTGGTTTTCTTTCCTCTAGACTGGATGTCTTACAATGTTTGATGGACCTAGTCAACTCTACTATTTACCAAAGCTGGAAGACGCTTGGTTATTGCTATAGGAAATGGAGGCAACGATCAGAGTTCAAATCCAGGAGGAGTCTGTTTGCGTCACACTTCGTGTTAATGCCCTTGAAGAAGGCCACCTCGACCGTTTAGACTGTGTACGGCAACTGATCTAAGAGAAGGAAAAACCTGACTACAAACCAATTGTACTTCGCTTACAATTTGACCTATGTCGCATCCCCCCTATGTCGGATGGATTGGATAAATACACATCCACAGTTGGAGGGAGCACTTAAGGATTCATGCTTTCTCAAGAGCTTTAGCACTAAGGTCAACAGGTCAACTCGGGCAGCTGATTCTCTTTTTTATGAGAATAACCGTTACACTAAATGCACCTCTATTCTCTAATTGTTTCTTTTGTATGTTCTCAACAGTTTCCGAATGACAACCACGGAAGTGATTTTTGATTTTTGGAAAATGGATATAATCACAGTTGCTTAAATCAAAGGAATTAGGAGGATGTGATGCTTAATGAGTATTGTCGGGCCAATAAAACTGAATTGCTTTAATTTTTCAAGTTGGCAAACTTGATTGAAAATCAGCTGACCGATCATTTTCACCGCCGAACGCCAAATAGATCTGAGGAGAGTCCTCGCTTTTATCATATTTTTTTTGGTTTATAATATGACCGGTTGACTAGAAAAAATATCTTCTATAGCAAAATAATTGTTATTTCAATAAGGCTGAGAACATGTTGACTGTATTCCCTGAGACGGAGTAAGATTCCCCTGCAAAAAGAGTGTTCTGGGTATGGACACTTAACTTCGTCTGATGGTAAGGTTTCAGTTCTGGAACATTGGTAAGTATGAAATGGTTCTCCAAAGGCTTCTAAAAGGAATTTGGAGGAAGTTTTGATCAGAGGAAGACTATATAGACCATAGCACTGTTAAAATCGGATCGGCTAGAATAATAAGGAGAGTCCTGAAGACCTTAGGAGACTTGCTGAAAAGCTCACAAGGATTAAATAATACTATTATTACAACAACTATTATTAATAGTGTCTGTAATAATACTTGTAGAATTGATAGTTCTTTCTGTAGATGATTTTGTAGGACTTGTGGAGTGGCTAGTATCTGTGATGCATTTTGTTGTTGTCGGTAGTGTCGAAAAAAGGAAGTCCATTAACGAGACGGTATGACAATGACTTTTCCGTGGAAACGAAATTAAAATTTGCATAATTTCAACTTCACTGACTTTGTGTTCGTACGACCATCGGTTAAAGAAAGTAAATCGTGAAATTCAAATCGACATTCGAAATAACGACAGACAAAACAAATTCTTGGCTTTTTAAATAACAGGAAGTCTCTTGTAGAAATAATCAAGTCTCTCGCGTTGTTTGCGATGGACTTGCTTTTATCTTTAACAGTTTTTCTTTTAAGAATTTGAAAAAGAGAAAAAGAAAATATGAAACTCATTCTGCAGATGAGGTTCTTGTGAAATCAGTGTTTGGACTGTCAGGTTTTTAGTTTTTTTACGAATACTTACGCGAAAAGGAACGGAAATCTTAACGTTTTTGCATTTTCTTTTAAATAAAAAATATTTCATTTTTCGTCAATAATAATAAGGATAATAATAATATTGTTAAAATAAAACTTACGTGAAATATAAAGGAGAAATTAAAAGCTATGGAATATGAAGGTGACGGTGATACCGATAGTAATTGGTACACTCAGAGCAATCTCCAAATGGCTTTGTAAAGGGACTGGAAGATTTCGAAAGAAGAAAACAAATGGAGACCATCCAGACTATAACATTATTAGGATCAGCCAGAATACCGAGAAGAGTCCTGGAAACTTGAGGAGACTTACTGTCTCTCAAAGACTAGTGAACAATTATCAGTTGACGCTGTTGTGAAAAACTCTCAAAAGATAAAATCCTCATCATCATGTCGCGTCATCAGCACGGATCTCTCTGACCCTCTACCGCGACCCCCTCAATCATCCATCACTTCCGGTTGATCTTCAAGGCTACATCCTATATCTACACAGAGCTGTTGTATATAGGTCCTTGCTGGACGCCCTCCTCTTGAGGGGATCCCCAGGAGTGCATCACTTATGAGTTCATCTCTACTTCTCCAGCAGTATCCCGCAAGTCTGGTTCTTCTAAGTGGGGTAGTTTTCGTGATGGGTAGTAAGTGGCCGTACAGCTGCTGCTTTGTGGGCTGCTACCTCCAGGAGAGGTCCCATATTGTTCACAACATTGTGTAGTTGCCGTCAAGCTTTTTCTCCATACGTTTAGTAAGCGTCCATGTAGTGCATCCATACAGCAGTATCGACACGACCGCTGCTTGAAAAAAAAACTGCGTTTTATTTTATCGGTCAGGTGTGACATCCATATGACCGATAGCCTATTATTAGCTGTCCATGCCTTTGATAGTAGCGTGTTGATATCAGTCTCGGTTGATGAGACACTGCTTTCTAGGTAGGTGAATTTGTCTACCAGTTTCAGAGAACTACCGTTTTGTGAGGATGGGCAGAAAAACAACTCCACGGGCGTTTTAAACGACTAATAAACAACATCTCACACGACAAAACCTGGACATGGCTTAGAAAAGGAAACTTTAAGAGAGAAACAGAATCTCTCCGAATGGCAGCACAAAACAGCGCCATAAGAACCAATCATATCAAAGCGAGGATAGATAAGACGCAACAAAATAGCAAGTGTAGGCTATGCGGTGACAGAGATGAAACCACCAATCATATAATAAGTGAATGCAGTAAATTGGCACCGGAGTACACGACTGGGTGGGCGAGGTGATCCGCTGGGAAATGTGCAAGAAATTTAAATTTGACCATGCCAACAAATGATCTATGCACAACCCAGCACATGTCCTAGAAAATGACACGCACAAACTCCTGTGGGACTTTGATATACAAACGGATCACCAAATCTCGGCCCGAAGACGAGACCTTATAATAATCAACAAAAAAAAAAAAAAAAAAAAGAAAGAAAATCTACAAAATTGTGGACTTTGCTGTCCCGGCTGACCACAGAATAAAATTGAAAGAATGTGAAAAGAGAGATAAGTACCTCGACCTTGCTAGAGAATTGAAAGAACTATGGAATATGAAGGTGACAATTATACCAATTGTGATTGGTGCTTTTGGTACAGTAACTATAGGATTATTAAAAGGGCTGGAAGATTTAGAAGCTGGTGACCGAGTGGAGACCATCCAAACAACAGCATTATTGGAAACGGCCAAATTACTGAGAAGAGTCCAGGAGACTTGAGGAGACTTGCTGTCACTCAATCTCATGTGTAAACCATCAGCTAACGCTGATGTGAAAAACTCTAATGAGTAATAAATAATAATTGAATCTTACTAGAAATTTAAAAACCTGTGGAACATGAGTGTGACGGTAAAACCAGTCGTGCATTTGGAACGGTCTCCAGAAGCTTGGAAGAAGACAGAAAAAGTTTGATTTGGTTTTTTGTTTAATGGCATATCAAACTTGGTGGATTATTTAATGTCAAAGCCATCTTTGTCGAACAACAGTTGTACTATTTAACCAATAACTGTGGAGATATTGTACGAAACAGAACGTCATTGCTCGACTGGATTTGGAATTCGCTTACTTCAAGGCTAGAGTCCAGCATTTTATTGCTGAAAATACATAACAATTCAATTAAACGTCAGGGATTTGTTTACACACAGTTAAATGATCAAACAGTTTTTTTTTCTAAGAGTTCAATTTAGCATAAGTCAAATGTTTGCAGTCAGTTTAAATGCCAATATTTCCATAGATAGGACACTATCAGGTGCTACCACTCCAGGCCAGGGTAGATCTGGAAGCAATGGCAATGAAGGGGTACTCCGCGCTCCCCAAAACTCCTGCATTACTAAAGCATCATCTACAGATTTTTTGTGTCATTTTCAGGACACTCCTTGTAGTAGGGGGGGTCTAACCCCTCTTCACAGATGCAGTCTGTTTACTCTACAGCCCCAGGCAATTCAGTTATCAGAAAAGCAACAAAAACTAAGAAACTGACATCGGAAGAAAAACAACTGTATGGATATTTCATGCGACAAACTGGCGAGATTGCTTACAAGAGGAGTTGCACTTAGTTTAACACAGGAAAACCTCGAAAACTTTACGATAAAAACTGAATCTCTCCTTATAAGAGCACGAAATAATGTCATATTACCAGGGAAAGGAGTAGCACCCTCCCCTACACCTTGGTGTAGTAGCTATCGAAAAGGGAGCCCTTGAGTCACCCTCGACTATGGTCGCCAACTTTTAATATCGTACACATACGCACACACACACATATATATAACCATGTTTATTTGTTTTGTTTGTTTGGGTTTTATGGCATATCAACCTTTGTAGGTTATTCAATGCGAAATCCATTTTTATACAAATAATCAGATCGATTTCAAACAATTCAGTTTTGTATAAATACACAGTTTAATTATCAAAAACTTTTATTTTTCAAGCTATTCAGTTTTGTCAAGCAGATCTAATCCAGACAATTCAGTTTAGTATGAGTATAGCTTTTGTCCACATACTGTTAAATATCAAAGCAGTTTTATTCTAAACAATTCACTTTAGCATAAGAACACTGTTTCAATCTAGAAACAGTTCTATTTCAAACAATTCCGTTTTGTATAAATACACAGTTTAGTCGTCGAAACATTATTATTTCAAGCTATTCAGTTTAGTCAGACAGTTTTAATTCAAACAAATCAGTTTTGTATAAGTGTAGTTTTTGTCCACACACAGTTAAATGTCAAAACAATTCTATTTCAAACAATTCAGTTGAGTATAAGTACGCAGTTTCCGTGTCAAAAACAGTTATCTTTCATGTTATTCAATTTAGCATAAGAACACCGTTTAGTTCTGTTCGACCCACAGATAGGACCCAATCCTATGCTACCACTCCGGGACAGAGTAGACCTGAGAGCGATGGCAATAAAGGGGTACTCCGCATTCCCGAAAGCTCCAGCATTACTGGAACCTCACCATCGGATTTTTTAGTCTCATATCAGGGACAGCCGTAGAGGGAGTCTTACCCCTCTGCATAGATGCATTCGGTGTATTCTACAGCCCCAGCCAACGGGGCACTGGAAATTGCTAATACGCAAAAGAATAGCGAGTGTAAGACTAGGCACAATTCGGTGGGGAACGGTCATCCACAGGGAATTATGTAAGCGATGCACGAACATGAATCAATCCTGGAGAAAAATTGTCTGGGACTGTGAGATAAAAAAAAACCTGATGTGCAAATTTGCGCCAGAAGACTAAACAAGAAAAGAGAAACCTGATATCCAGTTGACCTGTAGAACATGAGAATGACGGTAATACCAATCATAATTAGTGCACTAGGAAGGGCCCCTAAAGTCTTGAGAAAAGACTAGAAGAATTGAAAATCAAAGGAAGAAACGAGATCATCTAGACCACAGCATTGTTTAAATCGGTTAGAATACTGAGAAGAGTCCTGGAGATCTGAAAAAAACTTGTTGTCACTAAAAGTCCTGTGAAAGATTATCAGCTGACGCTGTTGTGAATAACTCGAAACGATCCTAATAATGATGAAAGAAATGTAAGACTAGACATGACTGGGTGGTGACGGCGATCTACTGGGAATTGCGCAAGAAATTGAAATTCCAATATGCTACCAAATGGAATATGCACATAGAAAGAGGCATTATTTTCTCTAGAATTTCCAGATAAAAACATATCTTATAATCCCGGCTAGAAGACCAGACCTACTGTTGATCAACATGAAAAGAAAGTGAACTTGCAGAATAGTAGAATTTGGCATCCGACGAACAACAGAGAAAAATCAAAGAAAATGAAAACTGTGATAAATTATTAAACCTTCAGATAAAACTAAGAAAGTTGGGTAATTGTAATTGGCGCGAGAAGGGGGAGATATTGAAGTCGGCTAGAATACTGAGAGGTGTCTTGTTGACCGAAGGACACTAGCTGTCACTTACATTCCAGTGAAACACTATCAGAAAACGCTGGTGTGAAAAACTCCAATGAAGTCCTAATAATGATAATTTCTCAGCCAAGTTTAAGGACAATTCCAAATTTTCACAAGTTATTGTTTTATTATCAATCAACATCTATTTTTTTCTGAAAAGATTATTTTTTCATAATTTTTTTCATCGATAATTCTAATCTATTCTTTTTCTTCTTGCTTTTCTTTTACTTCTTCCTTTGCCTTTGACTTCATTCTTTCTTTCTTTGTTTCTACTAGTTACTTATTTCCTTTCTTCCATTCTCTCTCTCTCTCTCTCTCTCTCTTTCTCTCTCTCTCTCTCTCTCTCTCTTGTTTGTGTTTTTTAGTAGGTTTTTTACTTAAACTTTTTCCTTTGCTTCCTTTCTTTCTTTCTTTCTTTCTTTCTTTCTTTCTTTCTTTCTTATGACGACATTCTTTCTTTCTTTCTTTCTTATGACGACATTGTTTCTTTCTTTCTTTCTTTCTTTCTTTCTTTTTCCTGACTGTAACCTTTTTTCTGAAGGGTTTTTGCTCATAGGTCTTTCTTTCTTTCTTTCTTTCTTTCTTTCTTTCTTTCTTTCTTTCTTTCTTTCTCCTGACTGTAACCTTCTTTTCTGAAGGTTTTTTATCCATAGGTATTTCTTTCTTTCTTTCTTTCTTTCTTTCTTTCTTTCTTTCTTATGACGACATTCTTTCTTTCTTTCTTTCTTTCTTTCTTATGACGACATTGTTTCTTTCTTTCTTTCTTTCTTTCTTTCTTTTTCCTGACTGTGACCTTTTTTCTGAAGGGTTTTTGCTCATAGCTCTTTCTTTCTTTCTTTCTTTCTTTCTTTCTTTCTCCTGACTGTAACCTTCTTTTCTGAAGGTTTTTTATCCATAGGTATTTCCTTCTTTCTTTCTTTCTTTCTTTCTTTCTTTCTTTCTTTCTTTCTTTCTTTCTGCTGACTGTAACCTTTTTTCTGAAGGTTTTTTGCTCATAGGTCTTTCTTTCTTTCTTTCTCCTGACTATAACCTTTTTTCTGAAGGTCTTTTGCTCATAGGTATTTCTTTCTTTCTTTCTTTCTTTCTTTCTTTCTCCTGACTGTGACCTTTTTTCTGAAGGTCTTATTGCTCATAGGTATTTCTTTCTCTCTTTCTTTCTTTCTTTCTTTCTTTCCTTTACAAGTGATATAGTTTTCTTTTCTTATTCTCCTGTTTCCTGTTTCTATTTCTTCACCATCTTCCATGTCCATTTATTTCCTCGTCTTCCTCCACTGATTCCCTTTTTATTAATCGTAATCTTCCACTTTCGAATATATTCACATCGGTCTCCATTTCTTATACCATTCTACCTCTAGCAAGCACTAGCCATTCTTAAAACCTTCTATCCTTTCTTCTTTTTTTTTTTTTTTTTTTTTTTTTGTTGTCTCCCGACGGCTATCCTGAAACTTAAAGAAGACCAATCACTAATTATTCGATTACCAAATTATGCCACTAACATCCTCTGCTAACAGGCAAATCCATCTTCGCTATATAACAAACAATTTTCAGCGAAGATTTTCCCCCAGACTGTCCGAGGTGATGTGGAAGGAAAAACGTGGATGGGGCGTAGCGTTTGAAAGGTAAGGGCTTCAGAATTGTTAAGGATAAACATTGCAGTCAAGAAACGAACGTATAAATCTGTTATTTGCTCTTTTTGTCTCCGGGTCTTTTTCGCTGTTGTTCACGAATTGCATTTACCCAATATTACCGTATTTATTTCAATGCCTTTCTTTTCTTGTTCTCTCTTTTTTTTTTACCTGAGTTTTTGCTGTTATTTTCTTGGCTTTCGTCCCTCTTTTTTTTCTTCTGCACTTTTTTTCTCAACTTCTTCATCGGAGTTCTACCTTCATTTGTTGTTCTTTATTTAGAATTGTTTATTTCTTGTCGCTTTCTTTTTTTCCGTTTTCATTTGTTTGGTTTGGTTTGGTTTGGTTGTTTGGGTTTTATGGCATATCAAACCTTTTAGGTTATATAATGCCAAATCCATTTTTAAACAAATAATCAGTTCTATTTCAAACAATTCACTTGATCATGAGTACACAGTTTAATTGTCAAAAACAGTTCTAATTCAAACAATTCAGTTTAGCATAAGTATGCCGTTTAGTTCTATTTTACCAATAGATAGGGCCCTACTAGGTGCTACCGTTTCAGCCAGATTAGACCGGGGAGCAATGGCAATGAAGGGGTACTCCGTATTCCCCAAATTTCCATCATTACTGGAACCTCACTATCTGATTGTTTAGTGTCATATCCAGGACACACGTTTTGGGGGTGGGTCTTACCCCTCTGCAGAGAACCAGTCGGTATATTCTACAGCCCCAGCTGACTGGGCAAGTCTTCATTTGTATTTTTAGGGTGTGTCCAAAAGTCTTGCAATATTCTGCTAATGTTTGCTGCTATTCAGAATCTCTAGATGATTTTTGCCATGTTCGTTGAAGGGGACGAAAAACACTTGTCTATGAGATGTCGAGCTCGCCTGATACTCTCCAAGTACTTGTCACATCTAGGGCTTTCGTGGTGTTATGGCCGAGTTTGAACTCGTGAACCTAAAGTTTCCTTATTAGACTAAATTACACGTTCATCTCTGTAGATTTCAAATTACACACGGAGTAAAGCAAAGCACACCATGTCAGCGCACCGACTAGCTTGATACTTACAATCACACTAGGTACCTGACATGTCTTGAACTACTTTGGTCACGAGATATCATCATCATCATCATGTCGCGCTGGTAGCACGGATATCCCTGGCCCTCTCTCGCCACTCCTCCCTATCGTTCATCGCCCTAGGCAGGTCTTCAGGACAACATCCCGTATCCTCACATAGCTGCTGAATGTATGTTCGTGCTGGTCGTCCGGCTTTTGCAGGGCCATGTGTGGGGGTCCATAAGAGTACATCTCTTATGAGTTCGTCCCTACTTCTCCAGCAGTGTCCTGCATGTCTGGTTCGTCTAACTTGAATAGTTTTCGTGATTGGAGGCATGTGGCCGTACAGTTGGTGTCTTGTGGGGTGTTGCCGCCAGGACTTGTTCAAGATTGCTCGCAGCATTCTTGTGTAATTGCCGTCTAGCTTCTTCTCCAGCCGTTTTTTAGAGTCCATGTAGTGCACCCATATAGCAGTATCGATGTGACCGCTGCCTGGAAGAAACTGCGTTTCATTTTATCGGTTAGGTCTGATTTCCATATAATCGATAGCCTATTGATAACTGTCCATGCTTTCGTTAACCTCGTGTCGATGTCCTTTTCGGTTGATGCGACGCTGCTTCCTTGGTAAGAGAATTTGTCTACTAGTTTAAGAGGGGTTCCGTCTAGAGTGGAGATGTCCCCCGTTTGATTATTGCACATATATTCCGTTTTGTGTGCATTAACATAGAGGAGATATACGCACCGAAAACTTGCACGTACTACTAAAATATTGCAAAACTTTTGACTCACATCGGAACTTCGTTACTTTGATTGTCACAACCTTGGATTCTTTTTTTCTTCGCTTTGTTAATTATTTACTTTATTTCTTTTCAAAGGGTAGGGATATCCGTGACGTAATGGCTGACGTGCTGGACTGCAAAACTGTAGTAGTAGTAGTAGTATTTCTTTTTCAGAAATATTTTCCTAATTCTTTTATTGCACTCTTTCTTGAAAATTTTCATTAATTTATTGATAGATTTTACACTCTCACACGCTCAGACCAATGAAAACATATTCAATTGCATTTCCTATTATAAATAATATGTACTAGCGAATGTACTTGTTTATATTGGATAAAGAAATGACAACTTGGATCATAATGAGTTACACTAAGAGTATCACGATTTCTCATTGTGAGACTGGAAGAATATCTATCTATCTATCTATCTTTCTATCTATCACTGTCTTTTCATTATCTTTCCCTCTCTCTCTTTCGTTTTCTCTCTCTATCTATCTTTTTTCAGTCTCTTCATTATTTTTCTATGTGTCTCAGTATTTTCAGTCTCTGTCTCTCTAAATATTTTTCAGTCTCTTCATTATCTATCTATCTATCTATCATTATCTCAGTCTTTTCATTCTATCTATTTATCTATCTATCAATCTCAGTATTTTCTTTCTCTCTCTCTCTCTCTCTCTCTCTCTCTCTCTTTCTTTCTCTCTCTCTCTCCTTCTCTCTCTCTCTTTCTCTCTCTCTCTCTTTCTCTATCTATCTATCCTTACCTGGATTCGTCATACTACCCACTTGATTAAGACAAAGGCACACCAAAAATTCGTGCTGGGTAGGCTACTGCAAGTTGTTCGCCTGATCCCAGGAGGCTTTCTCCTCAGCCAGTACTTGCTTAGCAGGGTTAAGTTTATCGTTTCGAGTCTGAGGTGGCCTCCCCAAAAAATCCCGAGTGGATCAAGCATTTTTAAGACGGTCACGCATGAATCCCTGACTGGATTCCCTGATTCATGGCCTAATGGCTAAAGTGCTCGACAGCGGTCTCAAAGTGAGCGAGCTCAAACTCCAGTCGCGCTATTACGTTCATTTTCCAACAAATACACATGAGACAGAAATGAACCTCAGTTATAAGTGAAATAGTATAACTGCTGCTATTGTAAAAGATATAACATTGGCATTGAATAACCCACGAAGATTGATATGCCATTAAACAAAGGAAAACGAAATCTGATTTGTAGAACAGTCGTCTGGGCTGTAAAATGCACCGACTGTATCACAGAGGGGTAAGACCCCCACCCAACGAGTGATCAGGATATGAGAATAAATAATCTGATGGTGAGGCTCCTGGAATTATTGAGCTTTGGTGAATGTGGATTACCCTTTCATTGCTATTGCTCTCAGGTCCACAATGGCTCAGAACGGTAGCACCTGATAGTGTCCTATCTATAAGTCAAATAAAACTGTTTGACTATCAAAGCTCTGTGCAAAAAAAAAACGACTTATGCGAAATTGAATGGTTAGAAAAAGAACTGTTTGGTCATTTAACTGTGTATAAACGAATTACTAATGTGTAATTGAATTACTTATACATAGCAATGCTTTAACCATTTAACTTTACTGACTTATGCTAAAGTGAATTGTTAGAAATAGAAGTGTAGGTTATTTGATTATGTATATCTACAAAATGTGTTTACAAATCGTATATTTAATATATATTTAAAAATGTTACATATTGAACCTTGACCGAGCCGTCAATTAGAGATGCACCTGTGTAAATAAGTGGAAGAAGATCATGTGATCTAATCGGAAGTGGGTGTTATGAAATAATATATGCAGATGCCCGTGGCTGTTGAGTCTATTGGAGGCAGTGAAGGCCAGAGTCAAAACCAATCTGCAGTTACTGAGAGCGCATCCGCTGGGGCTTGTGGCCCATACCCGGCCTCCGGTTGAGCAACCCTGGCCGAGAAGCAGAAGAAGTGCTAAGAGGGTCTTGAAGAAAAAACAAGAGAAGTTATGGGTCAATACAGCAATCTGTCTTGTCTCCTCCCCACATCTCACAAACCACAGAAGCTTCAGCTCCTTTCGAAAGAATAAAAAGACGTATATATTCTCATAAAGAATACTTACTTCAACCACTATACAACAAAAAACAGGATTTGGTATAAAATATCCAACAATAGTTTATATGCTATAAAAACCAAATCAAACCAAACCTAATCTGATATGGAAGAAAATCGCATAGCTTCGTATCTATTAATCAATCTATCCATCGACCTATCCCGAAAAAAAAATGCATTTTATATTACAGTAATATCTGAAATACAAGAAAATATATGGATGATCATCCTTAAACACTCAACAAAACAGCTGTTATACGATCACTTATCTCCCATCTCTCAAACCATCAAAGTAAGACGAGCAAGGCATGCCAGTCACAGCTAGAGAAAGTAAAAACGAACTCATAGGTGACGTTCAACGATGAACTCCTACACAATGATACACCAGTGTCTCGCTGATTAACAAAAATGTATATTCATCAGCTTTGGATGTCTTTCAGAGGACTTAACAAAAGCGATGGCCGATAGGAACGGATGGCAAGAGGGAATCAGAAGAATCCGTGCTTTCGAGATACGGTGATGGTAATGATAATGATGATGATGATTTACATCAACCCCCATACGAAATCCAAAATATATTTATGTCTGTATGCATGTTCATCCTCGTGTGTTTGTAGGGGCGATGACGATGAAAGTGGCTGGTATGGCATTTTGGGTGTCGGGTTTCTGGTTCATTGCATGTTTTGGGTCTGTACGATGGCCTATTGGCCAACATGATCGACTGCGGGATCGTAATATACGAGTTCGAACTCCAGTAGCGCTACTGAGTTCATTTTCGGACCAAATTTCCTCCAGATATGAGAAACAACATTTCAACAAGGATGGCATATGCATTAAATAATCCTCGAAGTTTGATATGCTATTAAACAAAGAAACCAAACCAAACCAAACCCAACCCAACCACCTCATTGATCATCGTCAAGCAATAATGGCTTGACCAACCAGCTGGCAAAGTTTGGATTGCCTCATACAGGTTAAAGAGCGCAATATGCCCTGCTATTTACTAGTAGCTTGTGTTGGGAAGAGATAGATTCATGTTTAGGAAGTGCCCGTGGTGTAATGGTTATCGTCGTAGGAAATGGACACAGCGACACAAGTTCAAATCCTGGACGAGACCGATTGCATTTCACATAGCACTAATACCCTTGGGAAAGGTATAAATTATTCTCTCTCAGCTATGAGTAAATAGAAGGGCAGACTGGGTTCTTTAGTCTTGGTGAAGTAACTAGTCTAGGAAAAAGGAAACTCTGAATTCAAACCTTTTAAACTCCGCCTAAAATTGACCTTGCGGAGGGGTTGGGTAAATATGAATAGATTCATGCCTTCCTCAAGTGCATTTCTGAAATGTATATAGCGGCATTTGTTATTTGAACTTAGTACGCTGGTTCAGTTTTTTTTATGACTATGATACCCTGTGGTTGTCATAAGTATTTATCCCTTCATTTTCGACATTTACTTTCTTTTTCTTTCTCTTGAGCTTCCCTGATTATACACAACTTTTTCTCAACGTATCTCTTTTTCTGTTTCTCAACACCATTGTTTTTATTCTCAGAGTCTTTTTTTCTCACCTTTCTCTTCTACTTCTTCTTCAACTTCAACTTTCTGCTTTCTTTTCTCAACCCCTCTCTGTCATCTCTTTTAAACTTGTGAGATTTCACTTTTCAACATTTGGGCAACGTGGAGTACTCTTTCGTTGCCATTACTTCCAGGTCAACTCTAGCCTTGTATCGTGTAGAGCCTTTCAGGGTCCCATCTATGAGTCAAATAGAACTGTTTAATCATTTGCTGTACTTGAAACCATTTAACTATGCGCAAATAAATCAATTTTAATAAAATTATCTGTATTTGATTGGGATACTCAGAATCATTAACGTGTATGCGAACCAATGATTTATATTGAACAGAATTATTAGCATTACATCGCAATTCGTGAATCCATTTAAATGTGTGCAAACAAAATTTAGCGGAATTATTAAAGTTGTATGGCATAGTTGGAAATCATTTACCTGTATGCAAACAAGGGCACCTCGGGTCGTGTAATGGTTAGCAAGGTAGACTAGCCAAACTGCACGAGTGAGTTCGATTCTCATTGGGTGCCCCATTCATACGGACTTGTGCTATATCTTAGCAAAAAGCCTAGTAAATTACCTGTATGCAAACAAATGAGCTCTGACTCATTGAAAAATTGTTACCGACAAACTATTTGTTTATATATATATATATATATATATATATATATATAGAATACTTAGTCCAGTTAAACCGGAGTTAGGAGTAATTCCATCAGGACAAGAAATTATTCGTGAATGAATATTTAAATCTTCCTGGTAAAGAGCTCAATGTACCAATTATACAGAGCAATAATTTCATTAAGAAAAAACAACGAAACCAATCGTTTCGTTGTTTTTTCCTAATGAAATATATATATATATATATATATATATATATATATAGAACTCTCGTTAGTGGACGGGTACCCCTCTGCAGTGATTCCGGTAGGTGCATTCTACAGCCTCAGCCGACAGGGCTAAAGTTATTATAGTACAAAATTATATCAATTTTTCTTTAACATTGTGTATTTTCTTTATCTCTGGTAATTCCACATTTTTTTCTTATTTCTCCAACTATTTCTCGTTTTTAATATTGTACATTTTTTTCTTTTCTCTTTTCTTACTCATTCGTTATTATTTTTAATCTTAGCTACAATAAATATATCTTGCTTTCTCTTTTGATCTTCGCTATTTTCTACCGAGTATTTTCATATTTTCCACTTTAATGTTTTCTTCTTATTCTTCGTAAATAGCAACCAACGATCACACACGATTGCATAAAAAGCATATCTGTCTCTTCTACACCTTCCCCCCCACTAACGACAAGCTCCAGACATCCTACAATGACGACTTGTAACAAAATCATATCAGCTCGCTGCAACGCAAGAGACATGATCCGACTTTACCTCTCGAAGTTGAAGAAGACACATCCCAACGAAACCCACACACACACACACACACACACACACACACACACACACACACACACACACACACACACACACACTTATCTATTGGCGCAGAACCTTTCTTTCTCTTTTACAATCCTCTATTATTTCTTCTTCTTCTTCTTCTTCTTCTTCTTCTTCTTCTTCTTCTTCTTCTTCTTCTTCTTCTTCTTCTTCTTCTTCTTTCTGTTGTTGTTTATCTTCCTTTGCCATCTTGTATTCTTCTTTTTCTTCTTTCTATTGTTGTTAATTTTCCTTTGCCATCTTATATTCTTCTTCTTCTTCTTCTTCTTCTTCTTCTTCTTCTTCTTCTTCTTCTTCTTCTTCTTCTTCTTCTTCTTCTAATTAACAACTTTCAATAGTTTATTTTCCTTCGCTATGTTCTTCTTCTTCTTCTTCTTCTTCTTCTTCTTCTTCTTCTTCTTCTTCTTCTTCTTCTTCTTCTTCTTCTTCTTCTTCTTCTTTCTGTTGTTGTTTATCTTCCTTTGCCATCTTGTATTCTTCTTTTTCTTCTTTCTATTGTTGTTAATTTTCCTTTGCCATCTTATATTCTTCTTCTTCTTCTTCTTCTTCTTCTTCTTCTTCTTCTTCTTCTTCTTATTATTATTATTATTATTATTATTATTATTATTATCAATGACTCCTTAATCGAACCAGGGGAAAATGGGATTTCGATCCGAGTTTAAGTTTAGGGTGGGATGTTTATCAAGACTTCGCTTCTTAGACAAAATGGTTGCAGGCCATGAGATTCGCAGCCCGCCATCTCCGTTCTTTTCTAATATTGCGTTTCATCAAGAAGTTTTTTCGCTCGAAAGCGCACGGCAATGTATCCCATAATTCCTGTCTTAATTACAACCACACAGTTACAGAAGCGACCAGTAGCCGAGACATTGCATTATATGCTTTGTCTTGCATATATCATCATTTCTTTTATTTTTTCTCTATTTGCACTTACAAAATCTGACATGTCGTTGCTGTCATCAACAAATATATGTATATATAAGCTAATGGTTTTAGGAAAAATAAAACTGTAAAGATGAAAACAGACCTCTCTCTCTCTCTCTCTCTCTCTCTCTATATATATATATATATATATATATAGTGGGGTGAAATAAGTATTCGAACATATGAAAATTTTATATTTTTATCTTTTAAACATAGCCCGAACAAAAATTTTATATACATTTACTGTACAAGGATATATTCAACTAATATGTGTATATGAACTTACGTTAGAATTAAATTTACAGAAATTAATGCCATTTATTGATTTTCATGAGAGAAAAAAAAGTAATCATACAAAACAATATTGTCACAATATTTTTCTAGATTGTCCCAATAATGCTATAAGTACCCATAGTTAGTCTCTATAATGCCCCAATAATGTTATTAGTAACTATAAAATCCTAACCAGAACTTTCTGCAATTGCTTGTCATACGAAAAGGTTCTTATGATGGCAAAGGGTAAAGATTTGTGTAATTTATAAAAAGCACTGATAGTTAAGCTTTGGAAAGATGGAGAAAGTTATAGAAATATCTCAAGTAACCTGAAAATTATTTTATATAAGTTCATTCATTGCAAGGTTTAAAAAATGTAACACAGTTAAAAACAAAAAAAAAAAAAAGAACAGGTGCTCCAAGGAAGATTTCTCCTAGATTATCAAGAAAATTAGGACGCCTGATTAACTAAAATCCAATGGTTACGCGTGAAGAGCAGCAGGAAGATTTGCGTCTATCAGGATGTAGTGTAACCAAACCAACAATAAGTAATGAAATGTTGAGGAATGGTCTAAAGTCACGAAGACCAAAGAAAACTCCTCTCCAATTGAAACGCCATAGAGATGCAAGGTTGAAATTCGTAAGACAACAAAAGGAAAATGAAATTTCATTTTGGGAAAGTGTATTATGGACAGATGAAACTAAAATTAAGTTGTTTGTTCATAATTATCGAAATCATAGGTGGAGGAAAGATGGCGAAGGCTACTCACCAAAGAACACAGTACTAATTGTCAAAATGGCAGTATAATGATTTAGCGATGTTTTTCAGTGAAATGTGTTGGCAGAATATCCGTAATAGACAGTAAAATGAATGCTCAAATGTATAAAAAATATCTTGTTAGAAAATTTGATGTCTTCTATTGGGTGTCTTGAGCTACCTTCTGATTACATTAACCAAGAAGATAATGATGCCAAGCATACAGCTAAATCAACGAAGAAGTTGTCTGAAAATAATATTGGTGTTTTGCAATGTTCAAGTCAGTCCCTGGATTTTAATCCAATTGAGAACTGGCGATTTTTGAAATTTCAAATTCGAAAACGAGCACTAGCAAACATCAATAATCTAAAGACAATATGTCAGGAAGAATGGTACAAAATACCGATTAATTATTGCAAAAAATTAATTAAGAACTTCAGGAAGAGATTAATGGCTGTTGAAGTGAATAAAGAGTATTCTACAAAGTATTTATCTTCATTATCTTTCGTTCTATGTCTGATGATTGTCGTTTATAAAACTTTATGAAACCTGAGGTCGTAGAGAAGCTTCTGTGCTATTAAATATATATAAAATCTTATATATATTTACTTATCACACACACACACACACACACACACACACACACACACACACACACACACACACACACATATATATATATATATATATATACATTTTTTGTTGTAGGTCCAAAGAGAGAATAAAAACATTTTAAAATAAGTAGTTCCACAAAGAGATTTGTATTTTTTAAATTTATTTATTCATTTATTTTGTTGTTAAATAACAAAATAAATAGATAAATAAATAAATTCAAAAAATACAAATATTTTCGTGGAACTCCCTATTTTAAAATATGTATATATATGTTTAAACACACACACACACACACACACACATATACATATATATATATATATATATATATATATATATATATATATATATATATATATATATATATTGCATTGCGCATTATTTTATTTTTAATTGTAATAATAAGTGTTTTAATTCATATTGTTCTGCTTGAAATAATAAAATCCTCGAATCCTCGATTTAGAAAAAAAAAAAAAAATTTCTTTAATATAAAAGAGCCCTCATAGAAGAGGAGTTGGAGTCTATGTTAGTGAGAGGGAATCGGAAAGAATATATGTGAAAAATGGTAAACGGACGAACGATGCGTTTATTGTTGCTGGTGTATTTTTATTATTTATCTATAAATGTATGTACACTTACAAGTGGAGAACAACAGTAAATTAGATACAAAGGTAACATTCTTCTGTTTAACTCATCAACATTATACTAATTAAGTTTCCAGAAAACGTACTATGATCATATATATATATATATATATATATATGTATGTATGTATTTATTGAAGAGTGTATATATAGGCAGCAAGTTTTTATTAAGGAAAGTTTTATTAAAGACGATGGAACACAGTTCATTATTCTTTATTGTAATTTTTCAAGAGTTCTTGTTATTTTTTTTTTTTTTGCGTTGGGATCCTGGTGGTAAAGAAATTGTTCCATATCTACTGCACAATCGCTTTCGACAATACTTTTTGTCGCCATCAGGGGTTGTACAGTTTGAGTTGACAGTTTGAGTTTTATTGTTTTAATTATTTGTAGCGTTTTATTTTTAAATTGTCAGTTGGAACGTTTTCAGCGTTTTATTTTCAAACAATCAGTTGGAAAGGTTGACTAATCGAGTGAGTGACTTTAGACATTAGAAATATTTAATATGTTGGCGCCTATGTTAAATGCTATTTTTAATGGTTTTTGTAAAGCATATTGCTTCTAGAATTTGTAATCGTTTATATTATCATTTTCATTTATAATTATTGTATTATCTGTGAGAATCTTCCTTGCATGGGAAGATGAAAGTTGGTCAGTACTATTGTTATTTTTTATAATTAAATGTTGTGTTACGGCCCTATTTTCGGAAGGGTGTTAAACGAGGCGACGAGATAGTGTAGTAATTGCATAACCAATGTAAATACTAATTTTGTTTTTCAAGAGGCATTCATGAAATGGATATATGAATTTATAAACTACATTGATTTGATTTAGGAATATTTTAGCAGAGTTGGTGTTATTTTTAACTGTGAGGTTTGTTGTTTTAAATTTTGTGTAGTATATATATAGGTACATATATAAATTTATATTGTGGAATATTTCATGTATCCGTTAAACATGGATTCATTCATCAAAACTTCATTGATTGATTGGTAGACTGATTTTAATGGTATATATTGTACAATAGAGAAAGACGGCAACACTGATGTATAAAAAAATAATCTGCTTCTTTTCTTTTCCTTTTATAACCCAAAATGTACGGATGGATTGAATATGGACGGCTGAACTTCACAGACAGGGGCCTAGGTAGAAATCTTCGGTAAAACCTCCTCTCTTCCTGTTGTTTGGGTCGAAAACTCCCTGCTATTATAACATCTCAAACTCCCTCGCATATTTCGTGGTCACACCTCTAGCCTGCTGCCCCACCAAATGCTCGTGATCACACTTCCATCCCGCGTGCAACCTGCACAATTGACGCAGTATTTTCACCAAATGTTCCAAGTGTCTGACTTCCGCAACTCCATCGATAAATGTCAAAAGGGGTCTTCAAGTCAATAACCAACACATATTAACTCATTCATGGTTATTTTTTGCCGAGAGGGTAAGGAATCGTGTTCATTGTACGTTCATATCTATAATTTTTGTGCGGTTGTTTCTTAAGAGTTTTTTCAGGTACGTGGCTATCGAAAACGAATGGTTTTTTCAAGTGATTTTATTTGTAAATGGGACCCAAATAGTTGTTATTAATCCGGGTTTGGGTGGACCTAGGAGAAAGAGCAATGAGTGTGTATTTAAAATATCTCCGGAAGTGGAGCTTCACCATCAGATGTAGTTTCCAGTCATATCCAGAACACTATTTTTTTCAGAGGAGGCCTTACTCTTTTGCAGGAGATAAAGTTATCATATTAGAAGTCTCGCAGACAGTGCTATTAATAAAGTTTGTTGGAATTATCAAATTAATAGATTATATTGTCACGCTTCTGATTATCTGTTATATGCAGGACTACATGATTAATCTAATACCTGAAATCACCTGCGCTTAAGCATCGTACTGTCTAGTATATATTCATATGTGTAATCCATATGTTTAGATCAGATTGACGTTTAAAGTACAGACATTTCCCCAAACGGATTTAAACCAAGTTAAAGAAATAGAGAAGCTTTTATATTACCACAGATATTTCTTTTGCAAAATAACAGAGAGAGAGAGAGAGAGAGAGAGAGAGAGAGAGAGAGAGAGAGATTTGGTTTGGTTTGGTTTGGTTTGATTTTATAGCATATCAAGTTTTGTGGGTTATTTGATGCAAAATACATTTTATGCATATAAAGAGTTCAAGTTCAAACAATTCGGTTTAGCATAAATACCATTTTTTGTTTACGAGCAGTTAAATGTAAAAACAGTTTTATTTCAAACAATTCAGTTTAGCATAAATACACAGTTTTAAATGCAAAAAGCAGTTTTATTTCAAACAATTTACTTTAACCTAAATACACTGTTTAGTTCTATTTGACCAATAGACTGTACTCTTTCAGGTGCCACCACTCCAGGGCTATATATATATATATATATATATATAGATGTGTGTGGGCTATATACATATATAGCTCACGTTTAGGAATCATAGGACAACTACTATATATATATATATATGAGACCTATATGACTGCTAATAAATCCACTACTAATAATGTTATGTTCTTTCTTGTTTTACATTTGAAAATAGTATGCTATAACAACTGTTTATCCTCGATCACAATGCCTTGGACCTGCAAGGGAAAAATATTTTGCTTGACAATTTATTTGTAGACAAAATCATTCAAAACTGTGCAAGCAAAATTTCGCAAAAAGTTTAACTAAATAATCATCCTCAGAAAAACAAAAGTTATCATTGGGTACACAATTTTCAATTTATGAGGTCAGTAAACAACCTCAACAAGCAGAAAATCCCAGATCTGGCAAGAGATTGACTGAAAAATGTCCTGACAATATGGATGCAGTGGGAGATTCTATCAGAAGGAGTCTGAGAAAGTCCCTCTAAAAAACTTGGTCTTTCACGTGCACTGTTGGATAAAGTCAATCAATTTCTGTCCTTTCTGAAGTGATTTGATTGTTTTATGAATGATGACTTGATGCAATATGAATTATCATATTAATTGGTCGCATCTATTTTGAAATGGCATATATATATATATATATATACATATATATAACAATTGGCTAACCGTAGTCAAGGTTCCCTTTTCAATAGCTAATACAATAGTCCAATTAACCTCGATCTATTCCTTATAATGTTAAGGAGGCATTAAGTACCATTTTTGAGTCTTTGGGATATTTCGACTTTGGATTGAACCCCAGTTTTCCGGACTACTGGCGAACACTCTTACCATTTTACCAACGGTAAATATATATATATATATATATATATATATATATATGAATTTAGTTGACAAAGTACGAAGACACCATTTCAAATGAGACGAATTTAGTGACTGTATGTGTATAGTTATTGCTAAGAGGATCATGTTCGATGTGACCGTTTCGTACGTATCAGACAGGATTTCTGCTGTCTGCCCTCTCCAACACTAATCCATCTCAAAAAGAAGAAGGAAAGAAAGAAGATGAGTTCTCCTGGGTCAGACACAATTGGTGATCAGTTTGAAATGAACAAGTCTGGCGCAAGGTCTCATTTTAACAAGCTGTCACAGAATGACGAAAGCTAAGTTTGATTTCCTAACTTGGACACAACTTCTTAAGGGGTTTTACCCCCCGCTCTCTTACGCCACTTTTTTGTGTAACGGTTATCATTTCGGGAAATGGACACATCAACCCGATTTCAAATCTAAGACCGCTTGCATTTTACATAACGCGAATGTAACGCCAAAACACAACACGAAACAACCCATGTTGGCTCACTTAATACGAAATTTATTACTAGGAGAAATTCTCGATGTAGGCGAAAAGAGAGAAGTAGATAGATGTAATTGTGCCAAGAAGATAGATATGTAGACTGCTGTACATGTGTGAGACGAAAGTGTAGAAAGTTATTTACTCACTGATCGGCCGTCTATGGATGTGTGACTTCCTTCTCTTCTCGGGGCTTTGCTCGCGCGAGAACTCTCGTTTTCAACCCGTTCTGGTCCACGGATAGCTGTTGACTATGGTCAGGGAGACTCCCCTGGCGTCTTCAATTTTTTTTCTCATATCCACCCCCTAAATTATTCATTACCCAATTCTTTAATCACACGCCATCAGTAAAACCTATTGTACACGTCAATGCGAATATATCAGCTGATAGCTACCAAATTGTTTAGAATATAAACTAACAGCAGTTTCTAAATCAAACTTGTCCATGACCATAACAAGCGAAAACCCCACATCTTCAGACTCCCTGTTTGACAATAAGAAGAATTTACTACTAAAGTATTTAACTAAAATCCCAATTTTACACAAATTAGTAAAAAAAGTAAAATTGGCAACTTTAGTCGAGGGTGATCCGGGGGTTCTTTTTTTAATAGTTACTACATCGAGGTGTTAGGGAGGGCGCTACTCCATTCCCTGGATTGCTCCACTTTACCCTTGATCCTTACCTTATAATACTGAGTGTTAAACAAGGCGGCATCAAGAACCATTTTTTGGGATTGAACTCCGGTCTTCCGGACCACTGGCGAACATTCTACTCCGTAAGCCGATGGCCCAGGATATTTTACTTTAATACTCTCGGGTAAATATACATTAGGAGTTCTTGTGGTGTAGTGGCTAACATTTGAGTCTGCAACAACTAAGTAAACGAGTTCGAATTCCCGTCGTACAATGATTTTCACTTTTATATTCATAACCTCGAGAACAGTATGAACCCGATTATCCCCGATGCAATGGATTAAATGGCGTTACGAAATAACCCATACGGCCGATTTGTTTTGTTTGGCTGCTCGTCAAGGGATGTGAACTGCGTTGTTGCTTCTCACACCTGGCCAAGTCGGCATTTCACAGTTGAACAAAAAAAATATAGCAATAAAATAACTAACAGAGGTTGGAAGGAAGAAGAGACAAAACACGAATACAAAAGAGCAAAACGTAAGAAGATGAAGATTAGCACTTTTTTCTTTGTGTATTTATGGCTAAGGCAAGAACTTGGCGAAAATCCGACACTGCTACCGAAGATGCTGACTCATCTATGGTCGCTGTCTTAACCGCTCGACGTCCCGTTTCTAACTCCACTGCTTCATGTTCTGGGCTTGACTGTTTAGCTTCACATCCTTGGCTCTGAATATTTGACTATCTACCTCTGGAGTCTCAGTCCTCACTTGATCAATATCCTTCGTCCTTTCTTCCGGTCTCACAGGTTCACGCAGGCACAGCTATTTGCGTGTTTTTCGCAGTAAAATAGACAAAAAAGGAGATCCTCTAAGACACACTGACGCTGGTCAAAGATGTTAAAAATAATTCTATCAGCCAGCCACAACACACATAAATCCACATACGCAGGTATATATATATATATATATAGATAAACACACACACACACGCGCACGCACATATATATATATATATATATATATGAATGCTCATTATCGTACCACAAGCTTCACTCATTTTCTTTACTACACGTGCCATTAAAGAAAGAAAGCAAGCCTTACAACGATGAAGCAAATATAAATATTGATTCAAACCTATAAACATATAAAAAACAACTGGTTGGTTGATTGGTTCTTTTGGTTTTATGCCATTGTGGATTATTAAATGCTGAAATCTGTTTATACATCTCGAAACACACAAACTGCATAACCACTTCTCACGCAGGCATATGTTCCATTCCATGTAAAGATTATATCAGCGAAACCCACCCTAATCTACAAAAAAGGATTGATGGACATAAACGATCAATTAAATTAATGAGGACCAAAATGACCTTTTTCTCCTCCATGTTAGATTTCAATTTTTCCAAGACTACTTTAATTAAACTCATACATTGCAAAAAATCTCGTCGACTTTTAGAATCTGCTATCATCGTCTATTCCAAACATTTCATTAAATAACGCCACCGGCTTCTACCAGAAATTTGGAAGAGATTATTCTATGTAAGAATAATACTGAAATTGAAAATGCATAGGATAAAAATTTTATAACTAAAACTAAGTTATTTATTTCCCTACCACACTTCCATATTTCTGGACGATTTTACATTCTTCATTAAGATATTTCGTTCCGTTGCTAAAATCTTTGATGAAATTTGATACGCCTGATGATTGGCTGTAGCCTCCCCTGTCTACCTAGCCATGGTCCAGGTGTTCAAAAATAGATAAGAAGAACAGCCAATGACCCCTGCTGCCACCACTCTGATATATATCTATTTTTTTGTTTCACTTTTTTTTTTTTTGTCTTTCCTTCTTAAGACTCCTCCCGCTTTTTATTTATCTCTTTCCTCCTCTGCTGTAGTTTAGAGAGAATGAAAATCCTCATTCTCATAAGGTCTTTTTGAAATAAAAACGAGATATTATTTTTTGATCATCTGGTAAATGCACGCGTAAGCCGAAACCCTGCTACGTAGTCTGAAACGAGCAGCTGTAGGCATAGGCCTCCATGCCAATGCACACAAGACGGAATATATGTATTTTAATCAAACAGGCGATATCTCCACACTAAACAGTAGCTCTCTGAAACTAGTAATCAAGTTCACCTACCTAGGAAACAGAGTCTCATCAACCGAGACAGACATCAACACGCGACTAGCAAAGGGTGTATAGCTAACAATAGACTATCGGTCATATGGAAGTCAGACTTAACCGATAAAATAAAACGCAGTTTCTTCCAAGCAGCGGTCGTATCGATACTGCTGTATGGATGCACTACATGGACGCTATGTAAACGTATGGAGAAAAAGATTGACGGCAACTACACAAGAATGCTGTCAGCATTATTGAACAAGTCATGGAGGCAGCACTCAACAATGCAGCAGCTGTAGGGCAACTTACAACCCATTACGAAGACTATTAAAGTTAGACGAACCAGACATGCGGGATACTGCTGGAGAAGTAAGGACGAACTCATACGTGATGTACTCCTGTGGACCCCTACACATGGACGAGCAAAGTCAGGACGACCAGCTCGAACCTACATACAGCAGCTCTAAGGGATGTAGGCCTGAAGACCTGCCGAAAGCAATAGATGATAGGGAAGGTTGTCCGGAAAGGGTCAGAGATATTTGTGCTGATGGCGCGAGGTGATGATGATGATGATGATTTTTTTGAACCTGTTGTCTGTGTTTCGGTTTATCCACTTTTCTACTTATTTCTTCACATCTTGTCAGATTTACCAAACCCTCCATTTTCCCACATATGTATCAAATATTATATGACTTGTAAACACGCTTTGTAGATAAAATTCTTTAATGAACCTGAACTCTGAACAGCTACAATTTAACATCAGTCATTTGTTTTCACATAGTTTGTTCAATCTGATTGATCCTATCAAGTGCTACCAGAGTTGACCGGGGAACTATGGCAATAAAGGGGTACTCTGTATTCCAAAAGACTCTAAGGTTGGACCCTTACCATCAGATAGTCATTAATGTCATATTACCAGGACACTCATTGGTCGTAGGGTCTTATCCATCTGCAGAGAAGCTGTTGGCGTATTTTATAGCACCAACCGACTGGGCTTCTTAGCTGTGAGGGACATTACGCAAGATCAAGCGAATTTTAGTTGGTTTTGAATGCTTTTTTAAGATATTCGAAAATCAAAAGAATCAATTTGCTAAATAAAAATAAAAAGTTTGGTCTTTTTGAAACCTTGTTCAGTTTCAATCGGGGGCCCTGTCGGAGAGGCTTAGAATACCCTGCCTGTGTCCCCTGCAGAGATGTAAGTACCCTGAAAAAAAGAGTGTCTCAGTTATGACACTAAGCGACATCTGATTGTAAGGGTCCAGTTTTTGATATATGTCAAGTGTGGAGTACCTCCTCATTGCCTTTATTTCCAATTTTACCCTGACCCTTTTAGGGTCCATCAATAGATTATGTTTAAAAATGATTCTTATTCCGTAGAACCGTGTGCAAAAAAGAAAAGAAAAAGAAACAAACTCTTATAAAATATCTACACATAACAGCTGTGAGGGACATCAATAGATTATGTTTAAAAATGATTCTTCTGTATTTGTCACTTTTAATCGTGGTGAGGTTACCACGGGTTCCGAATTTAGTTTATGGCTGAATTCGAATTCATAAAGCATAAGTCCCAGTAAACCACAAAAAAACATGTGCGAACGGCGAGGAAAATAGTAACCAAATACTTGAAGGAATACTTTGCATGGGTTGCATGAATCATGGCAATAGGACAGAGTCACTTGGGTCTTAAATTGTACATTCCGCTGCTGTGTTTCAAGCCATTGAAGCAAACCCAACAAGACTATAAGGAGAGACCGGCATTTCAGTATATTCAGTCACTTTCACAACCACTCCAAAATGCAAATCATGCGGCCGAATTGTGTCTCGTGTTGCAAAATGTTTTACTCACCTTTGTATTTATAACAACCTGAACATTATAACTATAAATATTAGCATGTTTTTGTTATTTTAAATAGAAGTCTCGAACATTTCAGTGAGAGAGACTTTTTTTCTTTTCTTCATTTTCAAAGAGTTCCTGTTTGATTGAAGAAACATTTTCTTGTTCGCAGTAACCAGTAAACCAAGAGCTCAAAGGCAAATAAACGAACAAAATGTTTTTCCCTAAAAAAAAAAAAAAGAAAAGAAAAGCAACAACAAAAACAAAAAAACAAAACAATATATATAAAGATAAAACGAAAACTAGATACAGCATTTACAAGGAGAATAAAATAAAGAAAACTTCGTTTTTAAAAACACCTTCAGAAAATAAAATGATCTATTGAGCAAGATATGTTCATTTCCCGTAACACCAGCTGAGACAGACAAACAAACAAACAAACAAACATTTCTTTTCTTATTTTTTTTCCCTTTTTGACAGCTGATCTTTGATTAGGCACTATTTCTGGAAATAAACTGTTTATATTCATATTTATTTATTTATTTTATTTTTCTAGATCTTCATTTGGGATTTTTTTCTTCTTTCAGATGTAAATTTTAAAGATCTTTTTTTTTGAACCGTGATGTAAGCATATAGGATCTGATATGCTCCGTACATTTGGAATTTATTTTTAGAATCTTTGTACATAACAAACAAGTAAACAATAATAATAATAATTCAGTGACTTCAAGCTATGATTTACTTTATTTTGAAGCGCGAGTTATTCGAAGACTCAAGAAGAATCGACAGTGTGGTATTATTTACCTCATTCTATCGCAAGGACAATCAGTCGCTAAAACATACCGAAAGAATTAAAATAAAAAATTAAAAAAAAAAAAAAACCACACACACAACACCCTCTCCAAAAAAAAAAAAAAGAAGATTTATTTTTGAATGATATTGGGAAAAAAAATACAAAAAAATACGGTATCACATGTCCCGCAGTTTAACGCTGACATCAAGCGTCATGTAGGATAGGAAAACTGAAATAAAATTATAGAAAAAAAAATACAGAAAAGAAGGAGGGGAGGATAGGAAAGGAAAATAAAAGCGAAACCAAAGAAAGGAGAGACAGAAAGATATGGAAAAAAAACTGAAAAGAAGACAGGGATGGGGAAAAGGTGGCAATGACAGTATAAGATGAAATAAGGAAAGGAATGAAGAAAATAAAAGGGAAGAATAGATAAGCTGGAAGGAACTGAATAAAAGGAAAGGAAGTCAAGAAAAGAGTAAAGGAAGGATAGTAGAGAAGTAAGAAAAGGATAGAAGGCTGTGAAGAAAAAATGAAGAGAAAGAGGAAGGAATGATAGGAAGAAAGGAAGGAAGAAAGTAAGAAAAGTACGAAAGGATAGGATGGAAGGAAGAGAAAAAAAAGAGAAGAGAAAGTGGAAGAAAGGATAGGAAAGAAGAAAGGAAGAAGATTACGAAAGTAAGGATGGGATAGAAGGAAGAGAAAAAAGAAGAGAAAAGAAGGAAGAGGAAGAAGAAGAGGAAGAAAAGATAAGAAGGAAGGAAGGAAGGAAAGAAGGACAAAGTACCGTTGTAAGGATAGGATTAAAGGAAGATAAAAAGAAAAGAGAATGGGGAAGAAGAGGAAGAAAGGATCGGAAGGAAGATTGAAGAATACGAAAGTAAAGATGGGATGGAAGAAAGAGAAAAAAGAAGAAAAGAGAGGGAAAAAGTAGAAGGAGAAATGATTAGAAGGAAGGAAGACAAGAAGAAAAGAAAAAGAGTACAGAAGTAAGGATAGGATGGAAAGAAGAGAAAAAAGAAGATAAGAGGAGGAAAAAGAAGAGGAAGAAAAGATAGGAAAGAAGGAAGAAAGGCAGAAAGGAAGGGGAGTATGAAAGTAAGGATAGAATGGAAGCAATAGTAAAAATAATAAAAGGAAGAAAAAGAAAAAAAGGATAGGAAGGAAGAAAGAAGAGTACGGAAGTAAGAGTGGGATGGAAGGAATGGAAATGGGAAAAGAAGTGGGGCGAAAGAAGAGGAAGAAATGATAGGAAGAAAGGAAGGCGAGTACGGAAGTAACAATAGGATGAAAGGAATAAAAAAAAAAAGAAGAGAACAGAGGGAGGAAAAAGAGGAAAAGGATACGAAAGAGGGAAGGAAGGAAAAAAGATGAGTACGATAATAAGGAAAGGGTGGAAGGAATAGAAAATAGAAGAGAAGAGAATAAGAAAGTAGCGGAAGAAAGGATAGGAAGGAAGGAAGAAACGAAGGAAGAAAGAAAAGTATTGAAATAGAGATAGGACGGAAGGAACAGAAAAAAGAGGAGAAAAGAATGAGAATGTACAGGAAGAAAAGTTGGAAGGAAGGAAGAAGAAGACAGAAGTAACGATAGGATGGAAGGAAGAGATAAAGTAAAAGAAGGAGGTAGAAGAAGGAGAAAGGATAAGAAGATATGAAGATAAGAAAGAAAGAAGAGTTCGATAGTAAGGATAGTAAGAGAAGGAGACAGAAGAGGGTGAAATGATAGGAAGGAAAGAAGGAAGGAAGAAGCGTACGAATAGGATGGAAGGAGTAGAAAAAAGAAGAGAAGAGGAGGAGAAAAAAAAGGAAAAATGGGAATAGAAAGGAAGGAAGATAGAAACGAGAGTACGGAAGTAAGGATAGGATGGAAGGATTTGAAAAAAGAAGAAGAGAAAAAGTAGAAGAAGAAGAAGGAAGGAAGGAAGGAAGGAAGGAGTAGAACAAAGGAGAGAGGACGAAGAGAATGTCGAGGACGAAAGGATTAGAAGGAAGTAAGAAGACTACTAAAGGAAGGATAGCATTGAAAGAAGAGAAAAAAAGATAAGAGAAGGAGAAAGAAGAGGAAGAAAGTATTGGAAGGAAGGAAGGAAGGAAAGTAATAAAGTAAGGATAAAAATGAAAGAAGAGAAAAAAGAAGATAAGAGAAGGAAAAAGAAGAGGAAGAAAAGATTGGAAGGAAGGAAGGAAGGAAGGAATGAGAGTAAGGAAGTAAGGATAGGATTGAAAGAAGAGAAAAAAGAAAAGAAAAGGAGAAAGAAGAGGAAGAAAGGAAGGAATGAGAGTAAGGAAGGAAGGATAAGATTGAAAGAACAGAAACAAGAAGATAAGAGAAGGAAAAAGAAGAGGAAGAAAAAGATTGGAAGGAAGGAAGGAATGAGAGTAAGGAAGGAAGGATAAGATTGAAAGAACAGAAACAAGAAGATAAGAGAAGGAAAAAGAAGAGGAAGAAAAAGATTGGAAGGAAGGAAGGAGTTAGTGTAAGAAAGGAAGGATAGGATTGAAAGAAGAGAAAAAAGAAGATAAGAGAAGGAAAAAGAAGAGGAAGAAAAAGATTGGAAGGAAGGAAGGAATGAGAGTAAGGAAGGAAGGATAAGATTGAAAGAACAGAAACAAGAAGATAAGAGAAGGAAAAAGAAGAGGAAGAAAAAGATTGGAAGGAAGGAAGGAGTTAGTGTAAGAAAGGAAGGATAGGATTGAAAGAAGAGAAAAAAGAAGATAAGAGAAGGAAAAAGAAGAGGAAGAAAAAGATTGGAAGGAAGGAAGGAATGAGAGTAAAGAAGGAAGGATAAGATTGAAAGAAGAGAAAAAAGAAGATAAGAGAAGGAAAAAGAAGAGGAAGAAAAGATTGGAAGGAAGGAAGGAATGAGAGTAAGGAAGGAAGGAAGGAAGGAAGGATAGGATTGAAGGAAGAGAAAAAAGAAGATAAGAAAAGGAGAAAGAATAGGAAGGAAGGAAAGAAGGAAGGAAGGAGAGTAATAAAGTAAGGATAGAATGGAAGGAAGAGAAAAATAATTGACGAAAAAGGAAATAGAAGAGGAAGAGAATATTGGAAGAAAGGAAGGAAGTGAGAAAGAAGAGTACGAAAGTAAGGAAAGGATTGAAGAACGAGAAAAAGGAAGATAAAAGTAGGAGGAATAGAGACAGAAGAAGAATGAATGAATAGGAAGGAAGGAAGGAAGAAAGGAAAGTACAGAATGATAGGGTGGAAGGAAGAGTAGATAGAAGGGGAGAGAAGAAGGAAGAAGAGGGAGAAAAGAAGGAAGGAAGGAAGGAAGGAAGGAAGGGAGAAGAGTAAGGAAGTAACGATAGGATGGAGAGAAAAGAAAAAGGGGGGAATAGAAATAAGAAGAAAGAATAGAATAAAAAAGCAAAGTTGAAAGGAGAGAAAAGAAAAAAAGGAATTGAATCGAAGGAAGTAAAGAAAGAAGGAAAGAGAAAAGAAAAGAATGAAGGAAAGGTAGTATTGACGGAAGTGTAGAAAGGAGGAAATAGAATGGTTGAATAAGGAAAAGAAAGAAGGAAAGATAACAATAGAAAAAAGGAAGGATAGGATAGAAGAATTAAAGAAAAATACAAATCGAAGGACCGAAAGGAAGAAATGAAAAAAAGAGGGCAAAGTAGAAAACCGAGCGATTAAATTATGGATGTAAAGCGAGGAGAAGAAAAAAAAAAGAGAAAAAAAAAGAAAGGAAAGAAAAAGAGAGAAGAATAGAAAAAAGAGAGGGAAACGAAAATTAAAGAAAAGTGGCTGAAGGATAAAATAATCACGTTGGGAAGAAACAAATACACACGAGAAAATGGATGATGAGCGTTCCACATTATAATCAAAGAATTTTGATAAAAAAATTAAAAATATATATAATAATGAAAGAAAGAGAGATATTAGGAAGAAACCCTAGTAAATAACTTTAAAAATAAGTAAAGAAAGAAAGAAAGAAAGAAAGAAAGAAAGAAAAAGAGCAAGAGGATAAAAATAGTTTGGATCGAAATGTCTATAAATCAATTTATTCAATTTTTATTGAAATTCGACACACAATCAAAAACTCATGTTGAATTTTTCTTCAGAGAAAATCTCATTTACCTCCCTTAGTTTGTATGCCTCTTTTCACTGGTCTTGTTTTGTTCCATTACCTTTACAACCATTTAATTATTGAGTGAATATATTCTAATTTAGAAAAATAGCAATTTACTTGTTTCTTATTACTTATTATATGGTGTTATTGTTTTTGTTTAATGGCATATCAACGCTTAGTGGTTATTTGCTGCCAACATCATCCTTGTAAAAGAAATGTAAAGTTGCTCCACTTTACCCTTGATCCGTACATTATAATCTTGAGTGTTAAGCAAGGCGACATCAAGTACCATTTTTTGAGTCTTTGGTATTGAACTTCGAACTCCCAGGCCATTAGTGAACACTCTACCCACGAGATAGATAGATAGATAGATTCCCCTTACTTTTTAAATGACCCTCTTAGATAGATAGATAGATAGATTCCACTTATTTTTTAATGACCAACATAGATAGATAGATAGATAGATAGATAGGCCATTCCCTGGATTGCTCCAATTTACCCTTGATGCGTACCGTATAATACTGTGTGTTAAGCAAGCCGGCATCGAGTGTCATTTTTTGAGTATTTGGTATGATCTGGGATTGAACCCCGGCCTCCCGGACCATTGGCAAACACTCAACCATTGTAGGTTATTTGATGCCAAATCCTGTTTATACGTATAATAGATGATTAGTCAACGCACAGTCAACATTTTTTTAAATAAGCCACAGCTCATTTCTTTGCATAGAGTTGATTGGTTATACATATGATTTGTAAGTCAATTATTTGTTGGTAAACTTATTCTTAGATGAATTTGAACTATTTTGTTTGCAAACACTATCGTTGGCAAAGAGTAAAGTGGTTCCAAATAGTTCTATTTAGTATTAATCATTTGTTTGCACGCACTTAAATGTGGCCCAGTCGACTTGGGTAGCTGAATACACCGACTGCATCTCTGCAAAGAGGTAAAACTCCCCCAACGAATGGCCTTAATGTGACTCTGGATCGGATGGTAGCAACTATGGGTTAAATAGAGAGGTAAGACTCCTCCAACGAGTGTCCCGATGTGACACTAAATAATCTGATGGAGACGCTCCAGTAATGCTGGAGCTTTTGGGAATGAAGATTAACTCTTTATTGCCATCGCTCTCAGGTTCACTCGGGCCCGGATGGTAGCAACTGATAGGGTCCTATCTATGGGTTGAATAAGACTAAACAGTGTTCTTATCTTAAACTGAATTATTTGAAATAGAACTTTTTTAACTGTGTGTAAATAAAATCTATACTTATACTAAACTGAATTAGTAGAATAAAAACTGTTTAACTAAACTGAATATCTTAAAATAAATGTTTTAGACGATTAAACTGCGTACTCATGCTTAACTGAATGGTTGAACTAGAACATATTATTTGTACAAAAATAACCTACAAAGTTTGATATGCCATAAAACCCAAACAACAAACCAACTTACTCTGACATGCATTCTAGTATATACAGGATTGTTTTTGCACTTAAGAATAATATCATTTCATCATCGTCCTCATCATAATCTAATCACACTGACAAGTTGGAGGGAGGTCTTTTAGACCGCATCCTGTATCTGTACAGAGCTGATGTATGTAAATCTTTGCTGGTTGTCCAACTTCAACGCGTCGATGCGAGGGAGTTCATTGGAGAACGGCGTCCACGATTTCAACCTTAATTCTTCAGCAGTGGCCCGAATACCTTAATCTGAATGGGTTCTGTAACAGATGGGAAGTAGGTGGCCGTACAGCTGCTCGTTTGTGGGGCGTTGCTTCCAGGTTTTGTCCAAAAGAGCACATAGCATTTTTTCATGGGTCACATTGAGTTTTTTCTCAAAGTGTTTTTGTTGAATCGAAGTTTGTACCCCCAGTCAATAGTACTGTCACAGTTACAACCAGTTACAAAGGAAGAAATCCCCTTTTATTTTATTGGAGAGATTAGATTTCCATATGATCAATAAACTTTCAATAGTGGTCTCCACTATCCTTATGCGTATGTTACAATCACTTTCAGAAGATGAGATGTTGCTGCCGATAGAGAATTAAAAAACAAGCAGCCAAAAAAAAAAAAAGATAAAAACTTAATTTCTACTTATCCCGCCACCCAGCACAAACAATTAGGGATGTGGACTACGCCGATGACATAGCGATTCTGGCAAGAACACCCACCCAAGTCGAAACCCTGCTACGTAGTCTGGAACGAACAGCTGCTGGCATAGGCCTCCATGTCAACGAACACAAGACGGAATACATGTGCTTTGATCCAAGAGGTGAAATCTCCACATCAAACGGTAGTTCTCTGAAACTAGTAGACGAGTTCACTTACGTAGGAAACAGTTTCTCATCAACCGAAAATGACATCAAAACTTGACTTGCAAAGGCATGGACTGCTATAGATAGACTATCGGTCATATGGAAGTCAGACCTGACCGATAAAATGAAACGAATTTTTTTTCCAAGCAGTGGTCGTAGCGATACTGCTGTATGGCTGCACTACTATAGAGAAAAAAGATTGATGGCAAATACACAAGAATCTTGCGAGCAATATTGAACAAGTCATGGAGGCAGCACACCATAAAGCAGCAGCTATACGACCACTTACCACCCATCATGAAAACTAAGTTAGATTAACCAGACATGCAGGACACTGCAGGAGAAGTAAGGTCAAACTTATAAGTGACGTACTCCTGTGGACCCTTTCCCATGGACGAGCAAAGTCAGGACGAACAGCTTGAGCCTATATACAACAGCTCTGTGCCGATACAAGATGTAGCCTTGAAGACCTTTTCACATGGATGAGCAAAGGCAGGATAACCATCTCGGACCTACATAGAGCAGCTCTACGGGATGTGGGTCTGAATACCTGGCGGAAGCAATGGATGATAATGAAGAGTTACGGGAGAGGGTCAGGGAGATCCGCGTTGGTGTCGTGACATGATATATCTGTGTGTTTGTGTGAGTTTGTGTGTATTTCTAGCTGTTGGTTAAATAAGTATTACAGCTATTCATTTACAAGGATTGCTTTGGCATTAATTATCCCACCAAGAATATGCTATAAAACTAAGAAACCCAACTTATTATTTTTACTCCTTGAGAGTTTTTCACATCAGCTAACGCTGGGTCCATGACAGATATCATCATCATCATCATCATGTCGCGCCGCCAGCACGGATATCCCTGACCCTCTCTCGCCACTCCTCCCTATCATTCATCGCCTCCGGCAGTTCTTCAGGATTACATCCTGTGTCCTCACATAGTTGCTTTATGCAAGTTCGTGCTGGTCGTCCTGCTTTTGCACATCCATATGTGGGGGTCCATAGGAGTACATCGCTTATGAGCTCGTCCTTGCTTCTCCAGCAGTGCCCCGCGTGTCTGGTTCGTCTAACGTGTATAGTTTTCGTGATGGGGGCAAGTGTCAGTATAGTTGGTGTCTCGTGGGGTGTTGTCGCCAGGACTTGTTCAATACTGCTCTCAACATTCTTATGTAATTTCCGTCTAGTTTCCTCTCCAGCCGCTTAGTTAGCGTTCATATAGTGCATCCATATAGCAGTATCGACACAACCACTGCCTGGAAGAAACTGTGTTTCATTTTATCGGTTAGGTCCGACTTCCATATGATCGAGAGCCTATCGATAGCCATCCATGCCTTCGTCAGTCGTGTGTCGATGTCTTTTTCGGTTGATGAGACGCTACTTCCTAGGTAGGTGAATTTGTCTACTAGTTTCAGAGAGGCTCCGTCTAGTGTGGCAATGTTGCCCGTTTGGTTGTAACACATATATTCAGTTTTGTGTGCATTGACATGGAGGCCAATGCCAGCTGCGGCTCGTTCCAGACTATGCAGTAGTGTCTCTGCTTGATTAGGCGTATTCGCCAGTAACGCCAAGTCATCAGCGTAGTCGGCGTCGGTGATTGTTTTTGCGGGGTACCCTTTGCTTCTTCTCTTGGTCAGCTCGAAGCCATTTTCTCTGATTTTGTCGATCGAAGTCCTAAGTACGTAGTCTAGACAGATGATAAAGAGGTACGGGGCTTGTGTGTCTCCTTGTAGTACTCCTGCAAGAATGTCGAAGTATTCCGTGTCTCCATTTAGAGTTTAATTGAGAAAGACTGGAATAGACATAGGAAAGGTTTTTTTTATTAGAAGAAAGAAGGAAAGAAAGAAAGATAGCGTGATAGATAGATAGATAGATAGATAGATACTAACAGGCTGATAGGTTGTATAGATAGGTAGATAGAAAGAGAGGGATATATGAACAAACAGAAATCGATATCTTCGATGAGAAAGCCTTACTTTCAGAAGAACTTTCGTCCAACTCTACAGGGTGGAACGATAAAATTGTCGTCCTAAAGAAAACAACACTACAGCTTTATTTTAAAACTTTTATTGAAAAAATCAATTCAGTTAACTTGATTATGTAGTAGAGCTGACATCTGTTCAATGTAGCCGCCTTCAGTCTCAAGGGAGGAGGAGGGCCAGTGAAAGAAATGTACAAAGTCGTAGAACTTCTGAAACCAAGCCTGGGTCTCTTTGGACTTGTGGGCCGGTACCAAGTCCTGGTGCCACACCCAGGGTCTGCCACCGGCCACTTGATTGCACCAGGGGATCACCACACTCTTCAGCACAGCCAGGTACACTTTTGGTGTTGACTTTCAAGCCAACTTCGAAAATGTGGGGTGGCATGAAACCACGCCAAAGACCATAACTGTAGCCGGAAACTTTGTTTTCATCACCCTGGGCACGTTGAACCGTCCGGATTTGCATTTTGAGGGTGCTGGCAACGGTCCTGTTGTCATAACTTGGATTGGTAGAGAGCATGAGTTGTACAGCGGCGCATCTCCGATCTCGCTCGTTGAACATTGTGTCACTTTCAGACATGATAGAAAGCTTCTATCGCTCTTGGGATTTGTACACAACTGGCCAACTAGTAGATGGTCTGCAACAAAAAAAGAAAACCGGTTTTCTTTAAACGGAAATGGAATCATGTAGTCTTTTCTAGGGTGACAATTTTATCGTTCCACCCTGTACTCATACCTTTCCCTAGGGCATTGTACCGAAAGTGAATGTTATAGCACGACTGAAATTCGAACGCGCTAGCAATAATTTCACAGTCCAGCACATTAGCCACTACGCGATGGGACTCTTCTATATATATCCTATAATAAATAGATGTTTTTAGAGAGTGAAAGAGGGAAAGACATAGAGAAAAAGAGAAGGAAGATATGGTTCGATATGTGTGTGTATGAAAACGCAATGACAGTCATCTCACATCACGCACACCAAAATACCGAGAAAGAAGGCAGAGGAATAGATTCAACACCATTAGTACACAAACTGAACAACGACGTAAGAGTCAATCTAGGTAAAAAAAAAAAGTTGAAAAATAAACGTGTGAAAGACAATAAAGAATTAGTGAAAAGAGAGAGAGAGAGAGAGAGGGGGGGAGCGTGGGGAGGAGAAGAAAATATAGAAAGAAAATAAAGACCATGAAATGTCGTTTTAATAGGCAAGAAAAATATCTTAGATCAAGAGACACAGAAAGAGAAAAAAAAAAGGCCGAGAGATATTGGAGTTTGAAGGATTGCTGGTTTATGTAGAACACAATGAACGGGAGAACCGATATCCATAAAAAATCTAGAAAGAGCAGGAAAGATGAAAGGAAAGAAAGAAATCACTTAATTAATGTATAAATTAGTCGAAACAAAAAGAAAAGATAAAAAAGAAATTGATTGAGATATTGACTGATTTAAATGGCATGTCAACCTTTATTGGGTTATTTTATGTCTAGCGGTTCGAAAATCTTGTTCATTGTATATTCATGCTTACACTCTGTCTTAGTTTGGTTCGGTTTGGTTTGGTTTTATGGCATATCAACCATAGTTGGTTATTTAATGCAAAATCCTCTTTATCATCATCATCATCATCATCATGTCGAGCCATCAGCATAGATCTCCCTGACCCTCTCCCGCCACCCATCTCTATCATCCATCGCTTCTGGAAGGTCTTCAAGGCTTCATCCTGTATCGGCACAGAGCTGTTGTATGTAGGTCCAAGTTGGACGTCCTGCCTATGCTCGTCCATGTGAGGGGTTCCACAGAAGTACGTCATTTATGAGTTCATCTCTACTTCTCCAGCAGTGTCTCGTATGTCTGGTTCTTCTAACTTGGATAGTTTTCATAATGTGGGGTAAATCTTTTTATACATATTAAATAAAGCAGAATAGGTTTCGTTTGGTTTTATGACATTGTTGGTTATTTAATGCCAAATCCAACTTATACTCATTTATTAGTAGTTTCAAGTATTGCTATATATCACTAACAATTCTATCAAGCATTATTTATTTGTTTACACAGAATTGAATGATCAAACAGTTCTATTTCTAACAATTCAGTTTAGCATGTCATTTTTTTGCTCTCATCTTAAATAGCAAATAGTTCTATTTGACCCATAGAGAGGACACGATCAGGTGCTACCACTCCATGCTAGAGTGAGCCTGACCGCGATGACAATGAAGAGGTACTCCAGATTCCCCAAAGCTCCAGGATTACTCGAGCCTCACCATCAGATTGCTTAATGTCATTATTCGGACATTCATTGGGGAGAGTCAACTGGACTGTACATAATTTTTTGCATTGCTGATTTAAAGAGGTTTATATTTTTTTTGCTCATCGTCCAGTTAAATACAAATATTTTTTAAACAGATTTTCCTGTAACTGTGATAATTTGAATGTAAATAAATAGAAAGCATTACCTTCGGAGTGACATTCTCATGAGCACAGAATTCAGTTTCCTGTTTATCGTGGAAATGAATTGCTAATTTTGTTATGGTAAAGTTAGTAAGTAAAGTTGGCGACCGTAGTTGAGGGCGACCAGAAGGCTCCCTTTTCAATAGCTACAACACCAAGTTCGCTAATCATTTCCCTGGATTGCTCCACTTTACCCTTGATACGTACCTTATATTGCTGAGTGTTAAGCAAGGAGGTCTCAAGTACCATTTTTAAAGTCTTTGGTATGACGCGACCTGGGATTGAACCCAGGTTTTCCGGACCATTGGCGAACACTCTACTCACTAGACCAAATAGCGTTTTCCCTATTTGATTTGAGTTTTCTTTATAGAATTATGTTCTAAATCACACACACACACACACACACACACACACACACACACACACACACATATATATATATATATATATATATATATATATATATATATATATATATATATATATATTCTTAACCGTTTGATTGTCGGAGCCGAATTCTATATATCCTACGCTCAAATGTACATTCTAGAATCTCCCCCATCCAATTAAAAAAAAGAAATAACCTGGATTATATTCGTTTGATATAAGAAGACAACATTCAAAATCTATCTGAAAATTCTTCCCGTGTCTCAAGTACAGCATAGAAAACATAAGATTTAAATCATTCTTCTCGAAAGTAATAGCTCTTATAATGTCCATGAAAATGCCCTGGTAAACTAAACAAAAAATATTTATGACATTATAAATCATGACAGGAGGGTCATTTCCACTTGTCCAGTCAGCTGAGGCTGTAGAATATAACGACTGCTTCTCTGCAGAGGAGTGAGACCCCCCTCAACGAATATTCTAGATATGAAACTAAACAATCTGATGGTGAGGTTCCCGTAAGACGGAACTTTAGCGAATGCAGAGTACCCTTTTATTGCCATCTCTCCCTGGTTCAAATAATTCAGTTAAGCGTAATTAAAGCTCTATTTGAACCATTTATAGGACCCTATCAATGCTACCACTCTGGGTCAGAGTGGATCTGGGAGCGAGTACTCCGAATTCCCCAGGAAACTGAATTCCATGCACATGAGGGTGTAAATTCGTAGGTAATGTTTTTTATTTACTTAAAAAAAAACTATCATATGTACATTTAAAATATTCGCATTTAATTGGACGGTGAATAAAAAAAAACTTTTAAAATAAAAAAAATTGTTTAGTGTCATACTCATTTTTTAGATCAGTCTAAATACACTCACACTACATCTTTGCGGAGGGGTAAGACCTCAACGAGTGTCCTGGGTGAGGCATAAACTATCTGATTGTTAGGCTCTAGCACTGGAGCTTTGGGGAATGCAGAGTACCTCTTCATTGCCATCGCTCCTAGGTCCACTCAGGCTCGATCCTATCTATGGGTCAAAAGGCAATGAAGGGGTACTCTACATTCCCCAAAGCTCCAGCATTACAGGAGCATCACAATCAGATTGTTTAGCGTCATTTCCAGTACACTCATTGGGGGTAATCTTAACCCTCTGCAGAGACACACTTGGTGTATTCTGCAGCCCAAGCCAACTGGGCCACAAAGTTAAGCAACCATGACATTGTTCCTTAATCAGATGGTGACAATTTTGAATTAAAACAATTATAATTTTGGTTACTGTTTCAATGCAGTAGAGTTTGAGAAAAAAATTGCCTAAAATTTCAATTTTCATTGTTTAAGAATAAATATTAATGGATTTACAAGAATATCAACTATCTAGAGATAAAAGTTATATCTGAGGGACGATATTTTAGTTTCTTTGTTTAATGGCTATCAACGCTTAAAGGCTATTTAATGCTAAACCATCCTTCCAGAAGAAGAGCAGTGGTACAATTTAACCCATAACTGGGAAGATAAGGGCGGGGTCATACTTTTCTGAATGGTATTTGTCCGGAATGGAAGGTAATAGCGCGATTAGAGTTAGAACTTGCGTACTACAGTTCTGCTGCCAAGACCTTTAACCACTACACCACGAGGACAGACCCTATTTTAGTTGAGAATTGATCTTAGATGTTTAGCGCTGCAGACGAACAAAAAAAGCGCAAAAAAGTGACAGAGCTCATATATATATATATATATACACAGAGACAGACAGACAGACTGAGAGAGAGAGAGAGAGAGAGAGATTAGGAGGAGAGCTTTATTTTAGAAGTAAGAAAAAAGGGAGGTGAATAATCTGAAATATGCAAAAGAACGGGTGTAAAAAGAGTAGAAAAAGGAAGATACAAACTGAATAGATAGATAGATAGATAGAAACGGAATTAGATGGATAGATAGATAGATAGATAGATAGATAGATAGATAGTGAAACAAAAAGAAGTATAAAGATAGAAAGAGAAAAGAGAAGGTGGTAATGAAAGAAAGAAGAAGAAGAAGAAGAAGAAGAAGAAGAAGAAGAAGAAGAAGAAGAAGAAGAAGAAGAAGAAGAGGAAGAAGAAATCACGAAAGATCATCACAAAGAAGAAGAGAAGAGAAGAAATTAAAAAAATATACATAAAAATAAAAAAAACAGTAAAACAGATTAAAGTTAAAAGAATCTAAAAAAATCCTGTCAGATTAAATTAATAGAAATGAAAAGTGGAAGACAATTTAAAAAGAAAAAAGAAAACGACTTCAGAAAAAAAAAAAGAAGAAGCGAACTGGGAAGACTAAAAATAAATTAACAGATTCATCACACATACTGAGAGAGAGAGAGAGAGAGAGAGAGAGAGAGAGAGAGAGAGAAGGGGGAGGGAAGAGAGAGAAATAGAGAGAGTCAGACATACAAAGACAGAGACAGAGACAGAGAGAAAATGAAGAAAAGATAGGAACACTGAAGAATAGAAAATGAGTACAAATAAAGTCTTTCTAATCAAGATAATAATAATAATAATAATAATAATAATAATAATAATAATAATAATAAAATGAATTCAAGTTCAAGGTCGTCGTTGATTGAAAGGAAACACATCTTCTATGGTGTTTGATGTTGCTTAGAGTTTAAAAGAACATTCGTTGCTTCTAATTTTAAAATGCGACTCAATTTGATTTTCTGTTTTCTTATTCTTTTTCAACTTTTTTTGTCCTTTTGTTTTTGTTTTAATTCTCACTTTGTTAATTGTTCTTCGCATCCGAATTTGTCTCACTTTTTCTTTCTTTCTTTTTTTTTTTCTCCCGCCGTTTTCATCACTTTTTCATTCTTCTCTTCATTTTATTCTTTTCTGTTCTCTTCTTTCGAGCGATTATTTTGTATTTCTCTCTATTTCTTGCTGTAAACATTTTTGTTGATGGAGATATAAATTGTGTTACCTATCCCCCACCACTTTTTTCTCACTGTCACTCATTCACTTTAGGACTGTCGGCTGGGTAAAAAAACCCACCAACGATGGTCCTGAATATATGACACTAAGCAATCGGATGATGAGGTTCCAGTAATGCGGGAGCTTTGGGGAATACGGAACAACCCTTTTCTGCGATCGCTCCCAGGTCCACTCTGACCCGTCGTGGTAGCACCTGACAGGGTCCTATCTATGGATTAAATAGAACTAAAATGCATACTTATGCTAAACGGAATTGTTTTAAAATGAACTGTTTTTGACATTTAAACTACGTACTTGTGTTATACTTAATTGTTTAAAATAGAACAGTTTTGACATTTAAACTGTGTTAAACAAAATTGTTTGGAATAGAACTATTTTTACAATTAACAGTGTACTTAACCCAACCGGCTGGAGTTGTAGAATACACCGACTGCATCTCTACAGTGGGGTTAGACCCCCGTCCAACGAGTGCCCTATTTATGACACAATATGATGGAGAGGTTCCAGTGATGTTGGAGCTTTGGGGGATGCGGAATGCCCCTTCATTGCCATCGCTTCCAGGTCTACCCTAGCCCGCCGTTGTGTGTACCTAAGAGGGTTCCATCTATGGGTCAAATAGAACTAAATTGTGTAGTTATGCTAAACAGAATTGTTTAAAAATAGAACTGTTTTTGACATTGAAACTGTGTACTTATGTTAAACTAAATTGTTTGAAACAGAATTGTTTTGTCATTTAAATGGTTACAAACAAAAACTATACATATACTAAACTGAATTGCTTGAAATTTAATTCGGTGTTAAATGACCAGAAAAGGATTGATACTTCATAAAACCAACTAAGGAACGAACGAACGAACCAACCAACCAATTGATCAACGTCGTTTGGTGACAGTCAGTTTTCGCCTCTGCAATTAACAGATTAATAAGATCCTATGACCACCGTTACTTCTGTTACTTCTATGCTACCCTAACTAAGGTCTATATATGCTCTACCAAAGCCACTCGGCTGGATTTCTAGAATATGCAGACTACTTCTCTGCGGAGGGTTAAAACACTCAACTCCACTAACCTGCATCTGGTAGTGAGGCTTCGGTCCTTGAGCTTTAGGGAATGTGGAGTGCCATTACTCCTAACTTCACTCTGTCTTGGAGTGGTAGTACTTGTCAGAGTCTAATATATGGATCACATTGTATTGTTTAGCCAATTAACTGTGCAAACAAATGACTGGTGTTAATTAGAATTGATAGTGTTTCTTATGAATACTTGAAACCATTAAATACGTGCAAGAATATAATTATTGAATATAATTATACTAACACTTGAAAGCATTTAGTCGTTTGCAAACGAATGTTCTCGAGTTTATTTAAAATATTTTAAATTATATAAATATTATAAAGTATTCGTTTTCAAATCATATATATCTTATAAACATGTATCACCAGGATTTGGTGTTAAATAACCAACAATAGTTGATATGCCATAAAAACCAACCAACCCACCAACCAACCAACCATCTATACACTATCAGCGATATTGAACATTCTTCATTCATTGATAAAGTAAATTATATATATATATATATATATATATATATATATATATATATATGTGTGTGTGTGTGTGTGTGTGTGTGTGTGTGTGTATGAGTGTGTGTGCGTGAATATTAACAAATTTCGTATTTTGTTTGTATAAGAGGTTTGGTTGGGTTTCATGGCATATCAACCATATTTGTAGGTGCAAAATCCTGTTTATACATGTATATTAACACGGGATTTGTAAACACATTTTGTAGTTAACATTTTAAACAAGAAACACAGTTAAACTGTTCCAAGTATTAATAGGCATCACAGACAATTCAATTAAACATCAGTCATTTGTTTACACACTGTTGAATGATCAAACAGTTTTATTTCTAACAATTCACTTTAGCATAAGTCATTTGTTTGTCCACAATCTAAGTATCAAACAGTTTTGTAGAGATGCAGCCGATTGTACGTAAGTTAAAACAACCATATACAATCGAGGCATATGTAATAGATGTCTAGTATATACACTGATTTCATCTCATGCAGAGGGGTAAGATCCCCCGCTAAAAAAGGGGTGAACTGAGTATGATACTTAAGTGCATGTGATAGCGCAGCTTCAGTTCTGGAGATGTGAGGATGTAGGAATGTTTAGTAATCCTTCATTGCCATTATTCCCAGGTCCACTCAGACCCAGAGTGGTCGCACATGTTAGGGTCTCATCTATGGGTCAGGTGGATCCGTTTAAAAATCATTCTTATTCGGTAAGCTTGAAACAAAAAATGCAAGTAAACCCTTAGATTAAATAAACTACCCGAAAACTGAAAATATCAACGCACAATGAACGCGATTCCTTAACCTCAAGGCATCATGAATGACTCTAACGGGTTGACATGTCATTGAAATTGCTACAGAAGTAAAGAAAAACTCATAAGGGACGTTCTCCGATGAACCCTCTCCACACGGATGTGCAAGTCTTCGCCGACCAACTAGAACTTATCTACAACAGCTCTGTACGGACACAGGATGTAGTCTAGGAGACCTACCGAGAGCGATGAATGATTGAGACGAAGGGCAAGAGAGATTCGGGGAAATCCATGATAATGGTGATAGATATATAAATGGAGGCGCTCGTACGGTAATGGTTATCGTTGAGATAAGGTGATCCGAGATCAAATTCTGGACATTTATTTTACAGTCACATTGTGATAAGATTCTTGCTAAGGTATAAATTCAACAATTCTTCATCCATCTATATATCATATTTTATAACGGTTTTTCATTCACGTTTAAAGAGACGAAACTGTCCGACAATTTACCATTGTAGGGTAGTCTATGTAAGCAAGTTGAAACCGTCATCTACGGTGAACCGAAGGTTTTCACTTTCAATAGCTATTACACTGAGGTGTAGGGAAAGGTACTATTCTTTTCTTTGGATTACTCCATTTTACCCGTGGGGTGTCCTCGTGGTGTAATGGTTAAAGCGATGGACTGCGGAATCGTAGTAAGTGAGTTCGTACTCCAGTCGCGCTATTACGTTCACTTTCACTTGGGAAAGGTATGAACCCCCTTATCCTCCCATCTATGGGTTAAATAGTACCACTACTGTTCTCCTAGGGAGAATAGCCTTGGCATTAAATAACCTACAAAGGTTGATATGCCATTAAACAAAAAAAAAAACCCAAACCAAACCTCCACTTTCCCCTTTGTTCGTACCTTATTATGCGGAGTGTTAAGCAAGAAGATATCAAATACCATTTATTTTGAGTTTTTGTCATGACTCAAACTTTTGTTATGAACTCTGGTCACCTGGGTCTTTGGGCAGTCCAGTCTCTTTAAACACGAATAAGTAACCGTTATAAAAGACTGAAAAATATTATCAACCATATAAAACACTGAAGGATTGGCAAATAAATGGAAGATATCAGAAAATATTTACAACTATCTCCGATAATTCGGAGAGTGAATCCCGGTGGCTTAATTGATAACGAGCTGAACTGTTATATCGTAGTAAGCGTGTTCGAATTCCTGTTTCGCTAAGTTCACTTTTGCACTAATATCCTGGGGAAAGGCATGGACTTCCTTATCTTCCGAGTTATGGATTAGATAGTTCAACAATTTCACCAAGGATGCCTTTGGCATTAAATAACCAACAAAGGTTGCCATTAGAAAAAGAAACCTAATCTGATTACGTTTCATTTGCACGTCCGGTGTCAAACTTGTTGCTGTTTAACTAGACCACGGAGACGACGATTACTTTTACCTAGCCTTACTTTCAAAATTCGTAATTTAAAATGTAAATAGTGTATCTTATATTCCACCGAATACGGTAAATAAATATATTCTGATTGTTAGATAGATATGGCAGGGTATCGATTTTATTTAGATGTATTTCGTTAGTCAGACATAGTATTGATCTTTTGAAATTGCATCTGATTGTATTTCGTTGTGTATCTATTTATATCTACATGATACTTTACTTTTATTGCTGTTTACGTTTGTACATAGGTTTTACACGAATGTAAGGTTTATCATAATTCTGATTGACTAATGTTGTTCCATTTTTGAAAGATACAAATTCTCGCCTGTTGCCAAAGAAACCATTTACGTAAAAGCAAGCAGAAAACAAACCGTTGATATGTTTTTTTTTCTAAAATATTTATATTCAACTGAATTTCAAAATGTTTCGGCTTTTCTGGAGCTCAGTCGGCTGGGGCCGTAGAATACGTTGACTCCATCTCTGCTGAGGGGTACGATTCCCCCAACCAGTGGCCCAGTCGCCAGGGGCAGTAAAATACACCGACAGAGGGGGAAGACTCCCCTAACGAGTGTCCTGGATAGGAAACTAAAAAATTTGATGCTGGATCTTTGGGAAATGCGAAGTACTCCTTCATTGCCATCACTCCCAGGTCCACACTGGCCCGGAATGGTAGCACCTGATTTGGTCCTATCGATGGGTCTAATAGAACTAAACTGTAATAATGCAAAACTGAAGTGTTTAAAATTACCTGTTTTTTTCTATTTAACTGTGTTTAAACAAAGAACTTTACTTATGCTAAACTGAATTGTTTGAAATAGAACTGTTTTAATATTTAATTGTGAATAAACAAAGAACTGTACTTATGCTAATCTGAATTCTTTTAAATAGAGATTTTTGACATTTAACTGTGTGCAAACAAAACTCTACTTATATAAAACTGAATTGCTTGAAACTTTTATTAAAATGACTTCATTGGGTGGTGAATAACCCGATAGTGTTGATACGCCATAGAACCAACCAACCGATTTTACTGGGATATCTATGACTTTCATCTATATCTTTTTGGCACATAGGGTTGATAGATTGATTGGTTTTAACGGCATGAGGGATATTTAATGCTTTGAGATAAGGTGTAAAGTAATTAAGTATTTCAATTATTAATTTAATTCTTTGTTCATTTAAACTTTTAATTTAAAACCGAATTTCAAAATTTCATTTGAGTATTTCTTTATAAGTTGAAACTTAGGAATATAAAACATTCAGTAATAAACGTTTGTTTACGGTTTCGGAATGTTGGGGGAAATAGAAAAATATTCAAAGATAAACAATTGTTTAGGGTCAGCTGATATTTCTGATTTGGTATTTATGTGTCCTTTTGTTAAGATTGATTAAGTAAGAATATACCGAAATAGACGGAGTGGTATATAGATACTGGTTTGGTTTCTTTCTTTTTTATGGCATATCAACATTCATGGGTTATTTAAAGAAAAGTGATCCTTGTAGTTCAAGAAGAGTAGTCGTAGTATTTAACCAAGAGCCGAGGAGATAAGGGGCTTCAAACTTTTCTCAAGAGTCCGAACGAAGACGTAACAGAGCCACTTGGGTTCGAACTGGCTAAATACCATGTTTTAGTCGTGCACGTCACCCATTACGTCACGGTGATATAATTTGGATCCTAAAAAGTACAAACAATTTGGGTTTGAGTGGGTCTAGAAGTAATGCGAATCAACATTAGTGGTTAATATATGCGAGTTAATAGAATATTTAAGGTACCAAAACTCATACGAACAAATTTCTCTACCAGACATGAATAAAAATACAGACGTCTATACAATATTGAATAATTGAACAATCCCCAGAATTTATGGTTTTCCGAAAACCCACAAACCTGGAATTCCTTACGACCAATTATTTCTGGTATTGGATCTACCCTCTACTCCATCAGGCCTAACCGATAAAATGAAACGCAGTTTCTTCCAGGCAGCGGTCGTATCGATACTGCTATATGAATGCACAACATGGACTCTAACAAAACGGCTGGAGAAGAAGCTAGACGGCAATTACACAAGAATGCTGCGAGCAATCTTGAACAAGTCCTGGTGGCAACACCCCACAAGACACCAACTGTACGGCCACCTGCCTCCAATCACGAAAACTATTCAAGTTAGACGAACCAGACATGCAGGACACTGCTGGAGAAGCAGGGACGAACTCATAAGTGATGTACTCTTATGGACCCCCACACATGGCCGTGCAAAAGCAGGACGACCAGCACGAACATACATTCAGCAGCTATGTGAGGATACAGGATGTTGTCCAGAAGTCCTGCCTGAGGCGATGAACGATAGGGAAAAATGGCGAGAGAGGGTCAGGGATATCCGTGCAACCAGCACGACATGATGTATATATATATAGATATATATAGATATAGATATATATATATATGTTTAGCAAACTAAGATATTTTTCCACTCTATACTACCATACTATTGAGAATTCTTTTCCTTTTCTTTTTTCTTTTTCTTTACGTTTCTTCCTTTCCACTTGAACGCTCCATTAAAGTCAATGTCAATGATATTCCTAAAACCCTCCACGTCCATCTCCTTCTCTTTCTTTCCCTTTTTTCTTTTTTCTTTTTTCTTTTTTCCCACTTAAATTAAATCCACTTCCATCTGATCCAAAATCTCTGATGAAACCTGACTCATTTGACTCCATCTTGCTCCACCTTACACCCAGACGGTCACAGTCAAAATCAATAATCCCTACCACCATCGCTTAAATTCACATCTACCCACCTCTCTATTTCTTCCCTTATCTTCCTCTTGTCTTTGGACCCTCTCCCCCCAATTTTATACCATTGTTATCAGTTAGTTTATCTATTTCCTCATTTGCTTAAATGTAGAAAAACTCTAAAAAATGTTTAGTCTGAAGAAATTCTTGGAAGAAAGAATGAAATATCACTACTAAATCCTCAGTAGGTGTCTGATCTATCCATCTTTACGCCTATTTTTATCATCTTGTCTGATTCACTACAATCTACCATTTCAACTTCTATATATTGTCATCCACAGACGGATTGTTTCGTTGTATCACGAGTCTTCAGTGTGGCTAGACACGTGGGACGTTTGAAGCTGGGATCGAAACCGGCCAACTTTACGTTAGACTTAGTATTATACCGCAGAGCCAACAAGAGCACCGTTTCGGCTCGGGAATTATAAGGCATTAAGTAGCAGCTTTCGTTTGTTTACATTTTATACCTTAAAAAACTGAGATAGATTGTTTTTCAGAATTTTTTCTATAATTTTAAACTCAGCAATTCTTTGAATTGGCTTGTTTTAATCCAACAAAATGTTTGTTTTGAAGCTATTCAAAATGGCAACAAAGCAAACAGAATTCTCCAAGCTTGAACAGGTGTTTGTCATAATTTCTTTTTGTAGCTGAGATGTAGAAACCTTGAGAAATTTATAGAAGAATGTGTGATATATACAGAGAAGCTCTATTTAAAAAAAATGTTTACATATGGGCTGAAAATGGGTTTATCTCTACGGGCCTGATCCGAAAAGGCAAATCAAGGACTAGAAATACCATGACTCTCCAGTAAATAAGCTGTTTCGGGCGCAGCCGTCAGCAGACGAGATCATGCTGACAATCTTCAGAGACATGAAAGAGCTCTCCACTATTGATTTCTTTGAAAAAGTTGTAACTGTAAATATTTTTTTTTTATAATCAAATCTTCAGGCGAAATTCACCTTATCTATTGAAGGATCCTTGTAAACATCCATCCATACACATATATATACGTGTGTGTGACACACACACACACACACATATATATATATATATATATATATATATATATATAAATAAAATAAAATAACATGCACTCTTTTCCATGTCGTTTCGAGGTGTAATGTTTAAAGCGTTGAACTGCGGAATCGTTGTAAGCGAGTTCGAACTCAAGTCACGATAAGACGTTCACTTTCAGACTAATACCCTTGGGAAAGTTATAAACCCACGTTTCCTCTCAGCTATGAGTTAAATAGTGGCACTACTGTTCATTTAGAAGAATACATTTGGCATTAAATAACCCAAAAAGGTTGATATGCCATTAATAAAACAGCAAAAGCATGTCTTTTCAAATTTCTAGCAGGATAAAGAAATGAATAAAGTTGGTGACCTTAGTCGAGGGTGTTCCGAAGGCTCCCTTTTCCATAGCTACAACACCGAGGTCTAGGGAAGGACGCAACTCCATTCCCTGGATTGGACCACTTTACCCTGGATTCTTACCTTATAAAGATGAGTGTTAAGCAAGGTGACATCAAGTTCCATTTTTTGAGTCTTTGGTATGATTCGATCAGGAATTGAACCCCGGGCTTCCAAGTCATTGGCAAACACTCTACTCATTAGACTAATCAGCAAATGCTAATAAAATTTTACCTGAAATAAAGGAACTTTTTTTAACTAATAAAAAGATGTTTCTTATTTAGAGTTATATATTTGCTTCGTTGGTTGGTTGGGTTTTATGGCACATCAACCTTTGTAGGTTATTTTACGCAAATCACTTTTTATGCAAATAGTTCTATTTCCAGCAATTGAGTATAGCATCTGTACACAGTTTCTTTGTCAAAAACATTTCTATTTCAAGCGATTCAATTTAGTCAAACAGTTCTAATTCAAAAGAAATCAGTTCAGCCTAAGTACGAAGTTTCGATGTCAAAACAGTTCTATTTCAAGCAGTTCAGTTTAGCATAAATGCACAGTTTAATTGTCAAAAATATCTTTATTTCCAGCAATTCATTTTATTCAAACAGTTCTAATTCAGCCAGTTCAATTTAGTACGAGTATAGATTTTGTTTACTCAGAGTTAAATGTCAAAACAGTTCTATATTAAACAATTCAGTTTAGCATATGTACGTAGTTTAGTTAGAAAAAACAATTCAAACAATTCAGTTTAGCATAAATACACTGTTTAGTTCTATTTAACCCATAGATAGGACCTTATCAGGGGCTACCGTTCCGGGCTATGGTGAACCTGGGAGTAATGGCAATGTAGGGGTACTCCTCATTCCCCAAACTCCAGCATTACTGGAACTGCACCATCAGATTTTTTAGTGTCATAACCAGGACGCTCATTGTTTTTTTTTTTTTTTTACTTCTCTGGAGAAGTGCAGTCGGTGTATTCTACAGCCCCAGTCGACTGGGCAAAGGGTCACATGAAAGTTAATGCAAACGGTAGTAATTTACCTGTTAGACCACAGCCTTTTTCAAACCTGTCGGCATTGTTTTTCTGTAGATCAATGTTCTAATAAAAATTCCATTATACTGACGTGAAATATGAATAGCATGATTCTTCTATTTCCCGTCGATATTTTGTTGCATGAATGGAAAAAAAGCCTAGAAGTTATAGAAAGATGAATTACGTATGACTTTGTTTTTTTATTCATTTATTATTTTTTTATTATTTTCTTTACATTTTGACGACATTGTTTTGCATATATGTTTATTTTATTGCATTATGTTTGGTGGTTGCCTAGAAACTGACGTTGCTAAGCAACACGTATTTCGTGCATGACCTAAAATGATTCCCGGATATAAAAATAAAACCCCCCAAAAAACAAAGTCAAGAGAAAAATTATTAGCAATTAATAAAAACTGATGAGAAAGATAATTGAGCTTTTTTTCTTCTTTTTTTTTCAATTTACGTGAAGAAGTAAAAATTGATCATATATATATATATGTTTATATATATATATATATATATATATATATATATATATATATATGCGACTCAGCTTAATACGTAAGAAGAGAGGAAAAAAGAGAGGCGAGTGTTTAAGTTCATAAAGAGATAGATAGGTAGATAAGGAAAAAACCAAAGGGCAGAAAAGGGAGAAAATATATTGGGGATATCAATGAGAGTCGAAGGAAATAAAAAGAATAATAATTAACTTACTAAAAGACAAAGAACGAGAGAGAAAGAAAAAAATTACACAAATGTTAGTTGGTTGTTTTTTTGACTTATGTAGGATTATTTACATGCAAAATCCTGTTTATACGTATACATTAAATACATATGATTTAGTTTGATCTCTTTGCTTAATGGCATATCAACCTTCGTGGGTTATTCAAAGCCACATAAATCTTCTGGAAGAACATTAGTAATACTATTTAACCCATAGCTGGTTGGATAACGGGGTTCTTTACCTTTCCCGACAGTATTTGTCCAAAATTTAACACAATAGCACGACTGGAGTTCGAACTCGCTTTTTACAATTCTGCAGTCCAGCGCTTTAACCATTACACTACTATGTTTTGTAAACGAATAATTTATGCGTAACATTCTTAAATGAGCCAGAGCTCATTTGGTTTGTAAAGAGTCAAAATCCTTATAGGACTGTTTGTAGAATATTTAATGGCATATCAACCTTCTCGGATTATTCAATGGCAAATTCATCCTTTTAGAAGGACAGTAGTGGTACTATTTAACCCATACATGGGAGCATAAGAGGGTTCATACTTTTCCCAATGGTATTTGTCCGAAAGTGAACGTAATAGCGCGACTGGTGTTCGAACTCGCATACTACGATTCAGCTGTCCAGTGCTTTAACCCTTACACCTCGGAGTAATGAATCAGTTCAATATTATTCATGTGTTTGCACATAGTTAAAGGTTTTCAAGTTTTGTATATGATTAACTCGTTCTATTTAACCCATTGATGAGATCCTAACAGAGTACCCCTTCATTGCCATCACTCCCTGGTCCACTCGAGCCCGGAGTGGCAGCACCCGAGAGGGTCCTATCTATGGGTAAAAAAGAACTAAACTGCGTACTTATGCTAAACTGAACTGTTTTAATAAGAACAGTTTGAATAAAGTGAATAGCTTGAAATAGAACAGTTTATACTCATAAAAATGGATTTAGCATTAAATAACATTCAAAGGTTGATATGCCATAAAACCCAAACAAATAAATGAAGTGTATTACGATATTTTATACACATAATTAAAAATTGTAAAAGTATTGCCACTCAATTTTTGTGCATTTACTTTCTTAATCGAAGCATATATCTACGAGGCAACCTTGGACATCTGATGAACTATGGGAACTTTTAGACGATAGAGCACAGCAAAAACATTGTCTCTATTACAATTATACCATGAAGGTGACGGTTATACCAATTGTAATTGATGTACTAGGAACGATTCCCAAAGCTCGGTGAATGTTAGAAATCGGAGGACAGGCCGTAAACATCCAAACTACCATATTGTTAAGATCGACCAGAATACTGAGAAGAGTCCTGGAGACTTGAGGACACTTTCTGTCACTCAGACTCTAGTGAAAGACCATCAGCGGTTGTGAAAAACTCGCAAAGAGGGAAACAATAATAATAATAGCAATTGTTTTGATGAACTAGAAAAAAAGAACTAACCTAGTTGGTTTGTTGGTTGTTTTGATTTACGGTGTATCAACACTTTTCGGGTCATTTAACGACGAATTAAGTCATTTTTAAGAAGCTTTTTATTGCGTGAACGCTTGTAATATTAAATAAAGGACAAACCACGATATAAGAGGAAATAGAGATATATTTTCAGGAAAAAGTACATACAATAGAGAGACTATTAGTAAACAAGAACATAGGATTAGTGAATATAGAATAAAGATATAGTCCAACGATAGTATTGGCTTCCGTTATTACGGTGGCAAGTAAGGTAATCTAGTGCGATCTCCAGTCTCTAACGCTCTAATACTATTCCTATAAGAAGCTGCTCTTCACCTTCTAGTCTGCCCTGGTATTAGTAGCTACTACTATATATGGCAGATGGATTAGTTCATTGTGAGGAAAAAACACATTTAAACAAATCAGTTTACTGTAAGTATAATTGTTTTGTTTACTCAGAGTTAAATGTTAAAACTGTTCTATTTCAAACAATTCAGTTTAGTATAAGCATAAGTGTTTGGTTTAACACGGTTAAATGTAAAAAGAGTTAATTTTAAACAATTTAGTTTAACATAATTACAATTTACTTCTTTGCCCAGTCGGCTGGGGCTGTAGAATACACTGACTGCACCTCTGCAGAAGGGTAAGACCCCCCCTAACGAGTGTCCTGGATATGACACTAAACAATCTGATGGTGAGGTTCCAGCAGTGCTGGAACTTTTGGGTAAAACGGAGTATCCCTTCATTACCATCGCTCTCAGGTCCACTCTGGCCTTGAGTGGTTGCACCTGATAGGGCCCTATCTATGGTTTAAATAGAACTAACAGCATACTTATGCTAAAATGAATTGAGTAAACTGAATAGCTTGAAATAGAAACGTTTTTGACAGTTAAACCGTACTTACACTGCGTGCTTATGCTTATCTGAATTATTTCAAATAGAACTGTTTTTCGACATTAAAACTGTATTTACACTTAACTGAATTATTACATATAACTGCTTAAATAGTTTGAAATGGAAATGTTTTTGACAATTAAACTGTGTACTAATGCTAAACTGAACTGTTTTCAATAGAACAGATTATTTACATAAAAATGGATTTGGCGTTAAATAACCCACAAAGGTTGATATGCCATAAAACCCACCAAACCAAACCAAACCAAACCAATTTACTTCTATTTGACCCATAAATAGGACCCTATCAGGTGCTAACATTCCGGGCCAGCGTCGACCAGGGATCGATTGCAATGAAGGCGTACTCTACATTCCCCAAATCTCCGGCATTACTGGAGCCTCACCGACAGACTGTTTAGTGTCATATCCACCCATCGTTGGGGGTGGATCTTATCTCCCAGCAGAGATGCACCGGTGCATTCTGCGGTCCCAGCTTACTAGCTATTGTTATCTAGTGGATTTTGCCGTTCAGAGTGAAAATAAAAGAAATGAAAAGATTAAAAAATACTCTGACCTTGCTAGAAAACTGAAAAACTGTTAAATACTAATTGTAGCAGGTGCGTTTTGAATGATACCAAAAGTCTAGGAAAAAAACTGCAAGAATTGGAAATCAGAAGAAGCATTAAAACTATGAAGCATTGTTAAGATCGGTTCAAATAACTTGAAGAGTCTGGTAGACCTGAAGAAAATAGCTGTCTCTCTGGCTCCAGTGAAAACCCGCCAGTTGATATTTGTATAAAAAAATTATAATGGGTGAAATGATAATAATTGTATAGATGTAGCAATATAAATACTCAAGGAATACATTGAAAAGAGTAAAGAAAGACTTATTGCGTCTGCCAGTAACACAACTGGCAACCTCATAAGAACAAACAAAAAAACAACAAAAACTAGAAAACAGAAATGGGGAGATTGCAACGAGAAAACCAAGGCATGGTTAAGAAACCGCAAGCGAGAAACTGAATCTCTTCTTTTACCAGCACGAAATAAAACCATTAGAACCAATTATATGAAAGGGAAGATTGATAACCCACAACAGAATAGCATGTGGTGATAGATATAACAGTAAATCCTATGATAAGCGAATGCTGCTGAGTAGCACAAAAGAAGAACGACTACCTGAGAAAGGTGATCCACTGGGAATTGTGCAAGATATTAAAATTTTGCTTTACTGTCAAAAGGTAAATGCAAAAATTGGATTCAACCCAAGAAGTTGAGATACATGAAATTGTCTACGATATTCAGATCCAAACGGATTACCTGATCCAAGCCAAAATGTCAGTCCAGGAGTTAATTATCAATACAAAAAGTTATCTGAGGGAGTTTACTGTTCCAGCAAACCAACTATCAAATGAAAGAAAGCTAAAAAGTAGACTAGTACTAATTTCTTGTCCAAAAGCTACAAAAGCTGAAAAACATGAAAGTGACTTGAAAACCAATTGTAGCTGATGGTCGTGGAAGGATCCCGAAAAGTCTGGTACAAAGACTGGAAAAAATGGAAACCAGAGGAAGGATCGAGACTATATCAGCCAAAACATTTCTGAGATCAGCAAGAATATTCGGAAGAGTCCAGGATACCTGAAGAGACTTGCTTCTCTCAGACTCTAGAGAAAGACTAACAGGTGACGCTAGTATGAAAAACCCACCAAAGAGTGAAATAATAATGATAAAAAGAGAAACTGAACCCCTTCCAATACCAGCACCAAACAGCACCACAAGGATCAACAATGTCAAAGCGAGAATAGATAAGACGCAACAAAACAGCAGATATAGGTTATGTGGTGATAGAGACGAAATCATCAATCACATAATAAGCGAATACTGCAAATTAGTACAGAAAGAATATATTACTAGGCATGACTAGGAGGGCAAGATGGTCCATTGGGAACTGTGCAAGAAACTGAAGTTTGACCATACGAACAAATGATATATGCACGACGCAGAATCTGTCAAGGACAATGAGACATAAAGAAACTCCTCAGGGATTTTGACATGCAAACAGATCACTTAATCTCGGACAGACGACCAGAGCAATAATAATCAACAAAAAATAGAGAAATTGCAGAATTGTGGACATTCCTGTCTCAGTTGACCAGGGTGTAAAATTGAAAGATTTCTAAAAGAGGATATGTACCTCGACTTCGCTAGGGAATCGAAAAAAACTGTGGAACAAGAAAGCTACGATTATACCAATTGTAATGGGTGCTCTTGGTACAGTCACCAAAAGATTGGTACAATGACTGGAGGACTTGGAAATAACGGGACAGCTGGAGACTGTCCAAACTACAGCATTGTTGAGATCGGCCAGAATCCTGAGACGAGCCCTGGAGACTTGAGGAGACTTACTGTCACTCACTCCAGGGAAAAACAATCAGCTAACGCTGATATGAAAAACGTTCAAGGAGTAAAATAATAATAATAATAGTTATAGCTCTTTTTACAGTCACCTGAGGATTATTAGTACAGGAACTGGATGACATGGAAATAAAAGGACGAGTCGGAACCATGCAAACTACAGCTTTATCAAGATAGGCCAGAATACTGAGAAGAGTCCTGAAGACTCGAGGAGACTTGCAATCACTTAAACACCAGCGAGAAACTATCGGCTAACACTGGTGGGAAAAGTCTCAAAAGAGTAATAATGATGATAATAATAATGATAATGATGATAATAATTATCAAAAAACTGGCTTAAATACTATGCAGGACTCGGCATGACCCGGTAGGAAAGGTGATTCACTAGAAATTACGCAAGAAGTTAGAATTTGATCATACTAACAAATGGTACATGCACAACTCAGTATATATCCTCTATGATGAGATCAGTATATATCCTCTATGATGATGATTTTGAGGTACAGACAGATCAACCCATCCCGGCGAGAAGACGAGATCTATTTCTTATTTTTACTGAGAAAAGAAAGTGTTATCAAATAGATTTTGCCGTGCCACTAGACTACAGATTGAAAACAATGGGAGTGGAAAATGTTAACAAATATCAGGACCTTACCAGAGGACTGAAAAGTTATTGAACATTAAGGTGACTGTCATACCGATTTTAGAGACATTGAAATAGCCTCCAAGAACCTCGATAGCAGACTGGATGAAACAAACATTTTAATGAAGAAATCATTCAGACCACAGCCTTATTAAAATCATATAGAACAGTGTTTTTTAAAACATTTGAAGCCGAGACCCCTTTCCCGGGGACCCCTGCATAAATAAACATCGTGGATCCTTTTTTAAATGAAGATAACTATTAACTCTTTTGGACCCCCGTGTAAATCACAGTGAAATCTCTTTGACTCCTACACGAATAAAAAGGAAATCTCGTGGCCCTCAACATAAATTAATCTTGTGGACTCCTTTATGAATAAAAATAAAATCTCATACAACCCTATATAAATAAGAATTATATCTCATGGACCCCATAAAAATAAAAAGGAAATCTCGTGGACCCATTCAAAAATAAATCTCGTGGACCTCTTCATAAATAAAAATAGAATCTCATAGAACCGTATATAAAAAAGAATTAAATAGTGTGTGCCCCTACATAAAAAAAAAATGAAATCACGTGCACGCCTAGATAAATAAATCTCGTAGACCCCTCCATAAATAAAAATAAAATCTCATGGAACCCTACAAGAATAAATATCGTTGACGAGTTTATAAATAACAATGAAATCATATGGGCCCTACTGTCACGTGATAGCTCACGGAGACGAAGAGGTAGGAATGATACTATCCTCCCGTGTTGCTATTAGCGCTTTCTAGCAGTCAAAAAGTGACCGTTAAGAAGGAATGTGGGTCACACAGAAGACCAGATGTTCACACTTAAGTGACCTCAGGTCGCCGGACATCGGAAGGGGAAAGAGAGAGAAGCCAAATGATTGGCTGGGACCCCAAAACGGAAGTGGGGTTCCCTTCCCCTCAGCGGAAGTAAATAGGAAAAAAGGAAGTTTTTGAGCAAGGCCCGTGGCAGACGGAGCATTGCCATTTTATTAATTCCTAAAGTATCACACGGGAAACCGGAGTTGCCGACTACAACAATATTAATATTATTACGACTAAGACCTATAGGCCCGTATTCTTCTATTATCTAAGGGAAAGAAGTTTAGCGGCCTGGTGGGTGTGTGATAGTGTGAAGTTTGGAACCCCTTTGCCAGCGGTGGTCAGTCTGGCCCTAAATGATTCCCTCACGTAATATGCCAGTTCTTATCTGCCTGAGAGAAGAACTCTGAACAGGACTTATTCTGTAGGGGATCAAGTGCCAACCTGCCCCGTCTTCACACGTGCGAAAATAAAGTCCCGTTTTGGGATTTTAGTCAATTTGCCGTCACACTACATTAATAAATCACATTAGCCCATTTATGGATAATAATAAAATCCCAATAAATCCTATATTAATAAGAATTAAATCTCATGGACCTCCATATAAATAACAGATAAATCTCGTGGACCCCTTGATAAATAAATCTATTTTACCCCTATATAAATAAAAAAACAAAATCTCGAGAAGCCCTATATAAATTACTATGAAATTTCATGGACCCTTCATAAAAAATGAAATATTATGAACCCCTATATAAATGAAAATGAAATCTCGTGGACCCCTACGTCAATAAAAATGAATTCTTTTGGACCCCTATATTATTAGAGATGAAATATTGTGGACCCCTATAAAAATAAAAATTAGATTTCATCGATTCCCATATGAATAAGAATAAAATTTTGTAAACCCCTTATATAAATAAAGATTAAATCTCGTGGACCCCTTTATATATAAAAATAAGATTTCGTGGATCCCTATATAGTTAAAAAATAAATCTCGTTGACCCTTATATAAATAAAAATAAAATTTCGTGGACCCCTATATAAATAAAAATAAAATTTCGTGGACCCCTATATAAATAAAAATAAAATTTCGTGGACCCCTATATAAATAAAAATAAAATTTTGTGGACCCCTATATAGATAAAAATGAAATTTCGTGGACCCCTATGTAAATAAAAATAAAGTCTCGTGGACCCCTATATAAATGAAAATAAAATTTCGTGGACCCCTATATAAATAAAAATAAAATTTCGTTGATCCCTATATAAGTAAAAATTAAATTTCGTGGACCCCTATATAAGTAAAAATTAAATCTTGTGGACCCTATATAAGTAAAAATTAAATCTCATGGACCCCAATATAAATAAAAATAGAACTTCGTTGACCCCTATATAAGTAAAAATTAAATCTCTAGGAACCCTATATAAATAAAAATAAAATATTATGGATCTCCATATGAATAAAAATGAAATATATCAAAAATATCCTAAGAAAATCAAATCTAATATTTTCACTGAGTAACGACTTTTAACTGAAAGAAATGCTCTATAAAAAGCGCCCCACTAACCAAAACTAGATCACGGGATCAGTCAGTGTGACTTCCTTTTATTATAACGACCAGATGTTCCTATGTTACCGAAAAAATGGCACCTTTAAGCAAACGTTTGATAGTTTAATACAGTTAAACTTCTTCATTGGAGAAGAAAGCAATTTCCAAACAAATGATTTCATAAGGTTTATGACTATTACACGCTATTTGTTGAGTACTTCCCCTTATTTATACAATTGCATTTAATTATGATATAAATTCAATTAATATGATGTTACTCGACGCTGAGATTAATGGCCACTGATGATGGGTCTTTAAGCAAGTAAAAGAAGAACAAGAAAAAGACGAGGTCAAATCGTTGCTACGAGGACTCCAGATTTTTAGAAAAAATTACGACAACGTCTGGCCTGTGGAAAAATTGCTAACGTATACGAGAGAGAGAAAAAATGTTACGCTTGAATTATTAGATACAGGAAAAGAAAATTAGAATGACTGGAATCCTTATTAGGAAAGAGAAAATAATTTTGTACGGCAAAAAGAAAAAAAATAAAAGAAAAAAAGGAAAAAAACGGAAGAAAGGAACTATACTCGCTAAGAAGAAAGATAATACATTAAAAAATATGTGGAAATTAAGAAAAGAAAAAAGAATAATTAATTGTAAAGGACAAAGAGTGATTTCAATGAGAAAAAAAGTAAAGAAAATAATGGAAGGAAATAGGAGAAAAAAAGGCGAATTATACTATTTTAGATACGGTATTGAAGCCAAGTATGGCACAAGACAATGTAATCGATTAAGAATTGAAATTAATGCCTAAAACTAGATTAATCTACATGCATATGATATTATTTCGGCAAATTTAGTTTCAGGAAATCATAATGAAATTATCAACTCCATTGGTAAGTTGAAATATTTTAAAAGATTCTGAAAAGAAATGTCTGCAAATTGTATGTATTTACAGCCACGGGTAAGATTTGAGTCAAGGTCAATTTGTAAGCGAAGTAAAGCTGGTTTGAATTCAAAGGTGTTCTTCTCCTAGCCTGGTTGCTTATCCAAGGCTGAAGATCCTGGTCTGTCCTACTATTAACCCATAACTAAGGAAAGGAGAATAGGTTTATGAGATATCAACCATTGGAGGTTATTTAATGCAAAATCCATTTTTATACGTATAAACAGTTCTATTTCAAACAATTCAATTTAGCATAAGCATACAGTTTAAATGTTAAAAAGAGTTCTATTTCAAACAATTCAATTTAGCATAAGTACAGTTTAAACGCCAAACACTTCTATTTGACCCACCCGCTAGGCGCTATAACTGTGAGCAAGAGTGGACATGGGAGTAATGGCAATAAACAGGTACTTTGCATTCCTTGAAGCTTGAGCATTACTGAATCCTCATCATAAGATCGTTTAGAGTTATATATCAGGACACTCATAGGAGGAGTCTTACTCCTTTGCAGAGATGCAGTTGGTGTATTCTGTAGTCCCAGCCGACTGGGCAATACACAGAGTTAAATGTAAAAAGAATTCTATTCAAAACAATTCAGTTTAATATAAGTACGCAGTTTAAATGTCAAAACAGTTCTATTTTAAACAATTCAGTTTAGTACAAGTGCGTATTTTAAATGTCAAAACAGTTACATTTAGAACAATTCAGTTTAGGATAATTACACAGTTTAGTTCTATTTAACCGGACATTGGCATGATGGTTAGAGTGTTCCCCTAATGGCCCGGGAGACCTGGGTTCAATCCCATGTCGAGTCATACAAAAGACTCAAAAAATGGTACTTGGTGCCCCCTTGTGTAACACTAAGCATTATAAGGTAAGCATCAAGGGTAAAATGGAGCAATCCAGGGAAAGGAGTTGCACCCTCCCCTACACCTCGGTGTAGAAGCTATCGAAGAGTGAACCTTCGGGTCACCCTCGAGTATGGTCGCTAACTTTACTTATTTGTTAGTTCTATTCAACCCAAAGATAGGACCCTACCAGGTGCTAGAGTGGACCTGGGAGCGATGGCAGTAAGAGGTGCTCCGTATTCCCGCCAAATCCTGCATTACCGGAACCTCGCCATCAGATTGTTTAGTGTCATATCAAGGACACTCATCGGGATGCCTTACCTCTCTGAGGAGAAGCAGTCGGTGTATTCTGTGGCCCCAGACGACTGTCCCAAATTGAATTGGTGATAGAGAGAAAATAGTGGTAGCGGATAGGTAACACAACTTATATCTCTTTCAGCAAAAATGTTTACAGAGAAACAGAGAGAAATACAGTGTATTCGACAGCTTCCACCAACTGGGCCTAGGGTAACAGAAAGATCCATGCCTTTCCCTAAAACATTAGGGCGAAGTGAAACACAGCTTCATTCAGGATTTGAACACGGATCACCGATTCCATTTTTGACTGCGCTAGTCGTTACGCTGAATGCACCAAAATTTCTTTCTTTGTATTTTCAGGCATATCAACCTTCGTGGGTTATCATCTAATGCAAAAGCCATATTTGGAGAACAGTAGTAATACTATTTGGCCCCTAGCTGGGGGATAAAGAGAGAAGAAAAGGAAGTTAAACTGGGTGGTAGAAAAGAAGAAAGCAAGTAAACGAGAGAGAGAGAGAGAGAGGTTTGTTTGGTTCGGTTTTATGGCATATCAACCATTTTAGGTTATTTAATGCCATATTCATTTTTATCCATATAAACAATTCTATTTTAAACAATTCAGTTCAGCATAAGTACAGTTTTTGTTTTCACATAGTTAAATGTAAAAACAGTTCTACCTCACACAATTCAGTTTTGCATAAGTACAGTTTAGATCTGTTTGACCCATAGATAGGACTATATCAGGTCTTATCACTTCGAGCCAGAATGGATCTGGGAGCGATGGAAATGAAGGAGTACTCCGCATTTCCCAACCCTCCAGCATTACTGGAGCCTCACGATCAGATTGTTGAGTGTCATATCCAGAACACTCGTTAGGGGGAGTCCTTTCCCTCTG